>CM032454.1:50290189-50590189 GCA_019049505.1 Pachyrhynchus sulphureomaculatus | reverse complement strand
ATCTCCTATCACGCCCAAATTTGCCGAGCTCCCCAATTAAGACTGTATTTTTAATAATTTTGGTAGATACGGCAACATTTTGCTTTCTTTCTTTATTCTATATATATATATATATATATATATATATATATATATATATATATATGTATTGGTGCGTTTGAAGACAGAAATAGTAAAGAAATGGCCCCAAATGAACAAGAAAAAAGTGCTCTTTCTTCAAGACGATGCACCGTGCCACATATCAATGGTTACGGTGGCAAAATTGCATGAATTGCTTCCTCATTCACCGTATTCTCCAGATTGGTCCCCAACGACTATTACCTATTCACAGACCTCAAAAAATGCTCGCGGGAAAGAGATTTGGCCCCAATGAAGAAGTTATCGCCGAAACTGAGGACTATTTTGAAGGAAAAGATAAATTCTTCTACAAGAAAGGTATAGAAATGTTAAAAAAGCGTTGGATCGATTGTATCGCTTTTAAAGGAGATTATATTGATGAATAAAGTAGAATTTTGCAAAAAAAAAATGTGTTTTAAGTTGCTAGACGAAAAACCTTTCATTCTACATATTATATATGCATATACATTGGAGCATAATATTTAAAAACCCACTTAAGTTTATAAGGACTTCGAAAATACGTAAATATTATTTTAGTATTTAAGTGGCTATTGTATTTAAAAAAAAGATGGAAAGCATAATATTCTTAACCCATAAATTAAAATTCGCAGGTGTACGTCGTTTTCGGTTAGTAAAACAGAACAGCCCTTGTCAAAAAAAAAGTTATTAACCTGGTTCTGTAAATTATTATATTTGATCTTTCTGTTTTAAATTTTATTAATAATCAATTCAGATTTTAACATCTTCTATTTATGGTTTTGTCTGAATATTGTTTTAATAAATTAATAATTAATAGGCGATTTACATAATTTTTGTGGTAAATCTTAACCTACACCCACACATATTAATTAGAAATGTCCAAGTTTAAGCGTGTTTTCTCACGCTTTAAACTCTGCAGACTAATTATGTTACAAGAAGCAACTTGCTTGTTACATTCAAAGTTATCATGGATATGCAATAGAAGCAGTAAAATGGGAAGTGTTTGAAGAATTTAGTGCGTTTGATACCTCACAGAGTAGTGCATGCTAGAAATGCACGTCACACTAATACAACACATCAGCATGAGGTTCAGCTTCTAATGCCAACATTCTTGTATATAGCGAACTTCATCCCTTTGGAAACAACTGCTAGAATTATGTATCCGACCGAATTTAGCCTGCGATAATTCATTTAATTACCAACTTAAATTACTATTTAAGCTCGTCCGATTTAGTGATTTTTCGTTTCTTGATAGTCAGAATCTTGAAAATCGTTAAGATTAAAAGCAAACCGTTCCTACCGTTTTTCTTGCTAATCCCATTTCATTTTATTAAATTCAAAATATTTATCCTGAACTAACGGAATCTGATTTACAGAGTGACGTGGTCGTAAAATACACGTCAACTAAACAAAACAAACAGTGTATAACGGTAGGTAAAGGTATGACACACTCCGTCTTCGTATTATTCGTATATCCCCCTAAAAATAAATAGAAGAAAATAGTGCAGGCAGCACAGATCTACGAGAGTGGGTTGAAAAATTTTGTAAAAAACAAGGCAAATAACATTTTTTTTGCAAAAACACAAATTTATTTCTTTATATGATCTTCACTTAAATATATTCGATTTTTTTATTCCCCCAGAAAATAAATTGTTTCAAACTGCACGTAATACTCGTTTACCGTATTTAAAATTTCTTCCCCCAAGTCGATGTTTGAGGTTAAGAAACAAAAATTAATCACTTGTGGCTAAATCTGGGTAATAGAGTGGGTGGGGAACTGTTTCGAAGCACAGCTTCTGCACTTATGCCATTTTAATAGCCGATGTGTGAGCAGGCGTATTATCTTGGTGAAGGAGCACTTTTTGCGCAATAATCTTGACCGCTTCTGCTTCAATTTACCATGCAAATATTCCAACAATGTTGGCTAATAAGAGTCGGTCACCGTTTTGTCTTTTGCAAATACCAAATGATACTCTATGAGTCCCAAAAAACAGTTGCCATCACTTTTCCTGCCAGCAAAACTGTTTCCTCTTTGGTGTAGTTTCACCTTCGCCAACCCAGTGTTTTAATTGCCGCTTCGTCTTTGGGATGTAATGGTGGCTCCAGGTTTCGTCTACAGTCACGTTTTTGGTCTGGTGTCAACAAACGCAGGACCCATCGTGCATTCAGCTCTTTCATTTTGAGAACTTCATGCAGGATATTATGTACCCATTCATATGAGATGCTTACCACCTCAGCAGTTTCACGAAGCTTAATGTGACTTCATGATCTTCCGTCACAATACCATGAATTTTTACTACATCTACCATTTCTTCTGTTTTGTTTTCTAACAGCAAACGCCACCTCAGAGTACTAATTGAACGGCGGCCTTTGTAAGCCTCGGAGGTAGGGCAAGCAGACTCAGGAACTTTACTCTCACATAATATATGGATTAGTGCTGTGTCCATTCTTTTCCTCCATTTTTAAAAAGTTTAATCTATTTTTAGACAGAAGTCATAGTAATATATAGACAAAATATGTCGTACCTTTTATAACGATGTAGATTATTTGTTTTGTTCAGTTGACGTAAATTGAACGGAAATATTACGATTACATTACTCTGTAGACCAGGTTTCATTTCAGTGAAATGAAAAGGTACCAGCAAATGAAAAACAGTACAAAAAGCTCGCTTGTAAATATCATTGTACGGATCGTCAGGTTGCTGAATTAAATAAATATAATACTATAAACAAATAGTTTTTTTTTTTTTTAAGCACAAAATGGGATTGTTTAAAAAATAACCGGTCAAGTGCAAGTTGAACTTGCGCAATTAGTGTTCCGTACGTTGATTGCTTTTAAAATAAAAAATGTTGTAACGGAAGTATAAAATGATCAGTGACTTCACAAAAACACACCCCAAATGAGTTTTCAACAAAGTTTATTTCCAATCTTTACTGAAAATTGATGACCTTGAAATTTCTGTTTTTTTTTTATTTACCAGATAAATTATTACAGGTGGACAGCGATTTTTCGCGATTTTTTAAAAATAATACAAAGAAAAGTGCACGAAAGTATTACATTATATATATATTTTTTACTCGTGTTTCCATAAGCTTTCATTTGACACCACACTCGATTACCTAGTAAAAAAAAATTTTTTTTAACTTCCGATTTCATCCCCCAAAACTAACCCCTTAAGTCAAAATTTAACTTTCAAAACTACATGGCTCTGATGAGGCCATCAATTCCTATATTATTACCAAATTTCAACTTTCTATGACAAATAGTTTCGGAGAAAATCGGGTGTGACAGACGGACAGACAGGCAGACAGACAGACAGACAGACAGACAGACAGACAGACGGACAGACAGACACCGAAGTGATCTTATAAGTGTTCCGTGCGGAACACTAAAAAACGTCCATTGCATGCATACTTACATGGGGTGAAAAATTCCGAGATTTTACGGGACATGGCAACACGAAGAAAAAACCCATACGATTTTCAATTAGTGTCAACTCTCAGAAGATTCGTGTAAAATTTTATGATATCTTGTCTATTAGTTCAGGTTATAGCTGTTCGAGTGATGTTACTTTTGATTTTTGCAAAACGATAGAACAAAGAATTTCATATGTTGATTAAACATTGCTTTTTGATGGAAAAAATACAGCCAGATTCCAAGAATGGTTTGCAAAGCGTTATGGCACATCAGTTCCGTCGATGGTTTATTGAACTTAAATGTTGTCGACAAGCACTGATCATGTACCATGTTCCGGACGTCCCAGTGAGGCAGTTACTTCAATAAAATCTAACATATTGTTTTGAATGACCGGAAAGTGAAATTGAGAGAGATACCTGACATCTTGGAGATAACAACAAAACCCGTGACATATTTTGGGTGAATATTTATATATGAAAAAGCTACGTGCCCGATGGGTGCTGTGCACTCTCACGACTCAAAAACAGCAACGTGTCGAAGATTCAGAACGCTGGTTGGCACTCTTTCGGCGTAATGGATAATTAAAATAAAGGAGTTTTTGCATCGATTCGTAACAAGGGACGAAAAATGGATCCACCACTACACGTCACGTCCCACGTCCAATAGTCAGTCCGAAGAGTGGCTGGAACTGAAAGCCGACCGAAGCGTCCAAAAATATAAACATCAGCTGGAAAAGGTTTGGCAAGTATTTTTTGGAATGCGCATGGAGTAATACTGATCGACTATCTTGAGAAGAGGCGAGGAATCAGCAGAAACGTTGGTTTATTGGACTGTTTGAATAGTGAAATCAAGAAAAAAAGCCTGCTTCTTGCGAGGAAAAAGTGTTGTTTTACCAAGATAATGCACCAGCTTACAAGTCCATAAAATCGATGGTGAAATTGGACCAAATGAGCTATGAATTTCTTCCTCATCCGCTGTATTTACTAGACCTGGTCCTCAGAGATTATGCTTCTTTCCAAATTTGAAAAGGTGACTCCAGAAAAAGAGATTTGGCTCAAATGAAGAAGTCAAAGGGGAAACTGAGGCTTATTTCAGAGAGCTCGAGAAATCGTACTATACGAAATGTATCCAAATTTGAGAGATTTCTGGAATAAGTGTATTGCACTTGAAGGACACTATGTTGAAGAATAAAATCGATATTTACCAAAAACATTGTTTTTCCTCAAAAGTCTTAGCTACGCCATATATACAGTGACTCACAGCTTAAATGATGCAGTCGTTATATGAAAAGACTAACTGGTCTCAGTGCCTCTTTATTTATTTTGAAAAGATAATTTATTGAAATTAAATTAGTAAAGAGTCTTCTAAAAAAGTATGGATTACTTTTTGTCTTAAATATGCCTTACTTAATTAACAATAAATAATTAATTAAATTATATGCGATTTTAACGTTACAGCTTAAATGATGCAAAATTCAATATACCAAAATTATTAGAGAAAGCAAACTGTAGAATTTGAAATAAGCCTGCTAATATTTGGTCGGGCCTCCCTCATTATCAATAACGGCTTGTAATCTTCTGGACATTGATTCAACTAACTTTCTAGTATATTCCGGGGAAATAGTGTTCCATGCTTCAGTAATTTTTACTTTTGATTCAGTTTTATTTGATACTGGGGCACTATTTACTTTATTTTTTTAATGTCAGCCACAAATTTTCAATTTCATTTAAGTCTGGTGACTGGGCTGGTGTTTTAATAACATTTGGACAGTTATAAAGCAACCAACTGCGGACTCGAAATGACGTGTGCTTTGGATCACTGTCGTGATAGAACCGACAATTGTTTTCAATATCTAATTTTTGGGCACTAGCGACGAGATGCTGCCTTAGTATATCCAAGTACACATATTGGTTCATATTCCCTTCGACGAAATACATGTTACCTACTCCACCTCCACCGTGCTTTACTGTAGCTTTCATATTTTTCAATTTTAATTCTTCGTTAGGCTTTCTCCACACAGATATTTTTCCATCGGACCCAAATAAGTTTATTTTGGTCTCATCAGCAAATATTACTGAATTCAAGTCTTTATTAATATGCTCTCTGGCAAATTCTAATCTCACGCGTCTATTTTTTTGGCTAATGAAAGTCTTATTTCTAGCAGTTCAACCATGTAAATTATTATTTCGCAAGATCCGTCGAACTGTTTCGGGGTTACACCTTTTTCCAAACTGTCTTTCCGGCGCACAACTTTGGCGCACTTTTTTTGGATTATTTGATACCTCTCTTAAAATCCATCTTTCTTCACATTCATTGAAGATCTTATTTGGAGCCAACCTTGACTTATTCTCGACTGTATTTTTATTCCGGTAACGTTCAATGAGATGCTGAACAGTTGACGGACATTTATTTACCATTTTGGCTATGTCTCATTGGCTGTATCCATTCCTGTAATGAGTAATAATTAAATTTCTCTCAGAAATTGTAGTTCGACGATCCAATCTGAAACAATTTCGTTTTATTGAATGAAAAAATGTCAAACTAAACAAAAAACAATTGCACTAAGAAATCAATGCAACGCCGCCTTCGTAAATTTCAAAATGCGATAAGTTTTGACCCCTGTTGTTATTTTGCGTCATTTAAGCTGTGACGTTAAAATTGCATATGATTTGATTAATTATTTATTGTTAATTAAGTAAGGCATATTTAAGACAAAAAGTAATTCATACTTTTTTAGAAGACTCTTTACTAATTTAATTTCAATAAGTTGTTTTTTCCAAATAAATAAAGAGGCACTGAGACCAGTTAGTCTTTTCTTATTGCGACTGCATCATTTAAGCTGTGAGTCACTGTATATATATATATATATATATATATATATATATATATATATATATATATATATATATATATATATATATATATATTGTAACCTGGGAAAATTGCCCGCTTTTTGAGGCGTCTTTTTGTACCGTGTGAAAATTGTTTTTCCCACGCTTGGGCGCAATTTTCTTGCAACCTCTTTTTAATTTCTGATAATGAATTGAGTGAATCCTGATTTTAAAAGAACTAAAGAAATTAAACACACACTAGCTCAGTTTTCCTTGGTAGAGAAATATGGGTAAGAGATAATTGTTTTACGTCTTTTTGGAATTATTTTCTATTTTTTTTTTTAAAAAAGCTTCAGTCGTACAAATTTTTGGGCACCATTCATTTTAAAATAGAAAGGATCTAACTTCAGTTAAAAAAATGAAAAAATACTGAAGTGTTTTACGGATATTACTAAAAAGAATTATACTAGTACAACTTTTCTTATCCTGAAAAGAAAAATAGGTATTCAGTGAGACACTAGCTTTAATCAACAAAAAAAGAGAATTTATTCATGATTTAAAATAAAAGTTCCAACCTTTGCAGTTTTAAGGAATACAAAAAAAATTCTAGCCTAAAAGTAGTTTTTATAAATTAGAGTCCCTAAATCAGAGATTTTACTACTAAATCTTGACTACACCCGAAATCGAAGAGTCGTGATTTTCACTTCGCGATCTTTCAGTTCAAATTTGCTGTTGAAACACTTATTTGCGGGGAATATATGTATTGAGGTATGTACTGGTAACTTACGGTCTTCCTACGGGCTTCTAGGAACACAAAACCGATTGCACTTTTGAGAAGAGCCTACTTTGGCTACTCCATTTAGAAAACACACAACGCCCACTACGGCTTTATGATAAAAAAACTCGTGCTTAACTTGGCTCTCGTAGATATTGTCGTGAGCCTCTACTGCGGCTCGGTGGAAATTAGCCTGGCTGCGGCTTGATGGTACTGCCTGGCGGCGGCTCGATGTTACTAAGCCTGGCGGCGGCTCGATGATACTAAGCCTAGATTCGTGTCCTCCGGACCCTTAAATAAGCCGTGGGCACTCTCTCTGTAATATGGCGACGCCGGAACCAAAACTCCGGATACAAACATTTGACCAATCCCGGCGTATCGATAGATTCGGTCGAAAACCCGCACAGCACACTATATACCGAGCGGCTAAGAATTTCTGATTAATATACCGCTCGATACAAAAATGAAAAGAAGTACATTATAAAGTGAAAAATCAGTAACATCATATGGTCTTAAAATCTAGGAAAAAAATGAATGTTACATTACCCCCTTCCAAAAAGAAATAGACTACACTAGTCTATTAAACGAAGGCTACTTATGAAAAGGTACAAAGTGGTACACTATCACTTAATACTAAGGTCAGAACTTAAAACAAAATTACAAACTTCGGACCTTACTACTAGACTTAATTCAATTAAGCACTAATATTAAGTACAATGAAAACCAAATGAAAATCTTTGCATGTACACAAGAATCTTATAACTAGACTTAACTTAATTAAGCACTAAAGTTAAGTACATCAAAAAGTAAATAAAAATCCTTGCATGAACATAAGAAATACCTGTTCAAAGTAACAATCGCGGTCTTCTTATATAAAAGAAACAGCTCTATTATTGTTACCAAAACAAAAAAATATTACTTTGTCTAGACTCTTGTCTAAATCAAAAAAAGTGAACTGAAACAAAGTATGAACACCCCCCTTAAAACATTTTAAGGATTGTCTGAAAATTTTTTATTTCAGCAAAAGAAATTTATAAAAATTCTTAAATAAAGAAAAACAAAAAAAATAAGTGATTCTAGTGCAAACACTAACACTAAAAGGAGAAAGTCTTGTAAGACCATTTAGCACAAGGCTAAGAAAAACACCTGGATGAAAATCCAGACAAACGCTAGGAAAAAATCGCCATCAATGCTCTAGCTCACCGCTAAGAGAACATTCTAAATCTAGTATCACTACTAGTCGCATCAGAAAATAATCGCACTCTATCGCGCAATGTCGACGTCCTAAGACATCCAGACATGCTAAAATCGCCAGGGAAAACGCTCTGGTTGATCGCCAGATAGTCGCACTCTATAACGCAATGTCGACGTCCTAAGACATCCAGACATGCTAAAGTCGCCAGGGAAAACGCTCTGGTTGATCGCCAGAAAACACGTCAGCTCATCGCCAACTAAACACTCTGGTATATCGCCAGAAAAAACCTCGGCTCCTCGCCAAGAAAACACTCTGGTATATCGCCAGAAAAAACTCTCGGTTCCTCGCCAAGAAAACACTCTGTACATCGCCAGAAAAAACTCGGCTCCTCGCCAAGAAAACACTCTGGTATATCGCCAGAAAAAACCTCGGCTCCTCGCCAAGAAAACACTCTGTAAGTAGTCCTCGACTACACAAAGTCTGCGTTCTAAAAGAACTATCTCGCCATTAACATAGTGAGCAGCTATAAAAGCTAACAATATCACTATAGGCACAGTGAATAGCTACAAAAGCTAAATTCACTCTAAACACAGTGAATAGCTATAAAAGCTAAAATTCACCAAACTGAATGATCCTGCTTCAAAAAGCAATATTCACAAAGAACAGAATGATTAGTCCACGCGCAACTAACATACAAGGAAACATTCAAAGCATAACTATATGAGACAGCTAGTCTCGAAATAGGACCTCCCTAAAGTCATAATCCTATATATAGGAGTCCATAAGCAAAACGACTCAAAATCACACATTTTGAGCACATGCCCTCAGGCAACCAACATACACTGAAATATATACAGAAATATATACAGAAATATATACAGAAATACATACAGGAGTTCAAATCCCAAACTCTTGGTTATGATAACTCCATATCGAGCTTGGTGAAAGCTCTTAGCAAAAGCTAACCAAATCTTCGGCACATCGCACCAAAGTGACAAATCTGCCTAGAAACATGAGCCAGAAAAAACGCCCTCCATCATCCTTCAGGGTGGCTACACAGAGATATAAAACTTAACCAGCATTGCGCTTCTTCAAGTTGCATGAAGAACCCTCGGGTACTGGTCTCGCCCTAGAACAACAACGAAAAACATTCAATCCATCCCACATAACAGGAGACAAACACCTCACCACGACATACTGAATGGTGGAGACAATAAAATACGGAAATGGTGACCCTGGTGTCCACCAACAAAAGGGAGTAGATTATAGCATCCACTAAACTAAAACGGTGTCTACCACACCACCATAAGTCAAAAAAAATTAATCAATAGGGTGTTCCGAAACACACTACTGCCAACAGCCTGTAAAGACAAATAACTCATGGGATACAACCTAAAGGTTTACAAGGTTAGCTTAACCAAGCTTCTAACGGAAATTTCCAAAAAACGAAAATGAGCTTAAAAAGCTACATGAAGCAAAAATTTCTCTATTTTTCGGTGGCAACGCAACAAAACTGTTGAAGACGACAAGAGCTTTTCCAGCTTAATCAGAAACAAGAAGAAAACATCGTTGACAGCTAAAATATTCGATCATGGTGTTAATCGTCTCCCTAGACAATAGCCTCTAGAAGAAACTGCTACAGGTATCAGGCATAACCGTTTTCTGTCAGCCCAAACTTCTAGATTACCTCTTGGAAATCTAAAAATTCGGTTAGGAATCTTCCTTCACTGCGCTTAGCCTCTCTTGACAAGGTTCTCATCTCGGTATCAGATTTTGATCATTTCTTTGTGAAACGACTGTCTTACTCTGCTCTCATCTCCTGTAAATGATCAGCCTTTAGTTCTCCTGCAGGACTTCAATTTCCTATCAATCTGATAGTAGACCGAAAAAACTCATCAGACGCCTATGAGTCTATGCAAAAAAATTTTAAAAAATTTGTGACTCAAAGGTAACGTTTAAACGGCCCTGAAAAGAATAGAGTATACCCTCAGTTTGTCAATTCAGAAGAAGATCTAAATCAAATTAATCCAAGTCTTAAACTTACTGGATAAACCACAATCAATTTACTCTTAATTGCACCCAACATATACCACTAAGGTAATAGAAATACACCCACTCGGGTAACAAACTTTGAAATTGCTCAAAAAAAATCTTTTGACTTATCATCATACCACACGAGCTCCATCTTGCGCTTGTCCAAACTCAAGATCACTTTGGATTGCCTCTAATCAAAATTTCGCTTCCAAGTGTCAAGAACTGGATATTATTTGGGGTCATAAGCAAATCAAATCCCGCGACCACCGACATACCAGTCTTATGATATATCCTGAGTGTGACTCTTTCGCAAGCTCGCAAAAACTGAGTCGATGCTAAACATCAACCACTATCAACCTAAGTTTGGATATGATCAGTACCCAAAACCTTAGCAAAAAATTATAAAAGTGAGCTCTACTCTGCTCAACTTTTATAAACAGTCAAAAAAAAAACGAGGTCGTCACCTCTACAGAGCAACATCAAAAAAACTAAAGTAAAGCAATTAAGATAATGTAAATATAAATTATTCTTCTTCTGACAAACTTTCACTAGGGCTAGGTCCATTGAATGGTTTTAAGTCTTTAATATGCCATCGTCCTACTTTAGTCCCATCTAAATTAACTAAACCATAAACTAAATCTGAAATCTTTTCTCCTATCACGCAATGCACATACTTAGGTACCAACTTAGATGTGAATTTATCAGCTGCACTGGAAAGAATTTTATTTTTTCGCCAAACGTGATCACCTATCTTAAAGGAAAAATCCCTTTTTCTAAGGTTGTAAGACTTACTGTTCCGTTCATAAGCCTTATGTATCCTACTACGCACGTCGGTGAAAATATCTTTTAAACCCTTTAAATTTTCGGCGTACGCACCTCTGTTACCCGGAATTATTTCGCTGTCAACATTGACATCCAAATCTAAATTTTTATAATACGATCCAGCTAGAGGTATGTTATATGTCTGCCGTAAACTAAGAAAGACGTGTGTAAACCCTGTTACTTTGTGTCTTGCGGTGTACACGGGATTAAAACGGATGTTAAAACCATAAGTTTCACTTAAGCTCTTAAAACTCTTAGAGGTAAACTGAGTACCGTTATCGCATATTAAGAGCGATGGAACACCGTGGATTAGAAAGACATCATTTTCCAAAATTCTCTCTATATATCCAGCTTTTGAGCTTTTCAAAGGAAATAGCATGGTATACTTTGTAAACCAGCAAGAAACCACGAGAAAGCCATTTATTTCCCCTTTTTGAACGTGGGAATGGGCCTACTAGATCAGCTGCTATGACTTGAAAAGGGTAATTAACCGTTTTCTCTTTTCCCATCAGTCCCATAGGTAGTGTATTTGGAGATTTCTGCGCTCCACATACTTCACAAGTCCTCACAAACTTTAAGATATCAAAACGCATTTTTGGCCAATAATACTGTTCCTGAACCCTGTAAAGAGTTTTATAAAAACCAAAATGACCAGAAGTAGGAGGAGTGTGACACATGTCTATAATTTCCTCTCTCTGTGGTTTAGGAACTAGTATTTTCCACTCAGGTACATTAACTTTTAAAGGCAACTGGTTTGGGATAAACTTGTATACGAAATCATTTTCCACCTTCCACTGCGGAAAATTTTGAGGAAATTCTTTAATTTGCTGCCGTAAATTATCGTACCATGGATCAATGCGATCTATATCAACTGTATCTATTCTTACGTCAATTTGTGCATTAAGACTGTTTTCGTCCACTGTATGATCTGGGATTCTTGACAAAGCGTCAGGAATAACATTGTGGACTCCTTTTCTATGAATTAAATTAAACGTATGTTGTCTCAACCTAATCGCCCAACGCGCTAGTTTGCCACTAGGGTTTTTAATAGAATTAAGCCACTATAAACTATAATGATCTGTTATGACCGTGAAAGGAACACCTTCTACGTAAGGTCGAAACTTTTCGATGTTAAAGAGTACTGCTAAACATTCTTTTTCAACAACCGAATAGTTACGTTCAGCCTTTGATAAAGTTCTACTGGCATACGCTATCACTCTTTCCTCACCATTGATTTTCTGTGTTAGGAGGCCCCCTAAACCGGTATTAGAAGCATCACTAGAAATATAAAACTGTTGGAAAAATCTGGTTGGGATAAAATTGGAGCTGAAACCAATAGCTCTTTAATCTTTATAAAAGATTCTTCGGCTGCCTTTGTCCAATCTATCGATTGTCCTTTTTTTCGTCCTTTCAAAAGATCATTAATAGGCGACAACAGGGTAGAAAAATTCTCAATGAAACGTCTATACCATGAACACATTCCTACGAAGCGCTTAACTTCCGTAGTATTAGTAGGTCTCGCATAATTAACCATGCTTGCTACTTTATCCGGATCGGTACGCAAGGAATTTGAGCCTACAATATAGCCTAAAAACTTTAGAGAAGTTTTGAAAAAATCACATTTGCTCAAATTTATCGTCAGTCCGGCCTCTTTCAATTTATTTTTTACTTCTTTAAGTAAGCGAATATGCGATTCGAAGTCTTTCGATGTTACTAGAATATCATCGAGATAGGTAAAGATCTGTGGCTCATATTTCGGACCAAATATAGCGTCCACTAAACGTTGCTGAGTTTGAGCAGCGTTCTTTAGACCAAACGGCATAGTGACGAACTGAAATAGACCTCGGCCTACTACTGCAAAAGCGGTCTTTTCCTTAGAGGATTTGTCTAAAGGAATTTGCCAGAAAGCCTTTCTAAGGTCTATCGAGGATACAAACTTAGCATTCCTGAGTGATGTCAAAATTCTATCGATGTTCGGTAATGGATAGTTATCAAATTTGCTGACCTCGTTGAGCTTTCTTCCGTCAAAGCATAGACGATGTCACTCCGAGTTTCAACATTTCGTCTAACTCCTTATTTAATACTTTTGACATATACGGAGACATGGCGAAGGGCCTTGTCTTTACAGGACTGGCGTCAGCCGTATCTATAGACATGGTGATTTTATTCGTTCGGCCTAACCTATCTTTACTACTTATTTCTTTGAAAGAGCTTATAAGCGTTCCGTCCGCGAGAGATCATCTAGGGTACATAGACGCGAGAAAAGGTTTTCTATAGAACTTTCTGAATAACAGTCTTTAAAACTTGTATGAGAAGTGACTTCTAGGGACTGTGGATACCACGAATTATTTTTAAAATTTACTAAAATTTCGAATTTTTGTGCAGAATCACATCCTAAAACCAAAGTATGTGATAGAGAAGGTACTACTAGAGCTGGGATTACTAAACAATGACCATTGCAGACTAGCGGCAACTCAACCGTACCTAAAACTTTTAGACGGCTGCCATCTGCAGTGGTAACACTTCTATTTTCGACATGGCATATTTTTATACTTAAAACGACTTAAAATTTTTATACCATTCTGACCTACTACGGAGGCATTTGCACCAGAGTCAAATAAAGCCGAGAAATTGGCACCTAATAGATTTATCTCTATATGCGGTCTATTATCTAAATATTTATGCACGAATAAAGGAGACATGTGACCATTTGGAGAAGCAGGAGTTTTAACTTGAGAAGGAGAACTTTTATTAGACTTAAAAAAATCAGAAACTTTTTGTTTTTTTTTTTTTTGTAACCATTTAGTCCAATCTGATCTATTGGAATATTTCTTTACTTAAGATCCTCGTTAGAATCTTTCTTTTATCCGCGACCGGACGTTCTGAGAAAGTGCGACGGATTTTCAGTTCGTAGTCTAATTCATATTCCAGTAGGTGATTGACTTTAAAATTGAAGGCTTCCATGATAAATGAATACAATTTAAAAGAATTGTTTAAAAAGTCGTGAAAATATTTCTCCTGTGCTCCCAATAGTCAAAAAATAAAAAATATGTAAAGGCACTTAAAATATGTAAACTTCTTTACCTAACATTTAAAAAATCTTCAACAATTTCAAAAAAAATTTCTAAGTATTGCCTTGTATTAAAATTCTTTTACCAAATATGTTAAGAATTTTCAACAAAAAATCTCCAAATACCGTTTCGTATCAGCAAAGTATTTTTAATATTCATGCAAAACATCGGTGAGAAAAAAAGGTACAGTTTTTTCTTCGGTTAACCGCAAAATAAATCTAACACTGCAAAAATTAAAGTAAACCAGCACATCTGCTAATCTGAACTATAAAAGTAGCTTTTAAGAAAAAAGTAGGAATCTCTTATCTTAGAGTCGATTAACAAAATTCAAATATCTATACCACCATCAGATAAATTGAAATAAATAATTCTACAAATTTCCTGCTTTTGTCTTATTGCTATAGTATAGCTTCGTTTAATTAAATATTATGAAATAAAAATATCTGAAAAGTTAGAGCTTTTACTTTGTTCGATAGCTAGTACACTGAACCCTTTAAAAAATAAAATTCCAAAAGCCCCGCGTTGACAGCGCTATTTTGTAACATGGGAAAATTGCCCGCTTTTTTTGAGGCGTCATTTGTACCGTGTGAAAATTGTTTTTCCCACGCTTGGGCGCAATTTTCTTGCAACCTCTTTTTAAATTTCTGATAATGAATTGAGTGAATCCTGATTTTAAAAGAACTAAAGAAATTAAACACACACTAGCTCAGTTTTCCTTGTAGAGAAATATGGGTAAGAGATAATTGTTTTACGTCTTTTTGGAATTATTTTCTATTTTTTTTTTTTAAAAAAAGCTTCAGTCGTACACATTTTTGGGCACCATTCATTTTAAAATAGAAAGGATCTAACTTCAGTTAAAAAAATGAAAAAATACTGAAGTGTTTTACGGATATTACTAAAAAGAATTATACTAGTACAACTTTTCTTATCCTGAAAAGAAAAATAGGTATTCAGTGAGACACTAGCTTTAATCAACAAAAAAGGGAATTTATTCATGATTTAAAATAAAAGTTCCAACCTTTGCAGTTTTAAGGAATACAAAAAAAATTCTAGCCTAAAAGTAGTTTTTATAAATTAGAGTCCCTAAATCAGAGATTTTACTACTAAATCTTGACTACACCCGAAATCGAAGAGTCGTGATTTTCACTTCGCGATCTTTCAGTTCAAATTTGCTGTTGAAACACTTATTTGCGGGGAATATATGTATTGAGGTATGTACTGGTAACTTACGGTCTTCCTACGGGCTTCTAGGAACACAAAACCGATTGCACTTTTGAGAAGAGCCTACTTTGGCTACTCCATTTAGAAAACACACAACGCCCCACTACGGCTTTATGATAAAAAAAACTCTTAACTTGGCTCTCGTAGATATTGTCGTGAGCCTCTACTGCGGCTCGGTGGAAATTAGCCTGGCTGCGGCTTGATGGTACTGCCTGGCGGCGGCTCGATGTTACTAAGCCTGGCGGCGGCTCGATGATACTAAGCCTAGATTCGTGTCCTCCGGACCCTTAAATAAGCCGTGGGCACTCTCTCTGTAATATGGCGACGCCGGAACCAAAACTCCGGATACAAAATTTGACCAATCCCGGCGTATCGATAGATTCGGTCGAAAACCCGCACAGCACACTATATACCGAGCGGCTAAGAATTTCTGATTAATATACCGCTCGATACAAAAATGAAAAGAAGTACATTATAAAGTGAAAAATCAGTAACATCATATGGTCTTAAAATCTAGGAAAAAATGAATGTTACAATATATATATATATATATATATATATATATATATATATATATATATATATATATATATATATATATATATATATATATATATATATAATATATATAGTTGGCGTCGAGCGGCAGCAGCAGCAAGATCATAGTATCGAGTAGCACCAGCAGCAGCGGGAGCACTTGAAAATGCCAAATGAGATTTTAGCGAAACGTCGTGCAAGTTTATTGTTAGACGAACGGATTGAAACCCGGAATTTTAATGTATTATATGACCGCCTGGATGGCACTTGTCGTCTTCCGAAAAGCTTTTGACATAGTAAATTACTGGGCAATTGAGAAGGGGATGACAAACGCAAGAGTCGATCAAAGGTATAGGACCTAATGACAAAATTCAATAAACAATCAAGACTGAATGTGAGATTATACGAGGATATCAAGGAAGTAAAAATAAAGAGAGGTGGTAGACAGGGTGATATTATATCACCCAAAATATTCACCCTGGTGCTAGAAGATATCTTCAAGATCTTCACTAGAAAAACAAGAGACTTAACAAATCCGAAGAGAGACTCAACAATTTAAGATTTGCTGATGACACCGCATTTTTTGCCGAAAACAAAATCGAATTAAAAGAAATGCTACAAAAATTACAAACTGGGACAAAAAAAGGTCGGTTTACAGATGAACATAACAAAAACGAAATTCATGACGAATGAACAAACAACCTTTAATCACGCAATATCCATACACAGGCAAAAAGTGGAAAGGATGAATTCATATGTATATTTGGCACAGGAAGTTAAAATCAGAAAAGTGAATCGAGAACTGGAAGTCAATCGAAGGATACGCCTGGGATGGACGGCTTACGGTAAAATAACGCAAGTCTTTCAGTCCAAACTGCCTTTAAAACTTAAAAGTAAAATATCTAACGAATGTATTCTACCAGTAATAATACATTGTTGCGAAACATGGGTTCTGATTCGGAAAGATATTAGAAAATTGCAAGTTTACCAGAGACCAATTGAAAGGAAAATCCTAGGTATATCACTTAAGGACTACAAGCTAAGCGACTGTATCAGGAGAAAAACAGTGGGACAAATTGAAAGGATATCTTCCCTTAAGTGGAACTGAGCTGGCCACGTGGCCAGAAATACTGATAACTCGAACAGAGAAGTGACCGGATGAAGACCATGGGAGAAAAAAGGAGTACTGGCGGACTTCAACAACGTTGGTATGATAATATTAAAAAATCAGCTGGGCTTAATAAATATCAAATTGGTCAAAACAGGGACACATGGAAGCACATGAGAGAGGAGGAAAAATTTTAATTAAGAGCATTGTTTTGTTGTGGGCTGGTATTTTAATTTAGAGTTACGAATGGATAGATGAATCGAATATTAGTCTCGATCTGTTTATTCCGGCTGAACTCCGAAGCAGCTAACTGGAGTTTATATCTCAAAATTCCAAATATACTGCAACTATAGCGAGGGACGATTCAAGAAATTACTATATCGCTTACCCTTGCCTCTCTGTATGCCTGTTTATAATTAGACTATGACTTATTTAAACTTTACATAAATTGTGTTTTCAAATGTAATTAAATTTTCTTGCAATGTAATTAAATTTTCGCCCAAGTTTCATTATATATAACTGAATTGGTCATTTTTGAAACGGGACATGGTACAAAATTTAAACTTTTGGCAAATATAAAAAAAAAAACATCACATGTGAATCACTTGACCTCTTTCAACACTGAATTAAACTTCTCATAGCAAAATATTCGGATTGCCGTCTTCAGCACATGCCCCGGTTCAATTCTGAGTACTGCCTTTATATCAGTTACGTGTAATAGAGCAATAAAAAAAAATTCACCTCATCGATACATATCCCATTTCAAAAATCACTGAGTCAATTGGTCACATAGTTTCGAAGAATTTTTATCGACGTTACTGGTTAGAGGATAATTGAAAGTTATGATGATGTACAGGGTGGTCCAAATTGGACACTTTTAAAGGTAAACCCCTTTATCTAAAGGAGATAGACGAAAACTGATGTCGGTGTCTGAGGCTCAATTTTTTATCATAAACTCAATGGTATCTAGTACCGTTTCAGATATACAGGATGTTTTTCAAAAATCAGCATTTTGGAAAACTGTTTGTAATTCTTTTCCTATTGAAAATTTTTGATTTCTGTAAAAATATTCTCAAAGCACTTTTTCACGCGGATTCCAACATTTTTTTACAACTAATATTTTAAGACTTATTAACGCAAAAATATATTTTTTTAAATCGGATACCCTGTGTATTTTTCCTTATCCGAATGGAGCTTTAAATTACCATTGTAAAAATATAGCACACTTTGTATTTTACTTAAATCTACTTCAAAATATAAAGGTTTTCAGTTTTTACGCGAGTTTTAAATGCATATTTTGTGAAGTAGGCTTTGGACGGAGCGGCCATATGGTTTAATTCAATTGTTTACTCGTAGTTGTCAAATTTTACTTCAGGATCAGTTATTGAATTGTCAAATAAATCGTAATGAAATTTAAAAATTGCGAAAAATGTGATATGTTAGTGTATTTCATATAAACCGGAGAAAATTCAGAAGCTGCAAGTAATTTGTACCACGAACGGTATCCAGAGAGGCGTCAATCCTTCAAGGATATATTCACTCGATTGCGACATAACCTAGCTAATAATCCCCAGTTTGAAAAGAAACGACCCAAAAATTATGTGTCAAACAGGGATAAGGAGTTAGAAGAAATAGTAGTTTTAGGAAATATCGTAAATAATCCCAACACTTCATCCCGACAGTTAAAAAAATCCACTGGACTACCAAGAATTAACGTAAGTCGTGCTTTGAAGAAGCACAAATTCAGGCCATATAGGACAAGAAAACTTCATCACCTTAGAGATGGAGATTTTCAACAGCGTATGGATTTTTGCCAATGGTTTCTGGAGAATCGTAACCATGTTCCGAACTTTTCATTAAATTGCATTTGGACAGACGAAGCTTATGTAAGCAATGCAGGTATTTTTAACCGTTACAATTCTTGTACGTGGGGCACAAGAAAATCCTCATTTAGTTGTGGAGCAAAGAAATTAAGGCAGATTTGGATATAATGTGTGGGCAGGAATTTTTAGAGGCAGGGTTATAGGTCCATTTATTTACGAAGGAACACTCACCTCTCAGAGATATTTAGAAATTTTAAGGCAGCAAATAGAACTGTTGTTAATGAACTGCCGTTACTGGACCTTAGAAATATATTTTTTCAACACGATGGGGCAACCCTCATAACGCTGCAGTTATCAGTAATTTTTTATAGGCCCATTTCGACAATAACTGGATAGCCAACCAAGGTCCGAACCGTTGGCCGGCAAGGTACCGGATTTAACACCCATGGACTTTTATCTCTGGGGAAGATTGAAAGACCTAATTTTTAAATTGCCGACAAACACCAGGCAAGAGTTAGAAGTCGCAGTGATACAAAGTTTTGCAGCTCTAACTCCTCTTGAACTAATCAACTCGATAAGAAGTGTCCATAAAAGGTGCCGCCTATGTGTAAATGAAACTGGTCGACATTTCGAACATCTCTTATAGAAAATTGTTTTGTTTTAGTTTGCTCTACTTGGAATAAATGTTTTTATTGTTGTTTTGTTTTATTTTTCTTCATAGTTTAAAGTACTATAGCATTTAATAAATTTCGTTGTAGTTATGACTCTTAGCGTTACTTCTGGGAATTTTTTTTTTACGATTTGAATGCTATCGGTAAACAATTGATATTGTCGCTCCGTCCAAAGCCTACTCCATAAAATGTGCATTTAAAACTCACGTAAAAACTGAACACCTTTATATTTTGAAGTAGATTTAGGCAAAATATAAAGTATGCTATATTTTTAGAATGGCAATTTAAAGCTCTATTCGAATAAGGAAAAATATACAGGGTATCCGATTTAAAAAATATATTTTTGCGTTAATAACTATTAAAATATTAGTTGTAAAAAAATCTGACTTACATTGTAGGTACACAATAGGAAAAGAATTACAAACATTTTTCCAAAATGCAGATTTTTGAAAAACACCCTGTATATTTCAAACGGTAGTAGATATCGATATGCGGTTTTCATCATTGAGTTTACGATAAAAATTGAGCCTCAGACACCGACATGAGTTTTCGTCTATCTCCTTTGGATAAAGGGGTTTACCTTTAAAGTGTCCAACTTGGACCACCCTGTACACTGATTTATAGAATGATAATAGTGTCTGAGCTATAGATGCTTAAAATATTTGTATTTATTTTCTTTGACAGAAAAAGTAGTGACGGAATTTGTATTATGGGCTAGTTTATAACGCGAAATTAAAACACACATCAATATTTCACGCGGATCTAAGTTGGAACTATAGCAAGCGATGCTTCAAGCAATTACTATATCGCTGAGTCTTGTTTTTCTCCGGGTGCCTGTTTATAATTAGAGTATGATTTATTAAAAATTTATATGAATTGTTTTTAATATGTAATTAAGTTTTCTCGCAATGTAATTAAATTTTCACCCAAGTTTCATTTTCCAATAAATTAATCTAGCTTAATCTAGAGTCTAGTAATAAAAGTATAAAACAAATATATATAATACCTTAATATTTGTTTAATTATAAACAAACAAAATAAAATTATTTTGTCTTGGTATAGAAGTGACGCGCGACTTGATATCAGTAATGTACGGAAAAGAATATTAAATAACCGGTCAAGTGCAAGTTGAACTTGCGCAATTAGTGTTGCGTTCATTGATTACTTCTGAAATAAAAAATTTTGTTACGGAGATATAAAATGATCTGTGAATTCACAAAACATACCCCAAATGAGTTTTCAATAAAGTTTGTTTCCAATCTGTACTGAAAACTGATGACCTGGAATTTTTTTTATTTTTTTTTTATATATCAAATAAATTATTAAGAGTAACGCACTCGTGATAATTCTCGTTCAATCTACACCCAGTGGAGAATATTCCAGAATTTTTTCAAAATTTTGTGATGAGTACTTTTCGAGATAAGGAGGAGAGGACAGCGATTTTTTCGCGATTTTTAAAAAATAATACAAAGAAAAGTGTGCGCAAGTAATATGTTATATGTATGACGATGACCTAGTAAAATTTTTTTTTTTCACTTCCGATTTCACCACCCCCCCCCCCCCCCCAAAAAAAAACTAACCCCTTAGAGCAATATTTAACTTTCAAAACTACAGAGCTTTGATAAGGCAATCAATTCTTATATTATTACGACATTTTAACTTTCTATGTCAAATAGTTTCGGAGAAAATCGGGTGTCACAGACGGACGGCCGGACGGACACCGAATTGATCTTATAAATGTTCCATACAGAACACTAAAAACCTTCACCATATTTTCAAGGCACATACGAGTAGATTGTTTTTATACCAGATAAACTGTCAAACATAATACACTCGTGATAATTTTCTCTCAATCATCACTTTATGAAGAACATTCCAGAATTTCTACAAAATTTTTTGATCGGTACTTTTCGATATAGCGTGGAGGGATTGCGATTTTGGTCAGTGTGCGTAAGTATTATATCATATATATTTTTGAACTCGTGTTTCCACAAGCTTTCATTTGATACCCCACTCGATAACTAGGTAAAATATTTTCTTTTTCACTTTCGATTTCACTCCCAAAACTAACCTCTCAAGTCAAAATTTAACTTTCAAAAGTACACAGCTCTGATTGGATCATCAGTTCCAACATTTGTGTCAAATTTTAACTTTCTATGTTAAATAGTTTCGGGGAAAATCGGGTTTGACAGTCTCGTTAAATTTGTATTTAATTATATAAAATTGACATGGAGCCAACTTTTATTAATTATGTGTCAAACAGGGATAAGGAGTTAGAAGAAATAGTAGTTTTAGGAAATATCGTAAATAATCCCAACACTTCATCCCGACAGTTAAAAAAATCCACTGGACTACCAAGAATTAACGTAAGTCGTGCTTTGAAGAAGCACAAATTCAGGCCATATAGGACAAGAAAACTTCATCACCTTAGAGATGGAGATTTTCAACAGCGTATGGATTTTTGCCAATGGTTTCTGGAGAATCGTAACCATGTTCCGAACTTTTCATTAAATTGCATTTGGACAGACGAAGCTTATGTAAGCAATGCAGGTATTTTTAACCGTTACAATTCTTGTACGTGGGCACAAGAAAATCCTCATTTAGTTGTGGAGCAAAGAAATCAAGGCAGATTTGGATCTAATGTGTGGGCAGGAATTTTTAGAGGCAGGGTTATAGGTCCATTTATTTACGAAGGAACACTCACCTCTCAGAGATATTTAGAAATTTTAAGGCAGCAAATAGAACTGTTGTTAATGAACTGCCGTTACTGGACCTTAGAAATATATTTTTTCAACACGATGGGGCAACCCTCATAACGCTGCAGTTATCAGTAATTTTTTATAGGCCCATTTCGACAATAACTGGATAGCCAACCAAGGTCCGAACCGTTGGCCGGCAAGGTACCGGATTTAACACCCATGGACTTTTATCTCTGGGAAGATTGAAAGACCTAATTTTTAAATTGCCGACAAACACCAGGCAAGAGTTAGAAGTCGCAGTGATACAAAGTTTTGCAGCTCTAACTCCTCTTGAACTAATCAACTCGATAAGAAGTGTCCATAAAAGGTGCCGCCTATGTGTAAATGAAACTGGTCGACATTTCGAACATCTCTTATAGAAAATTGTTTTGTTTTAGTTTGCTCTACTTGGAATAAATTGTTTTATTGTTGTTTTGTTTTATTTTCTTCATAGTTTAAAGTACTATAGCATTTAATAAATTTCGTTGTAGTTATGACTCTTAGCGTTACTTCTGGGAATTTTTTTTTTACGATTTGAATGCTATCGGTAAACAATTGATATTGTCGCTCCGTCCAAAGCCTACTCCATAAAATGTGCATTTAAAACTCACGTAAAAACTGAACACCTTTATATTTTGAAGTAGATTTAGGCAAAATATAAAGTATGCTATATTTTTAGAATGGCAATTTAAAGCTCTATTCGAATAAGGAAAAATATACAGGGTATCCGATTTAAAAAATATATTTTTGCGTTAATAACTATTAAAATATTAGTTGTAAAAAAATCTGACTTACATTGTAGGTACACAATAGGAAAAGAATTACAAACATTTTTCCAAAATGCAGATTTTTGAAAAACACCCTGTATATTTCAAACGGTAGTAGATATCGATATGCGGTTTTCATCATTGAGTTTACGATAAAAATTGAGCCTCAGACACCGACATGAGTTTTCGTCTATCTCCTTTGGATAAAGGGGTTTACCTTTAAAGTGTCCAACTTGGACCACCCTGTACACTGATTTATAGAATGATAATAGTGTCTGAGCTATAGATGCTTAAAATATTTGTATTTATTTTCTTTGACAGAAAAAGTAGTGACGGAATTTGTATTATGGGCTAGTTTATAACGCGAAATTAAAACACACATCAATATTTTCACGCGGATCTAAGTTGGAACTATAGCAAGCGATGCTTCAAGCAATTACTATATCGCTGAGTCTTGTTTCTCCGGGTGCCTGTTTATAATTAGAGTATGATTTATTAAAAATTTATATGAATTGTTTTTAATATGTAATTAAGTTTTCTCGCAATGTAATTAAATTTTCACCCAAGTTTCATTTTAATCAGATCGATTATTTTTGAAAGGGGGCATGTTACAAAACTCAAACGATTGGCAAATTGAAAAAAAAAAACATTACATGTAAATCATATGTCCTCTTTCAACACTGAACTAACCTTCTCATAACAAAATATTCCGATTGCCGTCTTCAGCACATGCCCATATTCAACTCTGAGTGCTACCTTTACGTCAGCTATGTGTAGTAGAGCAAAATTCACCATTCCATCGACACATTATAAAAAATGACTTATTCTTTTAGTTATATAGTTTTAAAGAATTTTTGTCCACGTTACTGGTTAAAGGTTAATTGAAAGTTATGGCGATGTACTTTACTACCCGCAAATGCAAATCATATAGTCCATACGAATAATGCCAAGGATACTTGCTAGTAATCCCTTAAAGAAAGTAAAATTAACAATAACCAAAATAAGAATGAAACGTACGTGGTCTCATTAACGTCTTAATGTTACATCAATGAATTGTTTTCCAAATGTGTCGCTACCGATGTCATAACTTCACGTAGAATCGTCGTTATTTAATTTAAAATACACTTTCGGAATATCATACTTTCACTTACATTGTCATTTTATTGTATTAAAACAATAAACAGTTACATTGTGTCATCATTAATGTAACGATATGGTAGCACGAACTGCTGTTTATACGTATATGTCGTTTATCCCAGGAGATTAACCTTGTAAGCGTGGGCTTGCTTAAGTATATTTTTTTCCTGGCAGCGCATGAAACGAGGTCTTCTATTTCTTTATTTTAGAAATATCTTTAATATTAACAACCGACCAAATGCGAGTCGGAAGCAATTACTGTACGGTGATTGCCTTTAAAATAAAATACAATTCTTACCTAGGCTAAGTTAATTAGGTACCTGACCTGTATATATCTTAAGATCCATTATGTATTTTCACGTTTTTTTCTAGTCAATAATGTATAATAGTTATAGCATCTTAGCTTCCTAATAGCCAATAAATTAATCTAGCTTAATCTAGAGTCTAGTAATAAAAGTATAAAACAAATATATATAATACCTTAATATTTGTTTAATTATAAACAAACAAAATAAAATTATTTTGTCTTGGTATAGAAGTGACGCGCGACTTGATATCAGTAATGTACGGAAAAGAATATTAAATAACCGGTCAAGTGCAAGTTGAACTTGCGCAATTAGTGTTGCGTTCATTGATTACTTCTGAAATAAAAAATTTTGTTACGGAGATATAAAATGATCTGTGAATTCACAAAACATACCCCAAATGAGTTTTCAATAAAGTTTGTTTCCAATCTGTACTGAAAACTGATGACCTGGAATTTTTTTTATTTTTTTTTTATATATCAAATAAATTATTAAGAGTAACGCACTCGTGATAATTCTCGTTCAATCTACACCCAGTGGAGAATATTCCAGAATTTTTTCAAAATTTTGTGATGAGTACTTTTCGAGATAAGGAGGAGAGGACAGCGATTTTTCGCGATTTTTAAAAAATAATACAAAGAAAAGTGTGCGCAAGTAATATGTTATATGTATGACGATGACCTAGTAAAATTTTTTTTTTCACTTCCGATTTCACCATCCCCCCCCCCCCCCCAAAAAAAAAAAAAACTAACCCCTTAGACCAATATTTAACTTTCAAAACTACAGAGCTTTGATAAGGCAATCAATTCTTATATTATTACGACATTTTAACTTTCTATGTCAAATAGTTTCGGAGAAAATCGGGTGTCACAGACGGACGGCCGGACGGACACCGAATTGATCTTATAAATGTTCCATACAGAAACACTAAAAACCTTCACCATATTTTCAAGGCACATACGAGTAGATTGTTTTTTATACCAGATAAACTGTCAAACATAATACACTCGTGATAATTTTCTCTCAATCATCACTTTATGAAGAACATTCCAGAATTTCTACAAAATTTTTTGATCGGTACTTTTCGATATAGCGTGGAGGGATTGCGATTTTTGGTCAGTGTGCGTAAGTATTATATCATATATATTTTTGAACTCGTGTTTCCACAAGCTTTCATTTGATACCCCACTCGATAACTAGGTAAAATATTTTCTTTTTCACTTTCGATTTCACTCCCAAAACTAACCTCTCAAGTCAAAATTTAACTTTCAAAAGTACACAGCTCTGATTGGATCATCAGTTCCTACATTTGTGTCAAATTTTAACTTTCTATGTTAAATAGTTTCGGGGAAAATCGGGTTTGACAGTCTCGTTAAATTTGTATTTAATTATATAAAATTGACATGGAGCCAACTTTTATTAATCTTTTCAATTTTTTTTTAAAAATATCAATTTTGGCAAGTTAGAGAACTCACGTGACTATCAGCGGATAATGCCAAAGTTGAATTTCTACTAAAATCTGAATTGAACTCTTTTCTAATATAACAAGATTTGTTTGAAGGACTCTGTATGTTCTTTCATCGGTGTGTTTTGTTATTTTTTCCTTCAAGAATGTTATTATGATAATGTCTTACTATAATGTCGAATTTGTGTCTCTTTTAAAAATTGATATAGCATGATGAGAGTATTTAGGATACAAAATAGAACATCGGTATTAAACTTGGGCATCTATGCCTGAAGTTTTTAAGAAATATGTTTTACTTATTCTGCATTTTCTATATGTATTGAAAGTTTTGATCTGTGCTATGTGCAATCTAAACAGTTTTCTAACCATGAGGGTTTTCAGATTTTCATGGATACATTTAAAAAGCAAATATTTAGTCTTGAATTTTGTGTTGTCAATAAAATCTGTTCTGACTAATCATTACATATGATTTTTAGTGAAATTTACGTGCGAAATACAAGCGTGCGAATGGTATAAGGCAGTCAGTGAGAGCCGAGTAGTGGTTGATGTTTTGCCGCGATTTGGTCGACTTTCATCTATGATTGAAAGAAAAATTAAGAAAAGAAATCAAGAAACTGGATAAGAAGCTGCAGAGCTGAACGTGTCTAATATGTCCGTTTACAATATTTCGACTGACGGTTTAGCCTTTAATCGTGTCGAAGTATGACTTGTTCCGAAAAGAGCATCAAAAACTTATAGCTGAAGACACGGTTTTCAGCGCCTCTACTAACTCAAACTTGATGAAGTCAACAATTCAAAAAGCTACACCAAGTTCGTTCTCTTCTCTCTTCAGCATTTTTTTTCTATTATTTTATTACACAGGTCTGCAACAAAAATGCTGTCTGGATGTTTTTAACTGATTTCTATGTATTTAGGTGTTCTGAAAATTAAAAAAATACTCAAAAAATTCCAGAACGTCAGGTTATTTTGCAAAACGCAAAATTTTATTATAAAAAAGGGTTTTTTTGGGCTAACTTGAAGTCATAAATAAATAGGTACAATTTTATTTTGATTACTGTTTTTAAATGTATACAGGCCATAACTATCATTACTTTCTACATAAAGAACGCCCTGTGTGAGCTAAATTAACAAACATAAACGTTGTAACCAGAACATGCGCGCTCCGATAGTGTAGAAAGTGGCGCGGTACAATTACGTGTTAACTTGTCATTGTTTTATAGATCTTGGTTCAATATAGTGCAATGTCATCTGTGCGGAAGTGTGTGAATTCGTCTGACAGTTTCTGTTATATTTGTGGCGAATATATGGTATTAAAGCAACAACTTAATATTACGGACTTTGTAAAAAAAGTATACTTCACGTATTTTGGCTTAAAACTTGGAGATCAGGATAAAGTTTGGGCACCTCATAAAGTCTGCAAACGATGTGTTGAAAACCTTCGAAATTGGTTTAAGGGCAAGAAAAAAGCTTTCCGATATGCGATTCCTATGGTATGGCGCCAGCAAAAGAACCATAGTGATGATTGTTACTTTTGTTCGTGTAATGTGAAAGGGTATAATTCAAAATGGAAGCAGTCCATTTCATACCCCAATCTGCAATCAGCTATTCGTCCCATCCCTCATGGGACCGAAATACCAGTGCCCAAGGCCCCTGCTACCTTGGAAGAGATTCCAAGTTCTGACGAAGATGGTGCTGTACCTGAACCCGATGACAAGTCAAGTTTTCAATTTGAAGATGACAGTAGTCTCAAATTGATTTCCCAGGGCGAGCTAAATGATTTGGTAAGAGACTTGAATCTTCCCAAAAACGCTGCTGAGTTGCTTGGATCAAGGCTCAAAAGCAGGAACTTACTTTTGCCGGGAGTATCTTCCTCCTGGTTTAGATATCGTGAGAAGCAGTTCACTTCCTACTTTGCCCAAGAGGACGAGTTGGTTTATTGTACCAATATTGAAGGTTTGATGGATACATTTAAGATCTCATACGACCCAGCACAGTGGCGTATTTTCATAGATTCTTCAAAAAGAAGCCTTAAAGCAGTTCTGCTTCACAATGGCGGTTTCTATGCTTCCATTCCTGTCGGTCATTCCGTACACCTCAAGGAAACCTACAAGAACTTGGAATTGGTTCTTTGCAAATTAAAATATAAAGACCACGGTTGGCAAGTGTGCGGAGATTTAAAAATCTTGGGCATGTTGCTCGGACAACAATCTGGGTTTACCAAATTCCCTTACTTTTTGTGTCTATGGGATAGTAGAGACCGAGCAAATCACTGGACCAAAAAGTGTTGGCCTCCGAGGGAGCTTAAAGTTGACGAAAAGAACGTCCTGCATGAAACTTTGGTGCCTCCTCATAAAGTTCTTCTACCACCGCTTCACATAAAGCTGGGATTGATGAAGCAATTTGTAAAGTCACTTCCAAGAGATGGAAATGGCTTCAAATACTTAATATCAAAGTTTCCAGGCCTCTCGGAGGCAAAGTTGAAGGAAGGTGTTTTCGTTGGACCAGATATTAGACGGCTTATGGCGGATCCACAATTCATCACAACCATGACGGATCCTCAAAGAGAAGGGTGGATTGCCTTTAAAGAGGTCATGGAGAAATTTTTAGGCAATAACAAAGACCCTAACTACAAACAAATCGTCAAAAGAATGTTAAAAGCATTTCAAGCTTTAGGTTGCCTAATGAGTGTAAAAGTACATTTTCTTCATTCCCACCTCGACTACTTTCCAGAAAATTTAGGAGATCTGAGTGAAGAGCAAGGTGAACGATTTCACCAAGATATTAAGGAGATGGAAAAAAGATACCAGGGAAGATCGTGCGTCTCAATGATGGCAGACTACTGTTGGACGCTTTAGAGAGACCTTCCAGATGCTTCCTACAAGCGAAAATGTACCAAAAGGAGTCTCACTGGGAAAAAGAAATGTATTTAGCGCTTACTAATGAATGTATTTTAGATAAAAAAATAAGTTTTGTTACGCAATTATAAATTAAAAAAAATTTTTTAGTCTTTTATCTTTTATTTTAAGATGATAACTTGTTTAACATAGATACCTACATTGTCAGAAAACGTGACGTTCTATGACAAAATGAAAGTCATTTTCGGATTCAGTACACCCAAAAACATATGAATTACGCAAAAAAAACCAAAACAGCTCTCAATTTTTTTTTGCAGACTTGTGTTATTGGACTCTCAGAAGAATGTATAAACAAAAATAACCGGTCAAGTGCAAGTTAGAGTTGCGCAATTAGTGTTCCGTACGTTGATTGCTTTTAAAAGAAAAAACTTTCTTTACGGAAGTATAAAATAATCAGTGACTTCACAAAACATATTCCAAATGAGTTTTCAAAAAAGTTTTTTTCCTATCTTTAGTGAAAACTAATGCACTTGAAATTTTTGTTTTTTTTCATATATCAGATAAATTATTAAAGGTAATGCACTTGTGTTAATTTTCGTTCAATCTACATCCTTTAGAGAATATTCTAG
The DNA here is from genome assembly GCA_019049505.1 of Pachyrhynchus sulphureomaculatus. Classification (NCBI taxonomy): domain Eukaryota; kingdom Metazoa; phylum Arthropoda; class Insecta; order Coleoptera; family Curculionidae; genus Pachyrhynchus; species Pachyrhynchus sulphureomaculatus. Next base: position 50,560,692 of record CM032454.1, on the reverse strand, counting down.
AATTTTTCAAAATTTTTTGATGAGTACCTTTCGAGATAAAGTGGGGGAACAGGGATTTTTTGTACTTTTTTAAAAATAATACAAAGAGAATTATTCGCAAGTATTACATTAGTTATATTTTTGAATTTATGTTTTTACAAGCTTTCATTTGACACCCCACTTAATGACCTGGTAAAAAGAAATTTCACTTCGGATTTTAGCCCCGAAAACTAACCCCTCAAGTCAAAATTTAACTTTCAAAACTACGTGGCTCTGATGTGGCCTTCAATTCCTATATTAGTGTCAAATTTCAACTTTCTGTCAAATAGTTTCGGAGAAAATCAGGTGTGACAGACAGATAGACAGACAGACGGACGGACGGACACCGAAGTGATCTTATAATTGTTCCGTACGGAACACTAGTAAGGAATAGTATTTGGGCATTACGAGGCGTTTGCGACACAATATTTGACGGAGAGTCGGATTAGTGGACAAAGCAATTCTTGTATTGTATTACGGTACTGCACCTTCGCAGTTAACTATTCTACGGGAATTTATTGACCGAAAATTCAATAAATATTATTGACAAAGTATCGGGTTCCCCAAATACGGTTTTTTGTGGTTCCTTTCTGTTTTTCACTCTCATGTATGTTAACTATTTTGAGGGAGGTATTTGGATCAATATAAGTCATAAAAGGGGGTTCGCAGAAAGGGCTCACAGCAATAAGATTTTTAGCATTTGCACAGCGTTTTGAGGACTGGGTTAAGCGTTGACACTACATTTGATGGGCCTATTTTGAATTCGTCAAAAAAATATTGGTGAATAAACAATTCCAGTACATGGTACTTTTTATTTCAGGAGAAGTTGCAGGTACGGGTTAGTTAATAATATTAGTAACACTGATTGTTTCAATTTCTATTTAAAAAAAAAAGTGTGGGAAATGTACGTTTCTAATAACAAACGGGTTGCTTAAAATACCAAATTGTCGCACCTTTTGGCAAAAAAAAATTAATTCTCATTATTAAGCTGATACATTGCAGGAAGTGGAATAATTTGCTTTTAGATATCCATTGACGTTTAATTAAATTTCACTTTCTTAAGTCACATCTCCATCAAACGAAAAGTAACATTAACGATGGTCAAAAGAAAATAAATTTAATTGACTACAATGCATATATTATTAAGTATTATATACTTGCAACGATGAGATTAAATTAACTACATTTTAAGAATAGGTTAACAGAACAGGTTTTTATTACATTTAAACTGAGGGAGAAATTAAAGAAACAGTTGTTAAAAGTACAATAACTCTGTATTTTATTGCTCATTTAAAAATATAGTAAATTTATAAGGCTTGTTTATCGGCGTAGCGTCAATAATAGCCCTTGGCTATTTTAAAGACATACGTTGCGTTAGTAATTTAATAAAAAATAACTGAGTTTATTGAAATTAGAAAAAATATACCAGTGAGCAAAATAATCGACTCAAACTATTTGGCTTTATTTAATACGGATCCTAGAATTTAGTGTTCATATTTTTACGAATTTTAGTATCATTTGAATACATTCTATTCACTTTCTAATGATACCAAATTCCATACTTTTTGCTGATTAAAATGATTGGAAGGGGAAACAAGAAGAACGAGGATTGAAATAAGGGTAAGAGAAAGGAAACATTAAACGAATAGTTTAAGTTTAACAATTAAATTTATTAATAAGAACCAAAATCCAAGTTTTTTATTATCCCTCTAGCACTTATTACTGCTTCCAGCCGGTTTCCACTGTCTGAGGGATTCTTCCCCACTCTTCCGCAACCTTTAAGGCCCTCAGCGATGCAGGGGCTGAATTTCTGGCTCGAATCCTTCTTTAGAGCTCATCCCACATGTGCGCGATTGGATTGAGGTTAGGCCTGCGCGCAGGCCAGTCTAATGTGGGTATTCCTACTTCCGCCAGGTATTGTCGTACCGATGCAGCAGCATGTGAATTAGTACGAAGAGATCGCCAACACACACAAGGTAAGGAACGACGTGTTCCTGCAGGATCTCCTCTATGTACCGGTGAGCAGTTAATCCACGAGTCTCATCAGTCCTTTTTTTTTTATGGGTCTAGCACACGTGCTGCAGGGAAGTCCCTAAAGCGCTACAGGAGCGACACGTGTGCGGAAAAAAGCGATTCACGTTGTTCTTGAATCGCTGTAAATTGTACTCGGTGGGAAACACAGTCCTGGGTAAGCCATTCCAAAGGGATGATGTTCTCCATATAAAAGACTGCTTGAAAAGCGTTATACGGGGAGTAACAAGCTGAACCTCATACGGTTGTGAAGTATCAGCGCGACGTGTACTTCTAACATGCACCGCTCTGGAAGGAATTAAGCGGGCTACATCCTTCCAACACTCTCCATGAAAATACTTGTAGAATAGACTCAAGTTGCTAACAGTTCTTCGATGTTCCAGCGAATCAAGGCCGCCGGTCAGTTCTGGGTCTCCAATCAGAACGAACAACTTTGAGAAGCTCTCCTTGCTATCCCTGCAACATGTTCATGTCAGGACATATTTGCTCCCAAACTAAACGCCCAACAAATTGAGAGACGATGCTAGGGGAATGGAGTGCCCCAACATAACTATGTCGGGTTCTGCAACGTTAACTTTTTTAGAAAAAACTGCCCCCTGGGTTTTTGTAGCGTTAAATTCCACTTGGTTACTGTCACCCCAAGAGAGAATTTCTTCCAGGTCTTTGTTAAGTTGACCGACCTCCTGCTGTCTGCAGACATTCGTCTGAGCAGCCGATGTCCGAGCGTTCAAAGTATTTTCGTTCGTAAAGTTATTTTCGTTATAAACAATAATTAGTTCAAAATAGATGATGATTAAAGACGTACTGAACACGCAGTAAGTTTGAGAAATAATAGTCATTTAAATATCCCTAAACATCAAACTGTTTTAGTTCAGTTACCAAGCTCTTACTCTTTTTACTCTACTACAAATTTTTAAATTTAAGTAACTGCACCTCGGCTTTAGCTTTCTTACTTTTAATGCTCTTTATTCTTGAGGATTATTCTAGGTAACATATTGTAAGTTTAATTTTAACAGATGTTGTGTGTGTATTAGAGGCCTGCATAAGTAACTACGGAGTCGTCCAATTACAGGTAAAATTACTGATTTGATGATTTCAATGGCTTATTTCAAATCCTATAATCATATACCTATATGGCGAGAATTAATTATCATCGTTATGATAAATAAGCGGTATTGTCACCATTTAGGTAATAAGTATAAAAAGCATGTTGAAGGAGATCATTATACGTATATGATCATGTTCTTTGTTCCTTATTTCGTAGATGTACGCCGGCGCCGGTCCGAGATATGGTTGTAATTACATAGTTTTCCGGCGCTGTTAAAATCACAATAAATGAGGGGAATGGGAAATTCGGAATAGATAATGACAATGATATTTTTTTTTATGGGTCTAGCACACGTGCTGCAGGGAAGTCCCTAAAGCGCTACAGGAGCGACAAGTGTGCGGAGAAAGCGATTCACGTTGTTCTTGAATCGCTGTAAATTGTACTCGGTAGAAAACACAGTCCTGGGCAAATTATTCCAAAGGGATGATGTTCTCCATATAAAAGATTGAAGCGTTGTACGAGGAGTAACAAGCTGAACCTCATACGGATATGAAGTATTAGCGCGACGTGTACTTCTAACATGCACCGCTCTGGGAGGAATAAAGCGGGCCACATCCTTTGAACACTTTCCATGAAAATACTTGTAGAATAGGCTCAAGTCGCCAATCGTTATTTGATGTTCCAGCGAATCAAGGCCGCCGGTCAGTTCCGGCAGCTCTTCTCTGAATAGAATCCAACAAATGCAGTGTATGTTTGGGAGCCCCAAACATGGGAACAGTATTCCATAGTTGGTCGAATTTGAGCTTTGTAAAAAATTAACAGTTGTTGTGGAGTATAAAGCTTTCTGGTTCGAAATAATATTCCTAACTTTTGAGAAGTTCTTCTTGCTATGCCTGCTACATGTTCATGCCAGGACATATTTGCTCCCAAATTTACGCCCAACAAATTGAGTGACGATATTAGAGGAATGGAGTGCCCCGTCATAATCATGTCGGGTTAAGCAACGTTAACTTTTTTAGAAAAAACTGCCGCCTGGGTTTTTGTAGCCTTAAATTCCACTTGGTTACTGTCACCCCAACGTAGAATTTCTTCCAGATCTTTGTTAAGTTGAATGGACTTCCTGCTGTCTGCGGATATTCGTCTGAGTAGCCGATGTCCGAGCGTTCAAAGTGAATAAAGAGATAAGCGTACTATCATCTGCAAAGCTGTAGATTGGATTCTCGGTCTTTTCCAGCAGATCGTTAATGTAAATGAGAAAGAGAGTAGGATACAGTATGGAGCCTTGAGGTACACCGGCGTTGATAGTGAAGGTGTTAGCAAGAAATCCGTCGACTGCCACTCATAAAGAACGCTCTCTGAGGAATTTCGAAGGAATTGCGTATACCAATAGTTCTAGAAATACGGGAGTTGCATTCGCTGATGAAAATGATCATCGTGAAATATTGTGAATGTTAAAGTATTTTAAAAGAAATTGCGCAGAAATATTACATCAATCAAATTAACTGGTAAGTTCTGTAAATGAATTAGAATCGTTGATAATAACAGTAAAATTGAAACGCGAACGAAGAACGATAACGAACGGGAGAGCAGCGTTAGAAAGCTAATAATGAAAGACAAAAAGCGGAGGAAGAACGCCTACGAGCTGAAGAAGAAAGACGTAGAGATGAGGAAAGGGTCCAATATGAGGAAAAAATAGCAGAAAATTCAGTGCTCAGTTAGAAAATAATACAAAAAGTTTAAGAAGGGATATTGCCCCAAATATTGGCCTATAAATTCAGCAAAAGGTCATCGACATGGATTGTAACGTACTGTATTGGAATGAGAATAATACTTGATGCGAGGACAACGCAAAGACAACGCGAAACATGGAATGATGCTGAACGTAGAATGTTTCACCGTACTATGATACGTGTAAAAATTTGAATAGAATCCAACAAATGCAGTGTATGTTTGGGAGCGGAGCCCCAAACATGGGAGCAGTATTCCATAGTTGGTCGAATTTGAGCTTTGTAAAGAATTAACAGTTGTTGTGGAGTATAAAGCTTTCTGGTTCGAAATAATATTCCTAACTTTTGAGAAGTTCTTCTTGCTATGCCTGCTACATGTTCATGCCAGGACATATTTGCTCCCAAATTTACGCCCAACAAATTGAGTGACGATATTAGAGGAATGGAGTGCCCCGACATAATCATGTCGGGTTCAGCAACGTTAACTTTTTTAGAAAAAACTTGCCGCCTGGGTTTTTGTAGCCTTAAATTCCACTTGGTTACTGTCACCCCAACATAGAATTTCTTCCAGATCTTTGTTAAGTTGAATGGACTTCCTGCTGTCTGCGGATATTCGTCTGAGTAGCCGATGTCCGAGCGTTCAAAGTGAATAAAGAGATAAGCGTACTGTCATCTGCAAAGCTGTAAATTGGATTCTCGGGTTTTTCCAGCAGATCGTGAATGTAAATGAGAAAGAGAGGGAGACAGTATGGAGCCTTGAGGTACACCGGCGTTGATAGTGAAGGTGTTAGCAAGAAATCTGTCGACTGCCACTCGTAAAGAACGCTCTCTGAGGAATTTCGAAGGAATTGCGTATACCAATAGTTCTAGAAATACGGGAGTTGCATTCGCTGATGAAAATGATCATCGTGAAATATTGTGAATGTTAAAGTATTTTAAAAGAAATTGCGCAGAAATATTACATCAATCAAATTAACTGGTAAGTTCTGTAAATGAATTAGAATCGTTGATAATAACAGTAAAATTGAACGCGAACGAAGAACGATAACGAACGGGAGAGCAGCGTTAGAAAGCTAATAATGAAAGACAAAAAGCGGAGGAAGAACGCCTACGAGCTGAAGAAGAAAGACGTAGAGATGAGGAAAGGGTCAAATATGAGGAAAAAATAGCAGAAAATTCAGTGCTCAGTTAGAAAATAATACAAAAAGTTTAAGAAGGGATATTGCTCCAAATATTGGCCTATAAATTCAGCAAAAGGTCATCGACATGGATTGTAACGTACTGTATTGGAATGAGAATAATACTTGATGCGATGACAACGCAAAGACAACGCGAAGAAACATGGAATGATGCTGAACGTAGAATGTTTCACCGTACTATGATACGTGCAAAAATTTGAGAAGGCGTATTACATGTCATCGATATGGGGAATCAACTGAAAAGAAAATGCTTGTGAAAATATAGTTCGAGTAGCAGAAAAGCATTGAACCGTTATAAAAGAACAACAATTCGAATATATAATAGAATATATATTGACAGAACAGAAAAATGCTCATAGGTTGGCTAACGATAATGTGGAGTTTTCAAACATTTGCAGCATAGATGCTTTTTTAAATTTTATGGACCTTTTCCATGTTTTACATGTTATAAATGGCTGAACTGTCTGAATACCTCTTTTCATAATTTTCTCAAAATATAGCCATACATCACTTGAACCACTTCTTTTTATTTTTTGCACTCACCATCTCTAATTTTTTTGAAAATATTCATTATTTACATAAAACATAAAACAATTCTAAATTGGATATACAACACGGAATGCATTTATTGATCGGATGTAACAGAAGACACCATCGGCACAGATAACTTCATATCGATAGATAAGTTCCAATTTGATTAATAATGAGAATTGTTTCATGTGATGGGATTACTAATGAGTCACATTATCACGAGGCTGTCTTTTTAATTATATACTCACATCGTTGCGTAAGCTAATCGGAGATTATTAATCCTCCAGCTTGTATGTTGAGCTTTTGCATATTTGGGCAGTTCTGCGAGTCTTGAAGAAACTTTACCAGAATATGGATTAGCAAATAACTACGACAGTTCCATGGCCTTTTTCGTTTAGCGCATTTATTTTGGTAAAAATTTGTTGTTGATTATAATTGTTATTATTAAACATCAGCAAAAAAGGTTAAATTTGTCGATATTGCTTTTATTTTTTTTGTGGGCTTAGCGAGTATTATACGAGGCTGGTTTGAAAAGTCCGTGCAAAAATAAAAAACTACTTATGTGTTTGGGGTAAACCTTTTTTATTTTTCGACATAGTCTCCTTTTAGGCTTATACACTTCGTCCAACGATGTTCTAGTTTGTTGATCCCTTCCGAATAATAGGATTTGTCCAAGTCTGCAAAATATCCATTAGTGTCTGCAATCACCTCCTCGTTTGAATAAAATCTTTGTCCCGCCAGCCATTTCTTCAAATTGGGGAACAAATAGTAGTCCGAGGGAGCCAAGTCTGGAGAATAGGGGGGATGTGAAACGAGTTGGAAAACCTATTTCCATTAATTTTTGCGACCACAACTGCTGAGGTGTGTACTGGTGCGTTGTCGTGATGGAAAAGGACTTTCTTGTGGGCCAATCGCGGGCGTTTTTCTTGCAGCTCGGTTTTCAAAACGGTCCAATAACGATGAATAATATTCACCTGTAATAGTTTTACCCTTTTCCAGATAGTCGATGAGGATTATCCCTTGCGAATCCCAAAAGACAGTCGCCATAACCTTTCCGGACGAAGGAACGGTCTTCGCCTTTTTTGGTGCAGATTCCCCCTTGGTAACCCATTGTTTAGATTGTTGTTTGGTCTCAGGAGTATAGTAATGTATCCATGTTTCATCCACAGTGACGAAACGACGCTTAAAGTCCTCCGGATTCTTCTGGAACAGCTGCAAACTATCCTTGCAACACTTCACACGATTCCGTTTTTGGTCAAGCGTGAGCAATCGCGGCACCCATCTTGCGGATAGCTTTCTCATGTCCAAATGTTTATGCAAAATATTATGTACCCGTTCAGTCGAGATGCCCACAGCACTAGCAATCTCACGCACCTTAACTCTTCTGTCATCCATCACCATATCATGGATTTGATCAATGATTTCTGGAGTCGTAACCTCCACAGGCCGTCCAGAACGTTCAGCGTCACTTGTGCCCATATGGCCAGTCCGAAAATTTTGAAACCACTTATAAACTGTTCTAATCGAAGGTGCAGAGTCACCAGAATGTTTATCAAGCTTCTCTTTAGTCTCCTGAGGCGTTTTGCCTTTCATAAAGTAATGTTTAATCACCACACGAAAATTCTTTTTCGTCCATTTCTTGAAAATCACTCGACTTCCTTGATTTACACGAATGCCAAACACAAAGAGATAGACCAATATGGCTGAAACTTGGTGTGCGTTCATTCAAGAGATGCTACTAACTAAACATGACCTCGATACGCGCCGGTGGTGCCATCTCTCGGACTTTGCACGGACTTTTCTTGGCTTTTAGTGAAGATAATGAACAAACTATAAAAATATTAATAGGTGTTTCGGTTAATAATGTCGATTTTTTTCGCAACATTTAAGAGTTTATTTCCATCACAAAATGAATTACCTTAATAATTAAAGTATTGGCCATCGTTAGCTATAACGTTTTCCCATCTTTCTGTCAAAGAATGGATTCCGCACCAGAAGAACTTTTCATCTTTTAAGGCCAACGATTTATCAAGCCAAATTTTCACTTCTTCGTAAGAATGTAAATGTTGTTCTGAAAGTCCGTGCTGCATCGATCGAAATAAGTGGTAGTCTGAAGGGGCTAAGTCCGGTGAATACGGCGGGTGGGGTAGAACGTCCCATTGGATGTTTTACAAATAGTTTTTAACACATTTTGCAATATGGAGCCGAGCATTGTATGTTAAAAAATGACTTTATCGAGTCTTTAGGCGTATTCTGGTCATTTTTCCTTCAATACTTGGTTCAACTTTATCAATTGTCGGTATTGATCGCCAGAAATCGTTTCACCTGGTTTCAGCAGTTCGTAATACACAGCTCCTCTACTATTCCACCAAATACACAGCAAAGCTTTCTTTCCCTGTATATTGCGCACTGGTTCTGATGTTGAAGGCTGGCCTGGGTTTACCCAAGTTTTTTGGATTGCAGCATGTTCACCATCGATAACTTTCAGCAGCTGTTTTCTGCAAATGAAAGAAGATTATTAAACTTCCCCGCAAAACGTCTTTTTTTGGTACGAAAAATAACATATTCAAAGCTATGAAGAACTATGTTTTTCGCACAATGACAATTAATAACAAGTGTATTTGTAATGCTATCTCTTAGCAAAATCGACATTATTAACCGAAACACCTATTATTTAAACAGTGACAGATGTGGTAAGAGGTGTTATACATTTTTTTCTAGAGTTCTGAAATCTGAAAATTAGGTTATTTTTTCATTATGTCCAGAATAAACAATATCGTATATATACATACATACATACATACATATATATATATATATATATATATATATATATATATATATATATATATATATATATATATATATATAGAAAGAGGAAGGACAGTAACAGGGCACTGGCAACAAACAATCCTAAGTTTAACTGCTGGGAAACGCCCTTATAAGGAGAAGAGATGAGCAATCAAAGATCTAAAGGCTCTAGTATCTGCTTTTTATTTTTATTATCGAGCTTTCGCTGCCTAATGGTAGCTTCTTCTGGATTCTAAAAATGCAAACCAGTTACAGAAAATAAACTAAAACGTTCGTTTTTTTAAAACGTGATTAAATGAATTGTACGACTGAATGTGAAATTACTTACAAAAATTTAGCAGTTAGTTCATCTCTGGTGAAGACAATGAAATTTGCATTTTTGTTGGCCAGGTAGTATGCATGATTACACAAAACATGATTAAAAGACACTTAGAGAGTTACACAAATATTGAAAATAAAACTTAGTCAATAAACATTAGTTAAAACACTTTTTAAAGACAGAAACACAACTGCAAGAAACCATGATGTTGAAATGGTACTCCATTTTAAAATTTTTTTGACGTCGAGTTTAGTAACTATTTAGTGATATTTGAGTCCGAACTGGATATTGTTGGTAGTCTATGTCGTCATCAGGTCGACAAAAAAAGCATTCAAGTTTGGGATGTGGTAAATTTTTTTTTTATATTAGGTAGATGCTAATTTTAGATAAATTATTTATTATTAATGATATCTATTTTTTAGTTTTAATTTTATAAAAAAAAGGGGGGACTTAGATTTGATGAATGTTACTCTTCGACGAGTTATTTATTATTAATTATATTAATTCTTTTTAATTTTATAATCAAGAGATTCATAGGCTAATTTAAAAATTTGAAATCGAAAATTAATACTGGACGTTATTTATTATTAGTCATATTTAATTTTTTATTATGTAATTTTAACAAGAAAATATAGAAAAGTAACCGGTAATAAATAGCAAAAAATGACAGAAAGAGATCAGAAACGTCAACTTTACTAGAAACTAATTTTTTCATAAAGATCGTTCTTTTTTATTGGTTTGGTATAGTTTTGTGTTAGCAAATAAGTATACATGGAGCTCAATCCTTCTATGTCTTTTTTGTGGTTGAGATTATTTTTACAGGTTTTTATGTAACACATTTCCAAGAAACTTCTTCTGAAATAATTAGTCTCAACATCCAGAATGAAGCTGTTGTTATATTGTACTCTGTGATCTGTATTATTTACGTGTAAGCTCAAGCTAGTTGCGTTAGGTTTGTGTTTACTATCACTTTTGTGTAACGCTAATCTCTTAGAGACCTTTGTGAAGTTTGTCCAATGTAGACCAAACCACATTGACAGGGAATGCCATAGATTATATTAGATCTTTGTAAAGTATCGGTTTTATCTTTTAAATTGGTATAAAAACAATTCATTCTTTTTATGTTGTAGTTGGCAATTTTAATGTTTGTATTTTTAAAAAGAGAAGACAAGGACTGGGAAAGGCCTTCAATGTATTGTAACTTTCCCACCTTAATATCCACATTAGTGGTGACAGTTGGATTAATTGGAAGGAGGGGTCTTTGAAAATTCTTTCTAATTAGAGCTTTAGGATAGTAATTATCCAACAAAATGTCTTCCAACAGTTTTACATTTTTTTTTCTTTAAATGAGGGGTGGCAAATCTTATCTATTCTGTTCTTTAGTCCTCTGATGATGTTCAGTTTCTGTTTCATAGGGTGATAAGAATGGAAGGGGATATATCTACCAGAACTTGATTTTTTCCTATACCAGTCCAGTTTGACTGTATTATTTTCTGAGCGTACAACCCTAGTATCCAGAAACGGAACAGCACAGTCAGTCTCCTCCACAACAGTAAATACTAACTTATGATTGAAAGAATTGTAAATGTTAAGAGTGTTCTGTACACTTCCAGCAGGTAAAGCGACTAACAGGTTATCAACATATTGAAACAGAAGGGGAAATTCAAATTCAACCCTTGAAATAACAAAATAAAGAAGTTTATTCATAACCATTTCGGCCAGGATTGGTGAAATAGCACTTCCCATTGGGACGCCAATTTTTTGTCTGTAGAATGTACTATTGAAGGAGAAAAATGTATTTTCATATAAAAAAGTAATGATTAGTAGGAACTGTTCTTTAGGAATATTACATATTTCTTCTATTGATGTGAAATGTTCATTTAATATTGATATAATAAGGTCTAGAGAAATGTTAGTAAATAGTGAAACTACATCGAAAGAAGCAAGTACAAAACCCTCTGGCAAAATAAAGCCATTAACCTTCTCTGCAAATTCGAAGGTATTTTTAATTCTGAATTTATTAAAAGTTGAAAAAGCTGTTTCTAAAATAGAGGCTACATATTTGGCAAGTGGTTGTGTAGATGCTCCTACACAGGAAACTATTGGTCTTAGAGGTATATCTGGTTTATGTATTTTTGGTAGACCATAATATTTGGGACAAATCCCATTATAAGTTGTTAATGTGCGAGCAGTTGCTTCATCTAAAAACTTACTATCTTTTAATGATTTAATTAATTTATTGCATTTAATTTCTATTTTTGATGTGGGATCGTGATGTATTATTTCATAAGTACTCTCATCTTGAAGTAGGGAGTGTGATTTCTCAAGACAGGAAGCTTTTGACATAGCAACAGTAACATTGCCTTTATCAGACCTAGTGATCAGTAAATCGGGATGGTTTTTTAAGAAAATTTTTGTTTCCTTCTCTAATTTATGAGTGATAGAAGTTTTGTCTTTATGTGATATTACATAGTTAGTAATTAGGTTTACAGCCCTTGCACCAATGTAGTCTTGTTTTTGTGGGGGGACATAGTGAATTAATTCTTCTACCTCAGACAGTAGACTAAACATGTTAATATCTTTGTTAGATATAGTGAGACTGAACTTGGGACCAAGGGCTAGAAACCCTTTTACATTAGGTGGTATTTCTACATCAGAAATATTCTTTATCCACTTATCTTTTCCTATATTAAATTCATGAAATTTCTTTTTTAAAAATTCTATTTTTTTAATATTGTTTTTTTTAATTTATTGAATATATATATGCATCATGGTTTCTTGCAGTTGTGTTTCTGTCTTTAAAAGTGTTTTTAACTAATGTTTATTGACTAAGTTTTATTTTCAATATTTGTGTAACTCTCTAAGTGTCTTTTAATCATGTTTTGTGTAATCATGCATACTACCTGGCCAACAAAAATGCAAATTTCATTGTCTTCACCAGAGATGAACTAACTGCTAAATTTTTGTAAGTAATTTCACATTCAGTCGTACAATTCATTTAATCACGTTTTAAAAAACGAACGTTTTAGTTTATTTTCTGTAACTGGTTTGCATTTTTAGAATCCAGAAAAAGCTACCATTAGGCAGCGAAAGCTCGATAATAAAAATAAAAAAGCAGATACTAGAGCCTTTAGATCTTTGATTGCTCATCTCTTCTCCTTATAAGGGCGTTTCCCAGCAGTTAAACTTAGGATTGTATATATATATATATATATATATATATATATATATATATATATATATATATATATATATATATATATATATATATATATATATATATATATATATATATATATATATATATATATATATATATATATATATGTATATATATATATATATATATATATATATATATATATATATATATATATATATATATATATATATATATATATATGGCCATATCCATTACTTTTCGATAAAAGTGTGCGGCCGTGGGTCAACGATTTGCAGAGATTTTTTCTTCGAAAGTAGCTTCGAGAAGAAGATGATCCTCCAAATTTGAGCTCGATACGATGAAATTCGGCAGCTGTGGAATTTTTTAAAGTTTTTAAAAAAGTCGATTTTTTAGTCATATTCAAAATTTTGTATCTTAGCTTCCATATAACTTAACATTTTTTTCTAGAGTTCTGAAATCTGAAAATTAGGTTATTTTTTCATTATGTCCAGAATAAACAATATCGTATATATACATACATACATACATACATATATATATATATATATATATATATATATATTATATATATATATATGTATATATATATATATATATATATATATATATATATATATATATATATATATATACATATACATATATATATATATATATATATATATATATATATATATATATATATATATATATATGTTATATATATATATATATATATATATATATATATATATATATATATATATATATATATATATATATGGCCATATCCATTCCTTTTCGATAAAAGTGTGCGGGCGTGGGTCAACGATTTGCAGAGATTTTTTTTCTTCGAAAGTAGCTTCGAGAAGAAGGTGATCCTCCAAATTTGAGCTCGATACGATGAAATTCGGCAGCTGTGGAATTTTTTAAAGTTTTAAAAAGTCGATTTTTTAGTCATATTCAAAATTTTGTATCTTAGCTTCCATATAACTTAGAGATTCGAAAAACTCGGTATTCCTCTCTGTTAACCTTATATTTTCAAGGAAAAAATAGATTTTAGTTTTAAACTTAAATCCGGCTTGGCTGGAAGCTTTTAACTGAACCACTGTTTTAGCGAAATTTTGCGTGTTTTTGAAATGCTCTCAGATCTACAGTTTTTGAGGTAGAGGGCTGGTCGTCGGCTCATATTTTTCGTCTAGGTATATTCTGTTGATATCTATCCTAATATTCATTAATTGCCTCTATCTTTTAGTATATGACCAAATAAAGCCGACTGATTTTTGAAAAATTGCTATTTTCAGATAGGCATAATTTTTTCTGTCAACTCGAAATCATTTGAAATTTTCAGGGATTATACTTCATTCTATTCTCAAACAACCCCCAAGTTTTTAATAGAAGTGGTTTACGAGCTATAAATTTCTAAAATTGTAAAATTTTCTATTTAATATGACATTTTTGTAACTTTTATCCCTGATTTTATAAATTTGATGTAATAAATTAAAACTTAAAAACCATTGTTTTATATATATATATATATATATATATATATATATATATATATATATATATATATACATATATATATATATATATATATATATATATATATATATATATATATATATATATATATATATACATATATATATATATATATATATATATATATATATATATATATATATATATATATATATATATATATATATATAGAAAGAGGAAGGACAGTAACAGGGCACTGGCAACAAACAATCCTAAGTTTAACTGCTGGGAAACGCCCTTATAAGGAGAAGAGATGAGCAATCAAAGATCTAAAGGCTCTAGTATCTGCTTTTTATTTTTATTATCGAGCTTTCGCTGCCTAATGGTAGCTTCTTCTGGATTCTAAAAATGCAAACCAAGTACAGAAAATAAACTAAAACGTTCGTTTTTTAAAAAACGTGATTAAATAAATTGTACGACTGAATGTGAAATTACTTACAAAAATTTAGCAGTTAGTTCATCTCTGGTGAAGACAATGAAATTTGCATTTTTTGTTGGCCAGGTGGTATGCATGATTACACAAAACATGATTAAAAGACACTTAGAGAGTTACACAAATATTAAAAATAAAAAACTTGGTCAATAAACATCAGTTAAAAACACTTTTAAAGACAGAAACACAACTGCAGGAAACCATGATGTTGAAACGGTACTCCATTTTAAAATTTTTTGACGTCGAGTTTAGTAACTATTTAGTGATATTTGAGTCCGAGCCGGATATTGTTGGTAGTCTTGTCGTCATCAGGTCGACAAAAAAAAAAGGATTAAAATTAGGAATGTGGTAAATTATTTTCGGTAGATGCGAATTTTAGATAAATTATTTATTATTAATATCTATTTTTTAGTTTTAATTTTATAAAAAAGGGGGGACTTAAATTTGATGAAATTGACGAGTTATTCATTATTAATTATATTAATTCTTTAATTTTATAATCAAGAGATTCATAGGCTAATTTAAAAATTTAAAAATTTGAAATCGAAAATTAATACTGGACGTTATTTATTATTAGTCATATTTAATTTTTTATTATGTAATTTTAACAAGAAAATATAGAAAACTGGTAATAAATAGCAAAAAATGACAGAGATCAGAAACGTCAACTTTACTAGAAAATAATTTTTTCATAGAGGTCGTTCTTTTTTATTGGTTTGGTATAGTTTTGTGTTAGCAAATAGGTATACATGGAGCTCAATCCTTCTATGTCTTTTTTGTGGTTGAGATTATTTTTACAGGTTTTTATGTAACACATTTCCAAGAAACTTCTTCTGAAATAATTGGTCTCAACATCCAGAATGAAGCTGTTGTTATATTGTACTCTGTGATCTGTATTATTTACGTGTAAGCTCAAACTAGTTGCGTTAGGTTTGTGTTTACTATCACTTTTGTGTAACGCTAATCTCTTAGAGAGCTTTTGTGAAGTTTGTCCAACGTAGACCAAACCACATTGACAGGGAATGCCATAGATTATATTAGATCTTTGTAAAGTATCGGTTTTTATCTTTTAAATTGGTATAAAAACAATTAAGTCTTTTTATGTTGTAGTTAGCAATTTTAATGTTTGTATTTTTAAAAAGAGAAGACAAGGACTGGGAAAGGCCTTCAATGTATTGTAACTTTCCTACCTTAATATCGACATTAGTGGTGTCAGTTGGATTAATTGGAAGGAGGGGTCTTTGAAAATTCTTTTTGATCAGAGCTTTAGGATAGTAATTGTCCAACAAAATGTCTTCCAACAGTTTTACATTTTTTTGCCCTAAATGAGGGGTGGCAAATCTTATCTATTCTGTTCTTTAGTCCTCTGATGATGTTCAGTTTCTGTTTCATAGGGTGATAAGAATGGAAGGGGATATATCTACCAGAACTTGATTTTTTCCTATACCAGTCCAGTTTGACTGTATTATTTTCTGAGCGTACAACCCTAGTATCCAGAAACGGAACAGCACAGTCAGTCTCCTCCTCAACAGTAAATACCAACTTATGATTGAAAGAATTGTAAATGTTAAGGGTGTTCTGTACACTTCCGGCAGGTAAAGCGACTAACAAGTCATCAACATATTGAAACAGAAGGGGAAATTCAAATTCAACCCTTGAAATAACAAAATAAAGAAGTTTATTCATAACAATTTCGGCCAGGATTGGTGAAATAGCACTTCCCATTGGGACGCCAATTTTTTGTCTGTAGAATGTACTATTGAAGGAGAAAAATGTATTTTCATATAAAAAAGTAATGATTAGTAGGAACTGTTCTTTAGGAATATTACATATTTCTTCTATTGATGTGAAATGTTCATTTAATATTGATATAATAAGGTCTAAAGAAATGTTAGTAAATAGTGAAAACTACATCGAACGAAGCAAGTACAAAACCCTCTGGCAAAATAAAGTCATTAACCTTCTCTGCAAATTCGAAGGTATTTTTAATTCTGAATTTATTAAAAGTTGAAAAAGCTGTTTCCAAAATAGAGGCTATATACTTGGCAAGTGGCTGTGTAGATGCTCCTACACAGGAAACTATTGGTCTTAGAGGTATATCTGGTTTATGTATTTTTGGTAGACCATAATATTTGGGACAAATCCCATTATAAGTTGTCAATGTGCGAGCAGTTGCTTCATCTAAAAACTTACTATCTTTTAATGATTTAATTAATTTATTGCATTTAATTTCTATTCTTGATGTGGGATCGTGATGTATTATTTCATAAGTACTCTCATCTTGAAGTAGGGAGTGTGATTTCTCAAGATAGGAAGCTCTTGACATAGCAACAGTAACATTGCCTTTATCAGACCTAGTGATCAGTAAATCGGGATGGTTTTTTAAGAAAATTTTTGTTTCCTTCTCTAATTTATGAGTGATAGAAGTTTTGTCTTTATGTGATATTACATAGTTAGTAATTAGGTTTACAGCCCTTGCACCAATGTAGTCTTGTTTTTGTGGGGGGACATAGTGAATTAACTCTTCTACCTCAGACAGTAAACTAAAACATGTTAATATCTTTGGTAGATATAGGGAGACTGAACTTGGGACCAAGGGCTAGAAACCCTTTTACATTAGGTGGTATTTCTACATCAGAAATATTTTTTATCCACTTGTCTTTTCCTATATTAAATTCATGAAATTTCTTTTTTAAAAATTCTAATTTTTTAATGTTGTTTTTTTTAATTTTATTGAATAAAAATTTGTATTTATTATATTGAATAAAAATAAAATCATCAAAAATATGAAATGGTAATTGAGTCCTAAGGTCCTGTAATAGCTCATCCAATGATCTCTCGAGTCTTTCTATGTACCGATTAGTGTCAGAAATACATAACTTATGGAAATTGGTTGTTACCTGTTGTGTTATGTTTTCCAGTCTGGTTATATTATTGTTCGATATAGTCTGTGGAATTCTCCAGAGTCTCTTTATATTGTCTTCAAGGAAACGGGGTGTTACTTTTGTACGACGACATTCTAATAGAAATATTCGTCTGTTTCTTTGAGATGCCAATTTTCTATTGATATTATCATACAATTTCATACTTTTTACCACATTTGGCCCAAACGTCTCAGATACTCGTCTGTAGAAGGTTCCCATTATTCAAAAACTATAATAAGAAAGAGGAAGGACAGTAACAGGGCACTGGCAACAAACAATCCTAAGTTTAACTGCTGGGAAACGCCCTTATAAGGAGAAGAGATGAGCAATCAAAGATCTAAAGGCTCTAGTATCTGCTTTTTATTTTTATTATCGAGCTTTCGCTGCCTAATGGTAGCTTCTTCTGGATTCTAAAAATGCAAACCAAGTACAGAAAATAAACTAAAACGTTCGTTTTTTAAAAACGTGATTAAATAAATTGTACGACTGAATGTGAAATTACTTACAAAAATTTAGCAGTTAGTTCATCTCTGGTGAAGACAATGAAATTTGCATTTTTGTTGGCCAGGTGGTATGCATGATTACATGATGAAAAATTTTAAAATGGAGTACCGTTTCAACATCATGGTTTCCTGCAGTTGTGTTTCTGTCTTTAAAAGTGTTTTTTAACTGATGTTTATTGACCAAGTTTTTATTTTTAATATTTGTGTAACTCTCTAAGTGTCTTTTAATCATGTTTTGTGTAATCATGCATACCACCTGGCCAACAAAAATGCAAATTTCATTGTCTTCACCAGAGATGAACTAACTGCTAAATTTTTGTAAGTAATTTCACATTCAGTCGTACAATTTATTTAATCACGTTTTTAAAAAACGAACGTTTTAGTTTATTTTCTGTACTTGGTTTGCATTTTTAGAATCCAGAAGAAGCTACCATTAGGCAGCGAAAGCTCGATAATAAAAATAAAAGCAGATACTAGAGCCTTTAGATCTTTGATTGCTCATCTCTTTTCCTTATAAGGGCGTTTCCCAGCAGTTAAACTTAGGATTGTTTGTTGCCAGTGCCCTGTTACTGTCCTTCCTCTTTCTTATTATAGTTTTTGAATAATGGGAACCTTCTACAGACGAGTATCTGAGACGTTTGGGCCAAATGTGGTAAAAAGTATGAAATTGTATGATAATATCAATAGAAAATTGGCATCTCAAAGAAACAGACGAATATTTCTATTAGAATGTCGTCGTGCAAAAGTAACACCCCGTTTCCTTGAAGACAATATAAAGAGACTCTGGAGAATTCCACAGACTATATCGAACAATAATATAACCAGACTGGAAAACATAACACAACAGGTAACAACCAATTTCCATAAGTTATGTATTTCTGACACTAATCGGTACATAGAAAGACTCGAGAGATCATTGGATGAGCTATTACAGGACCTTAGGACTCAATTACCATTTCATATTTTTGATGATTTTATTTTTATTCAATATAATAAATACAAATTTTTATTCAATAAAATTAAAAAAAACAACATTAAAAAATTAGAATTTTTAAAAAAGAAATTTCATGAATTTAATATAGGAAAAGACAAGTGGATAAAAAATATTTCTGATGTAGAAATACCACCTAATGTAAAAGGGTTTCTAGCCCTTGGTCCCAAGTTCAGTCTCCCTATATCTACCAAAGATATTAACATGTTTAGTTTACTGTCTGAGGTAGAAGAGTTAATTCACTATGTCCCCCCACAAAAACAAGACTACATTGGTGCAAGGGCTGTAAACCTAATTACTAACTATGTAATATCACATAAAGACAAAACTTCTATCACTCATAAATTAGAGAAGGAAACAAAAATTTTCTTAAAAAACCATCCCGATTTACTGATCACTAGGTCTGATAAAGGCAATGTTACTGTTGCTATGTCAAGAGCTTCCTATCTTGAGAAATCACACTCCCTACTTCAAGATGAGAGTACTTATGAAATAATACATCACGATCCCACATCAAGAATAGAAATTAAATGCAATAAATTAATTAAATCATTAAAAGATAGTAAGTTTTTAGATGAAGCAACTGCTCGCACATTGACAACTTATAATGGGATTTGTCCCAAATATTATGGTCTACCAAAAATACATAAACCAGATATACCTCTAAGACCAATAGTTTCCTGTGTAGGAGCATCTACACAGCCACTTGCCAAGTATATAGCCTCTATTTTGGAAACAGCTTTTTCAACTTTTAATAAATTCAGAATTAAAAATACCTTCGAATTTGCAGAGAAGGTTAATGACTTTATTTTGCCAGAGGGTTTTGTACTTGCTTCGTTCGATGTAGTTTCACTATTTACTAACATTTCTTTAGACCTTATTATATCAATATTAAATGAACATTTCACATCAATAGAAGAAATATGTAATATTCCTAAAGAACAGTTCCTACTAATCATTACTTTTTTATATGAAAATACATTTTTCTCCTTCAATAGTACATTCTACAGACAAAAAATTGGCGTCCCAATGGGAAGTGCTATTTCACCAATCCTGGCCGAAATTGTTATGAATAAACTTCTTTATTTTGTTATTTCAAGGGTTGAATTTGAATTTCCCCTTCTGTTTCAATATGTTGATGACTTGTTAGTCGCTTTACCTGCCGGAAGTGTACAGAACACCCTTAACATTTACAATTCTTTCAATCATAAGTTGGTATTTACTGTTGAGGAGGAGACTGACTGTGCTGTTCCGTTTCTGGATACTAGGGTTGTACGCTCAGAAAATAATACAGTCAAACTGGACTGGTATAGGAAAAAATCAAGTTCTGGTAGATATATCCCCTTCCATTCTTATCACCCTATGAAACAGAAACTGAACATCATCAGAGGACTAAAGAACAGAATATAGATAAGATTTGCCACCCCTCATTTAGGGAAAAAAATGTAAAACTGTTGGAAGACATTTTGTTGGACAATTACTATCCTAAAGCTCTAATCAAAAAGAATTTTCAAAGACCCCTCCTTCCAATTAATCCAACTGACACCACTAATGTCGATATTAAGGTAGGAAAGTTACAATACATTGAAGGCCTTTCCCAGTCCTTGTCTTCTCTTTTTAAAAATACAAACATTAAAATTGCTAACTACAACATAAAAAGACTTAATTGTTTTTATACCAATTTAAAAGATAAAACCGATACTTTACAAAGATCTAATATAATCTATGGCATTCCCTGTCAATGTGGTTTGGTCTACGTTGGACAAACTTCACAAAAGCTCTCTAAGAGATTAGCGTTACACAAAAGTGATAGTAAACACAAACCTAACGCAACTAGTTTGAGCTTACACGTAAATAATACAGATCACAGAGTACAATATAACAACAGCTTCATTCTGGATGTTGAGACCAATTATTTCAGAAGAAGTTTCTTGGAAATGTGTTACATAAAAACCTGTAAAAATAATCTCAACCACAAAAAAGACATAGAAGGATTGAGCTCCATGTATACCTATTTGCTAACACAAAACTATACCAAACCAATAAAAAAGAACGACCTCTATGAAAAAATTATTTTCTAGTAAAGTTGACGTTTCTGATCTCTGTCATTTTTTGCTATTTATTACCAGTTTTCTATATTTTCTTGTTAAAATTACATAATAAAAAATTAAATATGACTAATAATAAATAACGTCCAGTATTAATTTTCGATTTCAAATTTTTAAATTTTTAAATTAGCCTATGAATCTCTTGATTATAAAATTAAAGAATTAATATAATTAATAATGAATAACTCGTCAATTTCATCAAAATTTAAGTCCCCCCTTTTTTATAAAATTAAAACTAAAAAATAGATATTAATAATAAATAATTTATCTAAAATTCGCATCTACCGAAAATAATTTACCACATTCCTAATTTTAATCCTTTTTTTTTTTTTTGTCGACCTGATGACGACAAGACTACCAACAATATCCGGCTCGGACTCAAATATCACTAAATAGTTACTAAACTCGACGTCAAAAAATTTTAAAATGGAGTACCGTTTCAACATCATGGTTTCCTGCAGTTGTGTTTCTGTCTTTAAAAGTGTTTTTAACTGATGTTTATTGACCAAGTTTTTATTTTTAATATTTGTGTAACTCTCTAAGTGTCTTTTAATCATGTTTTGTGTAATCATGCATACCACCTGGCCAACAAAAATGCAAATTTCATTGTCTTCACCAGAGATGAACTAACTGCTAAATTTTTGTAAGTAATTTCACATTCAGTCGTACAATTTATTTAATCACGTTTTTAAAAAACGAACGTTTTAGTTTATTTTCTGTACTTGGTTTGCATTTTTAGAATCCAGAAGAAGCTACCATTAGGCAGCGAAAGCTCGATAATAAAAATAAAAAGCAGATACTAGAGCCTTTAGATCTTTGATTGCTCATCTCTTCTCCTTATAAGGGCGTTTCCCAGCAGTTAAACTTAGGATTATATATATATATATATATATATATATATATATATATATATATATATATATATATATATACATATATATATATATATATATATATATATATATATATATATATATATATACATATATATATATATATATATATATATATATATATATATATATATATATATATATATATATATATATATAAGATAAATAGAGCTTACAAATTTTAATATTTAGATGAAGGTATAAAAACATACCCCAAATGAGTTTTCAACAAAGTTTGTTTCCAATCTTTCTGAAAACTGATGACCTTGAAATTTTTGGTTTTTTTATATACCAGATAAATTATTAAAGGTAATGCACTCGTTATAATTTTCATTTAATCTACATCCCGTGGAAAATATTTCAGAATTTTATCAAAATATTTTGATCAGTACTTTTCTGGATAAGGGGGGGCGACAGCGATTTTTCGCGATTTTTTAAAAAATAATGCAAAAAATGCGCGCAAGTATTACATTATATGTATATTTTTTACTCGTGTTTTCACAAGCTTTCCTTTGACACCATTCGATGACCTAATAAAAAAAATTTTTTTCACTTCCGATTTCATCCCCCAAAACTAACTCTTTAAGTCAAAATTTAATTTTCAAAATTACACGATTCTGATGAGGCCATCAATTCCTATATTATTACCAAATTTCAACTTTCTATGTCAAATAGTTTCGGAGAAAATCGTGTGTGACAGACCGACAGACACCGAAGTGTTCTTATAAGTGTTCCATACGGAACACTAATAAAATAAACAAAGCAAGTATGTATTATTTTATAACATATATTTATCTATGATTGTAAACATTAAAAATAACAGTATCAATACTATTACTACCAATTCATTAAAACACATTTATAATATTGAGACAAAAAAAAATTGAATTTTTAAAGATCTTATGATTTTTCATAGCTTCACCTGAATATTAAAATTTGTAATTCATTTATCTTTTTTTATATATAAACAATGGATAAATATTAATTTGTTACCTCAAATTTATAAAATCAAGGATTAAAACCTCAAAAAGTTATGGCTATCTAAAAATAGCGATTTTTCAAAAATCAATTGGCTTTGTTTGGACATATATTAAAAGAATAGAGAAAATCAATAAAAATTAGGGTAGATATCAACAGAATATACCTAGACGAAAAAGATGAGCCATCGGCCAGCCCTCCACTTCAAAGACTGTAGATCTGAGAGTATTTCAAAAACCAGCAAAAATTCGCTAATACCGTGGTTCATTTAAAATCTCCCAGCCAAGCCGGATTTAAGTTTAAAACAAAATCTATTTTTTTCTTGAAAATAGAAGGTTAACAGAGAAGAAAGCCGAATTTTTTGAATCTCGTAAGTTATATGGAAGCTAAGATACAAAATTTTGAAAATGACTAAAAAATCGACTTTTTAAAGTTTAAAAAAATTTTAGAGCTGCCGGATTTCATCGTATTGAGCTGAAATTTGGAGGATCACCTTCTTTTCGAAACTACTTTCGAAGAAAAAATCGGTATGCAAATCGCTGACACGTGCCCGCACACTTTTGTCGAAAAGTAATGGATCTGCCTATATATATATATATATATATATATATATATATATATATATATATATATATATATATATATATATATATATTTGACATATATTAAATTAAGAATTAAAAAAAAATCACGTAAATCGGATGAGTGGTTCTCGAATGATAAGCACACTAATGGACAGACAGAAAGAGAGACGTTGCGTTTAATATATATTATATAGATTATTATTATTATTATATAACCTGGTCAGAGAACATATGTATGAATTTAAAAAATCACGTAAATCGGATAAGTGGTTCTCGACGGCTAAGCGCACTAACGGACAGACAGGCAGACAGAGAGACGTTGTATTTTACATATATTATAGATATAGATTATTATTATTACTATATACCCTGGCCCAAGAATATATGTATGAATTTACAAAAAGACACGTAATCGGATAAGTGGTTCTCGCCTGATAAACGCACTAATGGGCAGACAGACAGACAGAGAGACATTGCATTTTATATATTATAGATTATAGATATTCTCTGCTACATAATATTTTTCCAAATTTAATGGTTTAGGCTGTGTACTGCAAGGGAACGCGCTACCGGCAAACTTTTTTTCCGACTTCATTCACTATTATCGTCATTGCTCATTCCCTATGCTACCTATCGTATTAAAATATAGCCTATAACCTGGCCAGAGAACATATGTATGTTTTAAAAAAAAAGTACGTAAATCGGATAAGTGATTCTCCAGTGATAAGCGCACTAACGGACAGACAGACAGACAGACAGACAGAGAGACGTTGCATTTTATATATTATATATATATATATATATATATATATATATATATATATATATATATATATATATATATATATATATGTATATATATATATATATACATATATATATATATATATATATATATATATATATATATATATATATATATATATATATATATATATATCATTATATAGTGACCTTAAAAAATATATATTGACTACTCAACTTATGTTTCAAGGGAAGTACTGGGTAAGCAACGTTTGCACTTTTTTATTAGGTTATATATAACATGTAATTTGGTCAAATATAGGGTACATAAAAATAATAAAGATTATTTAAGACTATCGAACTCTCAAATTATGGATAATATTAAGTCGCTTCGCAATACGGTTTGTTTACATTTCTCTATCCATTAAATGCTCATAACAAAGCAGTATTCGATTGCCTCCATTCAAGTAAATCTTTGTTAATATATAAATCTTGAAAGTAAAGAAGAGCAGAGATATACAAATTAATACTAGAAGGTAGTACAGTGATGTTGAATTTTTGTTAATTCAAGGCAGCAGTACTGAAAAGCTAATCGTATATAATAATAAGTGATATTTTTTAACCATTTCAAATTGCCAGACCACATACCATTTTAGGACGAATTTTTAACATAGACTTATGTAAGTGAGCCGTATAACTTGTTAGAAAGTCATTCAAGTTAAAAATTACTCTTTCACATCATTTTCTGAACCTTTCTTTTTTTGTAATCCTTCATTTTATCTCTCTATTTTCCATAATTGACAGTATGTCATCTAGCTTGTCTAGATTTTTATTACAATAGGCATTAACAGTTACTTGCAGACAATGAACATAAAAATAGTGTTACCTTTATTGTAAATCGTAAATTTCTAATATAGTCTGGTACTTATTAAATGGGTATATTGTATCTAATTATATAAATGATTTATTTTTCTGTCATTGTTCACGCTTTGTTTTCAATATTATTTTACCGGGACTTTTGACAATGGAATTACATAGTAAATATATGACATCATGTTAGCAAACTCGCAAATATCTGAGATTGTACTAAATTAATTTATTATTGTCATTTATTTAATTAGCTCAACTGCCACAATTCATTTACTTTCGTTTCGTTTTTAATATCACTCGGTATTATAATTTTATTACAATAGATATTAATAGTTACTATCTGTTGATCCACATCAAAATATTGTTGCTTTGTTCGAAAATTGTGAATTTCCAGTATAAGTGAATCTACTGCGATCGTTTACATAATTACCTAAATGGTTCGTTTTCGAAAAGTTCCTGACATAGAAAACAGATGGCAACAGTATTTGCAACATTTTTTCCTTAAGTTCGTATGCATAATTATCATAAGCGTCTAGTAGAATTGCAAGTCATTCTCTGCAGTAGTTTTATGTAACTATCTGTGGTAAGAGTGTTCTCTATATTTATTAAAAATAGATTAAAATAAGTATTGTACTGTTAATTTTTTTTTTAAAAGAAGGTTTGACGTCAAATGAAGTTTATGATTCTTCTCTTTCGCTTTGAAGAATTAAAAAAAAAATGAGCTGTCTAGTATAAACATGGGCGTATGAATCTTAAACATAATCCACCTGAAAGATTTCTAAAAGACCAGACATCATTTAGCAAATACACGATATGATATTAGATGACAGATGAATTAAGGTGTGTTAAATTGCTAATACTAAAACCATTTCAAAGGATCATGTAGGTTATCTCTTGCGTGAAGGATTGTAAATGTAAAAGCTTTATGCCAGATTATTTCCGTGCTTGCTCTCAGCAGATCGCAAAAGTATCGCATGAAAATTTCTGTATACAGTTATACACCAGAATCTAAACAGAAGTCAAGAAAGTTGATAAAAGTCGGTTATACAGAGCCAAAAAACCATCAACCGAAAAGGTCATGACGGTATCTTGTTTATTGATTATCTTGAAAAGGATAAAATAATAATCGGAGAATATTAATCTAATCTTCTAATCATACTAGACCAAAAAATTCCAGAAAAAAGACTGAGTTTGTAGAAGCAAGAATCATCTTTCATTAAGACAATGTACGTGCCCACAAACGTGTTTTGGTGATGAGAAAATTAAAAGATCTGCACTACCTTCTTCTTCTTCTTTCTTATATGGTGAGTCATATAAGTAGGCATACTGCCTGTTTTATCCCCTTAGGCCTCTTCCGATGTGGACGTCCAGCATTCCTTCCACCTTTTCGGAGGTCTTCCCTTAGTTCTTCTACCGCAAGGTTTATTTGCTTTTTTACCAGTCTGTTGTGGTCCATCCGATCTATGTGTTTATTCCATTGTTTTCTTCTAGTTCTGGTCCATTTGGATATTTCTTGGATCTTACTTAATTCTGGTGGATCTTTGTTGCGGATTCTGTCGTGGATAGTTTTTCCATGTATGTCCCTAATCACCTTCATTTCTGTTGTCCTCATCATTTGTGCTGTTTTACATATGTCAGCTTTTGTTTCTACAGCAGATCGGTTTCACTGTTGTCTTCTATATTCTTATTTTACTTTCCACCGTGAGGTATTTATTTTTCGATACTATATCCATCAAACAACCTGCTATTAGGGGTGCCTGCATAGACTGTTATTTTACTTCCCTGTTTAAGTCTCCGTAGCTTGTTATTATTGTTCCCAGGTATTTAAAATTGTTAACCTGTTCAATAATACTTTCTTTGATCTCCAACTTGCACCTTAATAATTATTTTGAAGCAACCATACATTTTGTCTTGATTGTGTTGATAATCATGTTTAGCTTTCTCGCTTCCAAATTGAAGGCATAAAAGATCTTCTGAAGGTTGTCCTCAGAATCGGAGATGAGGACTGCATCATCGGCGTAGCAGATCGTGTGGAAGTGTGCGTTGCCCATTTTGTATCCTCTAGTTTTTGGAAGATTCTCCACTATTCTGTCCATGACAAGGTTGAAG
This sequence comes from Pachyrhynchus sulphureomaculatus, assembly GCA_019049505.1. Lineage (NCBI taxonomy): Eukaryota > Metazoa > Arthropoda > Insecta > Coleoptera > Curculionidae > Pachyrhynchus > Pachyrhynchus sulphureomaculatus. The sequence continues at coordinate 50,533,163 of CM032454.1, read as the reverse complement.
ATAAAGGGACTAAGTCAATGCCCTTGTCTTATTCCTGCGTTTATTTTTCCTTGCTGAGTAGATGTCCCACTTTTATATTTGTTCTAAAGGGTGCCCCAAAATTCACGCAAGATTTGAATTTGGCATCATTTGTATGGTAAAGTGTTGCCAACACAACAAATAACACAGCGTGACAGCTGAGAGTTCAGGGTTATTAAAAATGGAGCGCTACAAGACAGAACGTGTTTTCATTGTTGAGCAATATTTTAAAAATAGTCAAAATTTGCCAGCTACAGTTCGGAATTTTTGTACAAAATATGGTCGGAATAGTGATTTAACCTCATCAACTGTGAAGAGCTTAATTCAGGGAGACTGGAACAATTAGTGATCTTAAACGCTCTGGCCGTCCTTTAACAAGTCGTTTGACACAAAACATTGAAGCAGTTCGTGAGAGTGTTGCTGAGACTCCAGAAACATCAATTCGGCACTGTGGTCAAGAACTGGACATTTCGAGAAGGTCTCTACAGCGTATTCTCACAAAAGATTTGCATCTTCATGCTTACAAATTTCAATTGGCTCAAGAACTGAAGCCTACTGACCACGCACACCGAAGAGAGTTCGTTGAATGGATTATCGAACAATATCAAGTGGATACTGATTTTTCGAAGAAAACCATCTTCAGCGATGAGGCTCTTTTCCATCTTGATGGCTTCGTTAATCGACAAAATTATCACAGTGTCACTGTTTGGTGCGGATATTGGGCTGGAGGCATCATCGGACCATGCTTCTTTGAAAATGCGGTTGGCCAGCCAATAACAGTTAATGCTGCTCGTTATCGCGATATGATAATCCAGTTTTTTGTGCCTAAATTGCAAGATATGGATCTGGACGACATGTGGTTTCAACAAGACGGTGCCACATGCCATACAGCCCGAGAAATAATTCAATTACTCATTTCCTGGTCGTGTAATATCCCGTTTTGATGATCAGAATTGGCCGGACAGATCAACCCCGTTGGACTTTTTTCTTTGGGGTTTTTTAAAGTGTGAGGTTTATGCCAACAAGCCCACGGCCACCCACGACTTGAAGGAGGAAATTAAACGCTGTATCAACGAAATTCAGCCACATTTATGCAAAACGGTCATGGAAAATTTCGAAAAAAGAGTGCGTATGTGCCAACAAAGCCGTGGAGGCCATTTACCCGGTATGTTATTCCAAACATAACCCTATACTGTGTACGTTATGAATCAATAAAAAAATTACCATTTTTAATTAAAAACCTTCGTTTTCTATCAAAATTACTTCTTGCGTGAATTTTGGGACACCCTTTATATTCTGTGTTAATGCCATGTATGTTTTTTATTAGCTTCTGCTTTGTCTGCTTTTCCTATAATAAATTTCTAATATCTGTTAATTGCACTCTATCGAAAGCTTGAGCCATGTCGACGAAAAACATATACGCAGGTTTGTTGAATTCTTTAGCTTTTTCCATTATCTGCCTCATTATAAATATGGAATCTATGGTCGATCGATTTTTGCGGAATTCCTGTTGTTCCTCTCTTATTTGAATATCCTTGCTCATTTCTTCCAGTATGATTTTTGTTAATACTTTTAAGGTACTATTTAGGAGCGTTATTCCGCGGCAGTTTTCGGGTGATGTCTTTGAATATTGGTATTCTAATTTTCCAATCCATGTTTTACTATGTTTGTGCTGTGCTAGTTGTTGATATAGGTTTTCTCCTCCATATTTTAACATCTCATTTTTAATGTCGCCTGGTCCTGAGGCTTTTCTATTCTTAAAACTTCTTATAATTTTTTCTGTCTATTGTAAAGTTACTTCCAGATTTACTACTTCCACTTCTTGAAGTATAGTTTCATCATTTTCTTCTTCTTTATATAATTTCTCAAAGTATGTTTGCCATTCTTGTAATTTTATTAGTTTGTACTGTGTCTTTTATATTAAGTTTGTTCCGTCTTAACATTTTCCTGACTTTCCTTTGAGCCCCATACAGATCACTCTCCATCCCCTTAGTAAATGTCTCCCAATATTCTTTGTTTTCTTCTTCTATTGATTCATCTGCGCTATAAATTATTAAAATCATTATCCTATTTCCTAGATTTGGCTTCTGACTGGTATCTTTTCTCAAAATTCAAAACATTTCTCACCGGACAGCGATTTTCTTCGATTCAAGAGGTGATTGCAGCTTTGAATGATTATTTTGTAGTTATACAGAAATTATGACAGAGGCAAAAAAATGATGTTAGAACATCTATGGAAAAAGTGTATTAGTCATTAGGGAATTTGAAAAATTAAAGTTTTTTTAAAATTATAAATTATTTTTTTGGATTCCAGAATATTTCAGGCCACCAACTTTGTATTTGTGACAGTATATGAATTAGGTTTCTTGGATGTTTATTATCAACAATTGCAGTCAATGAACAACAACAAAATGTTAAAGCCTTATTTTTAAATCTTAAATTAATACATCAATTTTCTAATCGGTTCATTTTTTAATATTTATTTTTTCATCATTAATTCGTCAAGATTTGTGACAATATGATTTTCTGGATTTTTATTGCAAAGGTATCGAGAATCTTTTACAGTTAACGAACATCGATAAAATGTTGGTGCTTCCTATTCGTATCGTAAATTTCTAAGACGGTCCTGTAAATAAACCCGCAAACTTCTGCGACTGTAATAAATGAACTTATTATCATCTCTCGCCTAATTGCTTAAATGGTTTACTTTTTAATCTTTCATTGTTTTCTCTTTGTTTTCGATATCAAGCTAATGCATGGTTTGCTCTTTTAGATTAGTCATTGATTTTGGTCGCAAATATGTGGGTAAAAATTTTAACATTCGAAAATTTACTTTCTTTTTTAGAAGTATGACGAACCGTAATTTTAAATAAGTGCCTAAATAACTCATTTGCATGTAGCCAAAATACCTTGCTTGATATGAAACATTAACCACACTCATTCATTGGAAAAATGAAAAATAATGAAATCCTTTTACTTAGTAGTGTTTGTTTTAAAGAATTTAGAACATATACGAGGCGATTTTTTTAATTTATATACCTACCTGGCTCTGAAGGAAACCTGAATCACCATCTAAACTAATACATTTAGGAGATTTTCTGCTCTGAGCTTTTCTTCAGATGTTTGAACAAAGAGAAGTTACAGGAAGCTAAATCGGGGCTATAGGGCGGATGTTTTAATTCGGTAAATGCACAGTTATCGGTTATGACTTGAACTATTTGAGCTTCGTGGACATTGCAGATGTAGTGCAAGAGTAAAATTTTGCTGGACATTTTCCTCTAATGACGTACTTCATATTTTGGATCGTTTTTTCTGTAATTCTCTCCATTAATTGAGAGTCCACACTTTTTCCATATATTCAATAAGTAAAATTTGCCTTCTTTAGGAGTGAGGAGTCTTCATGAATCCATTTTATCGACTCCTGCTTCGTGAAAAGATTCCAATAAAATATCCAAGTCTCGATGCCTCTAATAATTCGCGGAAAATAACTTCCATATTTCTCCTAAATGGCAAAAGTTCTTAAGAAATTTCTTTTCTCGGTAGTTTCTTCTCTGGTATAAGAAATATCTTCGTACACCACACAGAATTTTTTTTTAGTATAATCTTGAAAATGCATAGATATTTTAACTTCTTTAGCAAGCATTAAGATTTTATTTATAGATCTGACAGCAACAAATCGTCTACTAGCATGAAAGTTTGTCAGTTAATACCTCAACTGGCTTTTCCAATCAAACCGTCACCGTAAAATCCGCCGTTAGGTTCTTCCGACCATAAACTGCTTTTGACATCGATTATCCTATCAATCAGTGACAGAGAGGCGCCTAAACCGCGCAAGATTTGGCACTACAATTCTGCTAAATGGTGGTAAGCGATATTCTTGTAACGGTTGTATTTAAAGCTTCAAACAGATGTAACGCACATTGGCAGCTATTGTAAGATATCGATGTTACCCGTTTCGTAATAAAACGAGCGCCGTGTATTGATAAAATATTTTTATTTAAAAAGTGGACTGCGTTATAGATAGAAGCTGAACTGATAGAAGTCCATGGGGACTCTACACCAGCACATGAAACCATTTTTACTGAATAAATGAATTTAAACGTGGCCGTACGACCATTGCATATTCTACACCCCCGGTAAAGGTTTTTTCTGTAGAAATAGTTAACAAAATTCATGATAGGTGATAGGCATCTCATGTACGGGTACATGATATCTTGAATGAAGTTCTAAAAAGCCGAGTGCGCGATACGTGCCGTGTTTGTTGATTGCTGACCAAAAAACGCAGGATATTTTAAAATGGTGTTTGGAAAAGTTGTAGCGTAATCCGAAGGACTTCTGGCGTCCTTTTGTGACTGTAAATAAAATGTGGATCCACCATTACATCCCGGCGAGAAAATGGCACTCAAAATAGTGGATTGGAGAAGGTGAAAATGCACTGGAAATCTTGAAAACAGTTTTATCGAAAAGTGATGACAACTATTTTTTGGAAGTCATAAGATATCAACATGATTGACCAGGTGAAAAATGGGGTAAAACAGCGGCTGGCTCTTATTAGGTAACGTTACTGGACCATTTGCATAGTGAGTTGAAGCGGAAGCGATCAAGACTAGCGCGCAAAAAGTGTTTTTTCTCCAGGACAATGCGCCTGTTCATTCTCGGCCATTGCAACGACAAAGGTGCACGAGCTGGGCTTCAAAATATTTCCCCACCCACCCTGCTTCCCAGATTGGCTAAGGGGACTTTTTTGTTTCCTAACCTCAAAGGTTTTGGTGGAAGAAATTTTCGACGAATGAAAAGTAAACTCATGTAAACGAGTATTTTCTGAGGGAAGACAAAAAATGGAATCTTGATGGACCAAATTTATTCAGCTCAATGAAAATTTAATTGAGAAATAAATTTTTGATTTTGCAAAAAACGTTATTTACCTTGTTATTTACAGGACTTTTTAAGCCACCCTCGAACATATTATTTTATTTCAGGGTACAAGGGACCAACATGGAGTACAGGAAAATAAAATATACTAATCCGATAACCTCTCGTGGGTCATAAAGTACAATAAGTATTATTGAAGATATGAAGATCATCAGTAAGTTTTGTTTTTGTAATAAAAGTACCTGAGGTTCAGGAATAATGGACAAAGCATTTACCAGTCAGCAAACTAGGATATGTAACATTTCACTTCATTTCAGAGCTTGTCAGGTAGCTTAAGTGAAGATATAATTGTTTAATTAATTACAATACAGTAACTATGATAGCAGCAAAGAATTAAGGACTATGTGTCAAGAGGTACTACTAGCCAATAAACCTTATGTCATTTAATGTAAAACTGCCAATACCTTTTTCCCAAAAGCAAAGTCCACCGGAACTGACAGAAAAATCCTTTATCTCTTTCGTGATATACAATGTACTAATACAAATAGGTATTGGCAGTTTAGCTGTAACTGTTTTACAACTGTTTCATACCTGATGGTGAAGGTTTGCTGTCGTGATTGGGTTGCGAGATGACGAACATTATTAACTAAACCTGGGCTAATTAATAAGCTTTCAAATGGTGAAAAACCGTCCTGGTTTGGCGCTAGAAGGACGGCCCTCTGGGTTTTCTGTTATTCTTGAGAATCCCCTTCTTTTAATGCGAGGACGAAACTTACAGTCCGCATTTTAATATGTAAAGTTATTAATTATATTCGACACAATTAAAGATTTAATGAAAACTTCAACGCGAAAATGCCGTTAATCAAGCTTTAAGCAATTAGAATCATCACCTTTATCGAACAGCATGCATTATAAAAGGATGTTTCATTAGTATATATTATACAAATGATAAAAAAATCTTTTTTTTTTTAATTTATGGTTTATTATGTGATATTTTACGAAATAAAATAAAAGTTTATTTAAAATAAAAAGATACCGTTAAAAGAAATTATATCTGCAAGCTATTAGACATACTGCATATGTGACTATTATCTGGTTATAAACATTAAAGATGTAGTGTGTTAAAGTAGTAAAATTGTCTGAAACATCATTTAAATTTCATAACGTGATATTTTGCTTTCCTCTAACAACTCTTTAAATTTAATATTTTTTACTTTCCTTCCCAAAGGAAAACATGCTATTTGTAAAAAATTATATTTTTGCATTTCTTTACATTTAGGGTATGAATTACAGGAACGAAAGAAAATATCAATTTTGAACTTAGCATGTACTATATATAATAACTAACGAAGGGATGAAACTTATAGTTTTTGACACTCTATATAGTGAAAGACCAAAATGTTGACCGAAATTTCACTATAGAAATTTTTTCACTATAAAAAGAAAAAATCCGTATATATTGCTATGTATGTATTTTATATTGGTAATCATTTACTTGTATTTTATAAGGTACAAGCAACAAAAAAAATTGCAAAATTGAATTATTAGAAAAGATTTTATTAAACATTTGAAAGTTTAAATAGTACATAGCATGTACAGGGCTAAATATGTACATACATAAAGTCCGTACGTTATATCTTTACCCGTGCGTCATAGTTTTCAGGCCATATAACAGACGACTATTATATTATTTGTCTCTTTTCACCAATAAATCGTAGGTATTGGTAAAAAGAGACAAAAAATATAATAGTCGTCTGGGATATTGCCTGAAAACTATGACGCACGTGTAAAGATATAACATACGGACTTTATGTATGTATGTACTACATACGAAATAAAAAGAATAATACAAAATCTGTTAATACATATGTACATACTACGTACATACGTACTAGGAAAAATATTCAGTTATTTTCTTTTGAACATTACTTTTGAAAAATAATTGTTGCTCAACAAAATTCTCGCATTTATTCAAATGCATAAAGATTTGATCAGGTACACTTTCCTGGCCCCTGAGAGTAGTTCGCACAATGTCAAATGAATTTCTTATTTCATTTTCACTAAATTTAGCAGGACATTCCCCGGTTTCAGTTTCTTCTTCATGATCTTCTATACTTTTTATATCGTCAATTATGTCTTGGTCAGTTGGGAGATCTGTCGTGCCAACATCATTGTCGATTTCTAAGAAATTTTCAAGTAAAAAATCTGCGTCGACGGTAGCAGTTTTTTGTAGAATACCCCATTGCCTTTTTAAGGTAGCGAGATCCATTTCGTCTTCTTCTTCCCATTCGTCAATTTTTTTCAGTAAAACCTGCTTTAGGAAAGCAGTTTTTCATAGTTTTCTGAGAAACATTTTCACTCCATACTTTAGCGACTTCAGTTATACACTCTTTAAGGGTAATCAATTGTTGGACTATAAATGGCATTAACAATTTTGTGAACAATTCTGTTTCGGTAATGATGTTTTATGTTTTTTATAATACCCTGGTCCAATTGCAATTTGGAGGTCATGTTTGGTGGAAAAAAGATCAATTCAATATTCCTTAATTTTTTACTTACAGTAACTGGATGTGCAGGACAATTGTCTATAAACATCACAATCTTTCGCTTTTGGCTTTTCATTTTCGTGTCCAGTTCTTTGATCCATCTTTCGAAAATCTCAGAAGTCATCCATGGCTTTTTATTATTGGCGTAATCTAACTCCAGAGATTTAACTCCCTTTAAACAACGGGGATTTTTGCTTTTACCTATGAGCAGTAATTTCAGTTTTTCTGAGCCATCCATGTTTGCTCCAACCATAAGTGTCACCCTTTCTTTACTTGTTTTAACACCAAAACATTTATCACTTTTAAAAGCAAAAGTTTTATTTGGCAAACATTTAAAAAACAAACCGGTTTCATCACAATTGAAAACGTTTTTTTTTGGCTCGTACTTTTTCAATGCACTTTTTAAAACAGTTTCAGTCTAAATGTCACAGTCCTCCTGACTAACGCTTGCACTCTCGCCAGACACCGTCTTGAAAACAATTGAATTGCGAGTCTTCCAGGCACTCAACCACCCTTCACTATCTTGAAAATTAACGCAGTTAAATTCTTTAGCAAATTGTAGAGCCGTTTGCTTTATTAAATTTCCCGATATTGGTACGATTTGATGCGTACGGGCCACTTGAAACCATCGTAAAACTGCTTCATTTACATCCTCGTAAGTACTCACCCGTACTCGTTTTCGACTGCTTGGAACACTAGGTTTCTTGATGATACTGTCGCGACTTTTTATTATCAGAGAGGCGCAACTTGGAGAAACACCAAATTTTGCAGCAACATCAATTTTTTTGCAGCCTTTATCAATTTCCTCCAAAACTTTAATTTTCTCAGCTAAACTTAAACACACTCGCTTGGATATCTTACTTGATTCTTAAACAAAAAGAAACTGAACCTGAATTTGCGAATTACTAGGCCTCGACTATAAAATGGGTTTTTCCCCGGGTTTCTATAAAATGGATTATTCTCTGGGTTTCTCACAGAAATCTACCTGATTTATTGCCAACCATTAGGCGTTATAAACGCGTTAAGAACCTTTTCAAAAGAATGCGTCATAAAAATGAAATTCGTGCTAATGTTAGATTAAAATGGGAAACCTGAAATAGCCAAGATCTCAATAATTGCATAAAAATTTATACATAAAATTCCGGTAAAAATTTTATTATATAGAGTGTTACTATTTTACAGATTCACTATATGCAGGGCTTTTTACATGAAATTTCATTAAAATATTCTAGGTCTTGAAAAAATTGCACTATAAAGAGTTTTTCACTATATAGAGTTTCACTATAAACAGTGTCGACTGTATATACATATATATATATATATATATATATATATATATATATATATATATATATATATATAAATATATATATATATATATATATATATATATAAATATATATATATATATATATATATATATATATATATATATATACATATATATATATATATATATATATATATATATATATATATATATACATATATATATATATATATATATATATATATATATATATATATATATATATATATATTTTACATGAAATTTCATTAAAATATTCTAGGTCTTGAAAAAATTGCACTATAAAGAGTTTTTCACTATATAGAGTTTCACTATAAACAGTGTCGACTGTATATACATATATATATATATATATATATATATATATATATATATATATATATATATATATATATATATATATATATATATATATATATATATATATATATATATATATATATATAATATATATATATATATATATATATATATATATATATATATATATATATATATACATATATATATATATATATATATATATATATATATATATATATATATATATATATATATATATATATATATATATATACTCCTAACAGGGCCTTACACTCCTAAAAAAAGGGGTAGAAAGGTATAAGGATTAAGTAAGTAAGTATATATGTATATATACTACTGTGATCAAAAAATAGTAAGACTTTTGAAATAAAACGCAAACGGGTTATTTATTTTTCCAAATTTATTTCGTCCCCTTCAGAGTGGAAACCTTCTGCGATTCGGTTTTAATCTCCTCAATCGACTCAAAACAATGTCCTGGAAGCGATTTTTTTGAGTTTAGGGAATAGCCAGAAGTCCGACGGAGCTAAATCAGGCGAATAGGGCGATTGCGGAATGATATGAGTTGAATTTTTGATGAAAAAGTGGCGAAGAACCAATGCTGTGTGAGAAGGCGCAGTATCGTGATGAAAAAAACCAAGAGTTATCGGCCCATAACTCCGGCCTCTTGATACAACTTGGAACGTTTGGGAAGCCGAAAAAAAAAAAAAAACCATTTTTAAAACAAAATTTGAAGCAACTTCTTTGCTGAATTTTTTTCACTCATGTTCAAAATCGAAAAACGCACTTTTGTTGTTAAACGAATGCAAGCGAATCTTATTAACTACTGACGCTATGGCCTTAAAATTTGACAGAGATGGCAGTTAAGGTCCTACCAACCAAACGAAAAAAAATTTAATCCGATTTGGAAATGCCCGGGCGATTTAAATTTAAAAGTATTACTATTTTTTGATCACAGTAGTATATATATATATGTATATATATATATATATATATATATATATATATATATATATATATATATATATATATATATACATATATACATATATATATATATATATATATATATATATATATATATATATATATATATATATATATATATATATATATATATGTACATATATACATATACATATATATATATATATATATATATATATATATATATATATATATATATATATATATATATATGTATGTATATATACATATACATATATATATATATATATATATATATATATATATATATATATATATATATATATATATATATATATATATATATATATATATATATATATATATATATAGCAGGTACTAACGAGATAACTACGGAAATAATCAAGATGATGGGAGAAACCGCAGTGACTATGCTACATCAACTGTGTAATGTGGTATGGAAGACTGGAAGATGGCCGAAAAATTGGTGCGAAGTTGCATAAGAGAGGATTCCCTTTTGATTGCAGCAACTATAGAATAATCGCTCTGGTAATCCACGCTGCTAAGGTGTTTTTCTGGATCCTAAATGAAAGACTCAAAACTTTTCTGTTGCCGCCAATAGCTAACGCACAAACAGGCTTCATTCCAGAAAGACGGACTAGAGAACAAATTCTCAACATATGCCAGATCATAGAAAAAGTCAGGGAATTCCAAAGAACAATCTATATCTGTTCTATAGACTATTGTAGAACTTTCGACTGCATACAGTGGAATAAACTCTGGTCGATTCTAATCGGTATGGGAACACCCATATATCTTGTAGACCTTATCCGATCCCTGTATGAGAATACAAATGGCAGAATTAAACTAAATAATTCTTTTTCCGATCTGTTTAATGTAGAAGCCGGCGCCAGACAGGGCTGTATTCTGTCACCCTTACTTTTTAACATATATAGTGAACATATAACGAGGTCTGTTTTGGATGACTGGAATGGGGGTGTGACAATTGGGGGAAAAACGCTAGTAACCTTAGATATGTGGTTAATACTGTTAAACTTGCAGCGTCAATACAAGACCTAGAATCAATTATGGAGCCTTGAAATCACTAGGAAAAACTATGGATTGGCAATTAATAGAACGAAAACCAAAGTAATGATTGTTGGTCGTAATGAAGATCTGTCACATATAAATGAAATTGCTATTTCGCTGTTGTAGATCATTTCAGTTATTTGGGATCCCTCATAACTAACAATGGTGGTTGTGAAGCGGAAGTAACAAGACGTTTGGCAATGGTTAGACACTTGAAAATCAAACTCACTAAGGTCTGGAAGGATCCAGCTGTCATAAGAAACATAAAGTTAAGATTGCTACCCAGCCTTAAATTCTCCATAGCAACTTACGCGTTTGAGATGTGGGCATATCGAAGAATCTTCAAAGTGTCATATACCGAACACCGTATTAATGTATCTATTCTTGAAGAGTTTAGTACAAATGATCGACTTTCAAATAGAATTAATATACAGTAGCTAAAATATTTTGGCCAGATTATGGGGAAAGTGGTTGCCATGGAAAAGCTTGTAGTAACGGGGAAGGTAGAAGATAAAATATCAAGGGGACCGTCTCCAACAAGATGGTCCGACCAAGTAAGATCTCTTCTTGATATAGCTATGCACCTGTCAAGTCAGGTCGCTCAGGATCGAAATGTTTAAAGAATGATAGTTGAGGCAGCAATTACATAGTATCACCGATACTCCTATTGGGGTGAAAGGATTGATATATATATATATATATATATATATATATATATATATATATATATATATATATATATATATATATATATATATATATATATATATATATATGTATATATATATATATATATATATATATATATATATATATATATTCATTAAAATTCTTGACTTCAATTCATTCGTCTAACAATGAATTTTGCACGACGTTTCGCCAAAATATCATTTGGCATTGGTTAAAGGATATTATGGCTTCCGCGCCGATCTCTACATGATATAGAAAGACTTAATCCCTATTAAGACGGCGAGGTAATTGGTAAAGGAAGATCTAGAACGAATTCTATCTTAGGGTGACAGTAAACAAGTAGAATTTAACGTTACAAAAACCCATTATGTTATTTCATACTAGAAAACTAATATTTGACAACTGCTTCTAATACTGTATAAATATCAAATTGGACCACACTGACCTCACGTTTGTGACCCAAATGAGATTTCAACATTATCAAGAATAATACACTCGTGATAATTTCCCTTCAATCTACACGTTAGGGAGAATATTCCACAATTTTTTCGAAATTTTTTGATCAGTATTCTCAGAGATAGGGTGGGGCGAAAGCGATTTTTGGCAATTTTCTTAAAATGATATAAAGGGAAGTTTGCGTGAGTATTACATCATATATATTTTTTTACTCATGTTTTTACAAGCTATCATTTGACACGCTACTCGACGACCTTCAATTTTTTTTTAATTCTCATTTCACCTCATAAAACTACCCCTTAAGTAAAAAATTTGACTTTCAAAACTACACGGCTGTGACTGGGCTAGTAATTCCTATAGTTGTGACAAATTTTAATTTTTTACGTCAAATAGTTTCGGAGATAATCGACTGTGACAGACAGCCATCTAAGTGATTCCATAAGAGTTCCGTTTTTTTAATTTTGGTACGGAACACTAAAAACAAAAAAGAATATGACATTATCATAAACAAAACGCAACTGAGCAACTCCAATGAAATAAGGAACAAACTTATTTGTAGAAAATAACTGTCAACTGGTTTGCCTTTATCATTAGGTTCTAGGTACCTAATATGGCTTCTAAATGAGTAGATCTTTGATCGGTGTGATTCGGCAAATCTGTAGAATAATTTGATTTATCTTAAGGAATCTTTACTCTTCGAAAGCTGATTGGAGAACCACTCCAATTTGACATGATCGGATTCAAAAAACAATGATTTCTCCAGCCAGAACTAACCAAAAAAGTTTCCGCTTTAAGTAGAATAGTTATCACACTAATAAAGCGTAATTTTGGGATTAATAATTGCTAGGATGTTTTTCAATATAAATTACTACGTAATCTTCTTCTTAGAGTCTTCTATAAGTACATCATAGTGAAATTTACCTTAGCTTAAGCCCCAAATCTTGAAATAGCGAAATAAACTCCTACGTGAATATTTTACAATCTATTCAAAATGCTATACTGCATACCTTCCTATTCTCGAACAAATCACAAGAAAATATTCTCTTGTAACAGTATTTTGAATTGCATCTAGATAAATAACTGTTGATGTCAACGTGATATGACGATAAGGATGAAATATATAGTCCCACTTCCTGTCTTAACCTAAACAAAACATATTTTTTTGTTTTATTTTCCGTTACCCCTAAAGATGTATTTTTCTTTATAGTTACTTTTGGTTTAATTTTCTTTATGTGCCTCAAAAAATTGCAAGAATAACGTCGAAACATTAGCAGGAGCCAAAAGCAGGCTCTAATAATTGCATGATCTTACATTTATTTCTCTATTTAATGATGATTTTCTTGTAGGAGGTACTAAATATGGAGTTAACAAATTGGTTAAATAGTTCGGTACTTTCAAATTAAATTATGTGCAAACTCCGGATATTTAGTTTAAAAACTTATTAGAAAATTATTACTCTAAACTTGAACAACATATTCAAAGCGTTTGGGAAATCCCTTTATGATGCAAGAACTCGTCAGTTTATTTAGATTATTTAATTAATATTGATAGCTTCTCGTAATCTAGGAACTATAGGAAATTATTTGTATTTACTTATACCAAATAATCTTTCACGTAAAACATAAACATGTTTTTAAGTACGTCAGGTATATTTTTAGTGGTCCGTACGGCACACTTACAAGATCACTTCGGTGTCTGTCTGTCACACCCAATTTTCTCCGAAACTATTAGACATACAAAGTTAAAATTGGGTACTGATATAGGAACTGATGTCCTTATTAGAGCCGTGTAGTTTAGAAACTTAAATTTTGACATAAGGGGTTAGTTTTGTGGGGTTGAAATCAGAAGTGAAAAAAAAATTTTACCAAGTCATCCAGTGTGATGTCAAATGAAAGTTTGTAAAACATATACATATATATATATATATATATATATATATATATATATATATATATATATATATATATATACATACATATATATATATATATATATATATATATATATATATATATATATATATATATATATATATATACATACATATATATATATATATATATATATATATATATATATATATATATATATATATATATATATATATATATATATATATATATATATACATATATATATATATATATATATATATATATATATATATATATATATATATATATATATATACATATATACGAGGCATGTTTTTTAAGTAAGTACCGTTTTGCGATTCCGCCGCCGCAGCGATACGGTCGGCGTTCCGCGCATGCGCGCTGGTAACCTACATCTCATGTCTACGCACTGACGCCATTACAGTCTGATTCTTCATTGTATACGTTGTTTACTGAGTGTTTAAGATGCCTCCGACAATCGTGAGTCCCGCCGATTGTGAAGTACGGGCTGTTATACGATTTCTTAGTGCTAAAGGCGTAAAACCGATCGATATTCATCGTGAGATCTGTGAAGTTTACGGACAAAACATTATGAGTGATGGAATGGTAAGGAAATGGGTGAGAGCATTTAAAGATGGCCGCACAAATGTGCATGATGAAGAACGGAGTGGGCGTCCTTCGGTCGTTAATGAAGATTTGGTGCAGAAAGTGGACGAAAAGGTGAGAGAAAACAGACGCTTTACAATTTCATCATTGTGCGACTGCTTTCCTCAATATTCTCGTAGTGTTTTGTATCGCATTGTGACCGAGAACTTTTTTCTCAGGCGGCAGAATTTTATGAGGAGGGTATTCAAAAACTGGTGCCACGTTATGACAAGTGCCTCAATATTCACGGAAATTATGTAGAAAAGTAGATTAAGGTACAGGCTTTCATGTAAAAATAAAATTATAGCGATATCTTTGCACGTCTTTTTTTAATTCCAAAACGGTACTTACTTAAAAAACATGCCTCGTATATATATATATATATATATATATATATATACATATATATACACATATACATATATATATATATATATATATATATATATATATATATATATATGTATATATATATATATATATATATATATATATATATATATATATATATGTATATATATGTATATATATATATATATATATATATATATATATATATATATATATGTATATATATGTATATATATATATATATATATATATATATATATATATATATTGATATATATATATATATATATATATATATATATATATATATGTATATACATATATATATATATATATATATATATATATATATATATATATATATATATATATATATATATATATATATATATATATATATATATATATATTGATATATATATATATATATATATATATATATATATATATATATGTATATATATATATATATATATATATTGATATATATATATATATATATATATATATATATATATATATATATATATATATATATATATATTGATATATATATATATATATATATATATATATATATATATATATATATATATACATATATATATATATATATATATATATATATATATATATATATATATATATATATATATACATATATATATATATATATATATATATATATATACATATATATATATATATATATATATATATATATATATATATATATACATATATATATATATATATATATATATATATATATATATATATATATATATATATATATATATATATTTATTGATATATATATATATATATATATATATATATATATATATATATATATATATATATATATATATATATATGTATATATATATATGTATATATATATATATATATATATATATATATATATATATATATATATATATTGATATATATATATGTATATATATATGTATATATATATATATATATATATATATATATATATATATATATATATATAAATATATGAAATTTAGTACCTCTCATAAAAAAAATTAAAAAATAAATAACTCCTGTATATTTTTTTACATTCATGCCGCATACAATTTTTGGTTATAGAATAAAAAGTTATTGTCCATAAAATAACCGCAATACTGATTTATGTCCATTTATGACATATTTTAAGGGAAACTGAAGAAGAAATCTTATTGGCAATAATTCTTTAAACTCGGACTTCATTATTTATCGCCTCTTCTCTTTATAAGAGAACTATTATTGTTGACTTGTCCAGCTTTTACCCATTAAAGAGTTATTTTGATGCCCAGTCAAGTCATATATCTTGCTAATTACAATTACGAGATGTTTTTTTCTTATGATTTTGTTGTGCTACTTAACGGTCGCGCGATATCGCCTACTTTTATAATTTATAGGCTAAAAATTACAGATGATAATCATTTTTACGCGTATTTATTTTCCGAATTGTAATTTTACAATTGTATTATTGAAACCGACCAACTATTACGGTTAATTAATGTTTAATGAACTTATGTTTTAAACAAGACGGAGACTCTTATTTTTTCTAATTAAGGTGATTGTATATTAAATTAGAATTTACTCGCCACTTCGCGTGCATTGTTTTACGAGCAGGCCCGATGCTCTAGAGCCAAGTCTCTAAACCACCATAATAGTGAATCGCTTTTTCCGCACTCGTGCCGCTCCTGGAGCGCTTTAGGGACTTCCCTGCAGCACGTGTGCTAGACCAATAAAAAAAAAAAAAAAAGTGATCCACATTAATCTTGAATCACTGCATGTTGTACTGGGTGGGAAATAGTCCTGAACAGGTCATTCCAAAAAGATGAGTAAAAAATATTATCTCCTCTTAAGCTTAAACAGTTAGTAGATTTAGTTTTTCTGTTTTTTTATCGTTTACCTCCCCGCCTGAGGGGAGAATATCCAAAGGATATCGGCGAGGATGTCACCAGATACCTGCTTATAGATAAATACATAATTAGCAAAAGAAATGTTGGCTATAAACGAAAAACGCAAGAAATGTGAACAATATGAAATTAATACTTAGTATACAAAACATAATATGTAAACTTACAAATTAAGTAAAGTTTATGCAAGCGCGCTTACTTATTTACTTAATTGTAACTTCAGACTAATATTATTCTTATACATACACATATATATATATATATATATATATATATATATATATATATATATATGTACATATATATATATATATATATATATATATATATATATATATATAAATATAATATATATATATATATATATATATATATATATATATATATATATATATATACGTATATATATATATATATATATATATATATATATATATATATATATATATATATATATATATACCATATATATATATATATATATATATATATATATATATATATATATATATATATATATATATATATAATAATAATAGTAATAATAATAACAAGACCACGTAAATAAAAAACAATCATACACCTGGTTACAGGATGGGCAGCTATTTCCTGAAACAGAAGGCTTCTTATTTGCCATCCAAGTCATATTAACCAGAAACTACCAAAAGCATATCATCAAAGACCCAACTATTACAGAAGACAGATGCAGGAAATGCCACCAGCAGAAAGAAACGATCGAACACATAACAGGCGGATGTAAAATATTAGCCGGAACAGAATACATAGCCAGACATGACTCAGCTGCCAAAGTAGTTCACCAAGCACTAGCCACAACATACAAACTTATAGAAAACACAGATCCCTACTACAAATACACACCAACATCCATACTTGAAGATAAAGATTACAAGCTCTACTGGGACATCAGTATCCATACGGATAAAACAGTCTCCGCCAATAGACCCCATATTACTTTTCAGTGCAAAAAGGGAAAAGTCACCTATCTAATTGACATAGCGGTCCCCAACGAAACAAACATCCAAACGAAATACACAGAAAAAATTTCCAAATCCACAGACCTTGCAACGAAAATAAAAAGGCTATGGAAATAAGAAAAAGTCATCATTGTCCCCCTCATTATATCAGCCACAGGCCTTACACCAATAACATTCACACCACACTTAGTACAATTAGGACTCAACACAAACATACATAAAAACATTCAGAAGTCAGTGATTTTGAAAACATGTAACATTGTCAGGTCATTCCTTAATACACAATGGTAATGCGTTTGTGCTGACTTGGCTTTGGCCCGTCAGCCAAACATGGAACCACATTGACCAAATGTGAGAAAGAAGAACTTTTTTGTAATAATAATAGTAAACGTCTTTATTTTATACTCAGCAAAATGCAGCAGTGCTTTTATTAACTGAGTTTCCAAAAAAAAACAAAGAACAGAAATACAACACAAATACAATTCAAGAAGTCACAACATTACTTAACTATATTTACTCTAAACTAAAAAATAAAAAAAAAAACCGTTGCAATTACACATGAATTGATATTGATACCCATATATAAGCAAACTGTGATTCCCACCTTATCCTATATATATATATATATATATATATATATATATATATATATATATATATATATATATATATATATATATATATATTTGTTGTAACTGACACTAATAGTTTTTATTATACAAAAAAGTTCTTCTTTCTCACATTTGGTCAATGTGGTTCCATATTTGGCTGACGGGCCCAAGCCAAGTCAGCACAAACACTAGTACCCTTGTGTATTAAGGAATGACCTGACAATGTTACATATTTTCAAAATCACTGACTTCTGAATATTTCTGTATGTTCATGTTGAATCCTAAGTGTACTAAGTGCGGTGTGAATGTCATTGGTGTAAGGCCTGTAGCTGATATATTGAGGGGGACAATGATGTCTTTTTCTTGTTTCGATAGCCTAGTTATTTCTGTTGAAAGGTATGTGTATTTGGAAAATTTTTTGTGTATTTCGTTTGGATGTTTGTATCGTTGGGAAAGCTATATCAATTAGATAGGTGATCTTCCCTTTTTTGCACTGAAAAGTAATATCGAGTCTATTGGCGGTGACTGTTTTATCTGTGTGGATACTGATATCCCAGTAGAGCTTGTAATCTTTATTTTCAAGTATGGATGTTGGTGTGTATTTGTAGTAGGGATCTATGTTTTCTATGAGTCTGTATGTTGTGGCTAGTGCTTGGTGAACTACTTTTGCCGCTGAGTCATGTCTGGCTGTGTATTCCGTTCCGGCTAATATTTTACATCCGCTTTTTATGTGTTCGATCGTTTCTTTCTGTTGGTGGCATTTGCTGCATCTGTCTTTTGTAATAGTTGGATCTTTGAATATATGCTTTTGGTATTTTCTGGTTAATATGACTTTATCCTGGATGGCAAGTAAGAAGCCTTCTGTTTCAGGGAATAGCTGCCCATCCTATAACGAGGTATATGAGTGTTTTTTATTTACGTGGTCTTGTTCTATGTAGCATCTGTGTTTTCCGTGGAGTGTTTTTTCTGACCACGTTTTCATCTTTTCCTGTTGTAATTGAGTGTGACTGTGTATGTCTGCTAGATGGTCTGCCCGGGATAAGTCGAAAGGTCTGTAGTTTTTGACTGCTTTCACTGTTGCTGTGTGGAGGCGGGTTTGCTTGGTGTGAAAGAAGTTCCTAAGTGCTTGTATTTGTTCTGTGTGTAGTGATCTGAAGTCTATGATTCCTCTTCCTCCTGCCTTCCTCTGGATGGTAAGTCTTTCTTTGAATGCGTTGGGGTGTAATTTCCTGTATTTGATGAATTGAGAACGTATAAGGATGTAAATGGTTTCTATGTCTGTGTGTGACCATTTGATGATACCAAATGAATACGTGAGTATAGGTATAGCGAATGTGTTGATGGCTTTAGTGAGATTCTTGGAGTTGTAACTGACACTAATAAGTTTTTTATCATCATTATTATTATTATTATTGCATAGCTTCTGTTGGGATCTTGTAACCTATGGCATAATTTCACTACACAACAGTTATTACCACTGCACCACTTTATATTTTCTATCGAGGCGCGTTTGGCTAACCATGTTAAGATCATCAATGATCCTAATGATGCTAAGACAGACAGCGCAACGCGCATCAAGTGCAAAAACAATGTGTTTGGTATAGTGAAGATAACTGTTGTGTAATTACGTACCATTTATTTGGCGAAGTAAGTACTATTGAGTACTATAATCAGGCATAGATATTAGTTCAACTTGAATAACGGCTTGTGTAAATATCAATAAAAATTGGTATTTGTAATATTAGTATGCAACTAATACTTATATAAGGTGTAGATTTTTATATAAGTATTTTTAAACCTAAATTTGAAAACAATGGCTCACAATTTTAAGAAATCTTTTATCTTAAAGCACACAATAGCATGGAGGTGTACGTAGATGCTAAATAAAAAAGCATCCATTGTATACATGAGTTGAATTCATATAAAGGATTTTTTTATCTTAAATATTTATGGTTAAACGGATTATGTATTGTGCAGATTGGATGTTTCATTGTAATACCGTTACTGTTGTCAGCTCCGTTTAACAGCCATTGTTAAAAAAAGGATTTAATATTACCAACCGATACCGTAATAAATTTGACTGAAAACATTACATGCAAAAGTGTTTCACGTCTGTAAATTAATAAATTTAATATTTACGGTACGTAAAGGAATGATAGCGCTGAAAATAACAGATTCCCTCGAACACAAATTTGGGATGCGCTTCTATGTATTCGATCTCATCAGCTAGATGCAGATAAGACAATATTGAGCGCGATGAAACGATAACACGTCAAGAGAGCAGCCTTATTTCCTGAGATGTCGTGAGTCGCTCAAGATCACTAGTCATGGGCGCTGCCTGTTGCAGCAACCAAAAAGTAGATCGAAGATAGATTTGATTGGGTAGAAGCTAGGTTGCTGTAAATTATAGCTATGATTGTTCCCCAAAAAACTCATCACCACCGTCGTAAATTTTAAGAATAAAATATTTTTTTATTTTTAAGATAAGTAGTAATACAAAAAAGATTTACCGGTTGCTCGATTTTATCTATTTCCCCCCTCTTTTACGGCTATAGAATAACAGGAATATATAAAAAATGTGAACTTTATTGATTTATTACGGACATTTAGGCCATTTTTTGGATCGTTTTGTGCTGTGAGTCGTTGTGGGGTGTAATAAAAAGTTGATTTTCATAAAAACTATCCGCTATTTTTAGTTTAAATTTAAGTTCTTAAAATGATAACTTGCTGTAGTATTTCGGGTTATAACATCCAAAGTAGAATGTCCGAAAAATAAGAGCAATTAGGCACAGGAAGTTGACAGTATCTTGAGCGAGCCCTCAAACAATTACTGAAGTTTTTAGTTAAAAACCAATATTTAAAATAGTCTGTCAATAATTTCAGATCATAGTACCTTATTGAATTGAATGCTACCCTTACTTTAAGCCTTCGAACTCAATTCTAAGGTAAGAATTTATTAAATAAAGATTTGTTTTACTTGCTCCCCAACACACTTACACTTTAAAAAGATGTGAGAGCTGATATTAGGGAGATAATATAAAGTATGATCTTAGTTAATCATTTGAATTAGCAGTCAATATATTTTATGGGGAGCACTTACCCTATATTCTGGTGACATTTTTAACAATATTTTGAACTTTGAGGCACCTACAACTGTTTGAGATATGGTTGGTAGAATAATTTTTATTATTACTCACTAGAGAATACTTTTTCTACTTAGGGTTATAGCTTATCCAATACTAAAGATCGGATCCGGGGCATCAATTTAAATATAATTTGCTACTTTTCGTAAGTCAGGTTTATATGCAAATCCCATGATATTTTTCAAAGGTTTTAACTCTGAAAGCACTATTCAATCCTATCGAGACACGTGGCATTGTATGCAATGCATGCCATAACATTTGTCAAAGTCTTTAACTTGTCTGAAACTGCACTGAAATAATAAAAATTTAATAGTAATAATATGAAAATTTTATTTCCTTTAGGTTCCCTCTATACAACTGACAATACTGTACTTTGCCAGCTGCCACTACTAAACTTATAAGAATTTAAAAATAGACCACTTAACCACTTACTATGATTAATTTTAAGAAAAAGTCATGAAATTTCTGATTACGAAGCTTGTGCTATTAAAGAAATGTTTTTCGTTTTGCTAACTTTTTTTAATAGGCAGCAAGCCAAAATGGTTTTGAAAAATATAAAATCTTTATTTTGGCTGTCATATTTTACCTCTATGGATCCTCGGTAGAATTTTCTGTAACGTAGCAGTTTAATTAGATTATTTTAATTTTGATAGGTTAATTTTAGTTGAATGCAATGCAACTAATTTGCTCGATATAAAGGAGATATGACACCAATTAAAATAACGATAAACGTATTTCTAGACAATTTAATTTTCTTCTTATACTTTTTATAGATCTGATGATCCGTTAGTTCCGAGAATTAGATTGACCACTATCTCTTCATCTTTTTGGTGGTCTCCCCAATGGGCGTTTGTCTGCTTGTTGTCCTTCTAGAGCGACCCTTCGTAATCTGTGCTCACTTCTTTATTTTTTTTAAGTGGTTATACTACCGTCTTCTTCTTTGTCTTCTCCATCTAACTACGTCTTGCACGCTACATTGTTTCCTGCTGTCAGTATTTCGTATCCTTTTCCTCCTTGTTTTACCAACTGTTGCTCTAAGGGTTTTTAATTCCGCGGTAAGTAGTATACTCTTTGTTTTATTGGTGTCTTCTCGTGATTCTATACCGCAGGTCGTTATGGGGTTGATGCAAGTCTTGTTTATTTTAACCTTGCTATCTGTTCACATGTATTGATTCATACAATATCTCTTAAGCAGCCTGAGATAACTGCTGGATTGTTAATTAATTCTTTAAGGTCTTTAACTGGGTCGTGATAGCTTGATAGGTCCGTACCAAGGTATTTGAGCTGGGTTAACTGTTCTATGGGTTTATCTTGCAGTACGAGTTTGCACCTGATGGGGTCATTTATGGGATAGTTTTGATCTTTTTAGTAGATATGCTTATATTAAACTGTCGACTTTCGGCGATCAGAGCTGCATCGTCTACGTAACAAGCACACATTCTTAGTGATTCTACGGCTTCTATTATTATGTCCAATAAAAAATTGAATAAAAATGGATTGAGACTGTTTTCTTGACTAATTCGTCCTGGAGTTGGTATATTTCCTGTAGTGTTCTCGCTTGTTTTAATTTTCATCTTAAATATCAAGTTCTTTATGACTTTCACAACGTTTGCCTGTATCTTTTTCTGCATTAGTGTCTGTGTTACGTCATTAGCTGACACCCTAAAGATATCAAAAGGACATGTTGGTCATATTTTGCATGAACATTTGGGCATGAGAAAGCTGTGTTCGAAATTGGTATCGCGTTTGCTCATAGTGGACCAAAAACAACAACGTGTTGATGATTCTGTGCGCTGTTTGGACCTGTTTAAGCACAATAAATAGGATTTTTCATACGATATGTGTGACAATGGATGAAATATGGATCTATCACTATACACCGGAATCAAATCAGCGCGCCGGTCAGCTGAGTGGACAGCAGCCGGTGAAAACCGCCCGAAGCGACCAAAGACACAACAGTCGGTTGGAAAGGTTTTGGCCTCTGTATTTTGGAAGCGCATGAAATAATTTTCATCGACTATGCTGGGAAGGGAAAAATCATCAATAGCGAATAGTATATAAAGTTACTGGTGCGTTTGAAGGCAGAAATCGCAAAGAAACGGCCCCAAATAAACAAGAAAAAGTGCTCTTTCATCAAGACAATGCACCTTGTCACAAGTCAATGGTTACGATGACAAAATAGCATGATTTGAAGTTCGAATTGCTTTCTCATCCACCGTGTTCTCCAGATTTGGCCTCCAGCAACCATATCTATTCGCAGAACTCAAAAAATGCTCGCTGGAAAGAAATTTAGCCACAAAGAAGAAGTTGTCACCGAAACTAAGGCCTGTGTTGAAGGCAAAGACAAATCCTTCTGTTTTAAGTAGTTAAACCAAAAACTTTTCAGCCTACGTGTTATTTTTCTATGAATATAAAAGCAATATACAAAGTAACGATTTCCACTTTCCACGGGTTCAGAAAGAATTTCTAATGTAAGTATCCAGTCTGATAGATACATCAATTATTAACAGCAAGCTACAGCCTGATATATTTTATACCTTTTATTGCATTACCTTCCCTGTAAAATTATCGATACGATAATGAACATTTATTAATTTATTTAAACAATTATCTTAACTAACAGTGCGTCTCTTTCATTGCATTATTTTGGTTTACAGCTGTTTATTAATCTACTCATATATAAATGAATAAATATTATTGTAAAGTACCACAAGTTAGAAAATATTCCCAGATCACAAATTTAGAGTTATATGCTTTTTGGTGTTCCATACGAAACACTTATAAGATCACTTCGGTGTCAGTCTGTCCATCCGTCTATCTGTCTGTCCGTCTGTCACACCTGATTTTCTCCGAAACTATTTGACGTAGAAAGTTCAATTTGGTACTAATATAGAAATTGATGGCCTCATCAGAGCTACGTAGTTTCGAAAGTTAAATTTTGAATTAAAGAGTTAGTTTTGGGGGGTGAAATCGGAAGTGAAAAAAAATTGACTAGGTCATCGGGTGGGGTGTCAAATGAAAGCTTGTAAAAACACGAGTTCAAAAATATATATAATGACTTACATGCGCACACTTTTCTTTGCATTATTTTGAAAAAATCGCGAAAAGTCGCTGTCCCCCCTCTATCTCGAAAAGTACTGATCCAAAAATTTTGATAAAAATCTGAAATATTTTCCACCGGGTGTAGATTGGACGAAAATTATCACGAGTGCATTACCTTTAATAATTTATCTGGTATATAAAAAAAAAACAAAAATTTCAAGGTCATCAGTTTTCAGTAAAGATTGGAAACAAACTTTGTTGAAAACTCATTTGGGGTGTGTTTTGTAAAGTCACTGGTCATTTTATACCTCCATAACAAAAATTTTTATTTCAGAAGCAATCAACGTACGGAACACTAATTGCGCAAGTTCAACTTGCACTCGATCGGTTATTTATATATGAATTTAGTAATATACAATATTTTTTATGTATTTTGCTGCCTTTATAGGCAGAGTCGTCTGCTGTGCTGCGTTACTTTTCCGTATATGCAGTTTAATGGCTGCTAATCACGAACTGTCTGATTCACTAAAAAGATGTAACTTTTAACTTGGTTTAGTTTGAGAAATAGAGATTGAAACTGGCTAAGTGAAATTATGAAACTGTGCAATTTAGATCACACCACAAAATTCTATTTTATTTATAATTAACCCTGAACAAATTAAATACTGCGTGGAAATCTTATATATTTACATATTTTCAAATGTCAAATTTTATTATAAAAACGTTAATTTGGTGGTTCTATGGACTAGGAATCGATTAAATATGATGAGTTTTCCAATTTAAAATATGACAAAATTGAACTTTAAATTCGTTTCCCTCAAAATAATGTTTTTCAAATTGCTCTCTTGTTTTTCTCTACGTTTCCGATTATTTTTTTAACGTACTCAAATTATATAAAGTTTCTTCAGTTAACCGTGTAGAAAATTTTATTTATTTATTAATTATAATTTTTACACTGTAGTTTTGCTCCTTCGAGAATTTTATCGGTTCTGTATTTTTATAATAATGAGTTTTTTTAATAAACCAATTATAACACAAGTCACTAAAATATGTTTTAAAACCTCACTTTCTTTTTATTTTTAGATGATTATAAACAATCGAATATTTTCAAACTTTCCATTGATTAGATGTGTGTTTTAGATCCGACGACCTATTTGATTACGCTAAGGAGGTTTCCGATGTTATTTCAGCTGGTTTGGAAGCTTATATCCCTTTTTCGAAGAAATATCCTTCCAACGGCAAGCCTTGGTTGCAAAGCAGCTGTTTTTCTAAGCATCTTGCCTACTGACAATGACGTGAAAACTCACTCAACATTATAAATTAAAACATCTTTGTTCCTGTCCGGAACAGAAGCCAAAAAATTATCGACGAAACCAGGGAGTCACACAATAAAAGAATCAAAAACAAACTTCTTGCCTGCCCCAATAATTCTAGGTCCTTTTGGTCAGTTGCTAAGGTCATTAGTCAAAATTTCACTAAATCCTCTATAGGGAAACTCACACCACCGAATAATACTACTACAATACCAGCTGAGAAAGCCAGCTTGTCAGCTAAACTTTTCACTTCACATTCTGCTGTCGATTTCCAAGGAAAAATATCACCAACTATTCCCATAGTGCAGTCAAAGATGCTCGACATTGTCTTCAGACAGCCTATCATAAACCGTATTTTACTGAAGCTAGACACCAAAAAAGCTTCTGGCGCTGACGGTATTCCTGCCATAGTACTCAAAAAATGAGCAAGAACACTAATGCTAGTTTTCTGTAGACTTTTCAACCTATCCTAGGGAAAGGGAATATTTCGTTTCTGCATTTCAGTCGATACTCAAAAAAGGCAAGAAGACCTTGTCAAACAACTATCGATCAATTGCACTATTTTCAATAATATCTTGAAGGATTGAATATTATTAGCGACTATCAATATGGCTTTCGTAAGGAAAAATCAACATGAGATCTTGTAGCTTATGTAATAAATGTTTGGAACAACGCAATTAAACACTACCGAGAATCTCGAGCAGTTGCACTCTATATATCCAAGACTTCGCTTTTATGGTATGTCTGAAAAGTTCTGTTTATGGCTCTCATCTTCCCTCAGAGCGCGTTCTTTACGAGTGGCAGTCGACAGATTTCTTTTTAACACCTTCACTATCAACGCCAATGTGCTTCAAGACTTGATACTGTAACCTATTCTCTTTCTCATTTAAATTAACAATCTGCTGAAAAGGACCCGGAATCCAATCTACAGCTTCGCAGATGACAGTACGCTTATCTCTTCATTTACTTTGAACGCTGGAAGATCGGCTACACGCAGATCTGGAAGAAATTCTATCTTGGGGTGACAGTAACCAACTAGAATTGAACTCTGCAGAAACCCAGGCAGCAATCTCTTCTAAAAAAGTTAACGTTGCTGAGCCCGTCATAGTTATGTCGGGGCATTCCATTCCTTTAGCGTCGTAACTCAACTTGCTGGGCCAATTTGTCTTAGTACGAGCATGTTGCAGCATAGCAAAGAGAGCATCTCAGAAGCTGGGAATATTATTTCGAACTAGAAAATTATACCCTCCACAGCAACTGTTAATTCTGTACAAAGCTCAAATTCGACCAACGATGGAATACTGCTCCCATGTTTGGGACTCTGCCCCCAAACATACACTGTATTTGTTGAATTCTATTCAGAAGGGAGGTGCTTGCCTGACTGCTAGCGATTCGAGTCTATTCTACAAGTATTTTCATGGAAAGTGTTCGATGGATTCCTCGCTTAATTCCTCTCAAAGAGGTACATGTTAGAAATACTCGTCGCGCTAATACTTCACGTCCGTATGAAGTTTTGCTCCTCGTATAACCCTTTTCAAGCAGTCTTCTATATGGAGAACCTCATCCCGTCAGAATAATTTTTCCAGGGCTGTTTCCAACCGAGTACAATTTTTAGCGATTCAAGACCAAAGTGAATCACTTTTCTAGCACACGCGTAGCTCCTGTAGCGATTTAGGGATTTCCTAACAGTAGGTGTGCTATGCCGATAGAAAGTAAACTACTAAAATTGTTCATTTTTCAGCAGTTTTAAAATGTTCTTTCATCCGTCAATCCGTCTCAGGACGCGTTTGGCAGTATGGCGGCTCTTCGACTGAGCTAGAATCGAGGGAAAAAGAGAATAAAACTTGAAGTATTTATTGTACTACTAACGTAAGGAATAAGCAAGATGCAAATAATTTGCACCTCTGGCTGATGTAATCTTAACTTTGAAGGCCTACCTGCCCTTTATCGGGGGTTGTTCACATACCGATGAGAAATTGTTTAGCAAGTTGCTAACAATTACCGCTTGGCAGCGCTTTATAAGGATCTACTCCAAGTACATAAAAATTAATATACACTAGCAAGATTAGACAAAGTTAATTTTTCAGTAGTGTTTGAATGTTCTCTCACCTGTCATCTCAAGACGCGTTCCGCTGTATCATGGCTCTTTAGTTGAGATGAGGTGGATTGGCGGATGAGAGAACAGTCAAAAATTGATGAAAATTTTTTTTAGTAGTTTATATTGATTTTTGGTGTAAAACCTTATAAAGCGCTGCTAAGCGATAATTGTTAGCAACCTGCTAAGCAATTTCTCTATGGGTCTGTGGCCTTCAACAGCTACCGACAGAAGGCAGGTACGTCTTCAAAACTAGACTTACATCAGCCAGAGGTGCAATTTATTTGAATCTTACTTATTGATTACAAACCAAGTTAAGAAGGTTATATAATAAGTACCTCGCCTCAGCCAGAGATGGGGTTACTACTATTTAAAAAATTATATTCTTCGTAAACATAATCTTTCAGAGGAACCCTGTCAAATTTTCAAGTCGCAACATGATTTAGTTTGTGGGTCTTAGCCATTTAAATACAACAATCTTTATGATTTTACAACAATCGAAAATTGAATATCAAGCAGTGATAAAATATTTTTTTTTGAAAAAGAAAACGAATGATGAGATAAAAGCGAAACTTAGCGAAGTTTTTGGGGACTCTGCACCTTCGTTATTGGCCATAAAATATTCAACAGCTGAATTCAAACGCGGCCGTTACAAGCAGTTTTGATGAAAAACGTCCGGGTTGCCCAAATGAGGTTACCACATCAGAAATGATTGAAAAAATCCACGACCTAGTGATAAATGATCGGAGAGTGAAAGTACGTGAGATTGCTGAGACAATGAGCATCTCAGGTGAATGGGTGCAGAACATTTTAACAACTCATTTGGATATGGAAAAGCTTTCCGCATGTTGGTTGCCGCGATTGTTCACAATTGACAATAAACACACACGTGTGTCAACTTCGAAAGAATGTCTGGATTTTTGGAGTCAATTCATTACTGTTGACGAAACATGGATTCATCACAGCACACCAGAGACCAAAGAACAGTCTAAACAGTGGCTTTTCCGTCGCGAAGCGGCGCCAAAGAAGGCTAAGGTGACTTTATCGGCCAACAAAGTTATGACCACAATGTTTTCGAATGTACACGGAATAATCCACGTCGATTACCTTGAAAAGGGCAAAACGATTTATGCAGAATATTATGGCAACATATTGGATCGTTTCAATCTTGCTGTGAAAGAAAATCGTCCGCATTTGACGAAGAAAATATTTCTCTTTCAAGACAATGCACGCGTGTACACTTGTGTCATCGCCATGGTAAAATTCCATGAGTTAGAATACGAATTGCTTTCGCATCCACCATTTACCTAAGATTTAGCCTCCAGAGATTATTTCCTGTTTCGGAATATGAAAAAATAGCTCGATTGCTGAAACAAAAGCCTATTGTGAAGGGTTGGAGAAATCGTATTTTTTAAATGGGATACAGAAGACAGAAAAATGTTGGACTAAGTGGATCGAGCTATAAGGAGACTAAGTTGAAAAATAAAATAAATTTTATATAAAAATGTTTTTTTCTTGTCAAGACCAGGAAGGAGCTTGCTTGGTGTAGTTTGATACATCTATTTTGCAAAATCAATATTTTGGAATAAATAAAATTTTTAATTGTATTTCACAGTGAGCTTTTTCAACTCAACTTCCTTAATATCTACATCATAATGAGCAAATAAATAAACTGCTGATTTCTCATAACTTCTTAAAAGTTGTATGTCATAAAGGAAATTGATACTAAGCTAAATGGTACATGCTTGTGAGTTGGTTAATTGTTGCTCTAATAATTTAAAAACTAATATCACCGTACTTATAGTCCTCTAAACTTAATAAAATTTAATATTCATCATATTTTTAATTGGTTTTCAATTTTAATCGAATCCTTTAATGCAATATCTTAAAAAGAAATTTACTGACTCATACATATATTATTTCTGCTAATACCCTAGGCGTTCTTTTAATCGTTGTATCTGTATCTAGCAGGAAGTTCAATGGGTATAAATGTACTCATATCTTTTATGGTAATTGAAAATATAAGTTTAGTAGAAAATAATTTCAGTTTATTAATTATTATTTTGGAATTTAGATAGCAATGAGTCAATCTGAAAACAATTCGTTATTATTTTTGCAATGTTTGATAATATAATAAATTCGATATCTGTTAACATATTTTCCGCTAGAAATTCACAACACACTTTGACACTGGTTTGATCACTGGATTCAGCAAAAGCCCAAGACAATATTTTGTCCAAGTCAAACAGGGATATTTTCTATAGACATGCGTCAACTTTTTGGGATTGTAGATGAGAATTATATGGTATAGATGCCCAGCTAGTCGCAGCTGCAATATTTCAAGTCTGGGCTGTACTGTCCGAGCTCTGTTCCCTACTGAATATTTCCAATAAGTTTTCGCTGAGGAGAAAATTAGTAATTTACAAGGCAATCGTTAGGAAATGGCCAGACTGAGGTGAGCAAATCGCGGAAAGCTTTCATCCAGGCCATACAAAACTGGGCTGTGAAAATGATGACTGTACTCCCAGGCTCGTGTTCACCAGTGCAGCAAAATAGTATTACTTTATTCCGTAGAGTCTTAGCACAATAGACAACTTCACACTCAGCGACTCCTTCAAGTTAGACAACTTAATATAGATTTTCAGAGAGAGATATTAACTGTGCATCATTGTGACTTTAATCAAACATTTATAGAGGAAGATCAAGAACTCTGTGAAATGAAAATAAATGGAATCATCTTGACATTTCACTATGTCAAGCCTTGGCTGCATGATTTTTAAACGAACCTAAAAAAATTTTATCTACAGGTTTCAATATATTTCGAAATAAAAATGAATAACCGATACTGAGTATAATAATAAATTATAAATGCCATTCTTGTATCTGTGAGACATTAATAGAGTCCAATTATGGATAAATAAAAGACATCGGTAAAGAGATTTACTCGGTACTTCCTTTGAAATACGTATTTTTATGTACTGAGTTTAATTTTGTTACACTAAGATCATTTAATTCAAACATTACAAATTGATGTATTAAACAGTAGTTACTTTATGAAAAAGTATTAATCACAAAAAAATGTTCAGCAGTGATATTTACAATTAAATTTTGATATTTCCCTCTGTATACTATTTCTGCTAAAACTGAAAATAGTAATAAGACACACAATTCTTAGATTTTTTCCCTTACCTCATTATCTCGTACATATTTCCTCAATTGAAAATTATGAAAAAAATAACATAATAATTAGATTTGTCGACAACACATACTCGGAGTAACACCTCTAACCGTCTACCTCATTAACCCCTTACATGTTTAAACAATTGGAAAAAATGACATATCCCTCACACTTCTCTACTCCAAGATCCCCCAAAAGAACCCATAATATATATGAATCATATAATAAGCGATAATTCATTTTTGTTAGATGCGATTCTAGCGACTCAACAAAAAATCGGTAGAAGGAACCTTTGTCTAAGACGCATTTTAGTAAGAGTAACAGTCGATTCCGAACTCTCGCCGAAATCACGTAAAATCCAAAATGAGTCCCGTGTTTGCGCGTCAGTTCGACGCAGTCTTTCATTGTTTCCATCGAAAGGGGTAAGTGTAGTATGTAGAATTGACATACTTCGCCTCCGCTAAATATATTAAAAAGTCGGTATCATTTGTGAAGAATTGGGTAAATCGTTTTAACGAGACGACTTGCCAAAACATGGCTCGGTATACAAAGTCACTCCTAATATCGAAAAATGAATCGTGTCTTTGTTTTCACGGAACCCCAAAATTGACGCTGCGTCAAGGAGTGGCAAAATAAAGAAAATCGGGTTTGAATGTGTCCCATGAGACCCTTCGACAACAACTTCGTCCTCAAAATGTCAAATTTCGAAGCACGTTGAAGAAACCTTTGCTAGGCGAAACTCACGTCGCAAACCGGCTCGCTTGGTCCCAAAATAAGATACTAGAGTGGCTCTCACAATCGCCGGACGCCAACCCTATTGAAAATATTTGGTTTCTTGTAAAGACAAAGCTCAGAGGAAAGACTCTGACGACTTCGACTTGAGTTGTCCCGCGAGATTCGAAAAATTTGGAGATCATTGCAGAAAATCTTGTCGATAGCTTGCCTCGAAGACTTCCGGCGATTATTGATGCAGAAGGCGATTGGACAACTTATGTTACTAAGATAATTGCGATAATTGCACCATTGCTAGCACACCGAAGAATACTGTAATGGCAAAAAATGTTCTCGTAACACATTTTTTCGAGAATACGAGCGGTCATGTTCTTTCTTGACAGACTGTAGTTTATGATCAAAGGTCTGACTGTGCTAACTGAGGCTATGTAGTGTAACAAAAATTGGGTAAATTGGATTCGAAAGGAAAGTTCAAAATATATATTACGGGTAAGATAAAATCACAAAAGTTTTCGCTATATTGCGGGTCTACTCTATATCATTTAGTAAGCAATTATGTAAGTTTTTTTATCTCATATTCCACAAAAGTTTATGATTTATTACTACGCTAGTTATTGCGGCTATATAATTATAATCTATATTGTGGTGACAGGTTGTACATTACCCAAGGAAAATAGAAAACTTGAAGGCATTTTTAACACGAAGCAAATAATCCTCTGTAGTTGGATTTTTCAAGGTTTACTTCCATTAAGATACTTGTTGTGACATTGGGAAAGCCAGTTACTGAATTTAACTTTCTCACACCTCTCTCACCTACCTCATTAACACCTTACGTATTTGGCGGATAGCAAATAATAAAAAATAACATTATTTTCAGATTCTTTTATTTTAACAACCCTGAAGAGGATGTACAATACGGGATATCCGAAGCAACTCCTCTAGCTTCCTCTTATTCGTTATTAAATCCCTTACATGTTTGATCAATTAAAATTATTGAAAATTTCCGACTCGTAGACATCCTGAAATGAGTGTATAACGCAACATATTCAAAGCATAATTTTCAGATTAGCTGATTTCAAAAGGTCTGAAAAGGACTTATATCAAGATATGCTAAGTTAGTCAAAATTTCACCAAATCCACCATACCACCATTCACACGGTTAGATAATTCTATTACAGCCACACCTGTTGAGAAAGCAAACTTGTTGGCTGAGCTCTTTGCTTCACATTCTACCATCGATTTCCAAGGAAAAACACCACCTACTATTCCGTAGTGCGGTCAAACATCCCAGATAGTGTCTTTAGACAGCGTATCATAAAGCGTATTTTAATGAAGCTAGACACCAAAAAAGCTTCTGGCGCTGACGGAATACTGCTATAGTTCTCGAAAACTGTGCGAGGGAACTAATACCAGTTTTTTGTGGACTTTGCAATTTATCCTACAGAAAGGGAATATTTCCTCCCTGCTAGAAATGTGCCACAGTTCAGCCGATACCTAAAAAAGGCAAAAAGACCTTGCCAAATAACTACCGACCAGTCGCACTGCTTTCAGTAATATCGAAAGTCATGAAAAAGTGAAATTCCTGCAATCAATCAGCACCTTCTAAAATATCTTGAAGAATTCAACATAATTAGCGATCACCAATATGGTTTCATAAACATAGGTCAACAGGAGATCTTTTGACTTATGTAACACATCTTTGGAACAACGCAGCTGAACACTTTAGAGAATCTCGAGCGGTTACTCTTGACATATCCAAGGCATTCGACCTTGTTTGACACGATGTACTGTTGGCTAAGCTACGCTCTTATGGTATGTCTGAAGGGTTCTGTTTGTGGCTCTCATATTTCCTCAGAGAGCGTTCTTTATGAGTGACAGTCGACGGATTTCTTTTTAACACCTTCACTATCAACGCTGGTGTGCCCCAAAGCTCCATACTGTCTCCTACTCTCTTTCTCATTTACATTAACGATCTGCTGGAAAAGACCAAGAGCCATTCTATAGGTTTGCAGATGACAGTAGGCTCACCTCTTCATTCACTTTGAATGCTCGGACATATCCGCATACAGCAGGAAGTCGTTTAACTTAACAAAGATTTGGACGAAATTCTATCTTGCAGTGCCAGTAACCAAGTGGAGTTTAATGCTACAAAAACCCAGGCGGCTGTTTTTTCTAAAAAAATTAACGTTGATGAACACGACATGGTTATGTCGGGGCACTCCATTTCTCTAACATCGTCACTCAATTTGTTGGGCGTTAATTTGGGAGCAAATATGTCCTGGCATGACCATGTCGCAGCAAGAAGAGCTTCTCAAAACTTGGGAATATTATTTCGAACCAGAAGGCTTTACACTCCACAACAACTGTTAATTCTCTACAAAGCTCAAATTCGACCAACTATGGAATACTGCTCCCATGTTTGGGGCTCCGGTCCCAAACATACACTGCACTTGTTGGATTCTATTCAGAGAAGAGCTGTTCGTCTAATTGGAGACCCGGAACTGACCGAAGAACGGTAGGCGACTTGAGCCTATTCTATAAATATTTTCATGAAAAGTGTTCGAAGGCTGTGGCTCGCTTAATTCCTCCCAGAGCGGTGCATGTTAGAAATACACGGCGCGCTAATACTTCACATCCATATGAGGTTCAACTTGTTACTCCGCGTACAACGCTTTTCAAGCAGTCTTTTATATGGAGAACATCATCCCTTGGGAATAATTTGCCCAGAACTGTGTTTCCCACCGAGTACAATTTACAGCGATTCAGGAACAACGTGAATCGCTTTTTCCGCACACATGTCGCTCCTGTAGAGCTTTAAGGACTTCCCTGCAGCACGTGTGCTAGACCCATAAAAAAAAATACATACGGAGCAACACCTCTAATCCTCCCGTCCTCGTTAACCACTTATATGTTTGATCATAAATAGCTGACAATATTAAAAAAAAACAACATAATTTTTAGAATTCTCGACTTCAAGAACAATGAAAAAGACGTGTAATACAAAATATTCAAAATAACCTCTGCCACCTCTTTAACCTCTTATATGTTTGATGATTAATAATTACGCTTAAAATTTGTTCATTATATAAACAAAAACCAAGACAAATTCCCATAATAATTTAAAAAATGAGCAAAAGAACGACCGACTGGCGGAAATGAGTGACATTTTTTTTTGATTTAGGGACGTGATGAAATGCAAAAATCTCGATGTGCGATTTTTTCACGAATTTAATACTTCCTTTGGCAAAGGAAACAATGATACTAATGAATAGTAAACTTGTCTCTAGACAATTTTTCTACAAAACGTTTTTCAAAAAGTGATTTGCTAAACTAATGCAGTAATGCCTTTCTGTGTGTAAAAAGTAATAAACTTTTTTGATTATGCATAATAAGCAAAAAAAAATAAGAATTTTAAAGTGCGAAGAAAGTTTAGTAGCATAACATGAAACATTTTACCATTAATTATGTTTTAAATTAGTCAATAAGAAGCATCATTATTATAATAACATAAATGTGAAAGTGGGGATGAAAGTTTGAAACTCTTTTTTTATATTATATAGTATGTTTCAATTTCCTGCCAATTATCATCCGATATCGCTAGTCGTTACACAAAGCCAACAAAGAGATAAAAGTGAAATTCCTGCACTACCTCGTCGGCACAGGTGCGATTTTCGATTAATACTTGGAAAAATCTGTAATTACTGCATTTCCTGCACAAATATCTCGTGTAGTTAGACGTCCAGTCCCTCTCCGAACAAGGTGTGATATCTCACCACATTCGCACAATACGGAGGGTGTCTGGGAGAGAGTGACCTACTTGTCGTTAATGTGTGCCATTGCCGCCGTCTGAGTCTTCTTTTAGCCAGTCGGAAGCCGAAACCGATTGTAGTCGCGCCCGGCTTCTTCTGTATTCTTCAATTTCTTCACTGCGGAAGAATCGTGATAAGACGGTATCGGTGTGATTTGGAAGCACGCGCCAAATCGAACGTTCTTCGTCATTGTGATTTATTTATCGCTTCGCTACGGCAAATAGGACGGAGTGTAAGATTCAGGTTGTGCGAAGGTAAGAAAACTTAATGATTGTAAAAAGGTGTAGGGTAATGTGGATATTTTGTATTGAACTAGACTTAGACTAGATAGATTATTATCAATAATATTTATATCCTCATATATTTAGTTTATGATAATGATTTTACGTAACATAATATTTATTAGAGTAAAAATATAAATAGAAAGTACACAGGTAAACACAATGGTCAAATTAAATTAACAAAAATACAAACAAAATAGATTTAATTATATTTGGACTTGTCAAAGCGACTATAACTATTGACTTCCCTGCAAGTGACAGTGTCTTGCATAGTCTCAATTTTTGTCTTTGAAGTATCTGCTCTCAGAGGGTTCTGAATGTTTATACAAGAATAAAAGTAATAAAGAATAAATTTATAGTATACTAGCCGTGCCCGCGGCTCCGCTCGCGTGGACTTGATTCACTACTATTGTCACTGCTTATTCCTTATGTTACATAACGTAATAAAATATCTGCCATTATTTCCCCTTGTCTCCCATTATTTTTCCTTATCTCCCATTATCTCTACATAATTTCCATTATCTAGGCTTATCTCTGCTCATCTCCCATTATTTCTCCTTATCTCCCATTATTTCTCCTTATCTCCCATTATCTCACCTTATCTCCCATTGTCTAGGCTTATCTCGACTTATCTCGCAACATTTCTCCTTATCTCCCATTATTTCTCCTTATCTCCCATTATCTCACCATAACTCCCATTATCTAGACTTATCTCAGCTTATCTCCCATTATCTCACCTTATCTCTCGTTATCTAGGCTTATATCGAATTATATAGAACATATGTATAAATTTATAAAAACACGTAAATCGGATAAGGGGTTCTTAAGTGATAAGCGCACTAACGGACAGACAGGCAGAGGGACGTTGCATTTTATATAGAATATATTCTTTGCAACATGATATTATTCCATATTTAATGGTTTAGGCAGTGTATTGCAAAAGAACGCGCTAACGGTAACCTTTTTTTCCGACTTGATTCGCTATTGTCGTCACTGCTTATTCTTTATGTTACCTAACGCAATAAAATATATCCTATAACTTGCCCATAGAACATATGTATGTTCTAAAAAAAAGCACGTAACGTACTAACGGACAGACAGACAGATAGACAGACAGAGAGACGTTGCATTTTTATATATATTATAGATAGATAACCTGGCCAGAGAACATATGTATGTTTTAAAAAAAAAGTACGTAAATCAGATAAGTGGTTCTCCAGTGATAAGCACACTAACGGACAAACATACAGACAGAGATACTTTGCATTTTATATAGAGATGTAATAAAATATATATCTATAACCTGGTCAGAGAAATTCATACATATGAATTTAAAAAATCACGTAAATCGGATAAGTGGTTCTCGAGGGATAAGCGCACTAACGGACAGATAGACAGACAGACAGAGAGACGTTGCATTTTATATGTATTATAGATATAGAATATTATTACATAACCTGGCCGAAGAATATATGTATGAATTTAAAAAAAAGACACGTAAATCGGATAAGTGTTTCTCGCGTGATAAACGCACTAATCGACAGACAGACAGACAGAGAGACATTTCATTTTATATATATTATAGATTATAGATATTCTCTGCTACATAATATTGTTCCATATTTAATGGTTTAGGCTGTATATTGCAAGGGAACGCGCTAGCGGCAAATTTTTTTCCGACTTCACTCACTATTATCGTCACTGCTCATTCCTTATGCTACCTATCGTAATAAAATATAGCCTATAACTTGGCCAGAGAACATATGTATGTTTTAAAAAAAAAGTACGTAAATCGGATAAGTGGTTCTCCAGTTATAAGATCACTAACGGACAGACAGACAGATAGACAGAGGGACGTTGCATTTTTATATATATTATATATTTAAAAAGTTATCAATGAGCCAGTTTGTACTGTACATAAACTGTCCGTTAAATGTATTTTCCTTTAAGTTGATGAGGGGCCAAATTAAAGAGCCTTCGACCTACATACAGATGTCTATGTGTTTAAGCCTAACATCTGAATCTTGTGTGATAATGTTTTATAGTGTTATTGTGTAGAGCGTTATTCTTCATTGGATTAAGTATTCCTATACTGGAGTGTATTTAAGTGGTTTATGTAACTATGACGAAAGACTGACAGACCTTAAAAAAATTGTTTTTCTGCATAATTACCGTCTACATTAACTCGTTTCACTTAGCATAGCGTATCTCGAGTCGTTTTGTCTATCCAAGAACAACTATTTTGTTTGCACCTCAAAAAAAGAACGCTGCAGAGGCTTCTAAGTCATCATTTTAGCTTCCTCTTCTGGTGTTTGAAAAAAAGTCGCAGGGCACTAAATTAGGATTGGAGGGTGAATGTTGTAATTTAGTGAATCTACAACTTTCAGTAATGTGCGAGTTTTGTAGACTCTGCAGTCGCCGTGCAAGACGTGTGTTTTCTCTAATTAATTGTGGAATTTTTTCCACATATTTAATAAGCAAAATTCTTTCGCAGTCCCAAAAACTGGTTGCTCTAAACTTTCCATAAGACGACTAAATCTTCGTCGTCTTCGGAGGTGGAGAGCATTGCATCGACTCCTGCTTCATTTGAGGTACCAACAGACCACTCAAGTTTCGTCGTCTATTGCAATATGCGAAAAAATAATTCGTTTTATGAAGCTTTTTAATGTACTTGAGAAACTTCTTTTCTTGTCAATTTTTACTCCGGTGTAAGAAATTAAGGGACCCATCGTGCAGAAATTCTGTTCTTCCTTAAATCTGGGTGCACAATCTTGGAAACTGCAGTTTCGGATGCTAAAGCTTCTTAAGCATTGAAATCTTCGACGTAGATCTACGGCGGAAACTCCACAATGAGGTTAAGAGTTTCTACAGTTCTTACCTGAAGTGTAGTGAAGGATAAATACACGGGTTGTTGTTTGAGAAACTATCTCTTATAATCTAACTTGGAAAAGATTACCGTGGAAAGAGCTTATCCCAAAAAAATCAATCTTTTACAAAAGCTTTTCTTATAAATGAATATTACTAACCTCAAAAATATTTAATCGGGGGCGGAGATCTTGAAAAAAGAGCCCACTCTTATTAAAAAAGAAGACTTGTTTACTAAAATTTTCTAACCTCCACAAGGTGAGGGGGAGGATTCTACAAAAAAAAAGCCTTGGGTTATATAAAAAACCTATCCCTTTCACTAAAATTTTAATACCTTCTGAAAGTGATGAAGAAGGGAATTCCATGAAAATAGAGCTTTCTTTTACATAAAAAAGACCCTTATAGAAGAGATAAGAAAATAAACCCACCCTAGTAAAAAAATTTTCCAATCCTCTAAAATTTATAAGCTGGGAAAAGAAATTTTTAAACAAAGGACCACTCTTATAACAAAATTTTAATATTAATAAAACCCTTCATAGGAAAATTTGCTCATCCCCTCGAAAGAACCGAACCCATGAAAATGCCCCTCTCCTTCGTTTTCATCAGCCCTTATTATAAGTTATACTAATATAGACATGATTTTTTAAAAAGGAAGCATACTCAAAATATAACTTTTTTAGTGAAAAGTAGTCAGTGGGTTTATAATCTATAACCTGTAATTTGTTTACAGTCTAATGATCCAAAAAAGGAGATTTTTACATACCAAGAAAGCCAAAGTATATCTTTTCAGAGTTTTGTTAAAGAAAAAACAAAGAAATAAATAAAATCTTTTAGCAAAATACAACACTACCAATTGCTAAATAATATAGAAGTAGTCATGTAAATAAAAGTAAAACTACTAAACAATTATTGGCAAATAAAAAGTTATGATAATTTACTTCTCTAAAAACAACGGTTTTTTTTGTTTATAAATAAATATATAAAAAGCCTTTTATTTATAGTAGAAATATTAAAATTTATTAGCTTCTATTTTAATATATATTTACATAGGCAATTGGAAGCAACAAATTAGTTGATAATACACGAACCATTAACATAAGCCCATATTGTAAGTAAGCATAAAAGTAAAATTTATGTTTATTGATAGTTTACTGATTAAACGTAGGACAGCAGTCAGTAAGGTTACTTTTCACTTAAATTTATGTTTGCTTTCTATAAAAATAAATAATTTCATTTGTAACGACTCCATTGGCGAGGTTTCATATAAATGTCTATGTTTCTATACATATAAAAGTGGCAGTAGCCAAAAAAATTCAACGCCATCCGGTGTGAAACCGCCTACTGGCTACTGACACTTTTAAATCCCTTTTGCTCTGCAAAGAGTACGATTTTCGTGCGCTAAACCCGATATACATTTTTTTCTTCTTCGGACATGAAAATTGCACTACTTCTGTTAAAAGAAAGATAGTATTTTATCCACATTTCGTAGTAATAAAGTCTTATCAGTATCAAAAATCAAAAATCAGAGAAGCAAAACAGAAATGGTTGTCGGAACGATGTGAAGAAATTGAAGAACTGGACAAACAATACAACTCGCTGAACGTACACAAGAAGATAAAGGAAAAGAAGATCAAATCACTCTAGACAACTTAAAGACAAAAGCAGTACTCTCATAACAGATATGAATAAAAAAGTACAAAGATGGAAAGAATATATTGAAGACCTTTTTAATGATGAACAGCGAAGTGTAACATCAGACGATCTCCTGGACGATACTGGCCCGGATATAATGAGAGAGGAATTAGAGTACGCCCTAAAACATGCAAAGAAGGGTAAAGCAGCCGGACCTGACGATATACCGGTTGAGCTGTTAAAACGGATGAATGACGATTCAATCTCAATTCTCCTAAAACTGTTCAACTTAATATATTAAACTGGTATAATACCCAAGGATTGGCTTCAGTCCACTTTTGTGGCAATCCCGAAAAAAGCAAACGCTAAAGAATGTAGTGACCATCGGACTATATTTCTTATGAGTCATACTTTAAAGCTTTTTCTAAAGATAATACATAATCGGGTCTACAAAAAGCTTGAAATGGATATTAGTGAGACCCAAATGGGATTCAGAAAAGGAATGGGCACACGCGAGTCCCTGTTTGCAATAAACGTGTTGTCACAGAGATGCATGGACATGAATTAGGAGCTGTACGTTTGCTTTATAGACTTTGAAAAGGCATTCGATAAAGTTCGACATGATCAATTAAAGAGAATCCTCAAAAATAAAAAAAAATCGATGATCTAGATATCCGCATCATATGCAATCTATATTGGAACCAGACAGCGAGAGTAAAAGTGGAGAACATGATTACGGAAGAGATAGAAATCCGCCGGGGAGTACGCCAGGGCTGCATACTGTCACCCCTTTTGTTTAATATTTATAGCGAGAGTGTATGTCAGGAAGCTCTGTCTGAGGCAGACGAAGACATAACGGTAAACGGTGAAACCCTGAATAATGTAAGATACGCCGATGACTCAGTTCTGCTGGCGGAAAGTTTAGAAGACCTACAACATCTCGTTGAGCGGATAAATAACAGCTGCAATAAATTTGGTCTAAAGATAAATCTAAAGAAAACAAAATTTATGGTGATGGCAAATCTCAAAATAACTAGGATCGTCTTCTGGTTAATAACATAAGTGTTAAGAAAGTCAATTGCTACAAATACTTGGGAACATGGCTCAACGAGAACACAGATCAGACAAAGGAGATTAAAACCCGAATAGACATATCAAGATCAAGTTTTAATAGAATGAGAAAACTCTTTTGCAATCGAGATCTAAGCCTGGTACTGCGGTTACGAATGTTGCGTTGTTATGTCTTCTCAACGCTTCTTTATGGAGTGGAGGCATGGACTTTGAGGCGGAACAATACTAAAAGTATTGAAGCTTTTCAGATGTGATGTTATCGGCGCATTCTGAAAGTGTCATGGTTTGTTAGGGTAACCAATAACGAGATTCTCCAAAGATTAAACAAAGCCCCAGAACTAATGAACACTATTAAAAAAAGGAAGCTGGAATATTTGGGACATGTGTTGAGGGAAGAAAGGTATTCACTGTTGCGGAATATTATGAAAGACAAAATTAAAGGGAAGAGAAATGTTAGAAGAAGAAGAATATCGTGGTTGCCTAACTTGCGCGACTGGTTTGGCTGCAGCTCAATTGAACTGTTTAGAAGAGCAGCAAATAAAGTGAGAGTAGTTGTGATGACCTCTAATCTCCGGTAGGAGTGGCACTCGAAGAAGAAGAAGTAGCCCTTAACCAAGTTACAAGATAGGAAACTTGGAAATTAGAAAGTACTCGTGGAGTTCGCAGAAAGAAGAGCATACTTTTTCAAAGTTTCCTATCTTATAACTGGGTTAAATGCTTCTGATAAAACCCAGTTAGTTTGACATACGTATATAGTGCTATAACTGAAACGTTAAGGGAAAAGAGCGCATCGTAATCCAATTTTTTTTTTACGTATATATAAAGGGTGATTCATTTAGAGGTACTTTTTGTGATGGAGATTTAATTGCAGATTGCGCATGCGTCGTGTCAACTGAAGTGGCATTCCTGTTCAGTAGTGTTTGACAATTCATAATGGAAAGACTTAGCCCGGCACAGCGTCTACAAATTGTTCAACTTTATTACGAAAATGGGCGTTCTACGAGGAATGTGTATCGGGCGCTTAGAGCAACTTATGGTCCACTTAATCGGCCTACCGAACGCACAATTCGCTCTACCATCAATAAGTTTGAGACTCAATTTTCATTATTGGATAATGCTCGACCGAATAGACCACTTCCAGCACGTAGTGAAGAAAATATAGGGGCGGTAGCGGAGAGTGTACGCGAAGACCGTGAAGTGTCGATTCGTCGCCGTTCTTAACAGCTTGGCCTGTCATATTCAACAACTTGGCGTATTTTACGTAAGGATCTTTCTTTAAAAGCATACAAAATTCAACTAGTGCAACAACTGAAGCCGACCGACCTTCCGAATCGTTTCCGTTTTAGTCGTTGGGCTCTTGACAAGCTTGCAGAAGATCCACTATTTTCGAGAAAAATTTTGTTCACCGATGAGGCCCATTTTTGGCTTAATGGGTTCGTG
Organism: Pachyrhynchus sulphureomaculatus; assembly: GCA_019049505.1. Lineage (NCBI taxonomy): Eukaryota > Metazoa > Arthropoda > Insecta > Coleoptera > Curculionidae > Pachyrhynchus > Pachyrhynchus sulphureomaculatus. The sequence continues at coordinate 50,489,879 of CM032454.1, read as the reverse complement.
AATAAACAAAATGCCCGTATTTGGGGTGATGAACAACCTGAAGAGGTTCAAGAGCTGCCATTAAATCCAGAAAAAACAACTGTTTGGTGTGGTTTATGGGCCGGTGGAATAATCGGTCCATATTTCTTCAAAACAGAGGCCGGCCCGGAATGTTACTGTGAATGGTGACCGTTATCGCGCCATGATAACAGACTATTTGATGCCAGAAATTGAAGCCCGTGGTCTCGACGAAATTTGGTTCCAACAAGATGGCGCCACTTGCCATACAGCCCGTGAAACCATGGCTTTACTGCGAGAGCAATTCGGCGAACAGATCATTTCACCCTTTGGACCAGTGAATTGGCCGGCTAGATCATGTGACATCACACCTCTTGACTTTTTCCTTTGGGGCTATGTAAAGTCCAAAGTCTACATGGATAAGCCAGCTACAATTGAGGCATTGGAGGCCAATATTACTCGAGTCATTGGCCAAATACCACTCGAAATACTCACACGCGTCATTGAAAATTGGAACTTCAGAATGGACGTTGTTAACCGTAGTCGCGGACAACATTTGAAAGAAATTATCTTTAAGAAATAATTGTAAAGAATGGTTCTTTTATATGATAATAAAGATTATAAAATAAAATTGTTTTTATTCATTTTTTTTTGTTTAAAAAAAGTACCTCTAAATGAATCACCCTTTATATATGTTAAATGCTAAATTTTGGTTTTAAATCTTATACATCCCTCGGGTTCAAAACGTCATTTGACGTTGTGTGCTGCTTCATTACCATGTTTGCCTCTTATTCTATTAGACCGCTCTCGTTTAGTATATTGTTTTTTCCAGGTCTCTTTGTTCCTCCAGATTTTCTGTGATTGGATGGTACCTGTTGCATAACTATTTCAGGCATTTCTCTATACATGATCATCTTAGTTTTTTTTGACATCACAGAATTATCCACTTCTATTCGTTTCGTACAAACATTTTCGCCTGCTTAGGCTTTCTTCGGTTGTTTACCTTTAGCCTTCATGTCAGTCCATCATATATCAGGTTACTTTTAATAAAGACTTGATAAGAATATTTTCGTATGTTTTGAATCTTATGGTTCCAGAGTATTTTCATTTAGACTGCGATAGCTCTTTATACTTGGAAATCTCCAGGAGATCGATACAGAAATCAAATAGATTATATAATGATAAGCCAAAGGTGGAAATCATCTATACTGGACACGAGAGCTTACCCAGGAGCAGATTGTAATTCTAACCATCAACTTCTAGTTACAGTTCTTCGTATTAAATTCAAAGCTTCTCAAAAAAATATAAAGGTGCAACGAATGAAAATATATCCTCCAGAAAAACTACAATTTACGGAACTAGTAAATAAAAATATCCGAAATACCCAATATAATGAAGATCCTGGAAATAATGAAGAGATGTGGAACAAAGTGAAAACATCGATAAAAGATGCCCACGAAGAAATAGCATCCCGAAGAGTAAGAAAAGGTATTAAAAAATCTTGGATGTCTGCAGAAACATGGCAACTTATAGAGCATAGGAAAAACGTAAAGAAAACTGGACTAAACGATGATCAGCAGATAAAAGAGTACCAAGATTTAAATCGACTTATACAGAAGAACTGTAGACAAGATAAGAATACATATCTCAATAACCAATGTAAAGAAGTACAATGCAGAGAAAAATCAATTTAAAGATCTTTTTAAAAAAATTAAAGAGATAGATAGGGATTTCAAACCTAAAACTTGGGCAATCGAGGATAAAAATGGAACACTGCTTACAGAGAAAGAAAGAATAATAGACAGATGGAGAGAATATTGTGAAGATCTTTATTATGATGCACAAGAACAAGACATACACCAACAGATCAATACTACGCAGCAAGAACCTGAAATAATGAGGAGTGAAGTAGAGGATGCTGTTAAGAAACTGAAAAGCAATAAGGCACCTGGCTACGATGACATCACGGGAGATATTCTTAAGGAACTAGATCATGACACAGTGGGGATGATCTATAAAATATGTAATAACATCTGGAAAACTGGAATATGGCTGAAAGATTGGACGACCTCTATAATAATACCATTTCATAAGAAAGGCTCTACCCGTAAATGTAGTAATTATCGTACATTATCTCTATTATCACATCCAAGTAAGGTAATGCTACATATCATAAATAATCGTTTAAGATATTATGTTGACCAACAAATCTCTAGAGAACAAGCGGGATTCGTTAAAGGACGAGGCACAAGAAATCAGATTGTTAACATAAGACAATTGATAGAGAAATGTAGAGAGTATAATGTGTCTATGGTAATGTGCTTCATAGACTATAATAAGGCTTTTGATTTTGTCAACTGGAAAAAGCTTTGGGAGGTACTAGAGCAAATGGGTGTTCCTTATCATCTGATTAAACTGATTAAAAACCTCTACTTGGACAGCACTGCAGTGGTGAGAATAGACAATACAATATCCGATCAGTTTCATCCTCGCCGAGGTGTAAGACAGGGCTGTGTTCTGTCTCCTACATTATTTAATGTTTATGGTGAATTTATAATGAGAAATGCGTTGAATGAATGGGATGGTGGAATCCTAATAGGAGGTGAGCGAATAAACAACTTGCGTTACGCTGATGATACCACCATATTTGCAGCGACCGAGGAAGAGATGGCTACACTTTTAAATCGAATAGAGCAAGAAAGTGAGAAACTAGGTCTGACCATAAATAAGGACAAAACGAAGCTGATGATAGTCGATAAGTCTGACCAAATAGTACGATCCGACTTACTCAATGGCATTGAGAGAGTAACAACCTTTGTATATCTAGGATCATCCGTAAGTAGTATGGGAGGATGCGAGAATGAAATAAAAAGAAGAATATCTCTAGCAAGAAATGCTATGACGAGACTTACTAAGATATGGAAAAGTCCATACATAACTAAAGGAACGAAATTAAATCTCGTACAGACCTTAGTATTTCCAATATTTTCGTATGGTGTAGAATCCTGGACACTTAGAGTAAAGGAACGTAAATCTATTGATTCCTTTGAAATGTGGTGTTATAGGAGGATGTTGAGAATATCCTGGACCGCCAGAAGAACTAATCAATCTATACTGAATGAACTAAATGTAACTGTAAGGTTATCATCACTATGTATGAAAAGAATTCTTCAGTATTTTGGACATGTAGCTAGAAGGCCAGGCAATAATGTAGACCGGCTAATAATAATGGGAGAGGTCCAGGGTAAAAGGAGGAGAGGCCGTTCGCCAACAAGATGGTCAGATCAAATAAAACAAGTTATGGATCAACCACTCCATGTATCGTTGCACTTGGCAGAAGATCGAGAGAAATGGAGAGAAATAGTGAACAGAACAGTAAAGTCATTCCATAGAGATCACGACCCTCAAGACTGAGGAAACGAATAGAGAGAGAGAGCTAAATGACCATAGTAGTCGATGCACCTAATCCCCACAACATCCATCCATTTAGACTGCGAATTCTTTTTCTCGCCTTTGTTATTCTTTTGTTAATGTCTCTGTTATTTGTTTCTGTTTTGAAGTTTACTCCCTACGAGATATAAATTTAAATTATTTTCTGAGTGTCTAATCAAAGCTTCGTTGATACTGTGGGTTTTTTGTTTTTTTAGCATGTTAAGTTACAATCTTCATATTTTATATTTATTCTGTAACTTTCGTGCCAAATATTCTAGATAGTTCTTCCTTACTTGCTACAATAACTTGATTATCGAGGAACTGGATATGTTTCTCATCCTAAGTCGAAGCAATCTCCGTTATATTTTCTATTTCATAGAATTAAAGCTTTAGCAAATTTGTTGTATTTTTTATGTTGGCTGTAGAACCGTGGCGCGTTATTCTGCAACGTTTTTTGTTACAATTTTCACAAACTCTTTTTAGCTAAAAGTCAATATTTGTAGATATTCATGTTAGTACAGGTTGGAGGTTCAGAAACCAGATTATTCTTCTTTTACCTGCTTTTATATTCAACTTCCATTAAATCTCTATAAATTGAGCAATATAGACGACTGAAGAAGAAGAATTTATTTCTCTTTTTGTGAATACGTATATACAACTTTTACTTGTCAGATCTGTAAGCACCATTGAGATATTAATTCATGAAGTTCTACAGGAACTCATATAATATTCTAAACTATTGCAATCTTAATGTGTGGAATTCCTCGCTCTGAATCGTAGTATCCGATGGCAAATTTACGATAAATTTACATCTATTTTTGGGTTCGCAGTTCTTCATAAAATGAGCAAATTTATATAGAACACGTAGACTGAAAAGTGTTTGGTTTAGATACTTAAAACATTTTTTTTTTTTGCAAAATTCGACTTTATTCATCAATATAGTCTCCTTCAAGAGCGATACAATCAGTCCAACGCTTTTCTAACTCTTCTATACCTTTTTTGTAGAAGGATTTGTTTTTTGCCTTCAAAATAGGCCTCAGTTTTGGCGATAACTTCTTCATTGAAGCCAAATCTCTTTCTCATGAGCATTTTTTGAGATCTGCGAATAGATAATAATTGCTGGGAGCCAAATCTGGAGAATACGGTGGATAAGGAAACAATTTGAACTTCAATTCAGGCAATTTTGCCATCGTAACTTTGACACGGTGCATTCTCTTTATGAAAGAGCACTTTTTTCTTGTTCATTTGGGGTCGATGCAAAATTATTCCATGAGCATTCCAAAATACAGAGGCCAAAACCTTCCCTGCCGACTGTTGTGTCTTTAGTCGCTTCGGGCGGCTTTCACCGGCTGCTGTCCACTTAGCTGACTGCCGATTTGATTCTGCTGTGTAGCGGTGGATCCATATTTTATCCGTTGTCACATATCCCATGAAAAAAATCCATTTTATTGCGTTTAAACAGGTTCAAACAGCGTTCAGAATCATCAACACGTTGTTTTTGATAAACTGTGATCAAACGCGGTACCCATTTCGAACAAAGCTTTCTCATACCCAAATGTTCATGTAAAATATGACCAACACGTTCTTTTGATATCCTTAGGGTGTCAGCTATCACACGCAATTTTACTTTACGGTCATTCAAAACAATTTTGTGGATTTTTTTATGTTCTCCGGTGTAACCACCTGATTTGGGCGTCCAGAGCGTTCAGCATCATTTGTGTCTGTACGACCGCACTTAAATTCAGCATACCAGTAAATAATGAGTGATTTTCCAGCGACAGAGTCCCCGTAACACTTATCAAGCCATTACTTTACTTGAACGGTGTTTTCTCCCATCAAAAAATAATGTTTAATCAACATACGAAATTAGATCTTTTCTATTGTTTTGAAAATATCAAAAGTAGCGTCACTAAAATTACTCGTCAAAATGTCATGAAATTTTGACCCGTATCATTTCAAGGTTGGTACTTCCTAAAAATCAGTTAGACCAAAAACTTTTCAGCCTATGTGTTAAGTGTGTATCAGACGAATTTCTAATAACAAGATTTTACTTTGACTAAGATTCGAACTCCGGCTATTCAGACCGTTGCCTTACAATCTGAGGTATTAATCATAAATGTGTTTCTATTCCTACTTCTTTGATAACTCACTCAGTCGGCTTTTAATTGCTGAAAATTGATGACCGATACATATAATATTGGTAGGGCACCATTTCGTTAAGATACCACAGTTTGGTGCGGAAATTTTTATTTTTTGTCCCTACTGCTTCCCCCATCTCTTCTTGTAGACCGTTCGTGATGTTTTTGTAGATTCTCCGTTTTATTAAGTGGCGAAACAGACGCGATAACTTAATTCGATATTAAATAACTGGAACAAAGTTATGTCTATACGATTTATACAGAGGCTAAAACCTTCCCAGCCGACTGTTGTGTCTTTGGTCACTTCGGGCGGCTTTCACCGGCTGCTGTCCACTCAGCTGACTGCCGATTTGATTCCGGCGTGTAGTGGTGGATCCACATTTTATCCATTGTCACATATCCCATGAAAAAAATCCTTTTTATTGCTTTTAAACAGGTCCAAACAGCGCTCAGAATCATCAACACGTTGTTGTTTTTGGTAAACTGAGAGCTTTCTCATACCCAAATGTTCATGCAAAATATGACCAACACGTTCTCTTGATATCCTTAGGGTGTCAGCTATCACACGCAATTTTACTTTACGGTCATTCGAAACAATGTTGTGGATTTTTTTTATGTTCTCTGGTGTAACCACCTGATTTGGGCGTCCAGAGCGTTCAGCATCATTTGTGTCTGTACGACCGCGCTTAAATTCAGCATACTAGTAAATGATGAGTGATTTTCTAGCGACAGAGTCCCCGTAACACTTATCAAGCCATTGCTTTGCTTGAACGGTGCTTTTTCCCATCAAAAAACAGTGTTTAATCAACACACGAAATTAGATTTTTTTATTGTTTTGAAAATATCAAAAGTAGCGTCACTAAAACCACTGTAATTTGTAAACTAATAGTCGAAATGGGGAATAACGGTTACAGGATCTATTAGCAGAATATACGGAAAAATACTTAAAAATAGAATAGAAACGGGATACGCGGACGTAGAAGCTGAAGAACAGGCAGGCTTTAGAGCAGGAAGATCCACAATAGACCATCTCTTCTCACTGACACAAATCCTAGAAAAGAAAACCGCATTTGATCAGGAAGTCCATGTCTTGTTTGTTGATTTAAAAAAGGCCTACGACAGCGTGCCTCTAATGAGATTGTGGGAAACACTACAACAGAGTAATGTAAGCACCGAAATAATTAAAGCCGTAAAATCCTTATACCAAGACGCAAGAAGTAGTGTGAAAACCAAATATGGTATAACAACAGGGTTCCAGGTTACAAAGGGTCTCAAACAGGGCTGCTGTATATCCCCAACGCTATTTAAAATCTATTTGGAGAGTGCACTAAAGAACTGGAAAAGGAAATGTAGCAGTATGGGATTACCACTGGATGACGATACTACATTGTACACGCTATCATTTGCAGACGACCAGGTAGTAGTCGCTCAGGACATCGATGATATGGAATACATGACACGAAAACATGGAGGAATATGAAAAATGGGGCCTAGAAGTCAATATTAAAAAGACCGAGTATATGTGCGTCGGAGGACAACAGCAGGACTTGAAACTGGCCACAGGACACACCATCAAACACTGTGCCGGTTATAGGTATTTGGGAACGAGAATATCTAGGGACGGAACACTGGAAGAAGCAATATTCGAGAGGAATATCCAAGAAAAAAAAGCGATTGCAATGATTAATATTATGCTATGGGACAAAAACATAACCATTGAAAATAAGAAGAGAATTTACAACTCAGTAGTGAAAAGTATAATAACTTACAGCTCCCAGGTGTGGCCATTAAAGGAAAGAACAGAAAAAATACTCAAAGCTACAGAAATGGATTTCTGGAGACGAGCAGCCAGAAAATCCAGAATAGACCGCATACCAAATGACACGATAAGACGAGCTTTAGAAATAAAGCACGATATAGTGGACGAAATCAGAACCCAACAGTTGGTATGGAACGGACATGTACAGAGAACGTCACAAGACCGACTACCTAAAAAGATTTTAAATTGGAACCCTCATGGTAAAAGAAAGCGAGGAAGGCCACGCCAAAGCTGGAGAGCAGGAATCAACAAGGAAGTACTAGAGAGAGATCTAGAGGAGGAGGGATGGAGAAACCGGGAGGAGTGGAAATTAGGCATCGGAAGACGGAAGACGTTATAAAACCGATTGATATATATAGTCGAAAAGTCATAAAATTTTGACCGGTATCGTTTGAAGGTTGGTACTTCCTAAAAATCAGTCAGACCAAAAACTTTTCAGCCTATGTGCTAAGTGAGTATCAGACGAATTTCTAATAACAAGATTTTACTTTGACTAAGATTCGAACTCCGGCTATTCAGACCGGTGCCCTACAATCTGAGGAATTATTCATAAATGTGTTTCTATTCCTACTTCTTTATTAACTCATTCAGCCGGCTTTTAATTGCTAAAAATTGATGATCGATACATATAATATTGGTAGTGCACCATTTCGTTAAGATACCACAGTTTGGTGCGGGAATTTTTATTTTTTGATCCTACTGCTTCCCCCATCTCTTCTTGTAGACCGTTCGTTTTTGTAGATTCTCCGTTTTATTAAAATATTGCATCATATTCAAGCACTACGAGTATTAAAGTTTATGAGTTCATAATTTTCCATATGACTAACTAAATTAACACACTTAAACCATTTCTTTGATTTTTTTTTTCTTTTTAGGTCGCTTTATAAGGACAATACAATGAAGTGGCGAAACAGACGCGATAACTTAATTCGATATTAAATAACTGGAACAAAGTTATGTCTATACGATTTAGGTGTTATCAATAACTCAATGTAATCAAGATATCGTATGGACATTTAAAACTAGGTCAAACATTAATGGGTAAGTGATTACTTACTATCTTGTAATACTAATCGTTATTATTATTATGTATTTAATGGATGTTGATAAAATCCGTATTATAAAAGCAGTAGAAAGTAAATTCTTATGTGAAATGTTTATACTGGGTGGGGGACTATACTATTCTACTCTTGTTATACTATATTACTAAAAAAGAATTTCGAAATTATAAGATTTTTAAGTTTACTTACTATTTTATGCTTCAATAAAAATAAGCCGTTGTATTTGCCTGGTGGCGAAATTTCAACAAAGTTTGTTTCCGATCTTTGTTGAAAACTGATGATTTTAAAATTTTTGTTTTTTTTTATATATCTTCTTCTTATAGTGCCATCTCCATTACTGAAGTTGGGCTGTAATCACGGCCAATTCTTCCCTATCCTGGGCATTTCTTAATAAAGTGTGGGTATCCAGACCTGTCCAATTTCGTATATTTTTTAGCCAGGAATATTTTCGATTCCCCACACCTTTTTTCCCTTCAATTTTCCCTTCCATCGACAACCGGAGCAGTGAGTAACGTGGTACAATATAACTATGTCCCAAGTAACGAGTTTTTTGTCTTTTAATACATCTTCATTAGTAAGACGCTCTGTCCAAGGAATCTTCAATATTCTGCGCATGACCCATAATGCGAAAGACTCCAAACGATTCATTGATCGTACTCCCAAGGTCCAGGCCTCAACTCCATATAAAAGCACTGGATATATATAGACCTTTACAAAACGATAACGAGTATCCAAAGAAAGGGTTGAGTTTGTGAGGAGGTGTCTCATTTTGAGAAAAGCCGCTCTAGCCACTTCAATGCGAACTCGTACCTCAACTTCAGGATTCAAATCATTAGTTACCCAACACCCTAGGTATTTAAATTTGTTTACTTGTTTTATCAGTTGATCGTAAACACGAATATCTGTTTGCAACCCAGGTGTTCTTGAAATGACCATTACTTTCGTTTTATTAACTTTTACTTTCATACCCAAAATATCGCCTTCCCTAGACATATTGTTCATAAGACGCTGAAGTCCATCCGCTGTATCTGCTATAATAACGGTATCATCAGCGTATCTTAAGTTGTTAATGATTTTGCCATTAACTTCGATACCATCTGTAGCATTCTCTAAGGCCTTCTGGAATATGTGCTCAGAGTATAGATTAAATAGGAGCGGGGAACACCTCTTTTTATTCCTATTTCCTCAGTCTCCCTGCTATTTACTCGTATTGTCGCCACCTGATCCTAATATAGGTGAGTAATGAATCTGACGTCATTTTCATCAAGGCCCATACTTTGAAGCATTTGTATTAATTGTGAATGCTTGACCCGGTCAAATGCTTTCTCGTAGTCGATAAAACACAAGTAAACGTCCTTCCTTTGATCTCTACATTTCTGTAAAAATACACTCAGCCCGAAAAGTGCTTCTCGAGTTCCAAATCCTTGTCTAAATCCGAATTGCTCTTCGCTACTATCTTGTTCGCATTTATTGCGTATTCTATGGTGAATGATCTTAAGCATTACTTTCAAAGCGTGGCTCATTAGGCTTATAAGACGGTACTGTTCACATCTGTTGGCATTTGGCTTTTTAGGTAATGGTATAAACATAGACTTAAGCCAATCCCTTGGTATAGTTCCTGTACTGTAGATGGAATTTATGCAGCTGCACAAGATAGAAATATTTTCTTCATTTAAAAGTTGAAACATCTCCGCATAAAGATTATCAGGTCCAGAAGCCTTTCCAGTTTTTGCATGTTTTATTGCATCCCTAACTTCTGCTGGGAGTATGTTTAAAGAAATTCCGTCCGTAATGAGCTCTGGTAATTCTCTGTCGTCATCAAAGGTATTTTTAATGTATCGAGCCCATTCTGCTTCTAGCTCTTTTTGTTCGGTTAATATCTGATTATTACCGTTTATTAAATATGTTGGTGTTCGTGTACTATTTTGACCGGTAACTTCTTTAACTTTTTTATACATACTGAAATAGTCATGCTTTAGCTGTAATTCTTCTATTTCCTGACGTTTTTTTTTCCATCCACTTTTCTTTGGCCTTTCTTATAAGTTTTCGAATCTGATTACTGATCTCTTTATATTTAGTTTTGTTATTGTTTTTATACCATCTTCTTTCATCCATAAGTTGTCATCCATTCTCTTTTCGCTATCTTTGTTGGCATATTAAATTTTTTATATATACCAGATAAATTATTAAAGGTGATCGATGGACTCGTGATAATTTTCGTTTGATCTACACCCTGTGGAAAATATTCTAGAATTTTTTAAAAATTTTTTGGACAGTACTTTTCGAGATAGGGAGGCCAGCGATTTTTGGCATTTTTTAAAAAATAATACAGAAAAAAGTGTGCGCAAGTATTGCATTATATATACACTGATGAGCAAGAAAATGGACTCAAATGATTTTGTTTCATTTAACACCGGTCCTTGAATTTAGTTGTCAAAAAGTGGTATTATCTTTAGTATCATTAGAATGCTAATTTGTTACTCTATCCAATAATACCAAAAACATTTGCATTTCCAAAAAGTTTTACTAATTAACACGGTTTTAGTTAATAGAACCGTTTTTTGCTCGCTCAGCAACGTAATCTTTGCGCGCTATTCATCCCTATAACAACGCATTCAACTACATTTTCCTATCATTCCTTTATCGGAACTTGAATCGTCAATATCTCTGCTATATCTGCTCACTAATTACGTCAATCAACGGAAGAAACTGCACAAGTCATTGCCCTATTGCAAAAAGGGCATAGCCAACGTGTAGTCGCGGTGCAACTGGACCTAAGCCAGTCAGCTGTCTCCAGAGTCTACAGACGTTACCAAGACACTGGCGTCTTTACACGGAGATCAGGCTGACGGCTTCATTGTCAACACAACTCTAAGAAATCCTCACTTGTCCCGTGTAGAGGTCCGGCAGGAGTTTCGACAAGTTCGTGGTCGGGGCTGTTAGTCATTGGAGAGTCAGAAGAAGACTTAAAGAAGCTGACCTAACTCCGAAGGGACCAACTGATGGACCTAAATTGACAGCAGCCCATCGACAAACGCGATTCAGATTTGCCGGAGAACATGTCGACCGGAATTTAGAGTAATGGCGCTCCGTTTTACTTTCCGACGAGTCCCGAATGTGCCTACATGACAGTGATGGAAGAAGATGAGTCTATAGGAGGCCTGGGAAGCGCTATGCGCAGTGCTGCATTACTAAAACGGTCGCCTACGGAGGAGGTTCTGTCATGGTGTGGGGACGCATCTCACTGGATGAGAAAACCGATTTGATTTTCGTGACTGATGAGACTCGTAGCGGTGGATTAACTGCTCATCGGTACATCGAGGAGGTTCTGCAGGAACACGTGGTTTCTTACGCTGGGTTTGTTGGCGATAGCTTCGTGCTAATGCACGACAATGCGAGGCTACAAGCTGCTGCATCAGTGCGGCATTTCCTGGCGGAAGTAAGAATACTCCCAGTAGACTAACCTGTGCGGAGTTCTGATCTCAATTCAATCAAACACATGTATGATCAGCTTAAAAGAAGGGTTCGAGCCAGAAATCCAGCCCTTTCATCGCTGTGGGACTTAAAGGTTGCGATGGCAAAAGAGTGGGGGAAAAATCCCACAAACAGTGGAGAAAAACCTCACTCGCTCCATGAAAACCGGCTGGAAGCAGTAATAAGGGCTAGGGCGGTAATACAAAATATTGATTTTGGTTTTTATAAATAAATTTAATTGTTAAACTTAATATTTGTTTATTTTTTCCTTTCTCTTACCCATAATTTCATTCCTTGTTCTTCTAAAGCATAAGGTATGATATGGAATTTGATATCATTAGGCTTCCAAATGATACCAAAATCCGTAATATATGAGCACTAAATTCTAGGATACGTGTTAAATGAAGCCAAATAGTTTGAGTTGATTTTCTTGCTCACCAATGTATTTCTGAACTCTTGTTTTCACAATCTTTCATTTGACACCCCACTCGATGACCTGGTAAAAAAAAAATTCACTTCCGATTTCAGCACCCAACACTAACCCTTTAAGTCCAAATTTAACTTTCAAAACTACACGGCTCTGATGGAGCCATTAATTCCGATATTAGTGCCAAATTCAACTTTCTGTGTCAAATAGTTTAGCAAAAAATGGGGTGAGACCGACGAACAGAGAGATACGGAAGTGACCTTATAAGTAATCCGTACAAAACAGTAATAAAAATATCCTTACTATGATTTACGCATTTAATGAAAACTAACTGATAAATAAACTTAAAAGTTTAACTTGATTCTGACTAATAAAACGACAAATCAAAAATTATATATCTGGTATAAGTATTGTTATAAATATTTACAGTTTAATTTTTAAAATAAAAAATAAATAGATTAAATAAAAAATAAATTATATTTTAAATAGAAAGTTACATTATACAAAGTAACATATTTGCCCATCTTTAAAGGCTATTACATCATTACATCATCACAGATTTACGAACACGTTCATTTTAGTGTTCGATACGGAATACTTATAAGATCACTTCGTTGTCTGTCTGTCTGTCTGTTCGCCTGTCACACCCGATTTTCTCGGAAACTATTTGATAAAGAGAGTTGAAATTTGGCACTAATATAGGAATTGATGGCCTCATCGGACCGTGTAGTTTTGAAAGTTAAATTTTGACTTAAGTTTTGGGGGGTGAAATCGGAAGTGAAAAAAAAAGAAATTACCAGGTCATCGCGTGGGGTGGCCAATAAAAGCTTGTAAAAATATAAATAATGTAATACGTGTGTACACTTTCTTTGTATTATATTTTTAAAAAATTGCGAAAAATCGCTCCCCCCTTACCGCGAAAAAATTCTGGAAAATTTATCATTCGGCGGGATTCAAACCACTTTGGACCATCTTTAAACAATTAGACTACTAGTGGAAAAACCAAGTGAATATTAGGTCATCTTGTGGATAACAGTGGTTGACTATGAAAAAGCATTTGATTCGATAGAGATATGCGCAGTTCTTAACGCCTTTAGTAAGAGCAGTCCACCAAAGATACACCTCTCTTCTTGAACACATATACAAAAATGCCACGTCATAAATAATGCTTGAAGAAAAAACAAAATCAAGATTAAAAGAGGCATTAGATAAGGCGATTCAATATCCCCAAAGCTGTTCACGTTGACTCTAGAAAACATGTTCAAATTGCTAAAGTGGAAAAAGTAAGGAATACTTATAGACGACTAGCCGTGCCCGCGGCTCGGCTCGCGTGGATTTGATTCACTACTATCGTCTTTGCTTATTCCTTATGTTACCTAACGTAATAAAATATCTGCCATTATTTCCCCTTACCTCCCATTATCTCTACATAATTTCCATTGTCTCCTTCTCCTTATCTCCCATTATTTATATGTATCTCCTATTATCTCACCTTATCTCCCATTATCTAAGCTTATATTATATAGAACATATGTACATATTTATAAAAACACGTAAATCGTATAAGTGGTTCTCAAGTGATAAGCGCACTAACGGACAGACAAACAGACAGAGAGACGTTGCATTTTATATATATTATATTCTTTGTAACATGATAGTGTTCCATATTTAATGGTTTAGGCAGTGTATTGCAAGAGAACGCGCTAACGGTAACCTTTTTTTCGACTTGATTTACTATTATCGTCACTGCTTATTCTTTATGTTACCTAACGCAATAAAATATATCCTATAACCTGGCCAGAGAACATATGTATGTTTTTATAAAAAAGCACGTAAATCGGATTAGTGATAAGCGCACTAATGGACAGACAGACAGACAGACAGAGAGACGTTGTATTTTGTATATATTATAGCTAGAAGATTATAGGTAACCTGGCCAGAGAATACATGTATGAATTAAAAAAAAAAAACATGTAAATCGGATAAGTGGTTCTCGAGTGATAAGCGCACTAACGGACAGACAGACAGAAAGACGTTGCATTTTATATATATTATATTCTTTGCTACATGATATTGTTCCATATTTAATGCTTTAGGCAGTGTATTGCAAGAGAACGCGCTAGCGGCAAACTTTTCTCCAACTTGATTCACTATTATCGTCACTGCTTATTCCTTATGTCACCTAACGTAATAAAATATATCTATAAACTCGACATAGAACAGATGTATGTTTAAAAAAAAAGCACGTAAATCGGATAAGTGGTTCTCCAGTGATAAGCGCACTAACGGACAGACAGACAGAGATACGTTGCATTTTATATATATTATAGATGTAATAAAATATATATCTATAACATGGTCAGAGAACATATGTATGAATTTAAAAAATCACGTAAATCGGATAAGTTGTTCTCGAGGGATAAGCGCACTAACGGACAGACAGAGAGATGTTGCATTTTATGTATATTATAGATATAGATTACTATTATTATTAAGTAACCTGGCCAAAGAATATATGTATGAATTTAAAAAAAGATACGTAAATCGGATGTGTGGTCGGAAGTGGTTCTCGCGTGATAAACGCACTAATGGACAGACAGACAGACAGAGAGACATTACATTTTATATATATTATAGATTATAGATATTCTCTGCTACATAATATTGTTCCATATTTAATGGTTTAGGCTGTGTATTGCAAGGGAAAGCGCTAGCACTGCTCATTTCTTATGCTACTTATCGCAATAAAATATGGACAGAGAGACAGAGAGACGTTGCATTTTATATATATTTTAGATGAACGATTAAATCCCTTAAGGTACGCAGATGATGTAATTCTGATCATCAACACAACAGAAGAATTACAAGAAATGCTGATAGAATTAAATAACAACTCTCGAGAAATAAACTTCATCAAAACCAAATATTTGAACAACGAAACTTAAGATAACAGCCAGGAACTGTTAATAGACGGTGAAAGAATAGAAAAGGTACAAACATTCATGTATTTAGGACAAAGGTTACAATCTACATTTAAATGGGACATCCCAAATATAATAAAAGCCAGAGTGTTCGAGTAATATGCACTGCGGTATTAACATATGACACTGAAACGTGGACTTTAAATAGAAGTATAATATATAAACTCCAGGCAACCCAAAGATCAATGGAGAGGAGAATGCTAAATAATAGATTCCAAGTTCGTATTCCTAACATCGAGATACGAAGAAGATCAAAAGTGACAGATGTAATACAACGAATATATATATTAAGGTGGAATTAGGCGGGGCATAGCGCAAGGATGAATGATAACAGATGGACACGTTGTATGTTTGAATGGAAGCCCAGAACATAAAAATGCAGAGGTAGACCACAAACAAGTTGGACGGACGACATAAATAGATTAGCGGGACATGATTGGACGCAAAAGAAAAACAACAGAGCTTAGTGGAGACCACTTGGGAGGCTTACATCCAACTATGGAAGGAATGAGCTAATAGCGATGATGATGATGATGACTCATCATTTTAAATATTGATTTGTAGTGCTGAGATTAAATTATTATTCAGTGCAAGAAAGTCAAATTCAATACTTGTTCTAGGATTACATGGCTGCAAGACAAGTACTAGGTACATTACTTTACTATTTTTTTATTTTTATTTCTTCTGGAGAAGTAAGGTAGGGAACAGATGAAGTAATACGATATTTTTTTAATACTTTCAGTTGTCTAAGGAAAAGTACCAAAATTCCATACCATCAATATAAGAGGAAACAAAATTTTTGGATAAGTCTCCAAGATCATACTGAAATTTATAAACATCCTAATAGAATTAATAGAGATTCGAGTGATGGTCTGCATCATATGTGACAAACACACACATCAGGTATAAATATTTGCTATTTCGAGCTCATTCAGTGTTCTAATATCGAATATAATTGAAAATGCCTCGGAAATCGTAGACGAAACATCGGAAAGTTGGTATAATTTGACATAGCCTAATCCTTCCGGTCAGTAATAAAAGTCAACTGATTATCTTTGCATAGGTCGTCGGAGGAATCCTTACTAAAGTAAAAGGTAATGCTAGAGTTGAATTTCAGTTTAAAATAGTAATCAAAAATTCTTGCATATAATACAAACTTTTTGGACTACGCTGTATATATGTAAAAAATAGGACAGTGGAAAGATTAACGCACCAAGATACATAAACGTTAATTAACCGAATAATTTATGTCAAATTTTCGTAAATATAGTACTAATTATATGTAAATTAGTACAAATGAGAACTACCAAATTACACACCTTAACACTGACGTGCTTTTACAATGAGATTTGATTTGTTTTTGAAATTTCTTGACGTCTAATTATAATACTAACAATGTGCTTTTATCTATTTAGCCAATTTTTTTAACCAATTTTTCTTTTTTAATTTAATTTTTTATCATACTTTTTTCCGTGCTAATTAGGTCTTAATTTCTTATCGTATTGAATTACTTAATTAAAAATATTTTATTTATGAGTAACTAAGCAGTTGTTAATAACATTCATTAAAAAGTTTGTGAAAATTTTTTGGAATTTTATTATAATCGTTGTTCCAAAATCTCTGTCGAAACAAATCATTTATTACAATAATTCCCTAATGAAACAACAGTTACAGTGTCTGACCTCACAGGATGGCAATAAGGTATCGCACTATTCTTATGGGTGTGGGGTAAGTTTAAATTCAAAGAAAATTGCCATGGTGTGCCATAGGTTACCAAAAAAATCACCCAACAAACCAATCCAAAAATCTACAGAGAAAACTTGAGATCTGACCCACTGCAACTGAATATACCAATGCACCGGAATTAAAAAATTTCTTCGACGAAAAAGAACCTTAATCTGCTTTCTTTAAGAATACAATTTCTATTCAATTTTTATAAAGTATGTAATAGTAACATTAACACAAACAGTATAATAGAAAAAAACAGCGAATATAGTGCAGAGAATTGCACAGAGACAGAATAAAATGTAGGAAAATTTTAATAAATGGTAACTGTGACCAATCATGCAATTAAATTAAAGGTTAATGGGGAAAATATGATAAATAAAAAAGTTAGTGTTAATTCAAGATTGCAAGACTTCAAACTCGGAGCAGGGGTTCACCAGGGATGCATCGTATCACCTATATTGTTCAATATATGTAGTGAACACATCATGAGAGAGGTGTTTGACGACTGGCGGGGCGGCAGGTGGTTCTAAAATAAATAATTTACGATATGCCGACGATACCATAGTCTTGGCGGCCTCGAAAGAAGAACTTCAGTACTTCATAGATAGACTTAACAGCGTCAGTAACAAATACGGGCATCAGTTGAATAAAACCAAGACGAAAGTGATGATCATTGACATAGTCTGAAATAATCAGCCTTACGTTAGAAACATTGCAGGGTATGGAACAGTCCTTTAATTATCTCGGCACAGTAATAACAAACAACGGCGGATGTGAGAATGAAAAACGCAGACGTCTTGCTATGGCTAGAACAGCGACCGCCAAGCTAACAAAAATATGGAGAGGCAGTGACTTGATGCAGAATACAAAATTACAACTCATCAACATGCTAATATTCCCAATTACTACATACGCAGCCGAAATCTGGATCATTAAAAAAAATGACAGGAAACGAATCAGTGCATTTGAAATGTGGGCATTCTATGCTCCGAATACCCTACAGCACACCGCACACCGCACACCGCACAAATATTTCCATCCTAGATGAGCACAACGTCAAAACAAGTCTGACTACTGTAGTCAACATACTAAGATATTTTGGTCATATAGCAAGAGGGAGGGACACAGTAGAGTGGTTGATTGTGGAAGGTAATGTCGAGGGCAAAAGACCGAGAGGACGGTCTCCCACATGGTGGTTAGACCATATTAAAACAACAACTGGCGTCACATTCCCGGAAGTATCACATCAAGCACAAGATCGAGAAACATGGTCTAAAATAGTCGCACAAATACCATCATAGCACCACGTCCTTACGTAGGATGACGGATGGAGAGGGATAATTCAAGAATACAATAGAGCAACAAGGTAACACTGGAGATCACGAATGTTAAGTAAAATACGATGTAAATGAACAATATAACATCGAGAAATACACGTGGTTTATTAACTATAACCGTAACAGAAATAATAAATACGGTAAACTAGAAAAAACAGAGAACCACCTTTAAAAAATTATTTAATCCAAAACTCTAACTTTTTAGTGAGCTCAAACTTTGATAATAGCTCACATAGCTGGAGCAACATATATGAGTAATAAATTATCACATTTCTACCCATAGAACTATTAAATTACTTGTCATTAATTATCCAATATTCGAATTAGTTGTTTTTAAAATTAGCAATAAAAATAACAAGGTTAAAAAAAAGAAAATCGACAGTATAAATATCAAAATCATAAAGAACTTAGCTGAACAACGTTTCAGCTCGGGGAAGACGCTAAAACCTCTTAATGCTTCAAGAGCACATGGTCCTCATACGTAATGCGAGACGTATTGAGGACCTAGGCATCAATTATAATCCCCAATCAAGTAGGAGAAATTCTTTCAATACTGAGTACGTAGCAAGTACTAATATCTAACACTCTAAACAGCATAATGAAATCCTCTCCAGCAGGGAAACGCCCCGCCCCTAAAGATCCATTCACTCTCGTAAATCCATCTGGAATAATAAAGTATACTCTGTGAACACTCTGTAAAGAAACAACCCTTTCAAATATACAGCCCCGACATACGCACTTTGTGTCTTGACAAGATGGTGATTATGGATCAAATTCATTAAAAGTGCCCTTCACATAGCCTCTAAAAAAATGTTTAAATAAATATTATTCTCTACACTACAAAAATTGGCCACATTCCACGGAATGCTAGCATCTGATACCAAAAAGCACGACAGTAAAATGAGATAAACACCTACGGGTATATGATCCTCATGTTCCCCTAATTCGAGGCAATTAAATAAATACACTTTAACTAGCAGAAAGGGATTATTAAGCTACAAAACAGGCCTATAACGCTGCTGCTTGTACGAAAGTTAAAACTGTGCATTTGGCAGGGAGGAAAGTAAAGGGTATATATATATATATATATATATATATATATATATATATATATATATATATATATATATATATATATATATATGTATATATATATATATGTATGTGTATATGTATATATATATATATATATATATATATATATATATATATATATATATATATATATATATATATATATATATATATAATGATATCAGCGGTATTTACTACTCCAAGAGCAAGTTATCCCATAAAAATAATTTGGATACCTTAAAAAGAATCTGTGGTGTCAACAGGACGGAGCACCTCCTCACTATGAAATCAATGTTCGTAGATATTTGGATGCGATTTTCTCTAATCGATGGATAGGCAGAAGTGGTGCTGTAGAATGGCCTGCAAGGAGTCTCGACCACTCGATTTTTTTATGGGGACATTTGAAAACCAAAGTTTACCGAAGTCGACCTGAAACTGTAGAAGATTTACAACAAAGAATCCAATATGAAGTAGCACAGATCATTTCGGATTCTCCGCAAAACTCTGTTCCGGCTGTTTATGGCAGACTGGGTCATTGTCTCGTTGTTAACGGTAGACATTTTGAGCAATTGTTACCTTAAAAATAAACCTAGAGTATTTATTAATAGTTTTTTGTCTTTTTAGTGACTAATAAGATGACTTCGGTGTCTGTATGTCCGTCCGTCTGACTGTCCGCCTGTCACACCTGATTTTCTCCGAAACTATTTGTCATAGAAAGTTGAAAGTTGGCAATAATATTGGAATTGATGGCCTCATTAGAGCCATGTATTTCTGAAAGTTAAATTTTGGCTTAAGGGATTAATTTTGAGGAGTGAAATCGGAAGTAAAAAAAAATCTTTTTACTAGGTCATCGAGTGTGGTGTCAAATGAAAGCCTGTGAAAACACGAGTAATATATATATATATATATATATATATATATATATATATATATATATATATATATATATATATATATATATATATATATATATATATATATATATATAAGGAATACTTGCGCACACTTTTCTTTGTATTATTCTAAAAAAATCGCGGAAAATCGCTGTCCCCCCTTATCTCGAAAAGTACTGATCAAAAAATTTTGAAAAAAATTCTGGATTATTCTCCACGGGGTATAGATTGAACGAAAATTATCACAAGTGCATTACCTTTAATAATTTATCTGGTATATAAAAAAAAACAAGAATTTAAAGATCATTAGTTTTCAGTAAAGACTGGAAACAAACTTTGTTGAAAACTCATTTGGGGTGTGTTTTGTGAAGTCACTGATCATTTTATACCTCCGTAACAATTTTTTTTATTATAAAAGCAATCAACGTATGGAACACTAATTGCGCAAGTTGAACTTGCACTTGACCTGTTATTTCTTTATTTTAAATTTCAAATGACAGTAATTCCAAAACAGTTCAATTTCGACAAATGACATATAGAAAAATAATATCTAGAATTTTTAGTAGGACTCAAAAATAAAATAATATACGGGGCTTTCCATTTAAAAAAAATAAGATGGCGTAATTTCTTCGAACTGAGAGTTCAAAATATTTTATTGTTCAGGTAAGCATGTGCCATATAACTCCCTATAACTTGTGAAACCATTATTCCATACATATGAGGCACCATATATATATATATATATATATATATATATATATATATATATATATATATATATATATATATATATATATACAGTCGACTCTCTATATAGTGAAACCAAAATGTTGACCGAAATTTCACTATATAGAGTTTCAGTATAAACAGTGTCGACTGTATATATATATATATATATATATATATATATATATATATATATATATATATATATATATATACATATATATATATATATATATATATATATATATATATATATATATATATATATATGTATTATATATTACCTATACTTAAGTTTGTATTATGATATACATTTACCATAAAAATATATGTATATATCTTTCGATATGAAACCTTTTTTACAAACGGTTTTATTGTAGCAATAGAAAATAAAAGTTAAGGTATTTTTATCGTCCAAGGAATAAAAACATCAAAAATCTTTATCTGATCCTAAGCTACTTTTAATTATATCTTGACAAGTTTGCCAAAAAGCGTACCATTATATTGCTTATCTAAAACAAATATCAAAGTAGCATAAAAGAAACAACTTTCATTTATCGTCTAAGTTTAACCAAGTAGTAATTGTAATTAATATAGTAATCGCTCGTGGCTAATCTTTAAATACTAAAACAATAGGCACTATTTTCACTTAATGGATTAGATAGGTTAATTAATAAGTACTAGTAATGCTACGAGCTTTTTAGTTTCACATTTTTATAAGAAATAAATTTATGTTGTACTGTAGGCGTATCATATGAATAATCTTATTTATTTATTATTTATTGTTTAGTATGTATATTTAACTCTTTCTAATGTTAAATTATTATATGGCTAGCACGTTATTACTTTAAAATTTCTAAATAACCAAAATTATTTATTACAGTAATTCCCCAAGGAATCCTAATTATAGTGTTTGACCTCACAGGCCACAGTATGTTCGACTAACCCCGTCAACCAGCGTAAAATAGGTTCAAACTCAAAAAAAATTACCAAGAGATTCCACCGGTTATTAAAAAAAGTAGCCTAACAAACGGAATGCCGCTTGAATCTACCAAGTTTCCCTGAGTTGTAGCTCACTGCAATTTGTGTATACTATTACCCGAGAAGAAGCGATTTCCTGAAGCTAGAAAGAAAAAACTAGAAACTAGGCAAGTTTCAATGCCATCAGTTTATTATAAAATGGTTACTAGTAACATTAACATAAACATTATGGTAGTAAATAAAATATAGTAGACAGAACAATATTTGTAAACCTTACTAAATGGAAAATGTGACTAGTAATACTTCTTATATAACACTCCACAACTGTGGATATCGTAATAACCTAAATGCGAGCAGTTTATCATTCCCTGCGATGCTGACAAAGCAACGCCTTCCTCCTCCTCCAAGTTCATATGGGCTTTAACATGGACGTGTCCTCAAGCAGCTGTAGTAGTATACTCTTATATTTATACTCATAAAACTATAAAATAATTTATCATTCAAATCAGAATCATGAAAAGAGTTGGAAAAGGGTTATGCATATTTTTTTAAAAATATCAATTAAAGAGTAATATTAAAAAAACTATCAAAATGAAATAAAATCTTTATCTAGGTCCTTAACATGTATATATCTTAAGATCCAATATGTATTTTCACGTTTTTTCTTAGTCAATAATGTATAATAGTTGTAGCATCTTAGCTCCCTAATAGCCTGATGGCTCAATCCAGAACATAGTAGTGAAGGTTTAAAACAAATATGTACTACCTAAATATCAGTTTAATTACAAACAAATAAAATAAAATTATTTTGTCTTGGTACCTATTCGTTGGTCGCCAAATGCTTAAAGCAGTAGCTCTTCCTCCCGCTTATATTCACAACTTTCGACGAAATAAACCTCCGCCATTTTGTAGGTCAAATAGTTTTTTTTTTATATCAGATAAATTATCAAACGTAATGTATTCATGATAATTTTCGCTTAATCTAGAATTTATGGAAACTATTCCGGAATTTTTTCAAAATTTTTCGAGACGAGGTGGGGGACAAAGATTTTTAGCCATTTTTTTTAAATAATATAAAGAAAATGGGCGCTAGTATTACATCATATATATTTTTGAACTCGTGTTTTTACAAGTTTTCATTTGACACCCTACTTGATGACCAGGTCAATTTTTTTTCGATTCCGATTTCATCCCTAAAACTGACCCCTTAATTCAAAATTTGTGCCAAATTTTAACTTTCTAAATCAAGTAGTTTCGGAGAAAATCGGGTGTGACAGGCAGTCAGACAGACAGACAGACGGACACTGAAATGATCCCATACGTGTTCTGATGCTGATCCATCCGAAAGATACTTCAAAGCTCCAGGAGTGTCTCAGAACAAGTTGTCCTTATATGCTATTATAAACGTACTGCCAACCCAGGTAGAAACGATAATCCTAAAAGAGGTAGGAAAAACACTACCAAAACTGAACCCGTAGCATATATCATGGTCTGATACTCCAGACGGTACAAGGAAATCGTCTTTAACGGGAACAGTCAAAAAGTTTTATTGTAGAAAAAAGTTATAATTAAATTCCACTTAAAACTTAGCTATAAAAACATTCAAAGTGAAGAAATAAGCGTACGGCAATGATCAAGAATCAAGTTGTTGAATAGAATAAACATTTTTTGGAAAAAAGACAACAGCATGAAAACGGCAAATACACGAGGAGAACAATATCATTTAGAACACCAAGATTAAGAGTTCGCGAATTCGTGGATAGTAATTTTGAATCACTGAAAATGATCGAAAAATCATTAAACGGAAGCAGGGAAACAACTCGAATAATTTTGAAAGAAGATTTAGGTAAAAAAAAGTTTATGTAGAATTTGTTTCACAACGCAACGATTAGTTAACACACAACAAAGCGTCAAAGTGCAAAATAGGAGTCAGAATCATAACCTCCAGTCAAAAAGAGAGAAATAAAAAGTTCCATCAAATATTAAAATACTGTTGGCTACTTTATAGTATAGCAAAAGTGTTATTTAGCATGAATTTGTTTCAATTGGTCAAACTCCGAGGGTATTACGTTATCTATCCAGCCACGTTATTACGTTATCTATCCAGCCATGTCATATAAAAAAATTCTTGGTTGCCAAAGTACGGTCGTTGTTTTAACTAATTTGACGAAATGTTGAGTTTTGCAGTTTTTACTATTTTTTTTCTCCGAAATAATTACTGAAAATAACTTAAGCATCGCGCAAACGAAAGAAAGAAATGGACCAAAAATTAAGAATTTTTCTAGTACAGTAATACCCCGCTTAGCGCGACCCCGTTATGCGCGGTTTCACTATAACGCGAATTTCAAATTTCGCGCTCATGTAGTCATTAACTTCTCTATGGTCGCGGGGGGATCCCCGCTTTCTCTGAATATTCTCTTTGAAGAATTGGGAATTCCCTGTCCTTCGACTTTGTTCTATGGGGATTTCCTCGTTCGTTTCGTGTGTTCATTTGTTCCGTAATGTTAGTTCGGTCGGCTGGCAGTTTTGTTTTAATATTTATTGGAGATACATACATACATAATTTAACCCTACGTTAAAAATGCCGCCTGTAAAGAAAAAAGAGCGTAAAAGCGTCACTTTGGAATTGAAGATGAAAGTGTTAAGAAGAATGGAAAATGGAGGCAAAGCAACAATTGTTGGGAGAGATTTTGGACTCTCAGAATCGACTGTGAGAACGATTTATAAAAATCGGGAAAAAATTAAAATCTCCAGCGAAGGTTCAACACCTATAAGTGCAACAAAACTTTCTCGTTCGAGATCATCTATCTTAGAAAGAATGGAGAAATTACTGTCAGTCTGGATCGAAGATTTGAATAAGAAGAACACACCACTAAGTCAAGATCTCATATGCACAAAAGCAAAATCTTTGTATGAGATGCTGAAAACAAAAGAAGGAGAAGGGAGTGCCACTCCGACTTTTGCTGCCAGCAGAGGCTGGTTCCATCGGTTCAAGCAGCGTTCTAATCTTCACAATATCCACATAACAGGCGAGGCGGCCAGCGCGGACATTCAAGCTGCAGCTGAGTTTCCAGACAAGTTTCAAGACTTCGTTAGACGAGAGAAAATTCCTGCTTGTCTCATCTTCAATGTTGATGAGACCGCACTTTACTAGAAAAAAATGCCATCTCGAACATTCATTTCTAAGGAAGAACGTCAAGCCAGTGGTTTCAAAGCTGCGAAAGATCGACTAACACTTCTGCTGGGTGGTAATGCCACTGGTGATTTCAAAACTGAAACCTTTACTAGTGTACCATTCAGAAACACCCCGTGCAATGCGAGGCACAGACAAGACAAGTCTACCAGTTGTGTGGCGATCAAACAGAAAGGCGTGGGTTACACGGGAAATTTTTCAAGAATGGTATTCTAATAGTTTTTGCCCATCAGTCAAATCATACTGTGACAGAAATGGGCTTGAACCTAAAGTTATATTACTCTTAGACAATGCCCCAGGACATCCAACCTCACTTGATACGCCCAGAGACTTAAAAGTGTACGTAAAGTTCCTTCCACCAAACACTACGTCAATATTACAACCTATGGACCAGGGAGCAATAGCAAACTTCAAAGCTTATTACCATCGCCGCACTTTTAGCCAACTAATTCATGAAACTGACGGGGAAGGAAGACAGTCTATGCGAGAGTGGTGGAAGTCATACAACATTATGAAGTCTATTCACAACATAGAAGAGGCTTGGAAGGAAGTTAAAATGAGTTGTATGAATGGGGTGTGGCGTAATCTTTGGCCAGATGTAGTGGAAGCACCTAGAAGAATTGTCCAGATGCAGAGACAAGTGCTTGAAGACATTGCTGCAATGATTGAGGGGTCTGAACTTGAAGATGTCACGGTAGAAGATCTCGTAGAACTTGTAGCAACGCACGACGATCCTATTAGCAATGAAGATCTGATCGAGTTACAGAATAATCCTATCTACGATGAGGAAGAACAAGTAGAAGAGAAAGTTTTATCTTCAGGGGAAATACAAAATGCACTTTCAAAAATTTATTCAGGTTTGGACATATTGCAGAGTATAGACAATAATGATGACCGTGTCTTGACCGTGTGTCAAACAATTAAAAACAGTGTTGGGTGTTATGAACGTATTTTACAAGAACGTAAACAAAACGTTACCCAAAAGACAATAGATGTATTTTTCCGTAAAAAATAAGAGTATGTATTGCATAAAGTGTTCTTAGAATTAAAGTGATTGATTAAAATGATTTGTATTTTTTTGTATTAAATTTTGACTATGTTTAATCATAAACCTCGATATACGCGAATTTCAGTTAACGCGATTTTTTTCGGAACGTATCCCTCGCGTAAAGCGGGGTATTACTGTAAATGGTAATGACCGCGCATCTTACCTTCAAGTAAAATTTTGGTCTAAACGGTCTCGATGGCGCCGAGACTCAATTAAGGCTTACCCCAGATTAGGAAGTCCGGTGGTTATTTAAGAGAAAGATGAGAGTTATTATTCAGGAATTTTAACAGGCGACGTAATTTGGGTAGTCTATTGGGATCATTCTATGCAGCAGGATTCTATGTAATAGATTCATGATGGCTATATAGCTCCACGGAAGACGAAAATTCAGTCATCTTTTAGAAAGTTGATGGCAACCTTTCGAGGATGAAGAAATTTTGTCTATCGAATATATGGAGAAACGTTTCATTTTTATTAATGGAGAGATTTACGAAAAGACGATCCAAAACCTGAAGAATCAAAACTTTACTGCAGCTTGCCAACTGGAGGGTCCAGAAGGCTCGCAATAACCACCATATAGCCCCGATTTAGCGTTCTGCTACTTTTTTGTTCAAACATCTAAAAAAAGACCTCAGAGACCATAAATTTTTTCTCAGATAATTATTGAAAAGCCGTCGTAGGATCCTCTTTTGAGTAGCAAACATTTTTCTTTTTGGATGGATTAAAACAACTCGAAAAACTCTAGGCTAAATGTATTAGTGTAGACAGTAGTAATGTAGGAAATCATTCTTTTAAACACTGTGTATGTTTGGTTCATAGCTGGACACTGGTCCAGATAGCCGATACTTTTTATACGATAATGCACGAAGTCACACATTGCTTGTTGTAATTTAGCACCTTATTAATTTTTGCTATTTATAAAAATTAAACTGTAGTTAAAATGATGGTTCCCGAAGATATAGATACCATTTAAAAAACTTTTTTGTGTATTTTAAAGACAACTCTACAAAATGAGCCACAAAAGTCATTGAATCATTATACAGGTATACAAAAAAAAATTATCTGTCTTTTAAGTGAGACATGTCTTTTCTTAAGTATTTTTTTATGCTGAATCCAAAAAAAAATCATAAAAAAAGACATCCACCGTGAGGTTTTTTTCAGAAAGCAGATTTAAAGTTGTTAGGAAACTATTAAATTAAAAAAAATACATTTTAATAAATAATGTAAAACGGTATAATCACTAAATTTATGGAATAAAACTATTATTTCGGATATCTTTAAATGTTCTAAAACTGAACATTTATCATAAAAACTTAAAAATATTAAGTTTTAGTGTTCATGTTTAACAAAAAAAAACGCATAAACCACCTTTAACTAAGTTACGTACCAAAATGCCGTTTAAAATAAATATGTGCAACGGCTAAATTAAAAAATTGTTTTTAATTTTTAATAATATTGAAGAAAACTATAATTTCCCGTGTTTTTTGAAGTTCTTAATCCTGACTTGACATAAAAAAATTAATTTTCATGTTCAGTTTCAACAAAAAATTCGCTTTTTTAACACTTACAAGGGCGCTATGTGGTTGGTAAAATTCTTTTTAGTGTTCCGTACGGAACACTTATAAGATCACTTCGGTGTCTGTCTGTCTGTCTGTCTGTCACACCCGATTTTCTCCGAAACTATTTGACATAGAAAGGTGAAATTTGGTAATAATATAGGAATTGATGGCCTCATCAGAGCCATGTAGTTTTGAGAATTAAATTTTGACTTAAGGGGTTAGTTTTGGGGAGTGAAGTCGGAAGTGAAAAAAAATTTTTTTTACTAGGTCATCGAGTGTGGTGTCAAATAAAAGCTTGTGAAAAACACGAGTAAAAAAATATATATATAATATTATACTTGCGCGCACTTTTCTTAGTATTATTTTTAAAAATTCGCGAAAAATCGCTGTCCCGGGCTTTATCTCGAAAAGTACTTATCAAAAATTTTCGAAAAAAATTCTGGAATATTCTCCACGGGTTGTAGATTGAATGAAAATTATCACGAGTGCATTATCTTTCATAATTTATATGGTACATAAAAATAACAAAAATTTCAAGGTCATCAGATTTCAGTAAAGATTGGAAACAAACTTTGTTGAAAACTCATTTGGGGTGTGTTTTGTGAAGTCATTGATCATTTTATATCACCGTAACATAAATTTTGACTTAAGGGGTTCGTTTTGAGGGGTGAAATCGGAAGTGAAAAAATTTTTTTTTACTAGGTCATCGAGTGTGGTATCAAATGAAAGCTTGTGAAAACACGAGTAATATATATATATATATATATATATATATATATATATATATAATATATATATATATAATGTAATACTTGCGCACACTTTTCTTCGTATTATTTTTAAAAAATCGCTGTCCCCTACCTTATCTCGAAAAGTACTGATCAAAAAATTTTGAAAAAATTCTGGAATATTCTCCACGGGGTATAGATTGAACGAAAATTATCACGAGTGCATTACCTTTAATAATTTATTTGGTATATAAAAAAAAACAAAATTTCAAGGTCACCAGATTTCAGTAAAGATGGGAAACAAACTTTGTTGAAAACTCATTTGGGGTGTGTTTTGTGAAGTCACTGATCATTTTATACCACCCTAACAAAAATTTTTATTTTAAAAACAATCAACGTACGGAACACTAATTGTGCAAGTTCATCTTGCACTTGACCGGTTTTTTTAAGTAAATAAATGCAATGAAACAATATTTTTGTTCAACGTTAGTAAAAATTAAAAAAGAAAAATAATTTAGCGGTTGCACATATTTATTTTAAACAGCATTTTGCTAGCTCTATTTTTAAATTTTTATGATAAATGTAGATCCAGAATATTTAAAAATGTCCGAAATAATAGTTTTAGTCCATAATATTAATGACTATACAGTTTTACATTATTTATTAAAATGTATTTTTTTCAATTTAATAGTTTTCTGGCCCCTTTAAGTGTGTTTTTTGAAGGAAAAACCTCACGGTAGATGTCTTTTTTTAGGGTTTTCTTGGGTTCAGCATAAAAAAAATTAAGAAAACACGTGTCTCACTTAAAAGACCGAGATTTTTTTGTATACCTGTGTTATTGAATAGTTATAAAAATATAGTGAATTAACAAGAGAATATATTCAATAATTTGAGAAAACTTCACGTGTTTGAATATTTTTTAAATAATTTTTTTACCTATGCTTTAATCAAATTTATAAACATTTTTATATTTGCAATGTAAATGAAGAAACACCTACATAGAGGCATTAATAGAAACAATTAAAAATCAGATTAATGAATTTTTTTAATACGCTCAGTAAGTTAATTAATTCCATTGTTAATTGGGTCGAAGAATTCCATATAAGTTTACATGTGAATATAGTGCTTAATAAGTGTTAATTATTGGGAAAAAATTAGGTTAGAGCCTACATGTGCAGTAATGTGGATTTTTGTTAAATACGTATTACAAATGGTCAGTTCCATGCTATAATTTATAATGATCAGCGAGCTCGCAAATGAAAGTTTAATTGTTGGCGGTAATATTTATTTATTACGAGCATTAATAATACATCAGTGTAACTTACTAATTGAATTAACTTTTTAATATCTGCTAAATTTTCCAAGGTTCTGTAACCATTAGATTTTTTTAGTAAGAATTTTTTATGTTTAACTGCATATTATTTACTTGTTAAAACATTTGAGATGCCAATAGACCTTTAGTAACTCTAAAAACCGCAATAAGTATTTATTGCCAATAAAACTCCCTGTACATATTTCAAAATAAGCTATTGACAGTATATTTAATCAGACTCTTGACTTTTAAGGCCATCTATTATAATATTGACTTGTCGTCAGCGTATGATAGAACATTGCAGCGTAATATTTTTGTCGTAGGTTGCCACACATATTATTAATATTCAGTCAAGCACGTTTTTGAAAGCAGATTGTTTACATAAACGTCTTGCGATTTTCCAATTTTTAATATGTAAGAAATTATTGAACAATGAATTTGTGTTACATTCTGTTTTAAATATCCATTCTAATTCTGATCTATTATGGTGACTATGATTTGTTGGCAGCAACAACAGATGAGTAGTATTTGAGCTTCGAAAATGGTTTTGAATTAATAAAAGATGATCCAAGACCTGGAAGATAACACAGGGCAACAAAAAAATATTTTTGTTTTGGTGCCTGGGATTTTAGAGCTGATTTTAACTATATTTGGGACGCTAAATCTATACATGCAATCCGTTTTTCTCTATCAGCTCTACTTTTTTAGATACATCAACTTATCTACCAATGTGGTTTTTATTCAGTATATTCATTTATGAGAGTTCTAAAATTATTATATATTCATTAATGTAGGTACAATGGTTTTATTGTCAGTCTGTAATTGAGTAAATTCCAGGTAAATCTATAAATAGTGGAACCATTGCCTATCAGGTACCTGAACTGACCCTTTTAATCACCTAACTCGGGTAAGTCTCGTCAGTTTGTGCGTTCTTACTAATGAGAGTAGATCGAATTCGGCGTGTTATTTTATGTTAAGAAAAGAGTGTTTTTATGTTATTGAACAGAATTAAAATGAGTTCAGGTTCCAGTTCAAGAAGAAGTTGTGTAAATCAACCTGATGTGTTTTGCTATATATGCGGAGAATACATGTTTCAACAAAACAGACAAACTATTACTGACTTTGTAAAGCGAGCGTATCTTGGATACTTTGGAGTTAAGCTTGGTGATCAGGACAAAACGTGGGCCCCGCATCTCGTATGTAAAACTTGTACAGAGCATTTACGGCAGTGGACTACCGGGAAAAGAAAATGTCTAAAATTCGGCGTACCAATGGTTTGGAGAGAACCAAAAAACCACTTCAATGATTGTTATTTCTGTTTAGTAAATACTAATGGAATCAATCGAAATAACCGCAGTAAGTGGACTTATCCCAATTTAGACTCGGCAATACGCCCTATCCCGCACTCAGATGAAATACCTATTCCAACATTTCATCAGCTACCACATATCTCTGATGACGAATATTTTCCCTCTGATCGCTCTTCTGATGCTAATAAAAGTTCTGATGCTAATGAAAACTAACAGTGACTATGAGGGGACGTCATCAGTTCCTCAACGCTTTAATCAAAATGAATTAAATGATCTCACCAGGGATCTCAATTTATCGAAAAAAGCTTCTGAAGTACTGGCTTCTAGGTTTGAACGACAAAAATTTACTGGAACAAGGAGCCAAAATTACCTTTTACCGTACAAGAGAAAAAGATCTGCTACCATTCTTTTCTCAAGAAGACAATCTTGTATTTTGTCACGAAATTAGGGGACTCATGAAAGAAATGGAACTTTCTGAATATATTCCAGATGATTGGCACCTATTTATTGACAGTTCAAAGCGAAGTTTAAAATGTGTCCTTCTACATAATGGGAATAAATATGGTTCAATACCACTAGCTCACTCAACGAAACTGAAAGAAGAATATAATACCATAGCTTTGGTCTTGCAGAAGATAAAGTATTACGAACATCAATGGATGATTTATGTAGACTTAAAAATGGTAAACTTTCTTCTTGGGCAGCAAAGTGGTTACACGAAATATCCGTGTTTCTTGTGCCTCTGGGATAGTAGGGACAAAACACACCACTGGGTTAGAAAAGATTGGCCTCAGAGAGAAAACATGGACGTTGGGGAAAAGAATGTCATTAACGACGCTTTGGTTGAAAGAGAAAAAATCATACTTCCTCCGTTACATATAAAGTTGGGCTAATGAAGCAATTTGTAAAGGTTCTTGATAAGAATGGGTCTTGTTTTGCATATATAGGGGTAAAAATGCATCAGTTGAGCACAGAAAAACTCAAAGCAGGGATATTTGACGGCCCACAAATAAGACAATTAATTAAGGATCCTGCCTTCATAAATTCAATGAATCAAGTTGAACGAGAAGCTTGGACATCATTTGTTGCAGTTGTAGAAAATTTTCTAGGCAAACATAAAGCTCAAAACTATGTTGAAATGGTTAACAAGATGCTTAATAGTTTCGAATCCTTAGGGTGCAATATGAGTATTAAAATACACTATTTACACAGCCACTTAGACCGTTTTCCAGAAAATTTAGGAGACATGAGTGAGGAACAAGGTTGAGTGACTATTTCATTTCTTCAAGTTTTGAGTGACTATTTCATTCTGTTGTTTTTTTTTGTTTGTAAGTACGACATAATATTGTATTTTGTATAACTAAAATAAAAAAATTTCGTATCTACTTTTGTTTACTACACTTACGGATTTGAGTTACAATAATGTAACTTATATTTCTCTAAAATTGTATATCTTAAAAATTTGAGCTCCTAGGTACAAATGAATACGTTATTTGAATTCAGGACATCAAATTGATATAGAATCAGCTCAAAAAACCTCGACACCAAAACAGCTGTTCCCCTGTGTAATCAACATCGAAAAATGAAAGCGTCGACAAAATCGGCAATTTATGAAATAGCAGAAGAGACTTCAATATCATTTAGATTCGTTTAAAGCATTTTAAGTGAAGTTTGGGTTTATACCCTGTTGCTGCTAGGCCAGTTCCTACAGAGCTGAATTTGTTATAAAAGAGTTGACGTATCTCTGTTTGAAAACACCAAATTTAAGGAAAAACAATTAACCGATTTTACACCATGATAACGCACAATCTCATAATGAATTAATTATGAAACAATTTTTTCCTAAAACAGCACAATTTAATCCAACATTCACCGAATTTACCTGATATCCTCAAATCACTTTGGGGATGGTGTTTTGATAACATTGAATATTATGGCTCTACCGAAGATTAAGTATCAAAACGCATTCGAGAGCTGGATATAACATTGTTATAAGTACATTATATCAAATGGAGACTACTTTGAAGCCGATAACATTCTAATTGATAATTAGTATTGTATTTTTAGTTTTATTGAGATGGGCCGAAAATTTTTAATGTTGGAATATATTTAGTATACTGTTTCCTAGACTAAAGCGGTACATATTACCTGGAAATAACACAGAAAATTTATTTCTACAAATCGTTTTGGAAAAAATCCATGCTGTTAATCAATTTTTGTATTTCTGACAGTATATAACATAACATTATAAACAATTTTTCCATTTTTCCATCATTTTTGCAAAAAAAAGTTTTACTGGCTACTTAATCATTTAATGCTTCAATTTAAGCTAGTCGGATTTTTAATAGTGCAGTAAAGAAAGCATATGAAGTTGTACAGTTTAGATAGAGCAATATGGAGTATCACCAAGAGTATTGTCCTGAGTTTTGGACTTCGAAAAGCTTGTACACTTTTGTTTATAAACAATTGAGGTTTTCAAAACGTGTTTTTTGAGCTTAAAATGCGAATAACTCGGGTTATATATGTCGGATCGAGACGAAAAAAACAAACTCTTCATAATGAAATTTCCAACAAATCCTCGTTAGATTTAAGTTGCTCAAATAGTACATAACCTACAAAATTGAAAAGCCAACAAAAAACTGTTTTTTTTTTTTCATTTTATTGCACAAGACGACTAAGTGAACCGATCGACTTGAAACTTTTAGAAAATATGCCTTTTGTTATAGTAAAAAATACCCTGAAATTTTAGCACAAAAATATTGAACCCAGTGGGCTCAATTGAATTTGTTATTTAAAATTTGAATTGCCCGCCATTCTATGCCAAATGGATCTTTTTTTTTTTGAAAATTTAGGCTTTGACATCAGCTTTCCGATGCCATTAAAAAAAAATTTTTTTGGAGGCATTCTAATCGTTTTTTTTTACATTTGCTTATTGATCAAATAAAAACAAATACGTTTTTTTGGTCATTTTGAAAAAAAAAATAAAAATTTTTTTATTACATCTGGAGAATCGCGAGATCTTTGTTTAAAAAAAAAATCATTTTCATTAATATTTTTTTTTTTCAAAATGTCAATTGTTATTTAATTAATGAACAAATGTAAAAAAAACGTAAAAATGACTCCAAAAAATTTTTTTAATGGCATTGGGCTGACGTTGAGCCCTAAATTTTGAAAAAAGGGATCCATTTTGGCCTATATGGCATAAAATGGTGGGCGATCAAATTTTAATAACAAATTCTGGTTTCAATATTTTTGTACCAAAATTTCAGGGTATTCTTGCTGTAACAAAAGGAATATTTTCTGAAAGTTTCAAGCCGATCAGTTCACTAGTCGACCTATACAATAAAATGAAAAAAAAAAAACAGATTTTTTCCTGTTTTTCAATTTTGTAGTTCATCTACACATTTGAGCGATTTAAAACCAACTAGAATTTGTTGGAAATTTCATTACGATGAGTTTAGTTTTTGTTTGTCTCGATCCGACTGATATAACTGGAGTTATTCACATTTTAAGCTCAAAAAACGCGTTTTGAAATACACACAAACAATTGTCTTTAAACAAAAGAGCACAAGTATTTCGAGGTTCAAAACTCAGGACAATACTGGTGATACCACAGAAAGGATAAGATCATAATATTGCTGTATCTAAACTATGCCTATCTCATCATTATTTTGACCTTTTTTTACTGCACTATAAATGGAAACAAAAAGGTCTTTGGAACTCTATGTCGTGGCTAAGCGAATAAAAAAGGGATCAGCTAGTTTTCATCTTACCCTTACTTTACCCAAATAAATAAACTGCTTCGTTTTATCCCACTTCGAACAAGTCTGTTCTTCATTACAGCTCGTCAACTGGCAATAAGCAATAAGAACTCATGTATTGGTATCAAAGAAATTTATTCAGAAAAATCTCTAAATATATAAGCTGAAAGAACACCTGGCGCCATCCCGATGGGACATGGCGAACTTTTTATTTAAGATGAAAGCATACTGATTAAAATAAAAGCGAACACGGCAGCAGATGGTTAGCAGTGATATAAAAAAAACTACACGAAGCGGTAACGCCCCAGGTATAGACACACCGATTTTCAGTATTTTGTTCCCATCCGTTTCATAACAAGTCGATAAAATAAAATGTGTTTAGCATCTGTAAGTTAATTCAAACAAAAAATTGCTTATTGACACAGTGCTTTCTTCGCAAAATAAAATATTCGAATTTTTTTTTTTCATTCACCTCTCCGCCTAAGTAGGGATTTTATCCGTTTTTATATCTTAAGGATATTGGCGAGGATGTTGTAATACCCGTCCAAGTGTTGAAACATACATTTTTGTATTTCACAGCACCTTTCAGACAATGCGGTAGTGCTGCCACGGACGTTATTGCATTTCTACGAATAACTACTACCTATGAAATAACTACTACTCTAAATGCTCAATTTGATCTTTTTATACTAAACAAAAAGGATAATATTAATATCTTTGTTGAATTACTACAATAAACTTTGTTATTAGATAATATGAGAGTAATACCTATGCAGTGAATACAATTTCGAACTCTATATAGCCTTCATAGACTATGAGAAGACTTTTGATTCTGTCGAAATGTGGGCAATCATCAATTGCTTGAACAACTGTAGAATTGATTCTAGATACATATAAAAATGCAAAAATGTGCATAAAACCTTGTACAAAACAAATACGTATAGGAAGAGGTGTAAGACAGGGAGATACAATCTCTCCTAAGCTATTATTATAGCTGTATAAGATGTATTTCGCCAACTACATTGGACAAAGAAGGGCCTAAAGATAGATGGTGTGTATCTGAATTATTTAAGGTTCGCAGACGATATTGTAGTGATCAGTAGTATTTTTTTTTATGGGTCTAGCACACGTGCTACCGGGAAGTCCGTAAAGCGCTCCAGGAGCAGCATGTTTGTGGTTCTTGAATAGTTAATTGCTAATCCACAAGAATTACAAGAAATGACAAATGAGTTAAATTATCAGTCAAAGATAATTGGTCTTAAGATGAATAAAAGTAAGACAAAAATATTAATCAACACTATTAACAGCATAGTTATAAATTTAGAGGGAACAGCTCTCGAGATTGTTAAGAATTATGTGTATCTGGGGCAAAAAATTACTACGACGAGAGACTGGGATGAAATTTTAAGAAGAATCAGGCTTGGATTCAAAGATAAAGTCATCCCAAATAAGTTAAAGGCCAAAGTTTACGACCAGTGCATCCTACTCGTAATTAAATTTGGCACTGAAACTTGGACACAGAATAAAGCCCATATACAAAAATTGGCGCGGACCCAGAGAGCACACGAAAGACAGATGACCGGGATAAAATTTAAAGATAGAAAAAGAAACAAGTGGATACGTGAACAAACAACATTCAAGGATATTACAGAGCACGTAGCAGAAAGAAAGTGGCAAAGGTCTGGACATGTAGCACGCAAGACCGATGATCGATGGACCAAGCGAACATTAGAATGGAGACCACGAGAACAAATAAGGATCGTAGGACGTCCCAAAACAAGATGGCGGGATGATATACAGAGGGCTACGGGCATTGAATGGATGACAACAGCTACAAAATTTAGATGGAAATTCAGGGGGAAGGCATTGGACAGGACTAGGCGATGTAGCGAATACTTATGCTAACTTCTACTAGGTATTTACAAAGTAGTCCTGTATTAAACTTAAAACTAGGAAATGTGAACTAAACTAAAACATTCTTGAAACTATCCTAACTTAACCTAGGTTTAACTTGATTATACATTCTTCTTGTTCTTGCTAAGGTGGGTGGGATGGTTCATCGTCTTCACCACTCAGGGGGTTCGAGGGTCGTGAGTATTGGCGTATTTTATATATGGCCACAATTGCTTGCCCCACAGGATATATTATGTAGGCTCTGTTGAAGCCGTTAGGAAATGTACAGAAACTTTCGAAAATCAATTTAAATAAATATAAAATGCTTGGTACAGAATGTAGAAATTTAATTTTGGAATAACCAAATAATATAACTTAAGCATATTTATATTTATACATATATATATATATATATATATATATATATATATATATATATATATATATATATATATATATGTATATATATATATATATATATATATATATATATATATATATATATATATATATATGTATATATATATATATATATATATATATATATATATATTATATATATATATATATATATATATATATATATATATATATATATATATGTACATAAATATATAATATATTAAAATTCCGAGTTTCAATCCTCATTTGGCATTTTCAAATGCTCCGCTGCTACTGCTACTCGATACTGTGATCTTGCTGCTGCTGCCGCTCGAAGCTAACTAAGGACTAAAACCCGGAATTTTCATGTATTACATTCCATCATGCGTGAAAACTTCTATTGTAACCTATATATATATATATATATATATATATATATATATATATATATATATATATATATATATAGGGTGTTATGGAATTCACTGTATATATTGGAATTGGCGCCTCCTTGTACCTAGATCAATTGCCGAAAATTCACTTTAACTAAGGATCTCAAAAATAAAAGAAAAATCTATCCTGAAGAAATAATGATATGAATATTACCGCCATTGGTAAACCATACACTTATACAATAGGGTCGACCGTTAACCAGAAGGTCAGCTCTACATTGCTGCAAGGCTTTTTCCAACAAATAATAAAAAAAATATATAAAAATTGTTACCTTCTAAAATAGTTAAATCCTGACATAAATAAATTTATTAAACAAGTTTCATGTTTCGATATTTTATTAAAATAAGTAAAAATTTTAAGACATGTAACTTACTAAAATTTTATTTGCTTCAGTGTAAAAACCACGGCACAATGAAGAATTGTTAGGGTAGGTTACAAAAATTCTTAAATCGACAAAGGATTTCTTGGCGGCGTCCTAGACCGACAACAAAGGATTTGTTGTTAGCGTCGGCCGAGTTTGTCTGTAGCTTTTTAGCGACTCTCTCTCTCTGCATGGCAGTGGCCAAGTGACAACGTCCTCTACCAAAACGTCAAATTCACGTTTAGTTTGTTTATGTACAGCGAACGTTTACAAATTTTCCATTATGCTGTGGGTAAAGTGAGGTAAAGATCAATATTATTGCAAATTTTTTTAAAGATAGACTAATATATTGGTATTAATTAAGAAATTTGTAAAAAGAATTTAGCAGCAAGTGTAGTAGTTCGTGTCGTTCGGTACAGTTGGTTTAGTTATAAATATGTTACACATAACTAAGGATGCTTTATATGGAGATCGACTGCACATTTAAGGTAAATAACGTTTTTAAACTTACTTTGTTGTTTAACTTTAGCACTAAGAAAATCTTACATTTCGTCCAAGAAAATCGTTTACCATTTCGGCATTAATCTTGAGCAAGTTAAAAGAAAACCTATTTGAAATTCTGTTTTTATTTTACCCAAACTCAAAAAGCTGTTAATATAAAAGTTGAGATCAGCTGTTAAGTAGCAATGAACCAGTTGTTCTATCGCGTTATCAAACAATTTCTTTTCAAATAATAGATAAAAATTTTCTTAATTATGGTTAAATATTATTTTTACTAGGTGTTTTCTATTATTATTTTCATTTGTTTTTAGATTATTTTTGCCTGAAATTTGAACATCTGTAATTGTTAAAGAAAATTGTATATTTGGCAACATAGGCATGTGCTCGAGCTAGTTCGTACAATGGTGGCTTTTCAGATGCGGGTTGTTTTGTAAATGATTTGGTAAAAATGCAGTTTTGTCCCCATTTTTTTTCTTTTTTTTTTACGTTAGAGAATTGTTAAAATAGCAGTTGCAGCCATTTTAAATCTGAAAGCTTATAAGAAATACAAGGGAGAATTGATAGGTCTGGTAAATTTCTACGAAATGGTTGGGAATTTTGTCAAGTGGCATGGCTCTTGGTAAGCGTGATTCTGGTAAAGGTTGTGTGCTGAGTTTCAAACAGGTGTAACTTAAAGTTGTTTGTTTTCAGCTATCGTAAGTTATAGGTGTTACATATTTTGTAGAAATGGATAAGGGTAAGCATCGTGCAGTTACATAGTAATTTTATTTAAAAAATTGGACTTCGTTCGAAATACGAACTAAATTGAAGGAAGTTCATGGTGACTCTACACAAGCACTAAAGACTAGTTTTTACTATATAAATAATTTTAAATGTGGCCTTACGAGCACTGTAGATGCTGCACGTTCAGGGCACCAAGTTATGGTTTCTTCTGCAGAAATGGTCGTTAAAATTTATGGTATCGTGATGAAGAATCGTCGCATTAGGCTCGCAAATGACGTCAGAAGTCTTTTGAATTATGCTGTAACTTTTTCAAACAAGATTTTGAAATTTCATTCCTCGTTTTTTTTTTTGGTCTGGAGTCAACAAACGCAGCCCCCATCGCGAGCTCAGCTCTTTCATCTTTAGAACTGGATGCAGGATATTACGTACCCGTTCATATCAGATGCCTACCATCTTGTTTGAAAAAGTTACAGCATAATTCAAAGGGCTTCTGGCGTCATTTTGTAATTTTAGATGATACGTGGAGCCGCCATTACAGTCCAGAGGTAATATTGGATTCAACATAGTGGGTTGGCAAAGGTGAAAATGCACTGAAAACAGCGGTCAGTCTTATCGAAAGAAAAAAGATGGCGATTGTCTTGTCAGACTCACAAGGTATCATCATGATTGGTTATTTGGAAAAGAGTCAAACAGTAACTCACTCTTATTACGCAACGTTATTGGACCGTTTGCATAGTGAGTTGAAGCAGATGGGACCAAGATTAGCTAGCAAAAAAGTGCCTTCTTACTAGGACAAGGCACCCCTCTCACAGATCCGCCGTTATAATGGCTAAAGTGTGTCAGATGGGCTTCGAAATAGTTCCCCAGATTTGACCCTAAGTGACTTTTTTGTTTCCTAACCTCAAAAATTGGCTTGGCTGAAGAAATTTTCACTAAATGAAGATGTTATCTGTATTGTAAACGAGTATTATGCACAGTTCAAAACAATTTTTTTTTCTGAGGGAATAAAAAAAGTAAAATCTCGCTGGATCCGCTATGTTGAGCTCAATGGATATGATGTTGAGAAATACATTCTTGTTTTCAATCCACCCTCGGATATTACTTCCAAGGTAAACTAAAAATTGGGCAAAAGCCGGAGTTTTGTAGCTTGTAGACTCGTCCTTTATTTACCATATCCCGGTAGGACTCACAGATATAATCGTAATGAAGGTGATAAAATCGAAGATTCGCATATTATTTTTCTTGAATTTTCATTTAAATTGGTGAAGTTAGTTCAGGTTGCAGCAGATCACCAATTTTAGGCATATAAAAGAGTTTTTGAAGAGGGTAGTACACTGATCATATACGAGTGTAAGGTATTATCGCAAAGTATATGTTTAGCATGTACTAATCTTGAAGATATTAAGCGGTCTACATTAATTAAGTTCTCTCCATATAAAGATATTATGTATGTTGCTTTATTTTAAAAAAAAAGGTGTATAACTTTTAGCAGACATACTTCTTCTT
Organism: Pachyrhynchus sulphureomaculatus; assembly: GCA_019049505.1. Lineage (NCBI taxonomy): Eukaryota > Metazoa > Arthropoda > Insecta > Coleoptera > Curculionidae > Pachyrhynchus > Pachyrhynchus sulphureomaculatus. The sequence goes on along the minus strand of CM032454.1, from coordinate 50,449,082 downwards.
CTTCTTCCAGTGCCCATCCGTTACCGAATGTTGGCAATCATTCTAGCAATGATAATTTTGTTTGTTGCTGCTCTGAATAATCCTGTGGTGGATGTTTTGAACCAGGTTCTTAAGTTCTTTAGCCAGGATATTCGGCTTCTGCCGATGCTTCTTTTGCCTTGAACCTTTCCTTGCAGAATGCATTTCGGTAATCTATATTTTATTTCATTCTTCATAATGTGCCCCAGATATTCCAATTTTCTATGTTTCAGTGTGCACATAATCTCTTTTTCCTTATTGAGTCTTTGTAGTATTTGAGTGTTTGATACTTTGTCCATCCATGATATTTTGAGGATTCTTCTATAAGTCCACATCTCGAATGCTTCTAGTCTAGCAGTCATACTACTATGATCAAAAAATAGTAAGACTTTTGAAATAAAACGGATATTTTATTTTTCCAAATTTATTTCGTCCGCTTCAAAGTAATTCCCCTTGGATACAATGCATTTATGCCAACGTTTTTTCCAGTCTTCGAAACAGTTGTTGAATTCGATTTCTGGAATGGCCTTTAAAGCCTTCTTCGATTCGGTTTTAACCTCTTCAATTGGCTCAAAACGATGACCTCGAAGCGGTTTTTTGAGGTTAGCGAATAGCCAGACGTCCGACGGAGTTAAATCAGGCGAATAGGGGCGATTGCAGAATGATATGAGTTAAATTTTGCTGTGCGTGAAGGCGCATTATTGTGATGAAAAAACCAAGAGTTCTCGACCCATAATTCTGGCCTCTTGAGACAAATTCGAACGTCTAGGACGCCGACCATTTTTAAAACAAAATTTAATGCAACTGATTAACTGAAGTGTCCGTTACTTTGTGACTGTACATTATAAATAAATAAAAAAGCTTATTTACTTTGTTAAACAAATCACTGTATTAAAACTTTCTGGGTCGTGACCGCGATTTCGTAGATGATTCTACATTATTCTTGAGATTTTTTCTGAAGTTGATCCAAAGTAACTAAAAAGTTGCAAATCGTCTGTTGTCTATTTCGGGCTGTTTTGAGTATATTACCAGAGACAAAGACAAAAACTCAATAAACTCATAAAAACCCACAAAAATGACAAAAAACATGAAACTAACAAACCTAAAAATTCTTCGACAGATTGGTCAATTTATCATTATGTAGAATTTTAAAAATCAGAAGTAAAAACTACTTGAAAAAGGACCAAAGTTCAATCCCAATTACAAGGTCAATAATCAGATAGAAAACATGATATCGGAAGTAGAAATTTCTTTAAAAACTACACCAGACGCAAACTTAACAAAACAAAAAAAAAGGTTATTAAAGATTCAAACATAAATAATTTTACCCCACTTAAAACCACAATAAAATCAATTAAAAGCCAAATTCAAAGAATTAACCTAGTAATCTCAAAAGCAGATAAACGCAACTCTTTAGTAGTTTTAAAAAATGATCAATATATGGAAAAAGTTACCGAATATTTAAAAAAAGAAAACCCTCTTTGAAATCCGACCCCACAAATAAAATTGCAATAAAATTAAAATCCGTCCTAAAAAATATTAATGGTATCTTTTCCGAACGTGAAAAATGTAAGATAATTAATATGAACCCCTCTCCCCCTAGATTGTATGGACTAATAAAAATTCATACAGACGGATCCCCAATAAGACCGGTGGTCTCTTACACAAATAGGCCTTTACATAACATCTCTAAAAAACTTAATATTTTTAAGGACCTCACTGATTTCCAACCAAAATACAGTGTTAAACACTCTGTAGATCTCTCCAAAAAACTAAAAGACATAGATACACCAAAAAATTCCATTTTAGCATCCTTTGATGTAGTTAGTATGTTTTCTAAAATCCCCAATGACGAATGTCTTCGGATCATAGACAATATACTAATATCCAATAACATAAATCCTACTGCCCATGCCGAAATTATGAACCTCTTTCACTTATGCACAGAAGAAAATTACTTCCAATTTGATAATAAATTTTACCAACCAAGATTAGGGCTAGCAATGGGTTCTCCACTCAGCCCCCTTCTAGCAGAAATATAATTGTCAGTTCTAGAAGAAAATTTCATGAAATCCGAGCTAGCCCAACACATATTCTTTTGGTATAGGTACGTCGACGCTATGCTCATATGCTTCAACGGAAGTAAACAAAAACTGAACGACACCCTTGTATTCCTAAACACCCTACATCCAAGTATAAAGTTCACCTTGGAAGTCGAAACAGATAAGAAAATCAATTTCTTAGACGTAACAATTGAACGAGAACAGAATAAATTAGTGTTTGACATTTTCAGAAAACCCACTTTCTTAGACACAACTATTTCCTACCACTCTACACATCCTAAGTCACACAAGCTAGCTGCTTATAGATCTATGATCCATAGAGCCTTTTCTATGCCACTATCAGAACAAAAATTACGTAAGGAACTGGATACAATAAAACAGATAGGCATAAATAACGGTTACTCAAACACCTCAATAAATCATTTAATTAATTCAAAAAAGTACAATATCACCCTATAACAAATACAGGTGTATGCATAAGTTTTTGCCGGTTTCACTAAGAGATAGCACCAGCGAACAGTACGCAGTGTATCAATTTGATAGATACGTCACTTTGTTCGTCTGACATTAACCTAACCAACATACATAAGTTGAGTCCGCCAAACATTAGCGTCTGTATTGTATCGTTCAGTGATCATGTCGACTTTTGCGCCTGAAAAAAAAACATTTGCGTCACGCATTGCTTTTCTTATTTAATCAAAAGAAAAATGCTGCGGAAAGTCATCGTTTGCTGGTAGAAACATATGATGAACAGGCTTCATCGATTAGAACATGTGAGACATGGTTTCGACAATTTAAACGTAGTGATTTCAATATGAAAGACAGTGCGCGCTCTGTAGACCACAAAAGTACGAAGACGAGGAATTGCAGGCGTTACTGGATGATGACCCAACAAATGATTAATTTAAATCAGGCATTGATCGAAAGACGATCGGAATGGGCCAGAAGACATGGCAAAGTGATTTTAATACACGACAATGCGCCGTCTCACACAGCAAAACCAGTGAAAGACACCTTGAAATCGCTTGGATGGGACATCCTTCCGCCCCCGCCGTACCGACTATCACCTCTTCACATCAATGGGGCACGCGCTTGCAGAGCAGGACTTCAAAAATTTCGAGGAAATTGGAAAATAGTTCGACGAATGGGTTGCCGCAAAAGACAAGCAGTTTTTCTGGCATGGTAATCATAATTTACCTGAAAGATCGGCGAAGTGTGTAGAAGCCAATGGCCAATATTTTTTATTTATTTATTTATTTATTTACGGGACAGGCCCATTAACTCATAAAGACAAAATACAAAAGTTTACATATATAAATGACACTTAAAAGTACTTAAAACTACTTAAAATTAAAGGCTAAAACTAAGAAATTCAGAAAAGAACCCCGATCTGCCTCTTAAAAAGAGGCAAGGAGCTGGAGAACAAGTCCAGTGATGGGCAGTTATTTACAATGCCCATAGATCTTGTCATGAAGGTATTAGCTCCGTAGGTTGTCTTATGATAAGGTTTGAAGAAGGACAACGTAGATCTAGTATGTCTAGAGGGTGCAGACAAATTAATTTGAGAGAAAAGTTCTGGACAATTTACAATGGAATTTAAAATTTTAAAGAACATTACAAGATCGCGTTGAACTCTCCGGTTAGACAGGGTATTCAAGTTTAATATAGATGTCAGTTTTGAGTAACTAAAAGAATCATTGTTAAAGAATTTAAAATTAATATGACGTAGAAATTTACTCTGGAGGAATAAAACTCAGTGCCGAATCAAACTTAACCCCCAGATCCCTAACATTAACTACGGGCACGAGGGAAGTCCCATTTATGCTGTAATCAAAAAACAATGGATTGCGCGATCTCGAGAAAGACATAGAGAAGTATTTAGAAGTATTTAAAACCATACCGTTTAACTGACACCAGACACTAAGTCTATCCAAATCACCCTGCAATCCCATACAATCCTCAATCGATCCAACCGCCGTATACAACTTCAAATCATCAGCAAAAAAGCAAGAACCTGGAAGACCGAAAGCAGTCGGCCACATCATTCAAGAAGAGGTTAAACAGCAGAGGCCCCATATGACAGCCTTGAGGCACTCCCGAGGGCACAGTAATGTTGACAGACATTTATTTATAATTATTAGCTCGAACCATCTGTACTCTGCCACACAAATAACTCCTAATCCAGTCCAACAGTGGACCCGATATGCCATGGTTGTTGAGCTTCTTAGGAAGAACACCATGGTTGACCTCATCAAAGGCCTTAGAGAAATCGGTATAGATGGAATGTACCTCAGAGCCAGTCTCCAAGGTCCTCGACAGGTAGCCCTATAGGAAATCAGTTCAATTCAGCAGGCTTGCCTCTCTGAAAACCAAACTGTTCATCTATTATAGATGGTCCCAAGTTAGATGCCAATACTTTAGTTACTAGGTTTTCAAATAAATTAGGAACAGTACCAAAATACTTATTGGCCTATAGTTTTCGATATCTGCCCTGTCCCCTGACTTGAATACGGGGTGACAAAACTGGACTTCCAATACTCAGGAAAGTAACCCTCCTCCAATGACCGGTTAAACAACATGCATAATGGTCACGATAATACGAAGCTACATGCCTTTAGTAATCCAGGAGGTAAACCATCAGGACCAGACCCCTTTCTGTCATCCAACCTCGAGAGCCCCTCGTAAATTTCAGAGATTGAAATCTTAAATTTGAAGATATTATGAATATTAGTAGAGGGTAAGGCTGGATAACCAAGTAACTCATCAGAGTAAACAGAGCCGAAGTAACTTGCAAAAAGATTAGCCCCATCAATGCCCATGTCCACAGATTTTTCAATATAAAACATCCTAGGAGGACGGTCATTTGTGTCTCGCTGTGCGCCAACAAAGTCCCAAAAGCTTTTCACGTTATCTCTAATAGAGAGTTCAATATTGGAGTTATAATCAATATGTGATCTTAAAGCAGAGAAGTAAAAATAGTCCTGAGGTTCCCCAGACGATCTAAACCTTTTGTGTGCTTCTTTTTTATGAATTATTAAGTTTTTCAACTCATGAGAAAACCACCTAGAGCATTTTCTACTAGATACCTTGTTTAACAGAACATACAAATCTATGGCACTATAAAGTACATCATAAAAAATATTCAACATCTGGTCAATCCCCCGGTTCGAAATCAGATGATCCCACGATACCGAACCCAAAAAATGATTTGAATAAATAAAAAATGAATTTCCCTTTAAAATTACGTGTTTTCTTTACCACAAAAACCGGCAAAAACTTATGCATACACCTGGTATACCCAAAACAGCCCGAAATAGACAACAGACGGTTTGCAACTTTTTCTTACTTTGGATCAATTTCAGAAAAAATCTCAAGAATAATCTCTAGCCAACATGACATAAAAATTACATTTAAACCATTTCAAAATTTATCCAATTTAATATGTATACTAAGGACAAAACAAAAAAGTATAAAAAATCTGGAGTTTACAAATTAGAATGTTTTCAGTGCAATAGCGGTTATATAGGTTAAACCGGTAGAAGCTTTGAAGTCAGATACAAAGAACATCTTCGTAAAAAATCTGGAGTTTACAAGTTAGAATGTTCTCAATGCAATAGCTGTTATATAGGTCAAAACGGTAGAGGCTTTGAAGTCAGATACAAAGAACATCTTTGCTCCTTCAGGCACAGAAAAACCAACTCTAGTATTGTTAATCACTGCTTAAAAACACGACATAATTTTCCCGATATTAACCATATGAAAGTGTTACACCCTATACAAAAATCTCAAAAATTAAACTGGTTGGAAGCAATAGAAATTTACAAACACAATAAAAATAAAATGATCAATATACTTAATGAACAATTAGAGTTGGACTTTTCCGTATTATATGACCTATTATAAAATATGTAAATTAGCCTGCTTTATAAACCCCTGTAATCATAGCTTTAAGGTTATTGCGTTTGAAAATGTAGAATCATCTACGAAACCGCGGTCACGACCCAGAAAGTTTTAATACAGTGATTTGTTTAACAAAGTAAATATTCATTTATTTTTAATGCAACTTTGTTAAATTTTTTCACTCATGTTAAAAATCGGAAAACGCACTTTTGTTGTTGAATGAATGCAAGCGAATTAACTACTGACGCTATAGTCTTAAAATTTGACACGGATGGCAGTTAAGGTCCTACCAACCTAAGGAAAAAAAATTAATCCGATTTGTAAATGCCCGTGCGATTTAAATTTAAAAGTCTTAATATTTTTTGATCACAGTAGTATATTCCCTTATCGTTTCATACATTATAACAAAAGATATTTCCTTAATATTTGCTAATATTACAACATATACTTAGTACATATGTTATTGTTTTAAAGCATAAGAGTGTAACCGAAACCAAACCAGAATGCCTATTAGAAAACCTAAGTAACCTTAAACAGACCTTATTATAATAAAAATATGTTGTGTTGTTCATTTAACTCTAATGATGTTGTAACATTGTTTTAAAGTTATAATGGGTAATGCGTATTACGTGACAAATATTTTAGGAAATGTGACGCAAGAGGCAGTTTAATTAATTAAATGAAAACTAGGTTATATTTGCACTTTAAGATGTGATAGGTCATTTTTCTTTGTACTTTTTGTTGCGAGAAATAGAAAAATTAAGGTTTTTAAGTTACTTAATAAAGACTAAATTTAGAATGTTTTATTTTTTTTTAATAATATAGTGCCATATATAAAGTAATTTACACTTATGCGGCAATGGGTCCCTACTTGGCAATAGATGTATGACGATCTTGGAAACTGTAAGAGGTACTAAAACTGTTAAATGAGAAAAGTTTTATAGAATTAAGTCCCCTAAGTAACTGAATTTAAAAGTTTTTTTTTTATTTTCGAAGATATTGGTAAAAAATTGGTAAACTTATTGACTCACTATTTTTTTTTGGCAAAATATACGTTCGAAAATAAGTACCGCATCAAGGTGAAAACTACATCCAATACTTTACTGTATGTAGCTCAAAATCTGCTGACCAGCATCTTACTGTCATTTTGATTTTCGCTCTATATATATATATATATATATATATTATATATATATATATATATATATATATATATATATATATATATTTATCCATCCATCATAGTTTTCCAGCCAATCAGGAGAGCACCTTGTCTCTTATTATCATGCGCTATGTTATCTTGATGCTATATCCTGATCGAATTTGACCAAAAATGCAAAGAAGCTGTTGCTTCTAAACATCTTGCCTACCGACGATTGCGTGAAAATCCTAACACCATAAATTGTAACACCTTTGTTCGTGCCCGGAACAGATGCAAAGAAATCATCGACGAAACCAAGGAGGCACACAATGAGCGAATTAGAAACAAACTTCTCGCTTGTCGCTTGACCTTTTGGTCAGTCACCAAGGCAATTAGCCAAAATTTCACCAAATCCACTATACCACCACTTACACGGTCAGATAATTCTATTGCAACGACACCTGTTGAAAAAGGGAACTTGTTGGCTACTTCACATTCTACTATCGATTTCCAAGGAAAACACCACCTACTATTCCCAGAGTGCAGTCAAGGATGCCCGATGTTGTCTTCAGACAGCGTATCATAAAACGTATTTTAATGAAGCTAGACACCAAAAAAGCTTCTGGCGCTGACGGAATACGTGCCATAGTTTTCAAAAACTGTGCGAGGGAACTGACACCAATTTTCTGTAGACTTTTCAACCTATCTTACAGAAAGGGAATATCTCCTTCCTGCTAGAAATGTCCCACAGTTCAGCCGATACCTAAAAAAGGCAAGGAGACCTTGCCAAATAACTACCGACCAGTCGCATTGCTTTCAATAATTCCGAAAGTCATGGAAAAGGTTATCAGTCAACATCTTCTAAAATATCTTGAAGAATTCAACATTATTAGCGATCACCAATATGGCTTTCGTAAACATAGATTAAGAGATCTTCTGATTTATGTAACACATGTTTGGAACAACGCAATTGAACACTTTGGAGAATCTCGAACGGTTGCTCTTGACATATCCATGGCATTCGTTCGTGTTTTTTTGGCACGATGGGCTGTTGGCTAAGCTACGTTCTTGTGGTATGTCTCAAAAGTTCTGTTTGTGGCTCTCATGTTTCCTTAGTAAGCGTTCTTTACGAGTGGCGGTCGACCGATTTCTTTCTAACACCTTCACTATCAACGCCGGTGTGCCACAAGGCTCCATACTATCTCCTACTCTCTTTCTCAATTACATTAACGATCTGCTGGAAAAGACCGGAAATCCAATCTACAGCTTTGCAGATGACAGTACGCTTATCTCTTCATTCTCTTTGAACGCTCGGGCATCGGCTGCTCAGGCGAGTGTCCGCAGACAGCGGGAAGTTGTTCAACTTAACCAAGACCTAGAAGAAATTCTATCTTGGGGTGACAGCAACCAAGTGGAATTTAACGCTACAAAAACCCAGGCGGCAGTTTTTTCTAAAAAAAGTTAACGTTGCTCAACCCGACATAGTTATGGCGGGGCACTCCATTCCTCTAACATCGTCACTCAATTTATTGGGCGTTAATTTGGGAGCAAATATGTCCTGGCATGAGCATGTTGCAGGCCTAGCAAGGAGAGCTTCTCAAAAGTTGGGAATATTATTTCGAACTAGAAAGCTTTACACTCCACAACTGTTAATTCTTTACAAAGCTCAAATTCGACCAACTATGGAATACTGCTCCCATGTTTGGGGCTCCGCTCCCAAACATACACTGCATTTGTTGGATTCTATTCAGAGAAGAGCTGTTCGTCTGATTGGAGACCCGGAACTGACCGGCGGCATTGATTCGCTAGAACATCGAAGAACGGTTAGCGATTTGAGCCTATTCTACAAGTATTTTCATGGAAAGTGTTCGGAAGATGTGGCCCGTTTAATTCCTGCCAAAGCGGTGCATGTTAGAAATACACGTTGCGCTGATACTTCACATCCGAATTAGAATCAGCTTGTTACTCTTCGTACAACGCTTTTCAAGCAGTCTTTTATATGGCGAACATCATCCCTTTGGAATAATTTGTCCAGGACTGTGTTTCCCACCGAGTACAATTTACAGCAATTCAAGAACAACGTGAATCGCTTTTTCCGCACACGTAACGCTCTTGTAACGCTTTAGGGACCTTCCTGCAGCTCGTGTGCTAGAGCCATAAAAAAAATCCATCTGCATCAGGGTGCAATGTTTATTTGGCCACCATTGCTCCCCACATCCAACAACAACAAACGAATATATTAAGTTTATCTTAGTTTCTAGCCTAGTGTTCCTAGTTCTCGTCCATCATCCTTTGCCCACCCTTCCTGGTCCCGCTTGTGTGTGTAATCAGTTTGTTTTTTGGTCTGTTCAGTTTCAGTTCACTTTGTGTATCGTTCACGATGTTTGCTCTGGCTTCCAAGAGTTAGTTATAGCGAAGAGAAAGCTGTCGCTTGAAATCTTGGTTTACGTAGCATGATTTTCCCAAAGCCTTTAATATAAAACACGCCGTTATTTTCGATACATCGTACACAGCAGAGTGGATAGAGGCGGGAGATGGAATATGAGAGACCTACGTTATGATAACAGAAGTATATAGCCCATAAGAATAAGGACGATTTCTCCTTTATCTGTGTATGTTTCACGTCAACGGGGGCACCCGTATGACCAAAACTGAGAGAGACGTACACGTATGTGAAATGGATCAAAATTTTTGTTAAAGTGCTAAATGGCCTTTTAAAAAATTCAAAATGGCGGACGCAATATAGTGGCTAAACTCATAATGTTAAAACAAAAAAATGTATTTTTTTATATAAAAACGAATGTCAAAAAATTTTGAGAATTTATACTCTGGGGTACTAAATTCATTTCTGCGGTTAGTTTTTGATTTTACACCCTTAAAAGGGATGAAAACAGGGGTTGGGGGTGACTAGTTATCAGAATTTGTAAAATTATTAGTTCTGCAGATTGGGGAATGGAAATGTATTTTTTTAATGGTAGTTTCCAAATTTGAACCCCTTATAAGGGGGTGAAAAATAGGGATTGGGGTGAAATATTGACTTAATTATGTTTTATTGTGTCTGGAGCTAAAAATTTGTTATTAGGGGTTTTCGAGGAAGCTTATGTCGACTCTCATGTCAGTTTTATACTCTTCCAACCTCGACGAGGTGAAAATAAGGATTGAGGCTAAAAATAAGGGTAGGTAGAAGCGAAATTTTTACACATTGGGAATTTTTGGAATTAAGAACTTGTTCTCCGTTGGAGTTTTTAAGGATGCCAATTTTGACTTTGACATTAGTTTTTTAATTTTGCCCCTTATAGAGGTAAAAGTTCTTATTTTCATCCCTGCGAGGAATCTCAAAATCAAAGTTGACATCCTCAAAACTTTGATAACGATTTTTTAAATTTGCATACAAAAATTCCTGATTATGTTAAAATTTTGACTCTACCCCTACCCTTATTTTCATCTCCCCAAGGATAGAAAAGTATAAAACTGACATTAGAGTCAAAATAGGCTTCCGCCCAAAATTTTGAAAGCCAGAATGCAGTTTACTTTGCAAAAACCGCTTGGGAACACGTAACCAAGGAAATAGTTAAAAATTGCTTCCTTAAAGCGGGATTGGAGCATGAAAATATGCAAAGTAAAGACCAGTTAACTGAGGCTGTTTCATCTGATCCAGAAGTTGACTTACCACTTAATGGACTTGTAGATATCCTCAAAAATAAGAATTTGTTGGAGTTGACTGATAATGAAAACCATTAATGATTTTTTGAACATAGATGAAAATTTGTATATTGAAAATCCGTATTCACATCAAGAAATTGAAAATCCAGATATAGATAAGGTTCCAGTATCAACAGATGTTATCCCAAATTATGGTGAAGCTATTACCATAAAAGTTTTGCCGAAGATCACGGAGAGTCTTTAGAGCTTCTTTCCAAATTAGAACACGATTTATGGACGCCATTTTAAAGAAAAAGAGGAGACAAACAACAATATATGAATTTTTGCGTCATTAAAGTGACTTTTCATTTCATATGTATAACTCTATCCTATTATATTTTATATGTATCTAAAGGTAACAAATCTTTGTTTTTTCCTTAAGTTTTCAGTTTTTTGTTTATTTTAAAAATATGTACATACATAAGTATACGTTTTAAATGTCCCAAATTCTTTAGTTAAAGTTTTCATTAAAAAAAACGATTTTTTTTTGTATTTCTTTTAAGCGGACACCCCTCTTAAACGGTCATTTTCGGTCGGTCCCGTTCGTGTCCATATATATATATATATATATATATATATATATATATATATATATATATATATATATATATATATATACTAGCTGGGCCCGCGGCTCCTCTCGCGTGGGCTTGAGTCACTACTATCGTCATTGCTTATCCCTTATGTTACCCAACGTAATAAAATATCTCCCATTATTTCCCCTTATCTCCCAATATTTCTCCTTATCTCCCATTATCTCTACATAATTTCCATTATCTAGGCTTATCTCTGTTCATCTCCCATTATTTCTCCTTATCTCCCATTATCTCACCTTATTTCCCATTATCTAGTGTTATCTCGACTTATCTCGCAATATTTCTCCTTATCTCCCATTATTTCTCCTTATCTCCCATTGTCTCACCACAACTCCCATTATCTAGACTTATCTCTGCTTATCTCCCATTATTTCTCCTTATCTCCATTATTTATACTTATCTCCCATAACTCACCCTATCTCCCATTATCGAGGCTTATCTCGACTTATCTCCCATTATTTCTCCTTATCTCCCATTATCTCACCTTATCTCCCATTATCTAGGCTTATATCGAATTATATAGAACATATGTATAAATTTATAAAAACACGTCCTAGATGATATTATTCCATATTTAATGCTTTAGGCAGTGTATTGCAAGAGAACGCGTTAGCGGCAAACTTTTCTCCGACTTGATTCACTATTATCGTTACTGCTTATTCCTTATGTCACCTAAGGTAATAAAATATATCCTATAACTTGGCCAGAGAACATACGTATGTTTAAAAAAAAGCACGTAAATCTGATAAGTGGTTCTCCAGTGAAAAGCGCACAAACGGAGAAACAGACAGAGAGACGTTGCATTTTATATATATTATAGATACCCTTTGCTACATGATATTGTTCCATATTTAGAGGTTTAGGCAGTGTATTGCAAGAGAACGCGCTAGCGGCAAACTTTTTTCCAATTTGATTCACTATTATCGTCACTGCTTATTCCTCATGTTACCTAACGTAATAAAATATAGTCTATAACCTGGCCAGAGAACATGTGTATACTTAAAAAAAAAAGCACGTAAATCGGATAAGTGGTTCTCCAGTCATAAGGGCACTAACGGACGAACAGACAGACAGACGGACAGAGAGACGTTGCATTTTATATATATTATAGATATAGATTATTATTATTATTATATAACCTGGCCAAAGAATATATGTATGATTTTAAAAAAAGACATGTAAATCGGATAAGTGTTTCTCGCGTGATAAACGCACTAATGGACAGACAGAGAGACATTGCATTTTATATATATTATAGGTTATAGATATTCTCTTCTACAAAAATATTGTTTCATATTTAATGGTTTAGATTGTGTATTGCAAGAGAACGCGCTAACGGCAAATTTTTTTCCGACTTCATTCACTATTATCGTCACTACTCATTCCTTAAACTACCTATCGTAATAAAATATAGCCTATAACCTGACCGGAGAACATATGTATGTTTTAAAAAAAAGTATGAAATTCGGATGAGTGGTTCTCCAGTGATAAGTGCACTAACGGACAGACAGACAGACAGACAGACAGACAGACAGACAGAGATACGTTGCATTTTATATATATTATAGATGTAATAAAATATATATCTATAACCTGGTCAGAGAACATACGTATGAATTTAAAAAATCACGTAAATCGGATAAGTGGTTCTCGAGGGATAAGCGCACTAACGGACAGACAGACAGACAGAGAAACGTTGCATTTTATATATATTATAGATATAGATTATTATTATTATTATATAACCTGGCCAAAGAATATATGTATGAATTTAAAAGAGACACGTAAAACGGATAAGTGGTTCTCGCGTGATAAACGCACTAATGGACAGACAGACAGACAGAGGGACATTGAATTTTATATATATTGTAGATTATAGATTATAGATATTCTATGCTACATAATATTGTTCCATAATTAATGGTTTAGGCTGTGTATTGCAAAGGAACGCGCTAGCGGCAAACTTTTTTCCGACTTCACTCACTATTTTACGTCACTGCTCATTCCTTATGCTACCTATCGTAATAAAATATAGCCTATAACCTGGCCAGAGAACATATGTATGTTTTTAAAAAAAAGTACGTAAATCGGATAAGTGGTTCTCCAGTGATAAGCGCACTAACGGACAGACAGACAGACAGACAGACAGACAGAGAGACGTTGCATTTTATATATATTATATATATATATATATATATATATATATATATATATATATATATATATATATGTATATATATATATATATATATATATATATATATATATATATATATATATATATATATGTATATATATTAGCCTATAATATAACGAAATTGGATTTAAAGAAATAATCTACCCAACAAAGTCGTTAATAAAAGATAATTAAAATATAAAATTATATATTAAGATGAAAAAACAGTGTATATTTAACCATTATAAAAAAATAATTTAAGATAATAACAAAAGTAACAGAAATCTACTTTCTTTTCACAATCCAATGGAACAACTCGAGTATATATAAGTATTTATTACATTCCTTTTTTGTATTTAACTGGTTATTAAATTAGAATAATTAAGATCAATATAACATTCGTATGTGAAATTAGGCAAGTAATATGATTCGCTATAATTCATCTGTAGAAACGCATTAACAAAAAAAGTATTCATTTTTAGAGTTTAAGGTGTGTACATGTGTGTATTTTTCTATGAAAAAAATGGTAAAAGCATTTACCCAGTACTTTCCTAACAAAAATTAATTGGAGAAAACATTTTTTTTTAGTTTACTCTGTTAGTACGTCTTAGGTCTTTTTAATGCGAGATTGGGAATGGCAGCTCTCTCCTTCTCTAACTTTAAGATCACGATTTGTTTATACTCACCACCAGAAATCAGGAAAATAATACTTCTAAATCTCTGTTAAACTTATTGACATTTAACTTTTCTCCCTTCTCCTCAAGTTATAACACATGTTTGTCTACTTCAAGTATTATATGTGAATTAAACTGAAAATTAATATCTTTTTTCGTTCGCAAGTTATCGTTCCAACAGACAAGCATACAAATATGCATACTGACAGACCGTCAGATATAGGGAATTATATTTTTGAAAATATAGGGCTGGAATAAAATAGCTGAATTATTTAAACATAAATTTTCTCGCAAATATAGGCAAAAATGCTCAATATTCTCAGGAAAATTCTTGCCTTGTTTAAGTGGTTGTTTTCCAAGAAACTTGGAATAGAACATAATTTTATATATACATAAATGTTTTGGTTTGAGAGACAAAAAATTTCTTGAATATTCTGAAGTATAGGCAGTATAATTACACTGGCCAACGATGAAAAAACTTTTTTAATAATTTTACCTCATTCCTATGTTTTTTGGTGTGCTGAGTCCGAAAATAATAATAAAAAAGTCGTGTCACCCATCATTTGAATGTTATTAGGTTGATAATCCAATCAGAACTTTATAAGGTTAGCAGTAAAATCAAATGTTATTAGGTTGGCAGTTCCGATAAATGTCACAGCTGTTTGTTTTCTTCCAGTTGATAGAACCTCGCATTGCAATGTTTAACCCATGTGTTTTAATTCACACTCAAAATATGGCTAATCGTGGTTGTAAAAACTCTCCCTACACTTTTTGTGTGTGGTGAGTTTGTAGTTAAAAAACATCAACGAAACATTACTAACTTTGTAAAAAAAGTATACTTTGCATATTTTGGTGTAGAAATTGGTAATCAAGAAAAATGTTGGGCTCCTCACAAAGTATGTTATGTTTGTGTCCAGGATCTTAGGAAATGGTATAAGAAAGAAAAGAAAGCTTTTAGATTTGCAGTACCCATGGTATGGAGAGAGCAAGAAAATAATTCAAATGATTGTTATTTTTGCAGCATTGATGTTTCTGGATATAACTCCAAAAATAAGAAATTAATTGTCTATCCTAACTTTACTTCAGCTAATCGGCCGGTAGGACATGGACCGGGACTTCCTGTCCCTGAGCCACCTCAGTCTATTGATGACGTTTTACAGTCCAGTCCCGAATTTAATGAAAGTCGACCGGATGAGTTTCAATGTTCTCTAGAAAATTTAAAACCTCAGTTCTTTACACAAGCTGAGTTAAATGATTTAGTGAGAGATTTGGGTTTGGCTAAGGAAAAAGCAGAATTGCTTGGGTCTAGGCTGAAACAAAAACACTTATTGGAATCTGGAATATCTATTTATCATTATAGAACAAGAGATCAACAGTTTGCTCAGTTTTTCAAGCAGGAAGAGGATTTGGTTTACTGCCATGATATTGGTAGTCAAATGAACGGATTTGGCATTTAGTACAAGAAGGAAGATTGGAGGCTTTTTATAGACTTATCAAAAACTAGTTTAAAAGGTGTTCTGTTACACAACGGAAATACTTATGCTTCACTGCCTGTTGCTCATTCAGTCCATATGAAGGAAACTCACGAAAATCTTAACATGATTTAAAAGTTGTCTACCATGAGCCTTGGTCAACAAAAGGGATTTACAAAGTTTCCATGTTTTATATGTGAGTGGGACAGCCCAACAATGGCCCGTAAGAAAAACTTTAACACTTGGTGAGAAGAACATTTTGCATAAAACTTTAGTAGACCCAAAAAAGATTCTTCTACCACCACTACACATCAAGTTAGGCTTAATGAAACAATTTGTGATAGCCTTGCCTAAAGATGGTGGATGTTTTAAATATTTGTGATTCCTCATTTATCAGAAGCCAAACTGAAAGAAGGGGTTTTCGTTGGGCCTGATATTCATAAAATGATGTTCGATTCCAACTTTCAAGCAAGGATAATTACAAAGGAAAAGGAGGCTTTGATATCATTTAAAGAAGTTGTGACTAAGTTTTTGGGCAATGTGAAAGACCCCAACTATGAACTTATCCTAGCTAATATGATGTCTGATGAGCCTTAAAGTCCACTTCTTGGACAACCATCTTGACTTTTGTCTTAAAAACTTAGGCGATGTGAGTGAAGAGCAGGGGAAACGGTTCCATCAGGACATAAAGGGGATGGAGGAACGCTACCAGGGACGGTGGAATATCAACATGATGAGTGATTACTGTTGGTCACTTCATAGAGAACAACAAAATGCATCACATCGGAGGAAAAGCTATACAAGAAACTTCACAGAGAAAAGGGAAAGGAAATTCAAAAAAATAAGCACCTAAAATATTCGCATTGAAGTGAAATATGTTATCGTGAGTAAAAATTGTAGCCTAATCAAATAAAAGTACGGTTTAAGTTTTTATTTTTTTTAGGTATCAAATTTTCCGTATTTTGAAATTTAATCTATGTCATGTTATGAGAGAACTGTGGGTGATACAAAAAAACTGATACCAGATACGGTTTCAGTAGCCAAAAAATATATAATACTTAGATGTATTGGTTAAAAAAGTTTTTACAAATATTTTTTTGTTGGCCTGTGTTATCGATATATTAGGAGTGATCGACAGACAGGAATATTTAGTATCGTAATAGATAATTATGTTAGTTATTTTTCAAATTTCAAACAAAATAATAAAGCTATTGAATTTGACATAATTTAAATTACTAAAAGTTTTCAAATTTTATTCTATTTTTCAAAAGTGGTCCATCAACAGCTATCATTTTTATTACTATTATTGCTTTTGGAGCAGATCAAATGTCAAATCAACTCAACATCAAATCAACTAATCTCATAAGAGTTTTATTTTACTCTCGGACGTTTTGTATTAAACATCATATGTCGTCTTGCATTAATCTTCCTTAGTTAATATAGTCAAGAGGAACAACTATGCGGATATTATCATCAATAGCCGATGTAACATATATCTGAACGGAATCATTTGTGCCAGTACTATTTCTACTGTTTTTGTACCTTTTTTCAGTTTTTGTGACTTATACGGTGTTTTTTTGAGTTCGTAAAATGTATGTTAGATATTTTATATTAAGTTTTAAAGTTATCAAGAAAAAAAAGATAGTCGTGACAAAGAATACAATTTAAAGTATTATATAGGTAACATATTTTTTATAAATACGAAATCTACGTCTAATAGAATAGGTAGTTTTAAAAGATCTTAAATAATTAATTGAAAGAACTGCACACAAAATGGTCGACAATTTTACAATTCTATTATAACATATCCTTTATATGGTGAATTATATCTGCAATAAGTTTTTAAAAAAATAATAACTACTAGTACTAAGGAATTGATTATCACTTCGAGTTTAATCGGAAATTAAATCAACTTCATTATTTCGATGTTGGAAATGAGGAATTTTGGCACAATGAGACTACTCAGTATATATCACCACTACCCCAAACACTTTATTTTTGCACTCGACGCACGTTTCGCTAGCCATGTTAGCTTTTTCGCGATGATTCAATCATCACTCCTGATGAAGCTAACATGGTTAGCGAAACGCGTGTCGAGTGCAAAAAATAAAGTGTTTGGTGTAGTGGTAATATATACTGAGTAGTTTCAATATTTCTTATAGAACAGCCCGTAGTATTTTATTCATGAATTTTCTCCCAAGATTTTTGCATTGCTTCATGTTTCATGTTGTCTACATTGCGAGAACTATAGTTTCCCAGTTCCACTGGACTGCTTATCAGCTTATCGATGTGTTGACATGATTACTCTCGAACGAGATAAAACATTTATTTTAAATTACGTTCGTCTAGATAACTTAAAGTAAAAGAGGAACGTACAGTTTTTCAGTGATATCTCTTCAGAAAGGGATGAAAGTTAATTATTGTGTAGTTTCAATAGTACTTCTTTTTTATATGGATATAGCACTCATCCTGCAGTGAAATCCCTAAAGTGCTACAGGAGCGGCGCGTGTGTGGAAAAGTCGATTCACGTTGGTGAAACACAGTCTTTCCCAAGGAATAGCTTGAAAAAGGTTGTACGAGGAGTGACAAGCTAAACTTCGTACGGATGTGAAGAGTTAGCGCGACATGTATTTCTAGCATGTACTGCTTTAGGAGGATTAACTGGGCTACACGCATCTAGGATTTTCCATGAAAATACTTGTAGAATAGACTCAATTCGCTCACCGTTCTTCGAATACTTGTAGAATCGACTCAAGTCGCCCACCGTTCTTTTTGTTATGTTTGCAACATGTTCGTGCCAAAAATATTTGCTCCTAAATTAACGCCCGGAAAATTGAGTGACGATACTAGAGGAATAGAGCACCCCAACATAACTATGTCGGAGTCAGTAACGTTAACTTTTTTAGAAAGAACTGCTACTTGGATATTTGTAGCGTTAAATTCTACTCGATTTCATTCACTCCAAGATATAATTTCTTCCAGGTCTTTGTTAAGTTGAATGACTTCCTGCTGTCTGCGGATATTGGCATGAGTATCCAATGATCGACCGTTCAAACTGAATGAAGAAATAAGCGTACTGTCATCTTGCAAAGCTGCAGACTGGATTCCGGATCCTTTTCAGCAGATCGTTGATGTAGATGAGAAAGAAAGTAGGTGAGTAGGTGGGGTACACCTGCGTTGATAGTGAAGGTGTTAGAAAGAAATTCGTTGACTACCACTAGTAAAAGACGCTCTTTGAGGAAACACGAGAGGCATAAACAGAACTTTTCAGGCACACTATAAGAGCGTAGCTTCGCCAACAATCCATCGTGCCAAACACGGTCAAATGCCTTGGATATATCAAGTGTAACCGCTCGAGGTTCTTCAAAGTGTTCGATTGCATGTGCATGTGTTACTAAGTTAGAAGAACTCCTGTTGATATTTGCTTACAAAAGCCATATTGATTGTAGCTAATAATATTCAATCCTTCAAGATATTTTAGCACATGCTGATTGATCACCATTTCCTTGGCTTTCGATATTATTGAAAGCAGTGTGACTGGTCGGTAGTTGTTTGACGGGGTCCTCTTGCCTTTTTTGAGTATCGGCTGAACTGTAGCGCACTTCAAGCAGAAGGGAAATATTCCTCTTATGTAGGATAGGTTGAAAAGTCTACAGAAAACTGGTGTTAGTGCTTTGGCCCATTTCGTGAGTACTATGGCAGATGTATCGTCAGCGCTAGCAAAAGTTGAGCTAATGAGTTGGCTTTCTCAACTTGTGTTGTTACTGTAGTATTATCCGGTCGTACGAGTATACGAGTATACCACCACAGTGGATTTAGCGAAATTATGACTTATGGCCTTAGCGACTGACTAAAAGGACCTGGAGTTGCTGCAGTCAAGAAGTTTGTTTTTAATTCTTTGATCGTGTGCCTTCTTGACTTTGTTGGCAATTTCTTTGCATCTGTTTTGGGTACGAGCAAAGATGTTTCGATTTATGACGTTAGGATTTTAGCGCCATTGTCAGCAGGCAAACTATAAAATTTGTTGTATTTTTTAGTTGTTGAAGTAAGGTACAGATTTTAAGCATAATTATTTAGAGTTAAATGAGTGTTAAAAGGGTAAGGTGAAGGTTAGTGGGGTTGCTTCAAATATATCACGTTATACGACTGTTTCAAGTAGAAAGTCAAACGTACCTATTTTAGAACTAAGTGCTTGCTAGGGAAGTGCTAGGCGAACCATTTCGACTATTTTTTTTGTTACTAATACATATTTGTTTTTTAAATAGAAGTGAGTTGTTTATAAAGTGGTGGATGTTTTCGGACTTTCTATTTCGTATTTTATTATTTCAAGGAAATTACCATTACATGAAAAATATATATTAGTCTACACCTATCTACGCCCCTTTAACGTAATGCTTTCAGTTATGTAATTGAAATGTTATTTATTTCTTTAACAAAACTTTACTTTGTTCTCGGCAATACAGTACTTTTCTTAATCAAGTCTATTGAAAGAGAAACGTTTGCTGTATTTTTGTTTTCTTTGCAGTTCCGCAATCAACGACTTTAAGCCATTAGCTGTGGGATTTTTTATTCTTTGAGAATTACGTCAACGTCTTTTATTTTCTATATAAACTTTTCGTTGAGGCAGGAAACATAAGTAACTAAACTTTTTTGCTTAAGTTATCATATTATAATGATGTACCTTGATAAATTTAAAACCTCGTTATCCTAATAATCAAGGTAAAGTAAACTCTCTACAGGTAAGTTTAATTGATAATAATATTTTATTAAAAACTCGCATGTACCCTCGGCTCTATTTACGTGAAATTAGAGTTAATAGAGAACATAAAATAGCACAGATATTCCTAACGACCTACAACTAACCTACCTACAACTTATTCTTTGGTGTTTTTTATTTCATACGTATTTCTCAGTATATATCACCACTATACCAAACACTTTATTTTTGCACTCGACGCGCGTTTCGCTAACCATGTTAGTGATGACTGACATCAATAAAATATATATATATATATATATATATATATATATATATATATATATATATATATATATATATATATGTGTATATATATATATATATATATATATATATATATATATATATATTTTTATGGGTCTAGCACACGTGCTACAGGGAAGTCCCTAAAGCGCTACAGGAGCGACACGTGTGCGGAGAAAGCGATTCACGTTGTTCTTGAATCGCTGCAAATTTGTGGGAAACACAGTCCTGGGCAAATTATTCCAAAGGGATGATGTTCTCCATATAAAAGACTGCTTGAGCGTTGTACGAGGAGTAACAAGCTGAACCTCATACGGATGTGAAGTATTAGCGCGACGTGTACTTCTAACATGTACCGCTTTGTGAGGAATTAAGCTGGCCACATCCTTCGAACGCTTTCCATGAAAATACTTGTAGAATAGGCTCAAGTCGACAACCGTTCTTCGATGTTCCAGCGAATCATGGCCGCCGGTCAGTTCCGGGTTTCTAATCAGACGAACAGCTCTTCTCTGAATAGAATCCAACAAATGCAGTGTATTTTTGGGAGCGGAGCTCCAAACATGGGAGCAGTATTCCATAGTTGGTCGAATCTGAGCTTTATAAAGAATTAAAAGTTGTTGTGGAGTGTAAAGCTTTCTGGTTCGAAATAATATTCCCAACTTTTGAGAAGCTCTTCTTGCCATGCCTGCAACGTGTTCATGCCAGGACATATTTGCTCCCAAATTAACGCCCAACAAATTGAGTGACGATGTTAGAGGAATGGAGTGCCCCGACATAACTATGTCGGGTTCAGCAACATTAACTTTTTTAGAAAAAACTGCCGCCTGGGTTTTTGTAGCGCGAAATTCCACTTGGTTTCTGTCACCCCAAGATAGAATTTCTTCCAGGTCTTTGTTAAGTTGAATGACTTTCTGCTGTCTGCGGATATTTGTCTGAGTAGCCGATGTCCGAGCGTTCAAAGTGAATGAAGAGACAAGTGTACTGTCATCTGCAAAGTTGTAAATTGGATTCTCGGTCTTTTCGAGCAGATCGTTAATATAAATGATAGGAGACAGTATGAGCCTTGGGGTACACCGGCGTTAATGGTGAAGGTGTTAGAAAGAAATCCGTCGACTGCCACTCGTAAAGAACGCTCTCTGAGGAAACATGAGAGCCACAAACAGAACTTTTCAGACATACCATAAGAACGCAGCTTAGCCAACAGCCCATCGTGCCAAACACGGTCGAATGCATTGGATTTGTCAAGAGCAACCGCTCGAGATTCTCCAAAGTGTTCAATTGCGTTGTTCCAAACATGTGTTACATAAGTCAGAAGATCTCCTGTTGATCTATTTTTACGAAAGCCATATTGGTGATCGCTAATAATGTTGAATCCTTCAAGATATTTTAGAAGATGCTGATTGATAGCCTTTTCCATGACTTTCGATATTATTGGAAGCAGTGCGATTGGTCGGTAGTTATTTGGCAAGGTCTTCTTGGTATCGGCTGAACTATGGCACATTTCCATATATATATATATATATATATATATATATATATATATATATATATATATATATATATATATGAAGTGAAGAATTATCCACTATTTTTTGCCTTATTTCGAAAATTTTTAAAACTTTGTAAAACCTCATTTTCCAACCCTTATTTATTAAGGGGTTACACCACCTTGAGATTTTCAAAAAATCGTATTATTTTATTTTTTGGATAGATAAATTGTTTATACTTTTAAGAATATTTTAAACATTTAACCATTTCAAATTAAAATTGTTTCCGAAGTTATAGCAATTAGAAGTGAGCGCGGCAAAGAGTAGGCCCGAAACTCAGATAGCGATCGGACCGGCACGGGCGGTCAAAACCTTGACAAAGGGTATTGTTCTTTTAGTCAGTCCTTTATAAGAACGTTGTTTAGAAGGATACGCTCAGAATAACAACGAAAATTGGTCTAGGGCTCCTGTTACTCCTTTTTCCCCAGTTTGTCTTTTATATACTTACCTTACTACCATGCCTGGTTTATATGTACTGACTTAATTGTAAAGTGATTGTCGTTACCTTGTGCAGTATGTTTCTAAAAAAGTTTTTGGAAAATATATAAGATCCTAAATTCCGTGCTGCCAGTTGAGTTTTTATAAATAAACATAAAAAAAATAATTGTTAGATTTTTCGAAGACACATAATAAAATGTGTTTTATGGTTATAGACCTTTCTCGAACCATACTTATTAACATTCGTTCAGCGGTATATATTTTCCTTAACAGTTTGTTTGTAAATATACCTTTCTAGAGTTTGCAAATATTATAGATACGATAATGCCAAAGAATATCGTAATTAGTGGTAACTTTAAAATTTGAAGTATAGAATAGTTTGATTTATTCCTCTTTACCTACATATTCCATGTAAAAATTGTTTCCTCTTTACCTACATGTTCCATGTAAAAAATGTAATTTTATCTAGACTTTCAAGAAGTTTGGCATTTAATCGGTATATATAAGAGTAAAATTGCTGGCACATTGTTATTTTAGTTTTTCACCCTCGACCGAAATATATTACTATCGTTAATATGTTAAAATTTTAAGCGAAGTCAAATATTGTATTTGTTGAATATATTTTTCGCTACCTTCATATAGGTTCGAAGCAGGCTGATACAAAGATAAATTGTTGCATCCTTGATATATTTTGCATGTTTAGTAATTGTCGTAAATAGAGTCCTCTTCTACTCCCGAATAAAACAATTAAGTCTAAAGATCCCGTTGATCATGTTAGTGAGCTCAAAGATTTGCTTTTGTGGAAGATTTTTTAGCGATCTCGACGTAATTTTGTCGTATCTTAAAGCTTTCTTGGTCGCCTTGCTTTTGAGAACTTCCTCCTCCACCTGGAACAGAGATGATGACGTTTGCTGGCTGGATGTGGACTTGTGGACAGCTATATCCATGTCCAGATTTAGTGGTACAATAGGCCGATACTTGTCTACTTTACAAACAATTTTTTGTTTGGAAAAGAGAATTTTCCGCACGATATCATCATACAGTGGCAGGCTATGAAAAATTTGACAGATACGTAATTGTTTATCTGTTTAATTTTTTTGTTAATTATATGTTCATGTTCATCCTGAAAAATGCTACTTTTCGATCTTGACACGAAAATAACTATCTTAAGAATAATACCATTCAAATCTAAATATTATTCAATAATGAAGATATATGGTAAATGGCATTACATGTGCCTTTGTAGGAACTTCTTAGTATCATCGTGCAATTCAGCTATATTGTGTGATTTATTTATTCATAAATGATTCACATAATGATTTAAACTGATCTAATATATCATGGTGAAATAGTAGTAGCAAGGCCACTTAATCACTTTTTGCTGCGACCGTTATCTATGATTGATTTTGTACTAGAAGCAATATTTAATAACATCAGTGCATAACTAAATTGATATTGTAAGAGTTCTTTGACACTGGTATCAATTTATGGCATGGATGTGTTTTTTATTGATTGCCATATAAGAAGGAAGAATTATACCTTAAAAGGATATTGTATTTGTGACTGTTTACTACAGGGGATTGGTTTGGAATTTTTGCTACCTCCCGTATTTTATTCGTAAAAAAATCACTAATATTCTTGCACACCCTCGCGTTGCACCGTCCCCAAATCACAAAAAAATTGCTCCCAATTTTCGGAAACTTGTTGGTCTGTTTGTTAACTGGGACGAAAACTCTCAAATGAAGTGAATCATCGATTTAATATTTAGTGCACATGTAATATTACATGTAGAAAAAGAACCTATCGTTTTGCAATATCACTGAGGAAAGGAATGAACAATGCGGATGTCGATAAATCTTGTATAGTTTTAATAATGTTATGAGAATTTTTATTGTTTGAGAAAATGACCAAATTTTCAGCATTTTTCCTTCCTCTATAAAAGAAAAATATTGTATTGTATAACTATTTATATATCAATAGTTAATTCTCAAAAATGATAACTGGTTGTGAGGGAGATATACGAGGCTGGTTTGAAAAGTCCGTGCAAAAATAAAAACTACTTATGTGTTTGGGGTAAACCTTTTTTATTTTTCGACATAGTCTCCTTTTAGGCTTATACACTTCGTCCAACGATGTTCTAGTTTGTTGATCCCTTCCGAATAATAGGATTTGTCCAAGTCTGCAAAATATCCATTAGTGTCTGCAATCACCTCCTCGTTTGAATAAAATCTTTGTCCCGCCAGCCATTTCTTCAAATTGGGGAACAAATAGTAGTCCGAGGTAGCCAAGTCTGGAGAATAGGGGGGATGTGAAACGAGTTGGAATCCTATTTCCATTCATTTTGCGACCACAACTGCTGAGGTGTGTGCTGGTGCGTTGTCGTGATGGAAAAGGACTTTCTTGTGGGCCAATCGCGGGCGTTTTTCTTGCAACTCGGTTTTCAAAAGGTCCAATAACGATGAATAATATTCACCTGTAATAGTTTTACCCTTTTCCAGATAGTCGATGAGGATTATCCCTTGCGAATCCCAAAAGACAGTCGCCATAACCTTTCCGGTCGAAGGAACGGTCTTCGCCTTTTTTGGTGCAGATTCCCCCTTGGTAACCCATTGTTTAGATTGTTGTTTGGTCTCAGGAGTATAGTAATGTATCCATGTTTCATCCACAGTGACGAAACGACGCTTAAAGTCCTCCGGATTCTTCTGGAACAGCTGCAAACCATCCTTGCAACACTTCACACGATTCCGTTTTTGGTCAAGCGTGAGCAATCGCGGCACCCATCTTGCGGATAGCTTTCTCATGTCCAAATGTTAATGCAAAATATTATGTACCCGTTCAGTCGAGATGCCCACAGCACTAGCAATCTCACGCACCTTAACTCTTCTGTCATCCATCACCATATCATGGATTTGATCAATGATTTCTGGAGTCGTAACCTCCACAGTCCATCCAGAACGTTCAGCGTCACTTGTGCCCATATGGCCAGTCCGAAAATTTTGAAACCACTTATAAACTGTTCTAATCGAAGGTGCAGAGTCACCATGATGTTTATCAAGCTTCTCTTTAGTCTCCTGAGGCGTTTTGCTTTTCATAAAGTAATGTTTAATCACCACACGAAATTCTTTTTCGTCCATTTCTTGAAAATCACTCGACTTCCTTGATTCACACGAATGCCAAACACAAAGAAATAGACCAATATGGCTGAAACTTGGTGTGCGTTCATTCAAGAGATGCTACTAACTAAACATGACCTCGATACGCGCCGGTGGTGCCTTCTCTCGGACTTTGCACGGACTTTTCAAACCAGCCTCGTATCTATAATTTTGGGTTTATATATTGTTATTATATTTATCGATGACTAACTATCGATATATCAAAAAAAACTATCCTTCTGAAAATTTTTTGAGAGTTTTTGAGGCTTAAAAGTCTAAAAAATTTTGTTACAGTCACTTCTAGGAACTTCTAGTGATACACTTTCTCGAAGCCTATAAAGGTTAAATGTACATTTTAATACATTTCTATCTTTTTTCAGCATTTCTGTGCAAGAATGACTTGGTACAAATTCACTTTCATCTTCATCAATCTCATGTTCTATGTTGTTTCTTAATCTATCCCGAAGAGTTTTTTTAAATTGATGGTTCTGTTCACACAGACGCTTCTATAACAATTGCAATCACCGTTTTTGAATAATGACAATATATATTTTAAATTGTTAGAGAAATATACATTTTGGACAACATTCGTTAAACAAGTTAGCCAGATGTTGACTAGACTTGTACCTCCACATTTAAGCAACTCAGCTAGAATATTACCAGGGACGAGTGATCTACGTTCTTTACTCTATTTAGGCTTTGCTCTATTTATTTTTGGAAATTACAATAATTTCTTTTTTTAGACTCTTTTTATAGATTTTACAAATGTAAAAAATTTAAACTTTGTAGGTTTTATTATACTAAATGAAAATATGCAATTTTTTTACTACGTACGTACCTGCAAATGCAGGTTTTCTAACAATGATCGTATTCCCGTTATACACTTTTGCATCATGTACGTTCTAATTGTTTAATAAATACCTAAACTATAAAAACAGAACAAAAGTGCTAAAAATCCAAAATCTGCAAGGTGTATTTATGCGTTATAGTTTATAATACTATATATTATCTTTGATACGCCTCTGAATATTTGCCATAATCCACCAACTCCCGGACTTCAAGAAAATGCACAATCATCAGCTTATAGGAATCTTATTAAATAATAAATCAGATAACCAATATAATCGCTATTGTATTTGACTATCGGTTCCCTTCTGTAAGCCCATAAATTATATGTTAATTAAGATTGAACCAATTTTCCTATCAAGGTGAGACTAAACTGTATCGGAAACAGTTTATGAAATAATAGTGGACGAATTTCAGGAACATCGAGCCAAAGAGTTGATAAAGAATTTCGTTTTCTTCTTTGTTAATAACCTATGCATTTACACTGTGAGTGAAACTTATTTAGAATTTTCCATATATTCTAGTATCTTTCTTGATACTCCATCAATTTCCATGAATTTTTGGATATATTTATAAAGTAAATACCTATGCTGGGAGTAGCATGTCATAATTTTCAAAAAAGTTCAGAGTATCTTCACCGAACATGATTCATTCCTCATTTGAATAGGTACGATTGCCTATCAGCTTCACCTCCCACCTATGATAGAACCATACTTCTTCCTTTTACTGCTGACCTGTCTTTTGTGATTCTAACCAATCTTTCTTCTCTCAATCCAGCGAAATGTTTATTCCATTCTAGGTTTTTGTTTAACATTTTATTATTTATATTATCGTATAGGCATGTAGGTCTAACGTTGTGAATTAGCTCTCTATCCAATAGGATTATTCCTAGTATTTTCATTTTTGTTGTTTCGGGCATCTGTCTCCCTTCTGATGTTTCGGGTCGAGTTTTCGCTGTGGATAATAGTACAGGTCTACCTGTGATCTCGAAATTTTAAAGTTTTATTTAAATTTTAAGCCTTTGTGTTTTTGAAATACTTATGCTTCATGTCTTATTCATCACACACAACAAGTTTGTGTGTGATGTTAGATATTCTTATACACAGTGTTTCTGATTGCTGGTAGTGTCATTTCAAATTTGTTTTCTGTTTTATTAAATTAATAAAGTAATCTCTAAAGATCGTTTTTGTTCCCTGTTGTCACTACCTGTAAGTTAGCTTCGATTTTCTAACTTCGCAATTTACGAACTTGTCTAATTATCTCATTAAAAGCAGTGGTCTCAAGGAGTCTAGTTGGTAAATTTCTTTTTCTGTGTCCACCGTTGATTTTGGCTGCAATATCTCTTTATAAGCAAATATTTTCTCTATGATTTTGACAATGTTATACAGAAAATATCTATCATAAAGAAGATATACAACGTCCTCTGGTTGAACTCTATTGAAAGCTTTCTCCAAGTTAATGACACATAAAAACGCCGATCTATTTTATTTTATCGATTCTTCTGTAATTTTCCTTAAGATCAAAGCGATGTCCCTGATCTAACTCCTGTTGTTTCTCTGTTAGTACAACCTGCTCGTTGATTTCGTTGGTTATTAACTTTGTTTTTAGTTGGGGTTAGAGTTGTAGCTGGAAGGTTTATTTTTCCATAGTTTAAGGGTTCAGTTTTATCTTTCTTATTAGACAAAAAGATTGTAGAGCTGGTTCTTCATTCGCATGGATTTTTAAAAAAACGTTTTTAATAATGATTTATCATCCAAGAAAATACGTTGAATTATTTATTAATAGTAACAAAAGAATTATTTCTATTGATGTTAATGCAATTAAGGATTAAATTCTAGTTTCACAAAATTCTAAAACTACAAAATCTACAATTAATGAATGAATTGACGACGATATCAAGAAAAAGCTCATCCCTAGAGAAAAATCAAGCAATGTCTGAAATTCTATGGACTTCCTTAAATCCTCAAATCCTCCTTTTGTGGTCAATAATCAGCGCCTTTAACTCAGTCATATGTACTAAACTTAGAACACTTCGCCCAGATTCTGGACTTCCTTATTATAAATTTAAACGATATCATCGTTAGTTTCAATGTCAAGTCGTTATATCCCAGAAAGCCAATTGATAAAGCACTACAACAAATAGTACAGAATGTAAACATTCTAGCCCATATAATAGATCTGCTAAAACATTGTCTCGAGAACGTCTACTTCATGTACGACAAACAAATATACTGACAAATAGAAGGTGTAGCTATGAGATCATCCCTATCACCAGAAGTTATTATTCTCTA
Source organism: Pachyrhynchus sulphureomaculatus (assembly GCA_019049505.1). Lineage (NCBI taxonomy): Eukaryota > Metazoa > Arthropoda > Insecta > Coleoptera > Curculionidae > Pachyrhynchus > Pachyrhynchus sulphureomaculatus. The sequence continues at coordinate 50,420,064 of CM032454.1, read as the reverse complement.
TACGATCTATATAAACCACCAAAACATTTTTTAGCAGTTTTTTTGGTATTGGTGCATCCGTCAATGGATCTCAGGAATCATTTCACTTTATCACGACTCTCAACCGAGCTAGGATCGACGAAGAAAGAGGACAAAACTCAAAGTATTTATCACAGTACCAAGGTAAAGTAAGATACATAAATTTGCATTACTGGATTGAAGGATGAGAGAACTGTCAAGAACTGCTGAAACATAGACTTTGTTCAATTTTACTGGTTCATATTGAGATTTATATACTTGGGGTCTTCTTCTTGAAGTGCCATATCCGATATGGACTTAGGCAACTTCTTGCCTTTGCCTATGGTTGGTGCCTTTTTAAAAGTTCTACAGAATAAGGGACCTACAGTTTAATGCCGGTTCTGAAGGGCCAAATTGAGAGAGCTTTACTAGGTATGATACTACGGGTGGTTTGCCATTGCCTTCCCCAGAGAGACAACCGTCACGTTGTAAAGGCTTTTTATATTATTTTCTCGAGCCGAGATACGAACCTGAGTTATGCTTGGGGTAGAACCCTATAAAGCGCTGTCAAGCGGTAATTGTTAGCAACTCTCTGAATAATTCCTCTATTGGTCTGTGACCTTATATAGCCCCAGACAAAGGACAGGTGTTTAAAACTCGGCTTACATTAGCCAGGGGTAAAAATTATTGTATCTTACTTATTTTCTGATCTATTTCGAGAGAAAAAAGAGAATGCAGCTATAAAACCGAAGCTATGGAGTCGACACGTTGATGACGAATTCGTTCGTATGGACTGGACCAGAGCTACGCCTCGACTTTCTAGACCATCTAAACTCCTTTGACCAGAGACTTCAGTTCATCTTAGAAATGAAACAAAACAAGATGTTCTTTCTAGTCATGTATGTAGCCAAAACTCAAGATATTTGAAACATACGGTATACAGAAAACCAACATATACGAATAGACATCTTAATATGCCGCCATCCGTCACGATTGTATGCCGTGGTGCCCGTGGTGAGCATATTAGTTTCCAGATCGATCTGTCTTATAGAGCACGCTAAGAAACCAGAATAGCTAAAAAGAATCACCACAACTCTAAAGTAGAATGGATTTCGACATCCCTTTGGATAATATATGTTTTTTTTTTCATTTTATTGTACAGGCCGACTAAGTGAACCGATCGGCTTGAAACTTTCAGAAAATATGCATTTTGTTATAGCAAAAATACCCTGAAATTTTGGTTGAAAAATATTGAACCAATTGAATTTGTTATTTAAAATTTTAATTGCCTGCCATTTTATGCCATTTGGTCCAAAATGTATCTTTTTTTTTTCAAAATTTACGTCTTGACCCCAGTTTTCCGATGACATTAAAAAAAAATTTTTGGGGTCTTTTTAAAAAATCACATCTAATAGAGAATCGCGAGACCTTTATTTAAAAAAAATACATTTTCGTTAACAATTTTTTTTCCAAAATGTCAATTGTTATTTGATTAACAAAAAATGTTAAAGAACTGGTTAAAATAACTCCAAAAAAATTTTTTAATGGCATCAGAAAGCTAAGGCCGAGATTTAAATTTTGAAAAAAAAAGATCCATTTTGGACTAAATGGCATAAAATGGCAAATCAAATTTTAAATAACAAATTCATTTACGACTACTGGCTCAATATTTTTATACCAAGATTTTAGGGTATTTTTGCTATAACAAAAGGAATATTTTCTGGAACTTTCAAGCCGATCGGTTCGCTTAGTCGTCCTGTACAATAAAATAAAAAAAAATATGTTTTTGCATGTTTTTTAAATTTTGTAGGTTATTTACACATTTAAGCCACTTGAAACTAACGAAGGTTTGTTGGAAATTTCATTACGAAGAGTATATTTTTTTGTTTGTCTCAATCCGACTGATATAACCGGAGTTATTCACATTTTAAGCTCAAAAAACGCGTTTTGAAAACACTAATTGTTTATAAACACAAGAGCATAAGTTTTTCAAGATCCAAAATTCAGGACAACACTCCTAGTGATACCTCAGAGAGGATAAAACCATAATATTGCTATATCTAAATTATGCCTATCTCATCGTCATTTTGGCCTTTTTTTACTTCACTATCTGGAATTATCAAGAAGAAACGAAAATTCGACCAAAAGGAGAGCTTATATACACGGTGGATATTAGAGAACAGTAAGCAGGAAATATCGTCCCGATTCTTATTACATTCTTCTACTTTTAATGAAATATTGGTACTTCTTTATCCTCCACTGTACCCTATTTATCATCATAATAATTTGAACCTTCTACTTGCTAGAGAAGACATATTATTTAAATTGCTATAGTAATTACATGCCTATGTTGTATATATTTTAGAGTCCGGCTTAATATATTGTTGCTGACAAAAATTATAACGGAAATCTCGAAGACAGTGGCGTATCTGGAAAACCAGGTAAAAAATAATAATAATATGCCAAAATTGAACAAGGGCTGTATTTAAGCAAGTATTTACTGTTGTCCTATCTGTTGAACCATCACTGTAACTTTAAACTTGCTAAGGATTCCTTTGCAGGTTTGTGGTTTAAACGGTTCTCGCCAGAGAGCAGGAATGCTGTCAATATTGAGTTCTCATCTGTCGTATTGCGCTAGTACTACTTTGTGTTCTGTTCTCTCCTCTGTTGATCCTACTCAGCTGATCAGTCATGACACGAAAAGTGCGTCTCGAGAATTTACGATAAATGGGAATCAGTAAAATATAGACTTTGTTCAGTTTGGGCAGTTAATATTAATTTTTATGTACATGAGTTTGATCAACCCTTTGAGAATGCTCTACTCCTTTTGTTGGTCAACGATGACTTTGTTTTTACCAAAAAATTGTATGTTATTTGGAAATTTGAATGACCCGAGAGGGCAGATATGCCTTCAACATTGGTTTCGCAACAGACGAAGATATTAATTTTTCTTTCTTACTGTCTTAAAAATTAACGCTTTGTTTACAAATGCATTAGACGAGGTGGTAAGGATTTGATTGTTTATTATGGCCCTCCTCTGTGTAACTTCTCACGAGGGAAGGACACTGTCTCCATTGTTATTCTATTCTTGTTCAAGTATCTAAATAAGTGCGTTATCAATAATATGATGATATCGGTAATTTCTGTTGGGATCGCCTTAATCCTAGTTCGCCATTAGATATCCATCCTGCCCTACAGCAGAACAAGAAAAACATTGTCTTCATTGTCAGACGTTCCTAGTTCGAGCGTTGTTTCACCAACAACATGCCTTTACATCAATATCGTCCTTAAAAATTGCTGGTGTATGCTGCAACCTTACGCATAACAACCTACTAGTATATCGCGGAGCTAGGTCTTGTAACTAAAAAATCAAATATAATATGTCCCAAGTTACAGTGCATGACTTCAATTGACAATAATATATAAATTACACATTATACAATAGCTTTCTTTTTATTGCTTGTTAATGATGGGGTAAGGCCACTCCAGGTCCCAGGAAAAAAGGCTAATTTCGGAAAGTTTTTCAAGAGTATAATAAAAGCAGTCCAAAATTTATTCGAAGTACTTTATTAAACAAATATTTAAATGTACCAAAATATTTTTTTTAGCTTTGTAATTCAAAATGGCTGCTTCCGAATGCAAGACGACGAGGCATTTTTTATGCGAGGCCTGAAACGGGCGAAACGATTGCTCCCATACACTCCAACCCAGAGCAAGAAACCAAAAAAGTTACATTAATATATGTCAAAAACTAGTGGATAACATACGGAAATTGGAAAATATCGTTTTTTTTTTTTTTTTTTTTCGAAAAATGTTCATTTTTCACTCAAAAAATTTGTAAAATTCAGCAAATATTCATGCCAAATATGTCTTACGCGTTTTGCACGATGGTCATTCAGAACAATATGGTGGATTTTTTGTATTTTTTGGAGTGACTGCCTCATTTGGATGTTCGGAACGTGGTGAATCATCAGTGGTGGTACGACTGCATTTAAGTTCACTAAACTATCGACATTGAGTTACTTGCGACGAAACACATGTGCCATAACCAAGCAATTATTGGGTTCTAACTGTATTTTTTCCAACAAAACGCAATGTTTAATCAACACATGAAATTGTTTGTTCCATCGTTATGCAAAAATCAATAGTAGCGTCACTCAAACAGCTGTAACTCGCGAACTAACAGCTAAAATGTCATTAAAATTTTACATGAATTTTCTGAGGGTTGACACTAACTGAAAATCATATGTTTTTTTTTGTTTGTGCTACTACCTTTTGGAAAGTGTCGGGAATTTTCTCGCCATGTTTGTATATTTATTTATAAGGAAACATATACGAACAAAAAGTAGTTTAAAACTTATCGCAAAATCCGTACATACATATATTAATGAAATTTTGGCTTTCTGTCCTAGATTGGAATCTACGGGAGCAATCGTTTCCGTTCAGGCCTCGCATAAAAGGTGCCTTGTGGATTATGAAGCAGCCATTTTGAATTAAAGAGATAAAAAAAAAGTTTTTATAAACTTACTTATTTAATAAAGCACCTCAAATAAATCTTCGACTGATTTTATTACAGTCGTGAAAAAAATTCTCGAAATTAGCATTTTTTCCTGTGACCTGGAGTGGCCTTATCTCTTAAATCAAAAATACATAGGATCCGATCCGGATTAGAAATTAAAACGTTAAATTATTTTTAAAGCAACCAATTTAAATCTTTTTACTTCTGATTTTTTGATGAAATCCTAGATTAAAGCTGACTAAGTCGTGGCTGCTCTTCAGAAGAGATATTATAACTTACGATTAATACAGGAGAAAATATAGTTGTTATCATCCCCCAAATTAATTTTATGCCTTTATAGACCCATTTTAGCAGTAATTTGTTAAAAAGCTAATACAAATTCAACTTTTAAAGGAATCTCCTTCGTTTTTCTTATTTATTTGTCCAATTTTAGAGTGGAAAAATGACACTTGCTTCGATACGATGAATTCATCGAGGTCTTTTTGGAGGATTATCATATAATATCTACTTTTTTACAAAAGTTTTTTTTTGTTGTTTTCCTTGAACCTGGGGAGCAAGAAGAAAGCAGTATCGTTTGCTTTTAGTCTGGGAAGTGATCCTATGTAAAACCCACCTGGAATCTTGGTGAATTGTCTCTAGCTAGTGTAGATGATGAGAAATAACTTGCTCTTTTACTTCGAGTGTATTTGAAAGTTCCTGTGGAGTGTGGCAAGGATCCCGTCCAAAATTTGCTTTAACTCATTGGATTCTACTCTTTTTCGTTCCCAAGCATTCTAAAATTTGAAGTTTCCCCCTGGAAACTAGTCGAATCACTTTCTATACATACTTTACGATACAACGTTTTCCCTCAAAGTCGAGCAAACTATTCTTGTGTGAGAAGATGATATCGAGTCTGTAACTGGTATTTTGGTTATGTTCCCAGTAGGGTCAAGTCTTATATGTCGATTAAAAGCAAAAGAATGATACATTCAAATGACTATGGAACGCGAGGAATTTCCACTTTGATTATGTTCTGGATTTGATGAAAGTTAGGGACAAAGAATTAACTTACACACCTAATAATTATCCTTTACTCACTCCGGTCTACTGAGACTATGCACTGGTCTAAAAGTTGAGAAATCGCAAGGTTTCGCTTGTTTACATTTAAATATGACCTAATATTAACAGTGGACTCAAGGAAGCATGACCGATATGGTTGATTGTAAGTGTGTCAGATTTCAAAAATTGAAAATATGCAGTGATTCACCGGCTTTCGCTATATGATTAAAAGTCTAATCTTATTAAATAAAGGATTACGCGCGATCATTTACGTATTTTGCATAAGACAGCACTGAAATTTTGGCCAGGGTTTTCTACTTTTTCTTACCTCACTCATTGTAGTTTCTAATGGATCACTAATTTGGCGAGAAACAATGTCATAAATAACATATTCTGTCTATTCTGTGTAAGGAGGAAATTCTCTACAAATGAGGACAGATAAGTACTCATACGATTTCACATAAGAGAAACAAATAAAACTGAAAATACATACTAACACTAACTGTCTGTAAATAAAAATGAAAAGACTAAGAACTTAGCTGGACCATATTAATGTTTTTTATTAAATTTAATAATAAATTTACATTGCTATCCTGAACTTTTTTGATAACAGAAATAACTAAAGATTTTTAGGAGGTAATGCAAAATTGTAAACGTAGTTTTCAAACTTACTGACCTTTTTTAGTGACCTACGCCTATGGATAACATTTAAGTCCCATAATTATATTAGCCGAAAAATGCGGTAATACTGTAAAAGCATTCATAAGGAAATCATTGATGCGTAAACTACTGCTTTGAAATTGTTTTTCTACAATTTAGTTGTTGAGTTCAAACGTAAAAATGGGAAATGCCATTTTATACTTAACTCAACATACAGTGCTAATTTTCCCGCTGATAGCTTCCGTCTTAAATTTTTATTGTATAGGTTAAAGGAACAAATAAGGTTTAAACTGGGGTCCTGAAAAAAGTCTCTAATAAGTTAGCTACTTTAATAGATTTTATAATTTTCAAATTACAGGCATCATTAAGATGCATCAGCGTGTTTACATTCCACTTTTCAATGAAAATTCTTAACAAGACTAACACGTTGTGCATATTTTAGTGAAGTTTAATTAAAACATAAGAAATCTTAACAGGGAGCTTGATGATAAACTACATTTTTTGTATTTTCGCTAAATATATCTGCATATTCGTCTATTAGGCATAAATTTTGTTTATATACTAACGTTTCGCCATCCATATTATACTTTATTGACTATGTTCCACATTTTTGTATTTTTGTTATCTGCCTTTCTATTCATGAAGTATAAATTTAGTTAAAACATTTGATATTCTATCATTTAAATATTACCTAACTAATTAAGGTTGACTAAAAAATGATATTTCACATGTACTCTAGCTGATTAATGATATAAGAAGCTTTAATGTCTGAGATAAAAATAATTTCACATTATTTTAACGATATTTGGATTTCTGGACCAATATTAATGTTAGGTAACTGTATGAAAATTGGACTATTTATTCTCAAGTTAAATTCGGACATAAGCATATAAGTTTATGTATACATACATATATACATACATACTTACATACGTACATACATATTGCTAAATTTAATTTTCCGTATATCACTAACAAGTGTCATCTAGAGGTTTACTGTGTCATATTAAAACTGGATCGTTTCCTTATTTTTTTTAATTTATACGCGAATTATGTATCTAAGATTTTTTTTTAACCGTCAAAAAACTTAATTGTAGAAATTATAACATAAAACAATAAGTCATAATTCAATTTCGGTCCAAAATGCTATAAAAACATTCAAAATGATGAAAAAATTGTATACAGTGATTGCTTATCGACATTACAAGCTTTGCATAACATACACGTTTTTTTGGATGGAAGACGACAAATCCATTGGAAGACCAAATCCAATCCGACCACCAGAAATGATTCAACGACTTAGTGAAGTGTACACATACATACTTACATTTATATATATGTATATATATATATATATATATATATATATATATATATATATATATATATATATATATATATATATATATATATATATATATATATATATATATATATATATATATATATATATATATATATATATATATATATATTTATTTATTCAAACGGGTGACTCGTGGGATAATGTAGGAGCACATTGAATACTTCTTGTTAATTAAAAAATTTTTGAAAGATTAAAAAAAGAGCGCAACTGAATTTTCCTTTTTTTTTAACTTTTTTGCAACAATTATTATAATTTACAGTCCGCACCTGAATGTCTGCTATTGTACGAACTAGCTCAGGCGCAGGCCTGTGTTGCCAAATATACGATTTTCTTCAACAATTACAGATTTTAAAATTTCAGGTAAAATTACTCTAATAACAAATGAAAATAATAATAGAAAATACCTAGTAAAAAAAATATTTAACTATAATTAAGAACATTTTTTATCTATAATTTAAAAAGAAATAAGTCCTTGATATTAACAACTGGATCATTGCTCCGTAACAGCTGATTTTTACTTTTATGTTAAGAGCTGTTTGGGCTTGGGCAAAATAAAAAGATAATTTCAAATAGATTTTCTCTTACCTTTTCCAAGAATAATACCGAAATGGTAAACGCTTTTTTGTAAGAAATACAAAATTTTTTCAATGTTAAAGTGAAAAAACCATGTAGGTTTAAAAACGTTAATATACCTTGAATGTGCATATCTCCATATAAAATATCCTAGGTTGTGCGTTACATATTTATAATTAAACCAACTGTACCAAACGGCACGAACGACCACACTTGTTGCTATATTCTACACTATCTATAAATTTCTTAATCACTCACTATATTAGTCATTTCTTAAAAAAAACCTGCCTGTTTTTACCTTGCTTTATCTACGACACATTGCGAAATTTATAAACGCTCAATATAAATAAAAATATAAATTTGCATTCGACGTTTTGGTAGAAGACGTTGTCACTTGGCCAACGTCAAGCAGAGAGCCACTAAAAAGCTACTAACAAAGCCGCCGACACTGATAAGAAATGTTTTGTTGTCGGGTGCCGATAAGAGATCCTTTGTCGGCTTTAGAATAAAGTAAAGCAGTCATTTTTACAATGAAGCGCATAAAGTTTCTCTCTTATTATAATAAACTTGTGTAATTAATTTGCTGGTGTCACGAAGTAATTATTTTAAAAGTTAACAATTTTTATAACATTTTTTTGTATTAAATTTGTTTAGGAAAAGCCAGTTTAAATGTGAACACTGTAGATCTTACGTTTTGCTTAACGATCGGCGATATTGTGAAGTTGTATGGTTCAACAGTGGCGGCGTGAAAAAGATATTCATGTTTTCATTTGTTTAGGGTCGATTTTTTTTTTATTATTGAAATCCGCTATTTAAGGTGAATTTCTTGCAATCGGTCTTGCTACAAGGATGCGCTAGTTCTAAAATATGCAGTAAATTCCATAACACCCTATATATACATACATATATATATATATATATATATATATATATATATATATATATATATATATATATATATATATAATTACAGGGGATATCCTAAAAACTAACGTATTTCCTTCGAGGGCTGATAGGTCATAACTCATCAGAATATGTAATTTGACCGTAGTGAAAAATGGTTAGATTTAGGCCACTCTCTGATTTGTCGGTGCGGTATCGTTTTTCTCGGTGTGTTTGACTTGCGCGGAATGCGCTGGTTCGGAGCATGTCAGATGTGTTTCATTGAAATATAGCTGTTCGACATGTTTTCGTTGCCAATTCGGTACCGAGTGCACTGAAAAAGACGATACCACACCGACAAATCAGGGAGCGGACTTAAAGATATTGACGCTTTTATGAATTTCGTTAGATCTGTTTATCCAGTGCCACAACAACAAATTTCCGTATTCTTGGATTTTGGTAATTGTTACGTAATTCTGAGTAACCCTGCTGTTAATCATAGTTCAAAATAAAACTAATTGTGCTAAGCTTGTGGGAGATTAAAACATTTTTGCAAATATGAATAAAAACGTTTTAATTAGCTTACTTTGACTCTCCATATTTTAAAAAAAATGTATCAAGCTCACCTGGCCAGATATTTAGAAATATTGCGTTGGTTTTTAGGACGACATATATATATATATATATATATATATATATATATATATATATATATATATATATATATATATCTATTTCATTTATTCAAATATTCTGCCTTATTCCCCGAATATTATGTTACCATTAAAAATAAACATTAAAGCCACGGTAAAGGCGACAACCGTCTGCAGCTTCTCTTCAGCAGGAGACGGAAGAAAGTCAGTGTATCTTCATTCTTCAAGCAGCAGGTGCTAATCTCGGGTTGCGGTAGTACCAATGTCGCGTCCACTAATATGATAGACATCTTACATCGCGTCGGATCCCGCACAGTTGAGCAGGTTTGATTTTAATTGGTACTAATTCGTCGTAAAAGACAATTTATGTTATAGAGGATGTAGTTATTGAATTATGAATGATAATGTGATAATAGTTAGTTAAAAAGGTAAGTTGGGAGCTGTTCGATTATTGATAACAAGATAAACAGAACAATATAAAATAGGTATGGTAAAATATTTCTAAAAGATTTTTTCAAATCATAGAATATAGGTATAAAAATAATTAATAAAATAAAATATACTTAGGGGCAAAATTAAAGGATATTGAATTTTGATGTGTAATTTCAAACACGTGTTAAACTAAAAAATGTTAACCGTTTTTATTAGATTATTTTTAAAATAAAAGCTCAATTTATTTTTAATATTCAGAGGGAGCATATAAGAGTACCAAAACGAAGTCTATTTTTTTAGATACTGTATGTAGATCTAAATATAAGTTACAAGAACATTTTTGATTGTAGGTGTAGAAAATACAAATTTTCTTGTAAATATCTACATTTTTGAAAAAATGTCATTAAATTAACTCGGTATGTGACGGTGAATTTAGTTTACTTTTAATGACTTGACTAATCTACCTGATTTTTTGTAGTCAGAAAGTTACTTATACACAGAATCATATTAGTTATAGTTTAGACCGGATAATTAGCCGTAGGGAGTGTTACGATTAATTGCTTGACAATATTTTTTACTGAATTCGAAAAATTCTCTTACCAATAAAAAAATTTTAACATATATTCTAATAAGCCATACACGAGAAGATTAATAATGATATTATTGTAACATTTCATTTAGTTAGTTAGAAGTTACTTCAAATTACTTAATCTATCTGAATCTATTGACATGTAGACGTCAACAAGAAAATTTGTGCACTGACGAAAATATATTTAAGACGTCACAGTATTTTTCCACAAAATTAATTGATTTTTCAGTGAATATTTCGGATGGAAATTCATTATAAATATATAATAAAATACTGTTTTTAGTCAATTTTTACTGGTTTATTTTTAATTGTGATGACGCGTTTCGCTGTCGATGCAGCTTCTTCGGATCTACATTTTGCACTGTAAAGTTAGGTTTAATGTTTTTAATTTTATTTCATTTTTTAATTATATTATTACACCTGTTTAAATTATATTGATAGTATTAGAAAACCCACACAGAAATGGTATTAGGAGAATAAATTGAATAATGGTGAATTGTTTAAATCTACCTGGTCGTTGAGCAAAGTACCTGTAGTCCGTAATCGATTTATTTACATTGTCTATAAAAGGTTTAGTTTTAAACCTTTTTGATGGGTATGTAAAATTTTGAAATTCTTATTAAACGTGTGATTCTGTGTTAAAAGATTATTAGCATATGTTGAATGATATTCTATGGAAGAAACCTTTTTCGTGTTCTGTAATTCTTTGTATAAATGTACGTCCAGTTTGTCCTATGTATGCTTTAGGACATGACCCACATGTTAATTGATATACTCCTGATTTATTGTCTTTATTGATTTGTGGTTTGTAGTTTTTGAGATATTTCCCTATAGTATTGTTTGTCTTGTAAGCTATGTTGATATTTTTTTGAGTCAAAAATTTTCCAAGTTTTTCCCGTGGATAAAGTGAAGAATATAACAATACTAGATAATTCTAAATTAGTGTCTTTCGATGTCAAAAACTCATTTCCAAGTGTTTCCCCAGACGAAACAATAATTTTCATAGAGAACCTATTAACAAAAAATAAAGTAAATGAAATTATAAAAATGGACATAATTAATTTATTAAGAACTTGCCTAAGACAAAATTCTTTTTCATTTAACAATAAATTCTACAATAATAATGAAGGGTTAATTATGGGGAGTCCATTAAGCCCATTACTTGCTGAAATTTTCGTGGACAGTATTGAAACAATATTTAACAATCATAATAACAATAGTAAAATTGTCTATACTGGTATCGATACGTAGACGATATAATTGTATGCTTTACAGGAACGACCAGACAATTAACTCACTTTTTACAGTATTTACATAGAAATATCAGTTTTACAATGGAAGAAGAAGTCGAAGGGAAAATCAACTTCCTAGACTTAACAATCAGTAAAACCAGGAAAATACATGAATTTGCAATATATCACAAACCCTGTCATACAGATACCACAATTCACAATAGTTCTCACCACCACAACCATTATAAACTCGCAGCCTATCATAGCTTTATACACAGACTAACTAATATTCCCTTAACAGAATACAATTTTACTATAGAATTAAACTACATAAAACAAGTAGCCGTTGACAACGGCTATTCAGTTACCTTAAACGATAACTTCGTTAGGAAAAAACTTAAAAACAAGGCAATTTCAGAAATATACCCATGTTTTAAGGACAGAAAAATCACATTTAAATGTTTAACCTATTTAGGCAAGCCAACAGAAAAACTGGGAAAATTTTTAAATCAAAAAAATATCAACATAGCTTACAAGACAAACAATACTACAGGGAAATATCTTAAAAAGTACAAACCGCAAATCAATAAAGATAATAAATCGGGGGCATATCAATTAACATGTAGGGCATGTCTTAAAGCATACATAGGACAAACTGGACGTACATTTATACAAATAATGACAGAACAAGAAAAAAGTTTCATCCACAGAATATCTAATTCAACATATGCTAATCATCTCTTAACAGAGAATCACACGTTTAATAAGAATTTCAAAATTTTACATACCCAACAAAAAGGTTTAAAACTAAACCTTTTAGAGATAATGCAAATAAATCGATTAAGGACTACAGGTACTTTGCTCAATGACCAGGTAGATTTAAACAATTCACCATTATTCAATTTATTCTCCTAATACTATTTCTGTGTGGATTTTCCAATACTATCAATATAATATAAATAGGTATAATATTATAATTAAGAAATAATATAAAATTGTAAACATTAAACCTAACTTGACAGTGTAAGATGTAGATCCGAAGAAGCTGCCTCGACAGCGAAACGCGCCATCACAATTATAACTAAACCAGTGGAAATTGATTAAAAACATTCTTTTATTATATAAGAATATTAGAGAGTTTAGAAAAGTGATGCTAATGTTTATGGAAATATAAATTTTATGCGAAATATCCTAAATAGAAAGAAATAATGTGATAATGAAAATGTCGAATTGAAATATTTACAGTAAAATTACATATAATTGTATTATAATATTTATAGATCAGAACGACTACTACCTTCTATCCAAATAAGACCAACTTAGTCTTTTTTATAAAGAAGAAGAATATTTGAACATTGTCTAAACTGCATTGTACTGCAGTATAAAGTGTCAGTAAAGTTACCATAGGTAAGAACTGTCTTAGTATCGTTGTGAGTATAGCATCTAGTAAGAGGCGGGAGACTCGGTTAAACTTAACGCCCTTTCTTCTAAATGAATGAAATTTAAAACACCGTAGGCGACATATCATCTACTCACTCTAGAGCATCGAAGCACGGCAATTGTAGCATATGGGGAAGAAGGGTGGTGTATTGTCGTCTACTGCAAATGAGAACGAAGAGTCGCCAAAGTGTACTTAACGATAATTTGCAACAGTTCTGAGACTAGAGGGGAAATCTGGTACCAGTGATACCTTCCTCCCAGAGAAATATGAACAGATGAGCCCAATTAGAATCATCTGTGGTTGGAAAATGGTGAAATGAAATCTAATGCGTCGAACCGTATATATTTGTTCAAACAGTAGCTTTAATGTCCTTGAGACACGTTAGGATACGCTCACAATTGGCAATCGGATGCAAAAACTTATTGTTGAACCTAGCAATTAACAAAAGCCTACCTCTTGTCATGGAATCTGGTCACACAGGTTCACCTTCATAAGATGGCTGATACACTGGCTAAACAGGAGGCTTTAATGAGCTCCAGGCATCTTGAACCCTATTTAGGAATCCTGCACAATATGGGTGGTGCGATGATCAGTAGATATCGTAGATCTACTGAACAATAGGTTCATCAGGAACTGGATTGACGCACCAGGGATAAGATAATCAAAGAGTCTCATAACGGTACTAATCCCTTAATACACCAGTTCATTGCTAAACAGGAAAGATCTGAATAAGATGACATAATGCTATCTGAACGAAACTCTTACTCATATTGGAGCCAAAGATGATCCAGGTGTTGCCTGACAAAGTAACATCTCTACATCTAATTGTTTCTTATCCAGCATAGAATGAGGGCCAGATAAATTCACCTTGGATTTCTAATAATTTTCCACCAGGAGTGTATTTAGGGGCTTTAACATGGAAGGTTGTTGTCCTTTTTAAAGGATATTGACATTTCACAACCGTAAAACAAGGTAGATTCACAGCGAACCTGTAATACACCACACATCTAAATGCTGTAGAAATTTAAGCTATGTTTTACTATTGTATCTATCTATTTATTTTTTATATTAATCCTTTGGCTAGTGGTTACTTATTTGACTAGGGACGGCAGTGACTTAACAAATTTTGTATTAATAAACGTTTGTACATAAAGAAAATAATATATTCTTTAAACCATTTAAATTATTGTCAGCATTTTCAATTAACAATTAAGTATATTTCCCTGTCGTAGTTGTAATTTGTATTGGGGACACAATTTTAAAATTGAAATGTGTTGTTATCAAAGTTCGTAAAAAAAGTTTAATAAAAATTATAATTTCCTATTAATAGTAATTTGCAAAAGAATAAGAAAGCATTTGGACAATTTGCTAACATTAGATATTGTCTTGATTTATACCTATTTGAACAAAACCCTCTTAGTTAAGATATTAATTTTGAATGAACTTTAACTTTGCTGTAATAATTAATACAAGCACCGACATTTTGAAAGAGCATATCACGCAAAGATGTAAAAAGTAACTCTGTTTATAAGGTGATCAACTTATAGTACTGTATCCGGTATATAACAAGTTTACTGAAGTTTAATCACTCAAATTAAAAAATAGTAACAAAAATTAAATATTATATTACTGAAAAATTACTTGTAATTTCCAATAAATTACCGTAAAGTTATTTTATCATGAATCTTCCACAGTACCTGATTACAAACGGAAATTCACGGAGCTTTACCATTTCTTTATTAATACTCTCCGAAACTTGGTACCACATGTGATATCTAAAAACGTTATTAAAATGTATTTTGTTACTTCTCTCTCTCTCTCTCTCTCTCTATATATATATATATATATATATATATATATATATATATATATATATATATATATATACATATATATATATATATATATATATCTATAATATATATAAAATGCAACGTCTCTCTGTCTGTCTGTCTGTCCGTTAGTGCGCTTATCACTGTATATATATATATATATATATATATATATATATATATATATATATATACATATATATATATATATATATCTATAATATATATAAAATGCAACGTCTCTCTGTCTGTCTGTCTGTCCGTTAGTGCGCTTATCACTGGAGAACCACTTATCCGATTTACGTACTTTTTTTTTAAAAACATATATATGTTCTCTGGCCAGGTTATAGGCTATATTTTATTACGATAGGTAGCATAAGGAATGAGCAGTGACGTAAAATAGTGAATGAAGTAGGAAAAAAGTTTGCCGCTAGCGCGTTACCTTACAATACACAGTCTAAACCATTAAATATAGAACAATATTATGTAGCAGAGAATATCTATAATCTATAATATATATAAAATGCAATATCTCTCTGTTTGTCTGTCTGTCCATTAGTGCGTTTATCACGCGAGAACCACTTATCCGATTTACCCGTCTTTTTTTAAATTCATACATATATTCTTTGGCCAGGTTATATAATAATAATAATAATAATAATAATAATATGAGACATGACTCAGCGGTAAAAGTAGTTCACCAAGCACTAGCCACAACATACAAGCTCATAGAAAACACAGATCCCTTCTACAAATACACACCAACATCCGTACTTGAAAATAAAGATTACAAACTCTACTGGGACATCAGTATCCATACAGATAAAACAGTCTCCGCCAATAGACCCGATATTACTTTTCAGTGCAAAAAAGAACAAGTCACCTATCTAATTGACATAGCTGTCCCCGACGACACAAACATCCAAACGAAATACACAGAAAAAATTTCCAAATACACAGACCTTGCAACGGAAATAAAAAGGCTATGGAAACAAGAAAAAGTCATCATTGTCCCCCTCATTATGTCAGCCACAGGCCTTACACCAATAACATTCACACCACACTTGGTACAATTGGGACTCAACACAAACATACACAAAAACATTCAGAAGTCAGTGATTTTGAAAACATGTAACATTGTCAGGTCATTCCTTAATACACAATGGTAATAGCGTTTGTGCTGACTTGGCTTGGGCCCGTCAGCCAAACATGGAACCACATTGACTAAATGTGAGAAAGAAGAAATTGTTTGTATAATAATAATATTAATAATCTATATCTATAATATATATAAAACGCAACATCTCCCTGTCTGTCCGTTAGTGCGCTTATTCCTCGAGAACCACTTATCCGATTTACGTGATTTTTTTAAATTCATACATATGTTCTCTGACCAGGTTATAGGTATATATTTTATTACATCTATAATATATATAAAATGCAACGTATCTCTGTCTGTCTGTCCGTTAGTGCGCTTATCACTCGAGAACCACTTATCCGATTTACGTGCTTTTTTTTAAACGTACGTATGTTCTCTGGCCAGGTTATAGGCTATATTTTATTACGTTAAGTAACATAAGGAATAAGCAGTGACGATAATAGTGAATCAAGTAGGAAAAAAGTTTGCCGGTAACGCGTTCTCTTACAATACACTACCTAAAGCATTAAATATGGAACAATATCATGTAGCAGAGAATATCTATAATATATATAAAATACAATATCTCTCTGTCCGTCTGTCTGTCTGTCTGTCCGTTAGTGAGCTTATCACTGGAGAACCACTTATCCGATTTACGTGCTTTTTTTTTAAAACATACATATGTTCTCTGGCCAGGTTATACGATATATTTTATTACGTTAGGTGACATAACGAATAAGCAGTGACGATAGTAGTGAATCAAGTCGGAGAAAAGTTTGCCGCTAGCGCGTTTTCTTGCAATACACTGCCTAAAGCATTAAATATGGAACAATATCATGTAGCAAAGAATATAATATATATAAAATGCAACGTCTCTCTGTCTGTCTGTCTGTTCGCTAGTGTGCTTATGACTCGAGAACCACTTATCCGATCTACGTATTTTTATAAATTTATACATATGTTCTATATAATTCGATATAAGCCTAGATAATGGGAGATAAGGTGAGATAATGGGAGACAGGGAGAAATAATGGGAGATAAGTCGAGATAAGCCTCGATAATGGGATATAAGGTAAGATAATGGGAGATAAGTATAAATAATGGGAGATAGGGAGAAATAATGGGAGATAAGCAGAGATAAGTCTAGATAATGTGAGTTATGGTAAGATAATGGGAGATAAGGAGAAATAATGGGAGATAAGGAGAAATATTGCGAGATAAGTCCAGATGAGCCCAGACAATGGGAAATAAGGTGAGATAAGGGGAGATAGGGAGATATAGTGGGAGATAAGGAGAAATAATGGGAGATGAGCAGAGATAAGCCTAGATAATGGAAATTATGTAGAGATATTGAGAAATATTGGGAGATAAGGGGAAATAATGGGAGATATTTTATTACGTTGGGTAACATAAGGAATAAGCAGTGACGATAGTAGTGAATCAGTCCACGCGAGCGCAGCCGCGGGCCTGGCTAGTATATATATATATATATATATATATATATATATATATATATATATATATATATATATATATATATATATATATATATAATATTTCGTTAGTTAAAAGAAAAATTAAACACAAGATCAATTTAAAAATATTGTTAAAGGATTAATTTTTTTTATTTTTATATATATATATATATATATATATATATATATATATATATATATATACATATATAATTCATTAGTTAAAAGAAAAATTAAACACAAGTTCAATTTAAAAATATTGTTAAAGGATTAATTTTTTTTCTATTTTTTCCCAAATTAAAATGATTTATTAATTTGGATAAAAACAAAAATGGCTATTTGAAATCTTGTTTTTAAAGAGAGTTAAAAATCTTGTATTACAGCACCTGATCTGATGCCGTTGTCAAGAGCAATATTGAACATTAAAAACAAAGGAAATAAAAATTATGAAGAATTGTTTGTAGTTTTTACAGTCTTAGTAGAAGTAGTCATTCACTTTTTCTTTATTTTCAGTTAACAAGAGGGAAAAGTAATACAATTCTAAGAATTTACAAAATCATCAGAATGATTAAAATTAAATCTAACACGTAGGATAAAAAGTTTTTGGTTTAGCCACTTAAAACACATTTTTTTGCAAAATTGGACTTCATTCATCAACATAGTCTCCTTCAAGAGCGATACAATCAATCCAACGCTTTTCTAACATTTCTATATCTTTCTTGTAGAAGGATTTTCCTTTTCCTTCAAAATAGTCCTCAGTTTCGGCGATAACTCCTTCATTGGAGCCAAATCTCTTTCCCGCGAACATTTTTTTGAGGTCTGCCAATAGATAATAGTCGCTGGGGGCCAAATCTCGAGAATACGGTGAATGAGGAAGCAATGCGAACTTCAATTCATTCAATTTTGCCATCGTAACCATTGACTTGTGACACGGTGTATTGTCTTGAGGAAAGAGCACTTTTTCTTGTTCATTTGGAGCCGTTTCTTTGCGAACGCACCAATAGCTTCATATAATAATCGTTAATGATGGTTTTTTTCCCTTCTCAGCATAGTCGATAAAAATAATTCCATGCGCATTCCAAAGTACAAAGGCCAAAACCTTCCTAGCTTTCACCGGCTGCTGTCAACTCAGCTGACTGCCGATTTGATTTCGAAGTAGTGGTGGATAAATGTTTCATCCGTTGTCACATATCGCAAGAAAAAATCCTTTTTATGCGCTTAAACAGGTCCAAACAGCGCCCAAAATCATCAACACGTTGTTGTTTTTGGTCCACTGCGAGCAAACGCTGTACCCATTTTGAACAGAGCTTTCTCATGCCCAAATATTCCTGCAAAATATGACCAACACGTTCTTTTGATATGTTTAGGGTGTCAGCTATCTCACGCAATTTCACTTTACAGTCATCCAAAATAATTTTTTGGATTTTTTTTATGTTTTTCGGTGTAACCACCTCATTTGGGCGTCCAGAGCGTTCAGCATCATTTATGTCTGTACCAGCATACCAATAAATGATGAGAGGAGCAGAGTTCCCTTAACACTTATCAAGCCATTGCTTTGCTTGAACAGTATCATTTCCCATCAAAAAACAGTGTTTAATCAACCCACGAAATTGGATTTTTTCCATTGTTTTGAAAATATCAAAAAGTAACGTCACTAAAACCACTGTAACTTGCAAACTATCGTCAAAATATCGTGAAATTTTAACACGTATCGTTTGGAGGTTGGTACTTTCTAAAAATCATATGGATTTTTTGAAAAGGGCGACATCTATGTGTCAGACCGAAAACTTTTCAGCCTACGTGTTATATCAACGATTCAATATAGTTTTTAATGTTTGGTTTTGAAACTCTCTACAATTCTATATCATTTTTAAATTCAAATATGATTAGCGAACAGTTTTATTTGCAGTTGATCTATATTTTAAGTTGTAATCTTAAATTTCTAAAACCTTTCGTTACTGGCCCCATTTCTTTCTTAATTTTAATATTAATGAGCCGTAAATAATATTACTGGTCTCTTGGGGAGCCAAATATTATTATTACAATTCCATTCCTAATCCTTATTATGCTCCATATTACAAATTGATATAAATTGTATTATGATTTGAATATAGGAAGTCCTTAAATATAACTTTTTGCTACTCTGTTAGATAATGTTAGGAAATTGAAAGACGTTTATTTGTTGAATTTAAATCGCGCAATTTAGATCGCTTATATTGAAATAATTATTATGATTTCGAAATTATGTGTAGTAGCTTAAGAGAACAGGAATAGAGATTAATTTATCACGCGAAAGAGAAGCATCCTTATATTTACCTTAATTAAAATAACTTAAATTGTTATGCTACAGGCCAGTGGTATTCAATTTAGTTTATCATATTTCCTGAATATGCATTGTAACAATATACGCCGATATTTTAAATTCTATCAGGGGGTTACTCCGTTTTCTTATTTATTAATTCAGCATATATAGGTTAGGTCAGGTGGATAATTTTGCGACCTAAAATATAGAACACTTATAAGATGACTTCGGTGTGTATCTGTCCGTCTGTCTGTCACACCCAATTTTCTCCGAAACTATTTGTCATAGAAAGTTGAAATTTGGTAATAATATAGGAATTGATGGCCTCATCAGAGCCATGTAGTTTTGAAAGTTAAATTTTGACTTAAGGGGTTAGTTTTGGGGGGGTGAAATCGGAAGTGAAAAAAAAAAATTTTTACTAGGTAATCGAGTGTGGTGTCAAATGAAAGCTTGTGAAAACGCGAGAAAAAATGTACATATAATGTAATACTTGCGCGCACTTTTCTTTATATTATTTTTAAAAAATCGCGAAAAATCCAGTCCACCCGCCTTATCTCGAAAAGTACTTATCAAAAAATTTTGAAAAAATTCTGGAATATTCTCCACGAGGTGTAGATTGAACGAAAATTATCACGAGTGCATTACCTGTAATAATTTATCTGGTGTATAAAAAAACAGAAATTTCAAGGTCATCAATTTTCAGTAAAGATTGGAAATAAACTTTGTTGTTGGGGTGTGTTTTGTGAAGTCACTGATCATTGTATACTTCCGTTACAACATTTTTTATTTTAAAAGCAATCAACGTACGGAACACTAATTGCGCAAGTTCAACTTGCACTTGACCGGTTATTTATTTTATTTTTTATATAGGCATGGGAAACGTCCTGCAGGAAAATCCTTAAAGCGCTACAGGAGTGACTCGTCTGCGGAAAAAGCGATTCACGTAGGTCTTGAATCGCTGTAAATTGTACTCGGTGGGAAACATAGTTCACAGTCCATCATTCAAAAGGGATGAAGTTCTCCATAAAAAGGACTGCTTTAAAAGGGTTGTACGAGAAGTGACAAGCTCAACTTCATACAGACGTGTATTCCTGGCATGCACTCTTTAGGGACGAATTAAACGGGATATCGAACATTTTCCATGAATATAATTGGAGAATATTCTCAAGTAACCAAACGTTCTCCAATCAGGCGAATAGCCTCTCTTCTGAAGAGAATCCAACAAATGCAGTGTATGTTTGGGAGCATAGTTACAAACATTGGATTAGTATTCCATTGTTGGTCGAATTTGGGCTTTGTACAAAATTAACAGTGGAGTGAAAACCTTTCTAGTGCGAAATAATGTTCGCAGCTTTTAATAAGCTCTCTTTGCTATGCTTGCAACATGTTCGTGCCAAGACACATTTGCTCCCAGATTAACGCCCAGTAAATTGAGTGGTGCATCCTAGAGGAATGGAGTGCCCCGACATAGCTATGTCGGGTTCACCAACGATAACTTTTTTAGAAAAAACTGTCGTTTTGGGTTTTTGTACCGTTAAATTCTACTAAGTTGGGAACGTGGAATCTTTGGTACAATGATACTACTCAGTATATATCACCACTACACCAAACACTTTATTTTTGCACCCGACGCGCGTTTCGCTAACCATGTTAGCTTCATCAGTCAATCATCGCTCCTGATGAAGCTAACATGGTTAGCGAAACGCGCGTCGAGTGCAAAAATAAAGTGTTTGGTGTAGTGGTGATATATACTGAGTAGTTAAATTCTATTTAGTTACTCTCACACCAAGATAGAATTTTTTCCAGGTCTTTGTTAACTTGAACGACTTCTTGCTGTCTGCAGATATTTTGTATGTATCGAAGCATAATTAACTTTCTGACTACAACATTTGATATATGGTAGATTCATCGAAACATTTAGAGGAAGCTAAATTTTTAGTTAATTTAATAAGAGTGTACGAAAATGTGAACATTTGCAATATTAAACAATTTGTATCTTCTGAACTGTTAGCGTTAGAACCAATAATATTAAAAAATCATATAACTTTGTCCTATACATAGTACTACGAGTATCTATAAAAATTATTATTAGACCGAGTTCTGGAACCCATCACGCAGAATTCGAAAATACCCTAATGATCATCTTTTGTACATTTCTTAATTATTTCAATATTTTTTTCAAACATCGAAAGAAGGATAATAGTTTTGAAAATCAATTAATCATTGTTCACTTTCTGTGCGTTGAACTATCAAACGAAATGAGATATCAATTTCATA
Organism: Pachyrhynchus sulphureomaculatus; assembly: GCA_019049505.1. Classification (NCBI taxonomy): domain Eukaryota; kingdom Metazoa; phylum Arthropoda; class Insecta; order Coleoptera; family Curculionidae; genus Pachyrhynchus; species Pachyrhynchus sulphureomaculatus. The sequence continues at coordinate 50,397,658 of CM032454.1, read as the reverse complement.
TTTGGTACACATATAATACTTGAAATGGGGAAGAACTCTGTAGTTTTTGAGTTAAGTGATGGTGCAAGTGGTAGGTGCCAATAATTTTGTATATTTTTAACATTTTCATGAGCGTCATTATTTTTAGTCAAACATACAAGGGATTAAAAGAATAGGGGAGTTAAACATCCTTCTCAGAGTTCTTGAAGCCGAGCAATCTGTAAATTTTGCTATTTTTTTATTATTTTGAAATATCTATAGTCAAACAAATAAAGATTTAAAGAACTAAAGGAGTTGGGTAGAGAGTTTTCTTTATATATCGTGTTATACATTCTTTTCAAACATCCAAAGGACCAAAAGAATGGGAAAATCACGCATCCTTCTTAGAGTTCTTGGAGTCGAAATTGTATCATTTCATCGTTATTTTCAAAGTTAACAAAAACAGTAGAATAGTATAGGAAAATGTCAGGTTCTAATTCTAACTATTTCTAAAGCCTGCCCTCCGCTTATTGTGTATCTGTATAACGTCCTTAACTCTTTAGTTGCCAAGCTAAGAAAAGCTTTGTATTCATAAAGAAATCGCCCATCCTTAGATTAGTAAAAATATAGGTTCTAATTCTAATCGGTCAGTCTACGTGTTGATCGATTACTGCAATAACCACCGAACAAACGATTTCAAGTTTTATATATTTCAAGTACTTACAGTAGGAAAGTACCCTGTTTGGAACAACGCAATTGAACACTTTGGAGGAGAATCTCGAGCGGTTGCTCTTGACATATCCAAGGCATTCGACCGTGTTTAGTACGATGGTCTGTTGGCTAGGCTACGCTCTTATGGTATGTCCGAAAAGTTCTATTTGTGGCTATCATGTTTCCTCAGTGAGCGTTCTTTACGAGTGGCGTGGATTTCTTTCTAACACCTTCACTATCAGCGCCGGTGTGCCCCAAGGCTCCATACTATCTCCTACTGTCTTTCTCATTTACATTAACGATCTACTGGAAAAGACCGGAAATCCAATCTACAGCTTTGCAGATGACAGTACGCTTATCTCTTCATTCACTTTGAACGCTCTGCCATCGACTGCTCAAGCGAGTGTCCGCAGACAGCGCGAAGTTGTTCAACTTAACAAAGACCTGGAAGAAATTCTATCTTGGGGTGACAGTAACCAAGTGGAATTTAACGCTACAAAAACCCAGGCGGCAGTTTTTTCTAAAAAAGTTAATGTTGCTGAACCCGACATAGTTATGACGGGGCACTTCGCCGCGAACATCGTCACTCAATTTGTTGGGCGTTAATTTGGGAGCAAATATGTCCTGGCGTAAGCATGTTGCAGTCATAGCAAGGAGAACTTCTCAAAAGTTGGGAATATTATTTCGAACCAGAAAGCTTTACACTCCACAACAACTGTTAATTCTTTACAAAGCTCAAATTCGACCAACTATGGAATACTGCTTCCATGTTTGGGGCTCCGCTCCCAAACATATACTGCATTTGTTGGATTCTATTCAAAGAAGAGCTGTTCGTCTGATTGGAGACCCGGAACTGACCGGCGGTATTTCCATGGAAAGTGTTCGAAGGATGTGGTCCGTTTAATTCCTCCCAGAGCGGTGCATGTTAGAAATACACGTCGCGCTGATACTTCACATCCGTATGAGGTTTAGCTTGTTACTCCTCGTACAACGCTTTTCAAGCAGTCTTTTATATGGGGAACATCATCCCTTTGGAATAAATTGCCCAGGACTGTGTTTCCCACCGAGTACAATTTACAGGGATTCAAGAGCAACGTGAATCGCTTTTTCCACACACGTGCCGCTCCTGTAGCGCTTTAAGGACCTCCCTGCAGCACGTGTGCTAGACCCATAAAAAAAACCCTATAGTTTTTGAGCAATATTGCTTTAAACTAAGGTAGTAAATGTGGTTTGACCGATAAATTTTGTACGGTTTCAATAGAATAAAAGAAATTGTTATTTATATTCGTCAGAGAGAATAAAGAAGTCTCGAGTATACCGCAAATATCAGTTGTAAAATATATAACGGTAGAATAGGGGTGTGACGGAGTTATCTCCAATATCATATTGCTAGTGCATCTGGTGGTATATATAATGGCCCTAGACGTAGTAGTATAGTTTCGGCATAAGGTACTGAGTGTTCTGGGTCCAATCCCGGCAGGAATTTCGCCACCAAATAATACAAACCAGTTTCTTGAACGTAAAACCTGAAAAAAGCTGAAATTTTGGTGTGAAATTTCTTACAACGGCCAAAAGAACTATAAGGATCGATTGTACGTTATTGCAATGTTCAGCAAAGTTACTCGTGTTTATGCAGAGAATATTTTTGTCGAAGACAGTTATGCTAAAATATGCACGGTTTGTGAGTTATGGTCGAAAATATGAAAAAATAGCATTTCTTCGGGCTTTCTGTACTAAAAACACCCCGAAAGAGGGAAACTCTGGCCTCGACATGTTCACAAAAATTGTGTATTTTAGTGTGAAGAACATTTCGTCTGAAGATTGCATTGAGAAATTTCCAATAATTTACGAGATATAGCCGTGCAAAACCAAAGCTCGAGCAAAAAAATTGATGATGGCAAAAAAAAAATTCGAGCTAAATTATCAAAACCCAAATAGGGTTTTGCTAGTTTGGGTGGGCACTTCCAGAAACTGAAGTCAGAATTTAGTTTACATTCGATGACCTCGAAAATGTTGCACAGCGTAATTTAAGAATTTTTTACCACTTCTTTGAAATTATGTACAATTACCCCTCTATTTTGATCGACAGTTTTGTTTTATAGAATTATTTATTTTTTGCAGTTTTTCAAAATTTAGAGATTAAAGGAATTTATGCCAATTTTCAGACAGTAATATCAGAAAGAAACATATGGAGGCTTTTCATTTAAAAAAATACTATTCCATATAATATTTCTCGTGATAATAGATTTCATAGATATTCCAAAAAGCAATATATACATTTCTCAGATCCTTAATATGTTATTTTCTTTCTGTAGATATCTTATATTACTTATTCATAGAGCGGTTTTTTTCTTTTCCGAACTATAGACGAAATATTGCAAAAAACTAGTTTAGCATCTATTGACAGCTTTGAAATGAACTTTATTGCCTAAATTGTCAACCAATTTAATACTTGTATAGCAAGAATCAATATATTTATATTTTTAGAACGAGTAAATCATCCAACACGATATATTCTCTAAAAGTTAAAAAGGAATATTTACTTTTCTTTATTCATTAGTGGCATTTCAGATGTGTTTCTTCAAGTTAATAATATTCTTCCTGAACTCTACCTTATTTTTATGAACAATACTTTATTACATCGCTTCTTTATACTCAATATATTAACAGAGAATTTTGTTAACATTTAATTTAATTTAAGGTGCTAATGTTGTAATTAGTGTTTTTCTTAAATATGTTGTGTGTGATATAACAAACAATTATATTGTATAAATTAGTGGGTTCTTTTTAATTAAGGAAACAACAAAAGAAAACAATCATGTAAATGTGCTTAAGGTCTATTAAAAACTAAAGCAATTACAAGTAATGTTTTTTAGCCTCGCACTGATTTACTTCTTGGCTATTACCACACCATGAAAGAATACACTTTTAGCTGTTATTGTAGACAGATCTACAAACAATAGCTTGTAAAAAAACGTTGTGATACAAAACATGTTTTCTAAGGAAGTTGAAGTTTATTAGATATACCGTATGTAGTAAGTTGTTTATTAAAGCGTTTTGTGCAATAAAATTAAGTTCGACACACCTATTAAGAGTATGTAATGAATGTATGTAATTAGGTACGGTGGAGTTTCTTTACTTAAAAATTAAATTACACAGGTATGTGAGCACATGCGTTGCTTGAAAATCCATAAATTGCTATATGGTCGGTGTTTGCGTGAAAATAGCAATTCAGGTTGGTCTTTAATCGATTAATTGCGCTGTTATTAGCACACTAAAGAATAGATTGATGGCTAAATTTGTTCTCGAAACACATTTTTTCAAGAATACGAGCTGCCACGTCCTTATTTGACAGACTATATATATATATATATATATATATATATATATATATATATATATATATACGAGGCTGGTTTGAAAAGTCCGTGCAAAGTCCGAGAGATGGTACCACCGGCGCGTATCGAGGTCATGTTTAGTTAGTACCATCTCTTGAATGAACGCACACCAAGTTTCAGCCATATTGGTCTATTTCTTTGTGTTTGGCATTCGTATGAATCAAGGAAGTCGAGTGATTTTCAAGAAATGGACGAAAAAGAATTTCGTGTGGTGATTAAACATTACTTTATGAAAGGCAATACGCCTCAGGAGACTAAAGAGAAGCTTGATAAACATTATGGTGACTCTGCACCTTCGATTAGAACAGTTTATAAGTGGTTTCAAAATTTTCGGACTGGCCATATGGGCACAAATGACGCTGAACGTTTTGGACGGCCTGTGGAGGTTACGACTTCAGAAATCATTGATCAAATCCATGATATGGTGATGGATGACAGAAGAGTTAAGGTGCGTGAGATTGCTAATGCTGTGGGCATCTCGACTGAACGGGTACATAATATTTTGCAGAAACATTTGGACATGAGAAAGCTATCCGCAAGATGGGTGCCGCGATTGCTCACGCTTGACCGAAAACGGAATCGTGTGAAGTGTTGCAAGCTGTTCCAGAAGAATCCGGAGGACTTTAAGCATCGTTTCGTCACTGTGGATGAAACATGGATACATTACTATACTCCTGAGACCAAACAATAATCTAAACAATGGGTTACCAAGGGGGAATCTGCACCAAAAAAGGCGGCGAAGACCGTTCCTTCGGCCGGAAAGGTTATGGCGACTGTCTTTTGGTATTCGCAAGGGATAATCCTCATCGACTATCTGGAAAAGGGTAAAACTATTACAGGTGAATATTATTCATCGTTATTGGACCGTTTGAAAACCGAGCTGCAAGAAAAACACCCGCGATTGCCCACAAGAAAGTCCTTTTCCATTACGACAACGCACCAGCACGCACCTCAGCAGTTGTGGTCGCAAAATTAATGGAAATAGGATTCCAACTCGTTTCACATCCCCCCTATTCTCCAGACTTGGTTCCCTCGGACTACTATTTGTTCCCCAATTTGAAAAATGGCTGGCGGGATAAAGATTTTATTCAAACGAGGAGGTGATTGCAGACACTAATGGATATTTTGCAGACTTGGATAAATCCTATTATTCGGAAGGGATCAACAAACTAGAACATCGTTGGACGAAGTGTATAAGCCTAAAAGGAGACTATGTCGAAAAATAAAAAAGGTTTACCCCAAACACATAAGTAGTTTTTATTTTTGCACGGACTTTTCAAACCAGCCTCGTATATATATATATATATATATATATATATATATATATATATATATATATATATACTATAGTAAAAAATAATACCAGGGCTTCAGTATTTCGTGCAGTTTTACTTTACATAAACGGTAGTGTATACAATATTGGACAGATTACCAAAAGAACAATTTCTTGATACACGAAATGTGTCTAAAAACTTCTGTATTTGTGCAGAACAGTGTATGTATGCTAAATTGGGAGATCAATATTAACTAGAATTAAGGAATGAGGTATCAAAAATAAACAAATTGTGTAATCAGCTGTAGCTAAAAATCAATACTTTACATCAATGCAAGAAAAATCCAGGTGGTTGCCATAGCCTTCAGTTTCTATAACAGAAAGTTCAGAGAATCAGTTAAAATTCATATACAACCAAACAACACTGATAAAGATTCAAGTCACGTGCTGCATTACATGTAAGTTGTACACAGTAATATGGCTTAATAAGCATCAGTTAAGGTTCTAATCTGAGTAAAGATTTCTGAAGATACCTCGTAAAATCGTAGGCGAACCGTCGGATATTAATTCCAACTTAACAATGTTAAAACCTAAGAACTATAATTTCTCATAACTACTCTCATTTTCGACAGTTTGTCTGTCAGCCTATCTATCTGTTGCCACGGTAACTCTCGCACGATATACGTTATCGATTTTAAATTTAGTGCATATGTCAGACATTAAGCAGGGATTGTTTCTGTGTACTTTGTTGTATCTCCGTTTCAAGGTTCTGAAATTTGGAATTTACAGTCTGTCAAGTAAGAACGTGTCCGCGATAATTTATTTTTGGTAGATGCGATTCTAGCGATTCAACAAAAAATCGGTAGACAGAACCTTTGTCTACGGCGCATTTTAGTGTCAGTCGATTCCGAACTTTCGTCAAAATCACGTAAAATCCAATATGTTGTCCAATATCCACTTGTTTGCACGTCGGTTCGAGGCAGTCTTTCTTTGGGGCCTAAAATGACACATTCCATGGATGCTAAAAATCGATGTCTTTTGTAAAGAAGTGTGTAAATCGTTTTAACGAGACGAAAAATGTCGACGACTTGCCAAAACGTGACTTGGTAGGCAAAGTCACTCCGAAAGTCGAACAATAATTCGTGTCTTTGTTTTCACGGGACCCGAAATTGACGCGTCAACATTAAGAAAATCTGGTTTGAATTTATCCCATGAAATCATTCGACAAGATCTTCGTGCTCATGATGTCAAATTCCGAAGCACGTGGAAGAAACCTTTGCTTGATTAAAATTACGTCGAGAAGCGCTGAGGCCCACGATACGATACTAGAGTGACTCTTACAATAGCTGGACGCCAACCCTATTAAAAACGTTTGGTCCCTTGTAAAGAGAAAGCTCAGAGAAAAGAGTTTGGAGACTTTGACTCAGTTGGCTCGCGAGATTCGAAAAATTAAAAATTTGCAGAGTATGCAGAAAATCTCGTCGACAGCGTGCCTCGAAGATGCCAGGCGATTATTGATGCAGAAGGCGATTGGAGAACTTACCAAGGTAACTGCGCCGTTGTTAGCATACCAAAAATACATTGATGGCAAAAAATGCTGTTGAAACATATTTTTTCAAGAGTCACGTTCTTTCTTGATTACGAAAACTGTGAAACTGTTAACAAGTAAATCATTTAAACCAAAAGATCCAACTAGATATAAGTTCTGGAGATGGTTTAAATAAAATAAACCGAAACGTTAACCAAAAGTAAACTTGTTTCATTAAAAATTGACCGCAGGACCAAGAACAAAAAAATGTCCTAAATTTATTCATTAACAAAAGAAAAACATATATATATATATATATATATATATATATATATATATATATATATATATATATATATATATATATATATATATATATATATATATATATATATATATATATATATATATATATATATATATATATATATATCTATCTATATATATATATATATATATATATATATATATATATATATATATATATAGTGGCGAATAGTATGGAAACATTTTCTTAATTAAAAATATAAAATACTATCCTTTAGGAATAAAAAAACTAGCCTTGTTTTGTTGACATTTTTTTTTTAGAATTTTATTATTGACTATAAAAACTTTGTTTACCTTTTGTGGTAGATAAGGTTTTTAAGACACACGTTTTGTCCTTATCGAAAGCATTGAAATAATTTTATCATTCTGCTTTAAGTGTGCATTATTGTTGATACGAAGTAATTTAGTAGCATTGTTTAAGAGTGCGGTTTTTTCCAAAATGCAAAAGTGTAAATACGAGTATTACAGTTCAAATCTGAAACATAAAATTATTTCTGTGTATCAAAGGGGAAAGAAGCAAATTAAAATAGCAAAATATTTAAACATGCATAGGGGCATTGTCAGCAAAACTGTTACGAAGTTCTCGAGAAGGGGCACTGTTGATCCGGCATTTAAAAGTGGTAGACCTCGAAAAACAAGTAAGAGAATAGACAAAATTATAATTCGAAAAGCGAAAAATGATCCCAAGAAAACTGCAGTTGATATTAATAAAGAACTAAGGCAGGAACATCAGGGTGTATTGGTGTCAGACATGACTATTAGGCGTCGTCTGTTATCTGAAAATCTTCATTGTAGGCGTGCTGTTGAAAAGCCACCCCTTACAAAGCGTCACAGAAAAGAGAGATTAAAATTTGCTAAGGAACATAAAGACTGGACTCAAAATCAGTGGCCTCTAGTAATCTTTAGTGACGAAAGTAGGTTCAATCTCTTTGAAAGTGGTTATGTAAGACGAACAGTTTGTTTAAAATATGACCCAAAGTACCTTGCGCCTACTGTCAAACATGGCGGTGAAAATATCATAGTATGAGGTGTTATCGACGGTCTGGTACGGCGCCATTGGCAAAGATAAATGGAAGAATGGATGCTCAAATATATCTTGAGATATTGGAAAATAATTGGATTCCTTATGAAGAAGATTTGCCCACTGTCACGGATGAACAAGACAATGACACACATCTCGCTTGGCCAAGAATTAGTTTTCTAAACAAAGGATTGTCTCTAATTCTAGCAATATATCCTGCTCATTTTCATTCTAAAGTAGCTATGCGCGTGATAACATTTGTGATTCCAAGGCCTCTACGCTGACTTTCGTTGCGTATTCTGTCATTAAAAGTTACACACAAACGTGAATCGCTTTTTCCGCACACATGCTGCTCTTGGAGCGCTATCGGGACTTCCTGTAGAACGTGTGCTAGATCCATAAGAAAAAAAATGCCAAGCATATGCTCTTGCGCAATCCTCAGTTTATGTGCAGATAATAAGTGCACACGTCTCAGTTCCATAGGGAAAAACTAAGGACGCACTGACTGAATATTTTCTTCTTCAGGCTAATTGGAATGTTGTTCTTAAATGTATCCATTGGAGCTCCAGACGCTGCCCATGCTAGACCGAAGTTGGGTTTCGGTCGATGATGCTTATTTCGTGGCCCAGACATATGTACTTGTCTATTTGGTTGATTGTTCGTCAAAGATTTTAGTGATTTTTGAATGTGAAAAATATATGTTTTTACTAGGTTTTGAGTTGTAAATATCTAAAGTTATTCCTCTAGACAATAATTTAAAATAGTGGGCTAAATTAATCTATAATGTGAGAAAATCGAATTTAGTAAATATTTTAGAACTGCCTACTTCCCTGAGTAAATGAGAACTGAATAATATCGATACTTATAAAATTATATAAAAACAACACTAAATGCGGGCAGGGGCACCTCACGTCCACATGCCAAAAAACGCGGGATTTACCTGCCAAATGTGCAAACTGTGAGGGTGAGCATACAGCCTCCTACAGAGGCTGTCCCAAACACCCGTCGCAGCGACCCGCAACCAACCAAGCTAACTCCCAAGCCACCTTCTCCTGGGCAAACCGTCGTCAAACGGCGGCTCCCCCAGCGACCTCAATTCCAACAAACATGACCGACGCCCTTACATCTATCAATAGCATGAATTCTGCCATGCAAACCTTCTTTAAAAACATCCAAAACTTTCAAAAGCTTTCCGCCACTTTCATGCCCCTGCTTAATTCCAACGCCCAAGTATGAGTAAGCGACCAAATAAGATCTCTCCTAAAATGCTAAACATCTTGTCATGGAATGCCAACGGCATTCGCGACAAAAAGCATGAACTTCTCCATTTCCTACAAGACCATAACGTCGACGTAGCTCTAATCCAAGAAACCTTTCTAAAGCCCGGCATCCGATTCAGTCTTCCTAACTACACTGTTTACCGCAACGACAGAATCAGGGCCCGCCTAGGGGGGACCATGATTCTTGTCAAGCACTCCTTAAATCACTACCAACCACCCCCCCTTCCTCTGGTCCAAACTGAAGCCACGCCCATTGCCATAACCATGGCAAACAACACCACCATCCACCTCTTCTCGGTCTACCAACAAAACGGTGACCAACATCCCATCGATCCTGCAGACTTCCATCTGCTGTTTGGCCCTGTCAATCAAAAGACCGTTCTGGGCGGAGACTTCAATGCCAAAAACGTTCTCTGGGGAAACCTAGCTACGAACGCTAACGGCATTGCTCTCGACGCCATCCAGAACCAAATCTCATTCAATCTCATAGCTCCAGACGAGCCCACCCACATTGGACACGGAAGACCGGACTTTCTAGATATTTTTCTTCTAAAAAATATCAACCTCCGGCATAACATTACTGTCATTCATGACCTTTCGTCTGACCATCTACCGGTCATTTTTTACACTGGGAAATCCGGCCGACAAAATGAATGCCACAGTCACCACTTCCAGCACAGACTGGGACCACTTCCAACGCCTCCTGGCGACCACGGGTCCCATCCCAAAAATTTCCACAACCCAGGATCTGGATTCGGCAGTCAATAAACTGACTGCTGATATCCAGACAGCCCTTGCCCAGGCCACAACGTCACGAACCCAACCAGTCTCTTCTCAAGGTAGACTACCCCCAGCTATCAAAGAGCAGATCAGGGATAAAAACCGGCTGCTCAGAAGAGCCCTCAGGACGGGAGACCCCCGCCTCAAAAGGCTCGCAAATCAAGCAACGCAGCAGGTGAAAGACTCACTTGCTGAATTCCACAGCAGCAGGTGGGAGTCCAAAGTAGAATCCCTCACTACCCAGGACTGTTCTCTTTGGAAAATGGCAACAGCCCTTTCCAATGACGAGCCAAGGTCCATGCCAGCCCTCACCCACGCCGGCACCACAGCCTCCACAACCCAGGAGAAGGCTGACCTTCTGGCAGATCTGCTAGAGGCACAGTTTTCTCCTAACACTCCTGTCCATCCCGATCCAGCCCGTGATCTTAGGGTCGCTACAACCATACAGACCCTAAATCTTGCCCAGCCCCCTCGCAATACGTACTTCACAACCCCCTCCGCTGTTAATGAGATCATTCGATTTACACCTCAATCCGAAAAGCCCCAGGTCATGATAAAATCACAAATAAAGCCCTCAAAAAACTCCCCAAGAAACAGATCTCAGAAGCCACCAATATCATTAACAGCATACTGAGACTCAGCTATTTTCCACTCTACTGGAAAAAAGCTGAGGTCATTATGATCAAAAAACCGGGCTCTCCATCCCACGAGGCAAGCAGCTATCGGCCAATCAGCCTACTTCCAGGCCTTGGTAAGATAGCTGAAAAAGTCATCCTCGAAATCGTCAGAGCAAAGTCCACAGCACTCCGTGTTGTCCCTGACGAACAGTATGGCTTCCAGCCCCTTCATGGCACCATCCATCACACCACGAAACTCGCCCAAACCATTTCCAACAGCTTCAACAAACGTCACAAAGTTGGAGCTGTGTTTCTCGATGTAGCAAAGGCCTTCGACCGAGTCTGGCACGAAGGCCTCATTCTGAAACTGATCCGACACGGCTACCCCCTTTTCATTAACAAACTCATTCAATCCTTCGTCTCTGACAGAACATTCCAAGTCAGAGTCGATAAGGCCACCTCCGAAGTCAAGGCCATTAGAGCCGGAGTCCCTCAAGGTTCCGTCCTCTCCCCCCACCTCTTTAACATTTTCACAGCCGACATTCCAAAAAACGGATCAGACTACCCTACTCCTGTATGCTGACGACACAGCCATCATAGCAGAATCCAGCAGCTACAGAATCATCACCAGTAGATTGCAGCGCCACCTGAACGTCCTCGCCCCCTGGTTCGACCGATGGAAGATCCAGCTAAACCCATGTAAGACACAGGCCATCGTCTTCGCCAAAGGCAACGGCACTCCTTATGGACAACTCCAGCTCCAGGGATCCCGCATCCAATGGGCAACCACCATCAAGTACCTGGGAATCCAGTATGACAAACACCTCATCTGGAAAGACCAGGTCTGTGCTGCCTCAAGGAAAGCCAAGCAACTACTGGGCAAGCTGTACCCAATCATCAGCCGGTCCAGTAAGTTGCAACCAAAAATCAAGCTGCTAATTTATAAAACCATCGTGAGGGCAGGACTCACACACGCCTGCCCTACTTGGTCTAAACTCACCAAGACACGCAGAGCTCAACTTCAGGCAGTACAGAACAAGGCCCTGAGGATGATCACGGGAGCCCCATGGTTCGTCCGAAACCGTCAATTGCATAGAGACCTCGGTGTGCCAACAATCAAAGCACACATGAGGTCCACCAACATTAAGTTCTTCGCAAAGGCGCTACAACACCCAAACGCCACCATAAGGAGCGCATTTCACGTACCCGCCAACGCCCGCCATCACTATCCAAGACCTTCTGACCCCATATCCGACGAAGACGATGGCCCTCCCCCACCCCCATGAAGATTGTAACCTAGATTAAGTTTAGAATTAAGTTCTAGATTAGTTTAGAATTAAGCTCTAGTTAAGTTAGATTAGTCAACCAATGTAATTAAAACCCAATGTCCTAGGTTAAGTTAATTAGGATTACTGTATAGAACCTAGGTTAAGTAGTATAGGAATATAAGCTATCATAAATGTAAGTAAGAGGCATAGCCTAACTTAAATTCAATAAAGACAATGACAATGACAAATATTTTTCTTTCTTATTTACTTCTGAAGAAGCCATTGTATGGTGAAACAATTGTCAAGTGACTTTAAATATATTGGAAATTAAAACATAGTGTTGTTTTTATATAATTTTATTATGAATTTCCAACAAGTATCGGCTAACACAATCAAAGATGTCGATACTTATACATTGGTGACGTTTGCACCGGATATCTTTAAGGATCTTTACTCCTCGATTTTAAAACAGTCATTCAGAACAAGTGACTAACATTTCCGGGTTAAACGGAAACGAAATCAATTTCGGTTTTGCTTATGGAACATCCTCTGTATTATGTCATATATAATATAATAGATATATAATAGACTTGATCAATGTTATTTCTAGAATCTTCAATATTCTGCAGTGTGTTTTGGTATACATATTCTTTGATATGGCTCCAGTAGGAGAAATGAAGACGAGTAAAGTATGTAAACCTCGGCAGACGTCTTATTAAACTATTGGTACCGATCAAACGATTTCCAAAAATTAAATGGTTAACTATCCGGATCTAATATAACCAAGATTGTGAAAATTTCTGTTTCATACTAGTTCGAGACTTCAGCTTTTCTAGTTCCAGAGGGAAACAGGCGTAACATTTTTTGAGAAGGTAATTTATATAAAAGGTTTAAAATAGGTTACTTATAAACAACTTAGCAAGCAGGGATGCAAGAAATGTTATTGATATCAAAGATTGAACACATGTCAAATATAAAAACAACAGAAATAAACTTAATTTTATTGCTCGTTAACATCTTGTAAGAAAACCATTCTGTATGAATGAACCACTTACATTACTTTTTGCATCAGAGAAAGTCGATATATTTATCGTCAATTTTTTTCAAAATTATGATAAATTAAATATAATTATTCCCTCGAGCTGCAGACTGATCCTATTTTATTATTGAATAATTTATTCGAATCGGAATTCGCTTAATTGGTGGTTATCATTGCGAGGCATCATTTTTTACTACTTCTAATTGACTTTTAATACAGAGGTGTTCGTAATATTAATATAAAAGTTATTATAAATAACATGATAAAACTACGCAATGATTCATTATGTTTTTTAAAAATATATTTATTGCGAAGAAGGTTTATTTTAAAAATCTTAATAGTAAGAAAAAGACGGTAGAGTGATTTACTCCCCTTTCAAAAAGGTAGGTGACACTAAACTTGACTGGCTCACACTAAAGTTCAATTTAATCCTATCATTGCAAGTCGATATTTTAAATATTAGGTACTTTTTTATACCCAGGGTGAGTCATACCACGTAATTCATGAAATCGCTTCCGCCAAATCAATCTATTTAAAATTTCAATGAGTAGGGTTAAGGGGTTACATACACCTCAAATTTTCAAAAATTAGATTTTTTTATGGATTTCTTATTGTCTATATTATTTTTAAAAAAAAATAGTAAGAAAATTCCATTCCATTACAAAGTTTAGCATTAAATGTGACTTCGCGTCGGATTGGGACCGCTACTTGTCTTCAGATGGTCTCTGCAATATTATTCAGGTAATTTTTAATATTTTTTAACTTTTTTTTTTAAATCTTAATAATTACTTTTTCTACAAAACGTCGAGAGGTTTTTAAAATTTTTCCAATTGACAGTTTTTTTTATGAATAATTAAACACACATTTTTTTGTCGAAAATTGCATAATAAAGTTTAAAACACCGCAAATTTTTTATTTTTGAAAAATAAATCTTTAGACAAATTTTTAACTACATTATTTTACAAGATTAATTTTTATTTTTGTGGATTGGATTATTTTTTGTGAAATTATCCTGCAGATAAGGAGGCACCATAACACGTAGGCTAATTTTTGGTCTGACACATAGATGTCGCCCTTTTCATCTATATGATTTTTAGGAAGTACCAACCCTCCAACGAAACGCGTCAAAATTTCATGACATTTCGATGTTTAGTTTACAAGTTACAGTGGTTTTAATGACGCTACTTTTGATATTTCCACAACAATGGAAAAAATCAAATGTCTTGTGTTGATTAGACACTTCTGATGGGAAAAAATACCACTCAAGCAAAGAAATGGCTTGATAAGTGTTACGGGGACTCTGCCCCTGGAAAATCACTTATCATTTACTGGTATGCTGAATTTCAACGCGGTCGTACAGACCTAAATGATGCTGAACGCTCTGGAGGCCCAAATGAGGTGGTTACACCCGGAAAACATAAAAAAAATCCACAAAATTGTTTTGGATAACCGTAAAGTGAAATTGCGTGAGATAGCTGACATCCTAAAGATACCAAAAAAACGTGTTGGTCATATTTTGCTTGAGCATTTGGGCATGAGAAAGCTCTGTTCGACATGGGTGCCGCGTTTGCTCACAGTGGACCAAAAACAACAACGTGTTAATGATTCTGAGCGCTGTTTGGACCTGTTTAAGCGTAATAAAAATGATTTTTTCATTCGATATGTGACAATGGATGAAACGTAGATCCACCACTACACACCGGAATCAAATCAGCAGCCGGTGAAAGCCGCCCGAAGTGACCAAAAACACAACAGTCGACTAGGAAGGTTTTGGCCTCTGTCTTTTGGAATGCACATGGAATAATTTTCATCAACTGTGCTGAGATGGGAAAAACCATCAATAGCGAATATTATGTAAAGTTAATGGTGCGTTTGAAGGCAAAAATCGCGAAGAAATGGCCCCAAATGAACAAGAAAAAAATGTTTTTCCATCAAGACAATGCACTGTGTCACAAGTCAATGATTGCGATGGCAAAATTGCCTGAATTGAAGTTCAAATTGCTTCCTCATCCATCGTATTCTCCAAATTTGGCCCCCCAGCGACTATTATCTATTCGCAGATTTCAAAAAAATGTTCGTGGGAAAGAGATTTAGCCCCACTGAAGAAATTATCGACGAAACTGAGGCCTATTTTGAAGGCAAAGACAAATCCTTCTACAAGAAAGGTACAGAGATGTTGGAAAAGCGTTGTACTGATCCGATAGTATCGCTCTTGAAGGAGACTATATTGATGAATAAAGTTAAATTTTGTAAAAAAATATGTTTTAAGTTGCTAGACCAAAAATTTTTCAGCCTACGTGTTAGTTTTCATTAGTGGTCCATTTAACCCGATAACAAATAATGTTAAATTCTTATAATAAAATAAAAAAATAAATAATCGCTATTCTTTTGCATTATTCACTTAATAACTTTAAATTTTTTTTTTTCAAATATTAATACTTTTTGCAGCGCCTAGGTGTATGTAATCCCAGCTTAAGAACAATCAGAAAATAGTGGGTAACTTGAACTCATTACGCTGCTCTGCAACCCTACTAAGAAAACAGAATGGTCGGTTGCTGTTTTGTAGTAAAACCGATCTTGCATGCATACTAGTGTTGCCACATTTATTTATAAATTTTAATAGCTGTTTATATATAACTTACTAGCCGGTCCCGCGGCTCCGCTCGCGTTGAATTGGTTCACTACTATCGTCACTGCTTATTCCTTATGTTACCTAACGTAATAAAATATCTCCCATTATTTCCCCTTATCTCCCAATATTTCTCCTTATCTCCCATTATTTCTCCTTATCTCCCATTATCTCACCTTATTTCCCATTATCTAGGCTAATTTCGACTTATCTCGCAATATTTTTCCTTATCTCCCATTATTTCTCCTTATCTCCCATTATCTCACCATAACTCCCATTATCTAGACTTATCTCTGCTTATCTCCCATTATTTCTCCTTATCTCCCATTATACTTATTTCCCATTATCTCCTATTATCGAGGCTTATCTCGACTTATCTCCCATTATTTCTCCTTATCTCCCATTATCTCACTTTATCTCCCATTATCTAGGCTTATATCGAATTGTATAGAACATATGTATAAATTTATAAAAACACGTAAATCGGATAAGTGGTTCTCGAGTGATAAGAGCACTAACGGACCGACAGAGAGACGTTACATTTTATATATATTATATTCTTTGCTACATGATATTGTTCTAGCGGCAAACTTTCCTCCGACTTGATTCACTATTATCGTCACTGCTTATTCCTTATGTCACCTAACGTAATAAAATATATCATATAACCTGGCCAGAGAACATACGCATGTTTAAAAAAAAGCACGTACATCGGATAAGTGGTTCTCCAGTGATAAGCGCACTAACGGACAGACAGACAGACATAGAGATGTTGCATTTTATGTATATTATAGATATTCTTTGCTCCATGATATTGTTCCATATTTAATGGTTTAGCATGTTAAAAAAAAAGCACGTAAATCGGATAAGTGGTTCTCCAGTGATAAGCGCACAAACGGACAGACAGAGAGATGTTGCATTTTATATATATATTATAGATATCCTTTGCTACATGTTATTGTTCCATATTTATATATTGCAAGAGAACGCGCTAGAGGCAAACTTTTTTCCGATTTCATTCACTATTATCGTCACTGCTCATTCCTTATGCTACCTATCGTAATAAAATATAGCCTATAATCTGGCCGGAGAACATATGTATGTTTTTTAAAAAAAAGTACGAAAATCGGATAAGTGGTTCTCCAGTGATAAACACACTAACGGACAGACAGACAGACAGAGATACGTTGCATTTTATATATATTATAGAAGTAATAAAATATATATCTATAACCTGGTCAGAGAACATATGTATGAATTTAAAAAATCACGTAAATCGGATAAGTGGTTCTCGAGGGTTAAGCGCACTAACGGACAGACAGACAGAAAGACGTTGCATTTTATATATATTATAGATATAGATTATTATTATTATTATTACAAAAAGTTCTTCTTTCTCACATTTGATCAATGTGGTTCCATGTTTGGCTGACGGGCCAAAACCAAGTCAGCACAAACGCTATTACCATTCCGTATTAAGGAATGACCTGACAATGTTACATGTTTTCAAAATCACTGACTTCTGAATGTTTCTGTGTATGTCTGTGTTGAGTCCTAATTGCACTAAATGTGGTGTGAATGTTATTGGTGTAAGGCCTGTGGCTGATATAATGAGGGGGACAATGATGACTTTTTCTTGTCTCCATAGCCTTTTTATTTCCGTTGCAAGGTCTGTGTATTTGGAAATTTTTTCTGTGTATTTCGTTTGGATGTTTGTGTCGTTGGGGACAGCTATGTCAATTAGATAGGTGACTTTTCCTTTTTTGCACTGAAAAGTAATATCGGGTCTATTGGCGGAGACTGTTTTATCTGTATGGATACCGATGTCCCAGTAGAGCTTGTAATCTTCATTTTCAAGTATGGATGTTTGGCGTGTATTTGTAGTAGGGATCTGTGTTTTCTATGAGTTTGTATGTTGTGGCTAGTGCTTGGTGAACTACTTTGGCAGCTGAATCATGCCTGGCTGTGTACTCTGTTCCGGCCAATATTTTACATCCGCTCGTTATGTGTTCGATTTATTATTATTTATTTCAAAAAGTTCTTCTTTCTCACATTTGATCAATGTGGTTCCATGTTTGGCTGACGGGCCAAAACCAAGTCAGCACAAACGCTATTACCCTTATGTATTAAGGAATGACCTGACAATGTTACATGTTTTCAAAATCACTGACTTCTGAATGTTTTTGTGTATGTTTGTGTTGAGTCCTAATTGTACTAAATGTGGTGTGAATGTTATTGGTGTAAGGCCTGTGGCTGATATAATGAGGGAGACAATGATGACTTTTTCTTGTTTCCATAGCCTTTTTATTTCCGTTGCAAGATCTGTGTATTTGGAAATTTTTTCTGTGTATTTCGTTTGGATGTTTGTGTCGTTGGGGACAGCTATGTCAATTAGATAGGTGACTTTTCCTTTTTTGCACTGAAAAGTAATATCGGGTCTATTGGCGGAGACTGTTTTATCTGTATGGATACTGATGTCCCAGTAGAGCTTGTAATCTTCATTTTCAAGTATGGATGTTGGCGTGTATTTGTAGTAGGGATCTGTGTTTTCTATGAGTTTGTATGTTGTGGCTAGTGCTTGGTGAACCACTTTGGCAGCTGAATCATGCCTGGCTATGTACTCTGTTCCGGCCAATATTCTACATCCGCTCGTTATGTGTTCGATCGTTTCTTTCTGCTGGTGGCATTTCCTACATCTGTCCTCTGCAATAGTCGGGTCTTTGATGATATGCTTTTGGTAGTTTCTGGTTAATATGACTTTATCCTGGATGGCAAGTAAGAAGCCTTCAGTCTCAGGGAATAGCTGCCCATCCTGTAACCAGGTGTATGATTGTTTTTTATTTACGTGGTCTTGTTCTATGTGGTATCTGTGTTTTCCGTGGAGTGTTTTCTCTGACCACGTTTTCATCTTTTCCTGTTGTAATTGGGTGTGACTGTGTGTGTCTGCTGAGTGGTCTGCCCGGGATAAGTCGAGAGGTGTGTAGTTTTTGTCTGCTTTCACTGTTGCTGTGTGGAGGCTGGTTTGCTTGCTGTGAAAGAATTTCCTAAGTGCTTGTATTTGATTTTTTGTGTGTAATGATCTGATGTCTATAATTCCTCTTCCTCCTGCCTTCCTCTCGATGGTAAGTCTTTCTTTGCATGCGTTGGGGTGTAATTTCCTGTATTTGGTGAATTGAGATCGTATAAGGATGTGAATATTTTCTATGTCTGTTTGTGACCATTTGATGATACCAAATGAATATGTGAGTATAGGTATAGCGAACGTGTTGATGGCTTTAGTGAGATTCTTAGAGTTGAGTTTTGTTTGCAAAAGTTTCGTCAGTCTGTTTTTGAATTCGGTTCTGAGCTCTGTTTTGATGTGAGTGTGGTTGAGTTTGGTGCTTTGTTGGAAGCCTAGATATTTGTATGTTTCTTTATCGAACATGTTATCGAGCGTTTCATTGTTGATGGTTTCTGTCTCATTGGCCTTTGTTGATGTGGAGCACTTTGCATTTACTTATACCAAATTCCATATTGACATCTAAGGTGAATATTTCTGTGATTTTGAGGAGTTCTTTCAGCTGTGTTTGTGTGGCAGCGTAGAGAGTTTTATGTCGTCCATATATAGGAGGTGGTTTATTTTATGTTGATTCGCTTTTTGGTGTCTGATATTGAAGCCATGCTCTGTTCTGTTTAGTATATTTGAGAGTGGATTCAGACAGAGGCAAAACCATAGAGCACTGAGCGAGTCTCCCTGAAATATACCTCGTCTGATGTACAGCTCTTCTGTTTGAATCCGTTCGGTTTGTGTTTCTAGGCGTATTTTGGTTTTTCATGTTTTTTCATAATTTGCGCGAGAAACTGCCTGAGGTGTTGGTTGATTTTATAGATTTCTAGGGCCCTGATTAACCAGCTGTGGGGTATGGAGTCGAAGGCTTTTTTATAGTCTATATAACCGATGTGAAGGTTTCTGTGTTCTTTTCTGGTTTGTCCCATAATCACGCTATCTATAATCAGCTGCTCTTTGCATCCTCGACTATTTTTCCTGCATCCCTTCTGCTCTTCTGTGAGGATATTGTTGTCTGTTAGGTGTTGTTCTATTTTCTTCGAAATTGTGGCTGTGATGATCGATCAATGTGGTTCCATGTTTGGCTGACGGGCCAAAACCAAGTCAGCACAAACGCTATTACCATTCCGTATTAAGGAATGACCTGACAATGTTACATGTTTTCAAAATCACTGACTTCTGAATGTTTCTGTGTATGTCTGTGTTGAGTCCTAATTGCACTAAATGTGGTGTGAATGTTATTGGTGTAAGGCCTGTGGCTGATATAATGAGGGGGACAATGATGACTTTTTCTTGTCTCCATAGCCTTTTTATTTCCGTTGCAAGGTCTGTGTATTTGGAAATTTTTTCTGTGTATTTCGTTTGGATGTTTGTGTCGTTGGGGACAGCTATGTCAATTAGATAGGTGACTTTTCCTTTTTTTTTGCACTGAAAAGTAATATCGGGTCTATTGGCGGAGACTGTTTTATCTGTATGGATACCGATGTCCCAGTAGAGCTTGTAATCTTCATTTTCAAGTATGGATGTTGGCGTGTATTTGTAGTAGGGATCTGTGTTTTCTATGAGTTTGTATGTTGTGGCTAGTGCTTGGTGAACTACTTTGGCAGCTGAATCATGCCTGGCTGTGTACTCTGTTCCGGCCAATATTTTACATCCGCTCGTTATGTGTTCGATTTATTATTATTTATTTCAAAAAGTTCTTCTTTCTCACATTTGATCAATGTGGTTCCATGTTTGGCTGACGGGCCAAAACCAAGTCAGCACAAACGCTATTACCCTTATGTATTAAGGAATGACCTGACAATGTTACATGTTTTCAAAATCACTGACTTCTGAATGTTTTTGTGTATGTTTGTGTTGAGTCCTAATTGTACTAAATGTGGTGTGAATGTTATTGGTGTAAGGCCTGTGGCTGATATAATGAGGGGGACAATGATGACTTTTTTCTTGTTTCCATAGCCTTTTTATTTCCGTTGCAAGATCTGTGTATTTGGAAATTTTTTCTGTGTATTTCGTTTGGATGTTTGTGTCGTTGGGGACAGCTATGTCAATTAGATAGGTGACTTTTCCTTTTTTGCACTGAAAAGTAATATCGGGTCTATTGGCGGAGACTGTTTTATCTGTATGGATACTGATGTCCCAGTAGAGCTTGTAATCTTCATTTTCAAGTATGGATGTTGGCGTGTATTTGTAGTAGGGATCTGTGTTTTCTATGAGTTTGTATGTTGTGGCTAGTGCTTGGTGAACTACTTTGGCAGCTGAATCATGCCTGGCTATGTACTCTGTTCCGGCCAATATTCTACATCCGCTCGTTATGTGTTCGATCGTTTCTTTCTGCTGGTGGCATTTCCTACATCTGTCCTCTGCAATAGTCGGGTCTTTGATGATATGCTTTTGGTAGTTTCTGGTTAATATGACTTTATCCTGGATGGCAAGTAAGAAGCCTTCAGTCTCAGGGAATAGCTGCCCATCCTGTAACCAGGTGTATGATTGTTTTTTATTTACGTGGTCTTGTTCTATGTGGTATCTGTGTTTTCCGTGGAGTGTTTTCTCTGACCACGTTTTCAACTTTTCCTGTTGTAATTGGGTGTGACTGTGTGTGTCTGCTGAGTGGTCTGCCCGGGATAAGTCGAGAGGTGTGTAGTTTTTGTCTGCTTTCACTGTTGCTGTGTGGAGGCTGGTTTGCTTGCTGTGAAAGAATTTCCTAAGTGCTTGTATTTGTTTTTGTGTGTAATGATCTGATGTCTATAATTCCTCTTCCTCCTGCCTTCCTCTCGATGGTAAGTCTTTCTTTGCATGCGTTGGGGTGTAATTTCCTGTATTTGGTGAATTGAGATCGTATAAGGATGTGAATATTTTCTATGTCTGTTTGTGACCATTTGATGATACCAAATGAATATGTGAGTATAGGTATAGCGAACGTGTTGATGGCTTTAGTGAGATTCTTAGAGTTGAGTTTTGTTTGCAAAAGTTTCGTCAGTCTGTTTTTGAATTCGGTTCTGAGCTCTGTTTTGATGTGAGTGTGGTTGAGCTCTTTGGTGCTTTGTTGGAAGCCTAGATATTTGTATGTTTCTTTATCGAACATGTTATCGAGCGTTTCATTGTTGATGGTTTCTGTCTCATTGGCCTTTGTTGATGTGGAGCACTTTGCATTTACTTATACCAAATTCCATATTGACATCTAAGGTGAATATTTCTGTGATTTTGAGGAGTTTCTTTCAGCTGTGTTTGTGTGGCAGCGTAGAGTTTTATGTCGTCCATATATAGGAGGTGGTTTATTTTATGTTGATTCGCTTTTTGGTGTCTGATATTGAAGCCATGCTCTGTTCTGTTTAGTATATTTGAGAGTGGATTCAGACAGAGGCAAAACCATAGAGCACTGAGCGAGTCTCCCTGAAATATACCTCGTCTGATGTACAGCTCTTCTGTTTGAATCCGTTCGGTTTGTGTTTCTAGGCGTATTTTGGTTTTTCATGTTTTCATAATTTGCGCGAGAAACTGCCTGAGGTGTTGGTTGATTTTATAGATTTCTAGGGCCCTGATTAACCAGCTGTGGGGTATGGAGTCGAAGGCTTTTTTATAGTCTATATAACCGATGTGAAGGTTTCTGTGTTCTTTTCTGGTTTGTCCCATAATCACGCTATCTATAATCAGCTGCTCTTTGCATCCTCGACTATTTTTTCCTGCATCCCTTCTGCTCTTCTGTGAGGATATTGTTGTCTGTTAGGTGTTGTTCTATTTTCTTCGAAATTGTGGCTGTGATGATCTTATTATTATTATTATTACAAAAAGTTCTTCTTTCTCACATTTGATCAATGTGGTTCCATGTTTGGCTGACGGGCCAAAACCAAGTCAGCACAAACCCTATTACTATTCCGTATTAAGGAATAACCTGACAATGTTACATGTTTTCAAAATCACTGACTTCTGAATGTTTCTGTGTATGTCTGTGTGTGTGTCCCAATTGCACTAAATGTGGTGTGAATGTTATTGGTGTAAGGCCTGTGGCTGATATAATGAGGGGGACAATGATGACTTTTTCCTGTCTCCATAGCCTTTTTATTTCCGTTGCAAGGTCTGTGTATTTGGAAATTTTTTCTGTGTATTTCGCTTGGATGTTTGTGTCGTTGGGGACAGCTATGTCAATCAGATAGGTGACTTTTCCTTTTTTGCACTGAAAAGTAATATCGGGTCTATTGGCGGAGACTGTTTTATCTGTATGGATACCGATATCCCAGTAGAGCTTGTAATCTTCATTTTCAAGTATGGATGTTGGGGTGTATTTGTAGTAGGGATCTGTGTTTTCTATGAGTCTGTATGTTGTGGCTAGTGCTTGGTGAACCACTTTGGCAGCTGAATCATGCCTGGCTGTGTACTCCGTTCCGGCCAATATTTTGCATCCGCTCGTTATGTGTTCGATCGTTTCTTTCTGCTGGTGGCATTTCCTACATCTGTCCTCTGCAATAGTCGGGTCTTTGATGATATACTTTGGGTAGTTTCTGGTTAATATGACTTTATCCTGGATGGCAAGTAAGAAGCCTTCAGTCTCAGGGAATAGCTGCCCATTCCGTAACCAGGTGTATGATTGTTTTTTTATTTACGTGGTCTTGTTCTATGTGGTATCTGTGTTTTCCGTGGAGTGTTTTCTCTGACCACGTTTTCATCTTTTCCTGTTGTAATTGGGTGTGACTGTGGGTATCTGCTGAGTGGTCTGCCCGGGCTAAGTCGAGAGGTGTGTAGTTTTTGTCTGCTTTCACTGTCGCTGTGTGGAGGCTGGTTTGCTTGCTGTGAAAGAATTTCCTAAGTGTTTGTATTTGTTTTGTGTGTAATGATCTGATATCTATAATTCCTCTTCCTCCTGCCTTCCTCTCGATGGTAAGTCTTTCTTTGCATGCGTTGGGGTGTAATTTCCTGTATTTGGTGAATTGAGATCGTATAAGGATGTGAATATTTTCTATGTCTGTTTGTGACCATTTGATGATACCAAATGAATATGTGAGTATAGGTATAGCGAACGTGTTGATGGCTTTAGTGAGATTCTTAGAGTTGAGTTTTGTTTGCAAAAGTTTCGTCAGTCTGTTTTTGAATTCGGTTCTGAGCTCTGTTTTGATGTGAGTGTGGTTGAGTTTGGTGCTTTGTTGGAAGCCTAGATATTTGTATGTTTCTTTATCGAACATGTTATCGAGCGTTTCATTGTTGATGGTTTCTGTCTCATGGTGGCCCTTCCATTGGCCTTTGTTGATGTGGAGCACTTTGCATTTACTTATACCAAATTCCATATTGACATCTAAGGTGAATATTTCTGTGATTTTGAGGAGTTCTTTCAGCTGTGTTTGTGTGGCAGCGTAGAGTTTTATGTCGTCCATATATAGGAGGTGGTTTATTTTATGTTGATTCACTTTTTGGTGTCTGATATTGAAGCCATGCTCTGTTCTGCTTAGTATATTTGAGAGTGGATTGAGACAGAGGCAAAACCATAGAGCACTGAGCGAGTCTCCCTGAAATATACCCCGTCTGATGTACAGCTCTTCTGTTTGGATCCGTTCGGTTTGTGTTTCTAGGCGTATTTTGGTTTTCCATGTTTTCATAATTTGCGCGAGAAACTGCCTGAGGTGTTGGTTGATTTTATAGATTTCTAGGGCCCTAATTAACCAGCTGTGGGTATGGAGTCGAAGGCTTTTTTATAGTCTATGTAACCGATGTGAAGGTTTCTGTGTTTTTTTCTGGTTTGTCCCATAATCACGCTATCTATAATCAGCTGCTCTTTGCATCCTCGACTATTTTTCCTGCATCCCTTCTGCTCTTCTGTGAGGATATTGTTTGTCTGTTAGGTGTTGTTCTATTTTCTTCGAAATTGTGGCTGTGATGATCTTGTATAGGGTTGGAAGACAGGTGATAGGTCGGTAGTTTGACGGGTTTGTGGGTGTCTGAGCTTTTGGGTTTAACGTATGTTATTCCTTGTGTGAGGAAAGTGGGAAATGTGTGTGGTTGTAGAATGGCTTTGTTGATTTGGTGTGTGAGTGCTTCGTGTGTGTGGTGGTAAACTGTTTGTACCAGAAGTTTTGTATATTGTCTATTCCAGGACATTTCCAGTTGTGTGTGTGTTTGATAGTTTCTGTAATTTCTTGTGTATTAAATGTGGTATCTTCTTGTTCTGTCACATGTTTATGTTTGTCTTCTTCGGCTTTGATCCAGGGGGTGTTATTATTGTGTAGTTTGGGTTCTGACCAGATACTTTTCCAATAATCTGTGAGTTCTTGTTTGTTTGGTGGGTCAGTCACTGCTATCTGTTTGTTGTACATAGTTTTCCGGTAGAACTGTTTTTCGCTTCTTCGGAAGAGGTTGTTGGTGTCTTTCCTCTCATTTGATTCTTTGTATCTACGGAGTCTTGCGGCATATACAGATAGTTTTTGTTTCAAAGTATCGAGGATTTCTGGCAGTGTTCTGTTGGGAGACTTAGATTTGATCTTGTTTGCCCCCTGTGTGACACGTTTGGACGCGTTCCCGCTTATAAACTGGGTAAGATGTCCTAGATCTCTCCTGATGTTGTTGATTTTGTTTTCTATTCTTATTTGCCATTTGAATTTTGGTTTTGTCCTGTTGGGGTTTCCTTGTCGTTGAGGGAGTTTTTGATTATTTTGTGTTAGAGTGGTGATTGCTGCTGCGTATATTATTGTGTGAATGTCTTCGATTGTGCTTAAGTCTGTTATATACTGAGGTATTATGTGCTTGTTTAGTGTGTTGAGGATTGGTTGCGTGCTCTGTCTGAAGATTAAACGAGGGATGGGATTTCTTGTTGTGGGGTCGGTGCCTGACCATCGAGCTAGATGTGACTCCATTTTTGCTTTAAGTGTTTGTATGAGAGGTGATTCGGGGTGATGTTGTGTGGATGTCGTTGAGGGTGGCGAGTGATTCATGTTGTTGTCTGTGATATGGTGTTGCGCGGTACTCGCAATATTATTTTGCGTTATGCTCCTCCTGGGTGGTGGGTATTGTTGTGTTCGACTGGGTGGTTGTGTGTGTGAGGCTGGTTCAGAATCTGCTTTATTGTTTCTATTGTTTGGTTGGTCTGTGTTCAGTTCAACAGCCACTGTGTCCTTGATGGTTTGCAATTCGAGAGGTGTGAGACGATTGTTCTTGGTAATAACTCTTTTTTGGTCTATTACTCTCTGTTCTGAAACAAGTAATTGCAGATGTGGATATTCGGTCAAGAAAAGTCTGTGCAGTTGCTGTCTGTAGCCCGATGTTATTGTTTCGAGTTTGGTGGCGGTGTAGTAACAGCGCATTACCGTCCTATTCATCTCATCCGTCCACTTTAACCGCCGTCTTGGTTTTCCAGCCTTGGTAGTTGCATGTTGTCCTTGCAAAACATACGGGCCCTGGCCTGGCTTTGGTGGTTGTGTTTGTCCCGTATCTACGTCGGTTGCGCTTGGGATTGATGTTGGTGGGTCCAAGCGGCGAGTGATTCTCTTCTCAGTGATTTCTTTGTCAGGTTTTGTGTTTTCATTACAGCAACGCATGGCGTGTTCGTTGATTCCTGTGGTGCAACTCATGCGCTGCTGTGATTTTCCCGCCTTGGTGGGTGTCGGCTTAGTCGCCGACACAACACATTTTGGCAGGTCCATTTTCGGTTGCCTGGTCTTCATCGTTTTGGTCGAGCTGCCATTTTCCGCGACGTCCTCGACCGTTACGTCGCTCTTATTATTATTATTATTACAAAAAGTTCTTCTTTCTCACATTTGATCAATGTGGTTCCATGTTTGGCTAACGGGCCAAAACCAAGTCAGCACAAACGCTATTATCATTCCGTATTAAGGAATGACCTGACAATGTTACATGTTTTCAAAATCACTGACTTCTGAATGTTTCTGTGTATGTCCGAGTTGAGTCCCAATTGCACTAAATGTGGTGTGAATGTTATTGGTGTAAGGCCTGTGGCTGATATAATGAGGGGGACAATGATGACTTTTTCCTGTCTCCATAGCCTTTTTATTTCCGTTGCAAGGTCTGTGTATTTGGAAATTTTTTTCTGTGTATTTCGCTTGGATGTTTGTGTCGTTGGGGACAGCTATGTCAATCAGATAGGTGACTTTTCCTTTTTTGCACTGAAAAGTAATATCGGGTCTATTGGCGGAGACTGTTTTATCTGTATGGATACCGATATCCCAGTAGAGCTTGTAATCTTCATTTTCAAGTATGGATGTTGGCGTGTATTTGTAGTAGGGATCTGTGTTTTCTATGAGTCTGTATGTTGTGGCTAGTGCTTGGTGAACCACTTTGGCAGCTGAATCATGCCTGGCTGTGTACTCCGTTCCGGCCAATATTTTACATCCGCTCGTTATGTGTTCGATCGCTTCTTTCTGCTGGTGGCATTTCCTACATCTGTCCTCTGCTATTATTATGACTGTTCTCGTTTTTCGTTCTCACATTTGGTCAATGTGGTTCCATGTTTGGCTGACGGGCGCAAACCAAGTCAGCACAAACGCATTACTATTGTGTATTAAGGAATGACCTGACAATGTTACATGTTTTCAAAATCACTGACTTCTGAATGTTTCTGTGTATGTCCGTGTTGAGTCCCAATTGCACTAAATGTGGTGTGAATGTTATTGGTGTAAGGCCTGTGGCTGATATAATGAGGGGGACAATATTATTATTATTATTATTATTATTATATAACCTGGCTAAAGAATATATGTATAATTTTAAAAAAAGACAGGTAAATCAGATAAATGGTTCTCGCGTGATAAACACACTAATGGACAGACAGACAGACAGAGAGACATTGCATTTTATATAGATTATAGATTATAGATTATAAATATTCTCTGCTACATAATATTGTTCCATATTTAATGGTTTAGGCTGTGTATTGCAAACGAACGCGCTAGCGGCAAACTTTTTTCCGACTTCATTCATTATTTTACGTCACTGCTCATTCCTTATGCTACCCATCGTAATAAAATATAGCCTATTACCTGGCCAGAGAACATATATATGTTTTAAAAAAAAAGTACGTAAATCGGATAAGTGGTTCTTCAGTGATAAGCGCACTAACGGACAGACAGACAGACAGACAGAGAGACGTTGCATTTTATATATATTATAGATTAAAATACAAATTTTTAAAATGTTCAATTGTTTCTTATCAATATAATGTTTTTTTTTTTTAATATTATTTCATTTTCTATTACCTATAACTGAGGAATGTTTTAAATTTTAAAAATCTGATAATTCTATATAGTATTTTACCGATTCTTTAGTAGTTGATCCAGTGGACTAATTTTCAGGACAGTGGAGGTGTGCTATAGTGTGGATCTGTTGGAGCTTAACTAAAAAAAAATGAGCATAGTAAGGGCTTCGCAGATATTTACACCTATAACCTTATTTTTCCATTTACATATTATTTCTCATAGAATTAAAAATAATGAAAAAAATAACACAATTTTCAGACTCGAAGAGCAATAAAAAATATGTATATTCCGATATACGAGAATACTAAGCGACCCCTGGAATTCTCTTCCCCACTTCAAGAATAAATAGTCAAAAACTAACACAATTTTCACATTTCTTGAGTCTAAATATACGAACTTAACTTGATATATACGAAGCAATTCTACTAACATGCTTCCGCCCTTTTAATACCCTATATGCTTGACTATAAACAATTATACTTAAAACTTGTGTAATATATCAACTAAAATTCTCATAATGATACTGAAAATACACAAAAATCGTCTCTCATCTTTTTTACTCCCTTCGCCCAAAGCCATATCTTTCAAAATCTATTTTATTCCTACTTCAAGTAGTGTATGTGTACCAAATTTGATATCGATATCTTACTTCGTTTAAGAATTCTCGTGCCAAGAGATAGACAGAGAAACCCACATACAGATAGATAGGGTGACAGGCCGACCGAAATGAGGCACCGAAAATTAGTTTTTTATTTATGAACCTAGTCAGAAAGCATGTGGCCGGTGTGCAACCACTGTGATAAAAAAAAGACTGTTGACGAAAGCAGTGTCGTTTTCGATCTCTACTGGGACATATGTCTGAGATCGAACTGGGTGGAATAAGAGTTGTTACCGACAAGAACATACTTCGCTGTAATGCCCCGAAAATATTCGGAGGTAGTAAGTTGACTTAGGACGAAGTTCGTGGTGAACATGACGTATGTTACAGCTCCTTAAAACAGCGAGTGGAAAGTACCATCTTTCGATCATATAGTTCGAACTCTACATTAAACGGTTGGTTTTGTCTAGCTGACATTACTTAGGCGTTAAATGTGATTACCAAGAAAGATGTTTCTGCTTTATTAACTAGACTTTAAGCTTCCTTGCCTTATTATCTTCTTCTTATATGGGCCATATCAGGCCCCCCTGACGTTGGTTATCACTCTGGCATATTCATCCCTGTTCCTCGCGCCTATTAGCATTCTCTGACGCAGTTGCAGATTAATGATATCGTTGCAAAAGAGAGACTTCATTTTAATGACGGTTGTTGTGGCTGCTTCTATTCTTCACTTAATTTCTCTATCTGGGTCTAACTGGTCAGTAATGTAGTTTCCAAGGTATTTAAAATGGTGAACTCTCTCTATCACTTGACCGTTGAGATGGAGATCAACACCTGCATATTATTGGCGGTTAAAGACCATGAACTTGGTTTTAGATATATTGATGTTAAGGCCCATGTCCGCTTCTGCCTGCTCAACTCTATCTAACAGGCGTTGAAAGTCTTCAGTTCTGTCACTCAAGATAACCGTATCGTCCACGTATCTGACTGTGTTAATGAACTCTCCATTCAACTTCATTCCACTTGTTTGTTCATATAAAACTGTTTTGAATATTTTGTCGGAGCAAAAGTTAAACAGCAACGGCGAAAGTATGAAGCCCTGTCTCACTCCTCTTTGGATAGCAACATCTCCTGACCTAGTCTCTCCAAATCTCACCGATGCCATTTGTCTCCAATACAGATTTCTGATTATGTAGATGTCCCTGTTGTCAACTCCTGTATTCTGTAGTATTTCGATTAATTGTATATGCTTACCCTATCGAAGGCTTTCTCATAATCTATAAAGCAGAAATATACCTGGGTTGATCTTTGCACTACTGGAGCAGAACGTTCAAACCAAAGCGTGCCTCTCGTGATCCAAGATTATTCCTGAATCCGAATTGTGAGTTGTCCAGATTTTCTTCTCACTTTCTTTTGATTCTGCCATGAATGCCTTATTATACCATATATCAATTATTATTGAACAGTTTATTTGAATTTGGTTAATTGATGGTTATCGTTCCGAAGCACCATTTTTTAGTCCCGCTAATTGACTTTTAATACGAAGGTAATGTTATTAGGTATAAAAAATATGAAAAATGACATGATAATACTGCCCACTGATTTATTATTTTTTCTAGATATGCTTTGTGTATTTAACACCTAATGAAATTTTAAATAGGAAATAAATTATGATTCAGTTTATAGCCGTCATCGACTCATTAGTACTTAAAGCTTTATTCATTGATGATCGACGTTAATATAATCAGAAATAAATAAACTGAACAATGCAATGCTTTGAGGATTAACTCAGGATTTTTTTGCAAGACAAGATTTCATTTTCTAATATTTACATACCCACTGCGCCTTGCCAAAATATAATCGAAGCAGGAATTGTTCTATTATATATTCTGTTTAAACACTTCGTCACTATATATTTATATTTAAAAATGTTTCGTTTTGTTTCAATATTTTGAAATATTCAAATAAATCGTAATTTTAATTTTACTTATTTCAGTTTTACATTTAAATTTACTTTAATTTTTTAATAACTTTAACGATTAAATTTGTGTATTTACCATTAAATAGCCAAACAATTTTACTGTCCTTAAAATCAATTATTTATTGGGATTCTTATACATCAAAAGATAATAAAATATCAGGTTCGTAATACTGAAAGTCAAGAATAATGTGAAACGAAAATGAGAATATGTTGAAAGATTAATGTCCAAGTAGAAATCACATAAGAGAGTGGATTGATAAGTCTGGTAAATTTCTACGAAATAGCGGGATATTTTGTTAAGCGGCATAAATGTTACTAAGCGTGATTCGTGAAACAGTTGCGTTTAAAGCTTAAAATAGATGCAACGCGTAGTTTATTAGAAGCTATCGTAAATGATCGGTAATACATGTTTGGTAGGTTAAAGTCTAGTATTGACTAGTGATAAAACATTTTGATTTGGACTGCGGCTCAGTTCAAAATTAAATTGAAGGAAGTTCATGGAGATTCTGCACCAACCATCAAAACCATTTATTACTGGATAAATAAGTTGTAACGTGGTGAGGATCATTCACGTTTCTACCTACTAGAATTAAATTATTAAATCCAAAACTTGTGAAAACAATAATTTTATAGGTTTAAGAACTTTAGCGCAGCTCAGTAGAACAGCTGAGATATAAATAAACTAAAATACAAATATGTCGCTACGAAGAAACCCCACCGGATTTTTCAGAAATAGGTTAGTAATTTTAAGTAACACTAAAAGCTGCAAACAATCAATAATCACACGACGAATTCTAAGTTAAAAACTGGTGAACTTTTTTCGACAATTGCATTTGAAATAAGGGAACAACTGAGACTGGTTGGAATATCAGAAATCAATCTCAATTTGTTAAATTTGATCGATAATTGTACCTTATAAACGTAAACAACAAAGTAAAAATCTCTCCAATATATCTCACAAAATAAATTTAATGATACTTCAGTATGGCATTTTTCTTTAACAATAGACTATTGAAGTATACACCAGTTATGGCAGATGATTTTCTTAAGTAAAAACTTGGACCTTTTGAAAAGAATAAGATGGCGGCTAGAAACAAAAAATCATGATTTCTAAGCGGAGTTAACTGAACTTCATAACTGAGAAAAAATGCAATATTGCGTAATAGTTAGAGTAACCAACATAATTTTATGTAATACCAACATGGCGGATCCAATATGGAGCCTAAAACCGAAAATTGGACGAAAAATGAGCAATTATGGAGATTTCGCAGTAAGATAGCACTTATTCTGACCCGGAGTAAGTTTCGGTTTAGGCGCCATATTGGATCCGCCATATTGGTATTAAATAAAATTATGTTGGTTACTCTAACTATTATATCAATATTGTATTTTGTCCCAGTTTTGAAGTTCAGTTAACTTAATTTCGCTTAGAAATCATAATTTGTTTTTCTGAAAAGGGCTAAGTTGCATTTGAAAGTTTACGTTTCAATGAAAAAACTGACCTGACACCCTTAAATTTTTTTTTCGTTAATTCTATTTTTGGGTAGCCCCGATATAGATGACCAGCTTCAGATCACTGTATCATGGAAAATTATAAAATATATCATTCAGAATTGGCCGAAAATAAACATGAGTATGGAGTGGGAATTATAGTTGACAGAGTTACGGACAAATACGTCACAAATTTTATGCCTATTTCAAACAGAATAATGGTTCTCCAAATAAGAACGAAACCTGTTCCTCTTAACGTCATACAAATATATGCTCCCACTGTAGATAAATAGGATGAAGAGGTCGAGCAATTTTACCAGCAAATAAGAGGAGTCCTAAAAACAATACCAAAACGAGACTTGACATTCATAATGACACTTGAGAGTTAACATTTCCACTGAAGAAATAGGTTATGCTATCACTAACACCTTCTTCAACCTACCACCACATAGATTAGACACTTGAAAGTTCCCACTAGAAGCACCACACCATATCACCAGAAATCAAATAGACTATATTTTAGTGAATAAACGTTTTGGAAATAGTACTTTATCTGTCAAAACATATCCCAGTGCTAACTTAAACTCGGATCACAATGCCCTGATGAAGGTTCTAAGAATTATCTTGAAAAAGTCAAAAAGAAAATAGAAAAACATACACGATGTGCGACGACTTAAAGATGAAAATATAACAAGCGTAATTAAAAAAGATCATAATAAAGAACTGAGAGACACAGACCTAAACAAAGCCATAGAATCTGAAATAGAAAAGTTAAACGAAATAACAAGGGGTCTAAAGAATAAATATCTAACTATGGTACAAACACATAAAAGGAAGGAATGGATGACAGATGACATTCTAAGAGTAATGGAAGAAAGACGGTTACACAAATATAGAAAGAAATTCGAACTGCTAAAGATAGGTCAAATGGTGAAAGCTTTAATATCTATCGAAGAATCAGAGACTTAACTGGTGAACAGAGAACGAAATCAAATGGTCTTTTAATAGATCATCGAAACGTTATTATCAATAAGAAGAAGGAACTGAAGATATGGCAAGAGTATATTACAGAGTTATTTTCTGATGCAAGATCAGATCAACCACAATTCTCAATAGACTTGTTTGGCCCTGTATTATCACCGATGAAGTGCGCATTGCAATAAATCAACTAAAAAATGGAAACGCTACCGATCCCGATGAATTCCATGGGGAATTTCTTAAGCTCCTAGATGAGGATGGTGTGGCTTACGGTGATCTACGAGTACAATAAAATCTATGATTTAGGCAGAATGCCAGAAAGCTGGCTAAAGTCTGAGCTTATAACGATTCCAAAAAACGCAGGCTCTAAAAAATGCGGAGAATATTAAACAATTAGCCTCACAATCCATCTTTTAAAAACATTTATTAAAATCGTTCACAGAAGAATATACGAGTTGTGTGAAGAAAACATGTCAGCCACACAATTCGGTTTTTGTGATGCTATAGGAACCAGAGAGGCCTTATTTTCTATGCAGGTTTTGATTCAGCGATGTAGAGACGTCATTTGTGACATATATTTATGCCTAATGGACTACCAAAAGGCCTTTGATAGAGTTCAGCATCACAAAATGAAATTCTGAAAGACCTTGGGCTAGATGGAAAGGATCTGCGGATTACTAGCAACCTCTACTGGTACCAGATTGCATTTATTAAGGCAGAAGGGGAGCATTCAGATGCAATATCTATTGAAAGTGGATTAAGGCAGGGTTGTGTCTTGTGGAGACCAGTATTGTTTAATATATACTCTGAGCAAGTCTTCAGAGAAGCACTGGAAGAGGCTCATAAAGGAATACTGCTTAATGGGAAGCGAATAAATAATATTCGTTATGCTAACGATACAACGGTTATGGCTGATAACTTAAAGGGTCTACAATATCTTATGACAAAAATAAACGAAGTCAGTAATCGATATGGCCTTGAACTTAATATCAGCAAAACAAGGTACATGGTAATCAACAAGTCTCTGGATCCCGCTACCTTGTTGATTAACAATCAACAAATACAAAGAACTCTCCAATATTCATATCTAGGTACCATGATAAACGAATAGCGGGATCACTAGCAGGAAATTCCTGGCCGTATCGAAAAAGTTAGAGCAGTGTTCCTTAAAATGACATCACTTTTCGAAAGCTCAGCAATAAAATTAAGTATAAAAAATAAGACTTCTGAGATGTTATATCTCCAGTGTCCCTTTTTACGGTGTAGAATCCTGAACGTTGACTGAAGCCACTTCTAAGAAACTTCAATCATTTGAAATATGGCTATGTCGCATAATTTTAAAAATTTCTTTTATTGACCACATTACCAACGAGGATGTCTTACGTCACATAAACAAGACACTGGAAATTATGGAAACTATTAAAGTAGGAAAATTGGAGTATTTAGGACACATATTGAGAAATTCCCAAGGATATAGATTACCACAGTAAATACTCCAAGAAAAGGTTTTTGGAAAAAAGGGATCGGGACGCAGAATCATCTCCTGGCTAAATCTGCAAAATTGTTGCTCAACAAATATTACAGGTCTTTTCAGAGCTGCAGTGGATGAAGTAATAATATTCAGAACGATTACTAACATTCGAACCGAATAGGCACTTTAAAAAGAAGAAGATATATAGATGATCGACTGTGCGTTTTCGGTCCTGTGGTTCTTTGTAATGTTTGCGTTGGTGAAGCAACATATGGTTGAATTATTGTTTCTCTTGGTTCGACTTGGTATTGGGATAAAATATGTTTTCAGGAGTTTGGTAAACGTTGGCTATCATCCCGATTATTTAATTTGTTGGGCGTCTTTTCTATTTTTATGGCTTGTTTGATTACCCTAGTAGATAGGTTTTCACATTTTTGTACGTTTTTGGTTTGGTTAAAATCGATTTTGTGGCCGGTATTGTGTGCATGTTATGATAGAGAAGAGGTGGTGGATTTTTGTTTTCCGGCGTTTTCGTGCTCGTCTCTTCTGGCGCTGATTTTCCTGTTTGTATGAAAAGCCGCAGTCCTGACATGGAATTCCATATACACCTTGGTCTTCTAAGGCTATAATGTCTTTTGGTGTTGGTCGAACATCTTTAATTTTTTCATTCGTTGTGTAAATGGTTTCAATTTGGCGTGTTCCTAGAAGTCTTCCTATTTTGTATATGATACCTTTTATATATGGGAGAAAAGCTTTTGTAGTATACGTCTTTCTTTCCGGCTTGTGTTGTTTATTTAGGGCCCGCCGGATCGTGTTTTGATTGTATCCATTTGAAAGTAAAACGTTCCGAAGGAGCTTGGTTTCTTGTTGCAAATGTTCTTTGTCTGTTAGGGTTTGCGATCGGTGAGCTAAGGATTTGGCGTCTGAGAAGAGTTTGGCTGGGTGGTGTATGAAATATAATATAATATTTGAGATCGGCATGAAACCCATAGTTTTTGAGAGATATTGTTCCAAGTAAAGAGGGTGAAAAGGATGTTTGTCGATATGTGTTTATTCATATTATGGAAATTTATTTTCTCTTTACTTGAGACCTCCAATTCAGTACTCATTTTAGCAGTACCTGTTTGCAAGGAAAGTACTGGGTAAATCACTTTACTGACTTTTTTGTAAGAATTCATTTTCGTTTTATGAAATTTTATAAAAAAGGTATTTGTATCGTTTATATATAAGTTAGAGGCGGTCATAGCGTAGTGGTTAAGGTGTCTGCTTTCTACGCCAGCGCCCCGAGTTCGTATCTTGGCTCGGAAGATAATAATAAAGAAAAATAAACAAATAATAAAATAAAATAATAATTATAACGTGACGCTCGCCTCTCTTGGATAGGTAACGGCAGACTACCCGTAGAATCATGCCTAGTAAAGTTTTTGGCCGTTCGGAATCGGCATTAAACTGTAGGTTCACTTTACCTGTGAAAATTCTTACAAAGGCATCAACCACAGGCAAAGGCGAGATGGTCGCCTACGGCCATATCGGATATGGCACTTCAACAAGAAGATATATAAGTTACGCACCTTTAAATCATAAATATATTATACTCCAATGACAATTACATCCATCATTAAAACCATGATAAACAAACAAAAGGCTATAAAGATGTCAATAAAAGGAGTGAGAAAAGGCACACTTTATTTATTGCTAGTTAATAATTTGTTTAACATGAAAGCAGAGCTTTAATAATAATTAAGTACACGAAACGGTTATATATTCTTAATTAATGTGCATGTTACAATATCGTAAACGATTATTTAGTTTGGATATGAAAATCCGTGTTATTAATCTTATATTGTAATTTACTATCTCCTTCTTTTCCTTTTAACAAATATAGTGTTTTACTTGTGAAGTTTGGACAGATTTGTGAGTCAGCAAGTCATAAGAGGACGCCGTAGGCAAATTCTTAAAAGTTTACGGGTCCTGCTGTAGTAGTACTACTTGACATTTTTTTAATCCAATAGCAAGCTATTCTTTCATCACCACCGGTGGTTTTTTGTGTCTAGCCTCATTAAGATTGGTTTTGCGGTACGAGTCGGGAGAAAGTTTACCTTTCTTTTTCTTAAAATTACAGATTTTGAATTCAAAAGTGCATAGTATAAAAAAAATTTCCATTTAAAATGAAGGAAAATAATTCCATAGGTATTTTTTAGTGGAAACCCAATTTCTCCAATTGAATCGAGGATATTTAACCTATACTTCTGTTATTTTGAAAACTTTGGCCTTAATAATTTGATTCAAGTTAATGGGTCGAAACATGGATGATTTACTTTTACATTTTATCATGAGAAATTACGAATTACAACATTTATTTGACTACTTACGAAAATAGCAACCGATTTAACTAGAAACGTAATCAATTTGTTAACTCCATATAGAGTGCTGGGTTGGTTGAATAGCCGTCAGAGTATTTAATCTCTTTGACGAACTGAAATCCACCCACTACGCTGGAAATTCTATATTATTTCGGTTAAACTTTGTGATAAATAAAAGCCTTTAATATTATAGAGGACCTGTAGAATCTTTTTCATAGGACTCCTTCAAAATCGGCATTAAATAGAGATATAAAAGTAAAATCATATTATATTAGAACTCTTTATTGGCTCTCATTAATGTTTCAACATTATATTTATATTTTATTTAAGGCACACGCAGAAAATGAAACAAAAAATAATCATAAATTAAAAGTGCTTAACGGAAATATCTATTTTATGCGTAATGGAAAATATAACTTTATTTTAACTAGTTGATTTTTTCTAGATGAGGATAGGAAATAGCAATTTTCGTTTACCGTCAAATTTTGACAGCTCCTGCAGTATGTTTATCCGTTTGCAATTCGATATACTGCAACTAGAGAATATTTATCCATATAGATAAATTAGATTGTAGAATTTCTTATCCCACGATTTGACTAATAAAGGTTTTGTAGTGGTCGATGTTTTCCCTCAAAACTGACAGTATAGGGTGAAGCAAAGAATTCAGTTAACAAGTTGACTCTTTTGATAAATGTTATAGCCTCTTGTTGCGGCTATTTTGTAGCCTCACTTTGCGGTGCTATTTTTATAATGTCTCGTTGCGGCTTCATTTTGTAGCTCCCACTTTCTTTATTTTTAATAAATATTTTATTTATTAAATAGAAGCTGTTATTTTCCCCTTATGTATACTAAGTTGGGAATGTGGAATCTTTGGCACAATGATACTACTCAGTATATATCACCACTACACCAAACACTTTATTTTTGCACTCGACGCGCGTTTTCGCTAACCATGTTAGCTTTCATCAGGAGCGATGATTGACTAAAGCTAAACTACAAATTTACCCTATTTATACTTAGCCTAACCCTTGAATTACTCAAGCGGAACTAATGACATAGGCAAGGCCCTCAGTTCCGGTCAAGTAACCAGTAGAGGGGACTATAAGGAATAGGCCCTCTGTCTTTATTTAAACTACTTTTACATTTTATGATTTCCATACTTTCGTATGCGTTCAACAATCTCCCATCAGACACACTTTTCATTAACCTTAGATTATCTAATGTTACAGTATGATTAGCTTTAAGGGCATGTTCGGCAATGCTAGACTTTTCTGTTCTATTGTATCTTAAGTGTGCTAAATATTCTTTAAATCGTGTTTTAATTGACCTTTTAGTTTGCCCAACATACTTTTTGTCACAATCATTACAACTAATTTCATAAATTCCACTTTTCTCACAATTAGGAATCTTATCTTTGGGAGTTCCTAAGATATTCCTCAGATTGTCTGATGACTTATAGACTAAGGTGAGGCCTACCTTATTAAATACCTTATTGAGTCCCTTGCTATATTTCGGATTATATGGTATGGAGACATATTTAGTGTTATTTTCTTCGCGTGTAAAAAAGGTGGAATTCTGAATATTAAACCTAAATTTATGTCTATTTATTAGCTTATTTACTAAGTCATCGTCGTAACCATTAACTCTAGTTATATTTCTAATACGATTCCTTTCTTTATTAAAGTTTAGTCTGTTCAGAGGGAAAGTGACCAAACGATGAACTAAAACATGTAATGAGGCTAATTTATGTTGTTTGCAATGAAATGAATCATTAGGAATATATCTATCTGTTACTGTGTCCTTCCTATAGATATCAAATTCTAATCTATTATTATTTTTAATAATTAAAATATCTAGAAAAGGCAATTGTCCTTTGTTCTCAACTTCGTAAGTGAATTTAATGCAATCGGAGGAATATCTTAGGAACTCCCAAAGATAA
The DNA here is from genome assembly GCA_019049505.1 of Pachyrhynchus sulphureomaculatus. Classification (NCBI taxonomy): domain Eukaryota; kingdom Metazoa; phylum Arthropoda; class Insecta; order Coleoptera; family Curculionidae; genus Pachyrhynchus; species Pachyrhynchus sulphureomaculatus. Next base: position 50,358,768 of record CM032454.1, on the reverse strand, counting down.
GATTCCTAATTGTGAGAAAAGTGGAATTTATGAAATTAGTTGTAATGATTGTGACAAAAAGTATGTTGGGCAAACTAAAAGGTCAATTAAAACACGATTTAAAGAACATTTAGCACACTTAAGATACAATAGAACAGAAAAGTCTAGCATTGCCGAACATGCCCTTGAAGCTAATCATACTGTAACATTAGATAATCTAAGGTTAATGAAGAGTGTGTCTGATGGGAGATTGTTGAACGCATACGAAAGTATGGAAATCATAAAATGTAAAAGTAGTTTAAATAAAGACAGAGGGCCTATTCCTTATAGTCCCCTCTACTGGTTACTTGACCGGAACTGAGGGCCTTGCCTATGTCATTAGTTCCGCTAGAGTAATTCAAGGGTTAGGCTAAGTATAAATAGGGTAGATTTGTAGTTTAGCTTTAGTCAATCATCGCTCTTGATGAAGCTAACATGGTTAGCGAAACGCGCGTCGAGTGCAAAAATAAAGTGTTTGGTGTAGTGGTGATATATACTGAGTAGCCTTATGTATACCTTAATTTCTGAGAATGGATTGAGTGGATATTAATACTGAAAGAACTAAAAAAATTAGATATAAGCTAGCTCGTTTTTTTTTTACTGGTAGAGAATATGAATAAGAGATAATTTTTGTACGTCTTTTGAAAATAATCTCTATAGTTGTTTAAAGCTTAGTTGTATTGTTTGGGCACCATTCATTTTAGGACAAAAAGAATCTAAGTTCAGCTCAAAAAATGAATAAAATACTGAAGAGTTACTTAGTTGTTGAAATAAAATTAATTTACGTACAACCGTTGCATCCTGAAAGAAATTGCAGGAGTTTAGTGAAACGCTACACTTAAATAAAGAAGAGTATATATCAACAAAAAAAAATTCCTATCTTTATTACACTCTTAAAATTACATCTACTAAATAAAAACCCCTTAAGCTATGAGAGCGAACACATTTAAACTAGAGTTTTATGAATTACTGATACTAAGTCTAAAAGAAAACAAAAGACTTTAAAAAAACATGATCTAAAAGTTTGTAAAATCAATTCCACGGATTACACGGGTTGAGTAGTCGTTGGAAACACACCTGTAGACAGGAAGTGAGATATATAAACTGGTGTACTACTGACTTACTGATTGGTTTCTCCTCGTGGGTTTTCCATAAGCTGCTGGACCTCTCCTGGTGAGATTCTGATTAAAAATAATGTCTCAGCCACTGCTCTCCTATTGTTTTTTGGGTAGTTAATACTTTTTGACCCAAAATGCCTGAGGATGAGCAGGATATTTTAAGTACAGAAAAAGGCCCTACACATGAGAGCTAGAAACGATACCCACTTGGTGATACAAAACCAGTATTCACTACTGCGGAGAAAAATAAAAAGACACTACGACGTGCTGGAGGAAAAAGCCACTACGGCATGGCGGAGAAAAAAGCCCTTAAAAAATTCCATATGGCCGTTTATATATCTTTTGCCCCTTCTTCAAACTAAAGTCTTTAAAATGGCTGACTTCCGGGACGCAAAATCAACGCAAACTAAATATGTTAGGTCAGTAACACGTTATACACGGTTGAGTTAAACTGTTCAAAAATTTAAATCACTGTTTTAAGTTACGTTGCTCAAAAATTAAAATCACTGCCTAATCAAATAAAAAAATGTAATAAAAAATAAATTATAAAAAGAAAAACAGTGTCGTAATATGATCTTAAAAGCTAAGAAAAAATGAATGTTACAATGTTATTCCAATAGTATTGGAGTATTTTTGTTTGAATCCAATTCTTCCATTGGAGACTTCAGTGGAAGAATTGGATCCAAACAAAAAGACGATGTAATAGGCCAACATGGAGAAAATATTATCAATCAGTCGGGAGAATTACTAATAGAATACTGTAATGAGCATCAACTTAAAAATATTAAATGGCTTCTACGCACACAAGAACATACATAAATACACATGGGAAAGACCGACACTAGGACAGAGATCAATTATTGATTATTTTATTATAAAACAAAGATCAGCTATGAAGATTCAAGACTGTCGAGTAAAACGAGGACCTAATTGTGGGTCTGACCACTACATGGTTGAATTAAAAATTATTTGGCTTTTTAAAATCAATTTTGACAGAACAGTATAGCAAGAAACAGTAGAGTATAAGCAAAATGTAGAAGAAGAAAAATACAAATTATACCTGTTGTCAGAACCTAGTATTAGAACACTATATGGAAATCGATTAAAGAATGAACTTAAAACTTATGAACAAGTGGATGATATAGAAAATGGATATACGAACATCAAAAGAGCACTCCATAGTGCTGTCTATCAAGTACTTGGAACAATAGATAAGAAGAAAAAGAAACAAAAACCCTTTTGGATGACAGAAGAGATAGAAGGACTCAGGGCAGAAGAGAAGAAACTATATAACAGACGGTTAACTAAAAAAACTCGTGAAAGAAGAGAGGAATACAAAGAAAAAAATAAAGAACTACGAAGAAGAATCAAAGAAACAAAAAATCAGTATTCGAACAGAAATGTTTTCGGATTGAAGGCATGATAGGAGGATCTCGGTCTACAGAAGTCTGGAAAAGAGTCAAGGGGATGAAGACAAACGATATATAACAAGGCGGTCAATTAATAAGTATGAGTGAACGGGAAAACCATTATGAAGAGTTACTGACAGAAAACCGCAACGAATACGAGGAATTACAACATACAATAGAAGAAAGGGAGGACAACAACCTACTAATAACAGAAGAAGAAACCAAAAAACATATTATGAAAATAAAAAATTCAAAATCACCAGGACCAGGTAATATACCTATTGAGCTAGTAAACTATGGAGGAAAAGAAATTATAACCCGAATAACGAAGTTATTAAACCAATGTGTTAGATCAGTACAGATCCCTCAAGAATGGAAAAAAGCCTATGTAGCACCGATTTTTAAAAAGGGAAATAGAAAGAACCCTGGTTACTACCGAGGCATTAGTATTACTGGTAGTATCAGTAGGTTGTTTGGAACAATACTCCAGGAAAAACTAAGAGCAAATGTTGGCTGAAGCATAAGTGAAGATCAGAGTGGCTTTGGACAGGGTCGCTCCTATATCGACAATCTCTTTACACTGCAACCAATATTAGAAAAGAAGATCTCAACAAGAGAGGAAATACATCTCACCTTCATTAATTTTGAAAATGCATATGATTCTATACCACAAAGTAAATTTTAGAAAATGCTGACTGAACTAAACATGAATACCCATCTGATAGCTATTATAAAAAACTTTATAACAACAATATATCCTATGTAAAAAAGAGGAAAACAATTATCAACACTGATATTGATCACCAAAGGACTCCGCCAAGGATGTAGTCTATCACCAATACTATTTCATCTCTACGTAAAACTAGCATTAAAGGAATGGAAAAGAAAATGCATAGGAATGGGTATACCAATAGATGAAAACTATCTCTTTACACTAATTGTAGATCGAAAGGTCTAGGAGAAGGAGAAATAAAACACAGAATTCAAAATAGCAGGAAAGTAATAGGCTGTCTCAACTCCCTATGGTGGGATAAAAACAAATCCAAAAAGACAAAGAAAAGAATAGGCTAATCAATGGTGGAGTCAGTTCTCTGTTATGGAAGTGAGATCTGGGTGGTAAGCGCAGAAATAAAGCGCAGATTACAAGCAGTAGAAATGGATTCTCTGCGACGTAGTGCCGGGATATCTAAGTTTCAACACATATCCAATGATGAAATAAGACCACAGATGAAGGCAGAAGAGACAGTTGTTGATAGAATTGAGATGCGCGGTTTATGCTGGTTTAGACATTTAATGAGAATGCCAACCTCCAAGGAAAAAGAAGCGTGGGCGACCTAAACGTTCCTGGAATGAAGGCATCAGGAACGCAATGAAAAAACGAAACCTCAACGAAGACATGACTCCGGACAGAGAGGATTGGAGAAAGGGTGTGAGTATGCAGCACTTGGCTGTATAATAATAATGTTACATGTATTGTAATTATCTAGCTCAATATGTATATGTCTATATTAAGCGAAATTTTGTTTTAAACTACCTCAGCGATTATCCCATCTTGATTTTTAATTCTTTGAAATTTGGAGACATATGTTTCGAACACTAAAGAAGACGTTATGGTTTATGACGCCAGGGTTTCGGTGTCATCATCGGTAAGTAAGATACTGTAAACAATAGCTTCTTATCATATTCGGTAGAACCAGGACGAGATGTTAGAAGGACATGTCTTCGAAAAAGAGACTTAAGCTTCCATGTCAGCCATAATGACATTAGAAACCTTCTTAATGCCTAAATAAATTCATAACTATGGAAAAGTTAAAAATTTTGCCTAGATTTCTGAATTATGCAGATTTATATGGCCAAATTTTGTTCAATTTTGGCACTTCTTTCATTAATTAGTAGATCACTATTGAAACGAATATCTAGTCGGAGGAACGCAGCATAGGATTTACAAAAATAGTATAACTCTCCGAATTGATGATCCAAATGATCAAGAAGTCTAACGAACGCTCCAACTTATTCAGAAATCCTTGTTGGTTCATCAATAAGCTGAGTAAGACTATAAATACTTACATAAGATTTAGTTTCATGAATTTATTTCTCCCGGCAAAGTAAGACGAATCGCCAACGCGTTTGTTGTTACAAGAGCGTACGCGATACGTCAAGCGCCACTTCCTCTTTCCCTGTATATAAATATTTTGAAAATAATGTTTTATTAAAAATCTAGCAGAATTTCTTTTAGAATATATGATACAACAACTGTAGCATGTTTCGATCTCGAGTTATGTTTACTTCTCTTTTTTCTTGAAACATTGAGTCGAACAGGAGTTATCAGAGGGTACAAAATTTTGCCATATAAATCCTATATCCCGTTTTAAAAAATATGTGGTTGTTTCTAACGTAGAACAGGCTTAACAATAATGTTTTTTTTTTGTTACAGGACTAAGAATGCTTTGGATGGCCATTCTAGGCGCCATATTGGTATGGAATAGTGTCCCATTTACAAAAAGCAGCTCTGTAAATCGACAAGGTTTGTTATTACGTTTTGTATTTTGTAAAATCTAATTTTAAAACATTTATAATATACAGTTATTATAAAATCATTTCATGAAAATAATGTTCCCAGCACTCTTCTGTACTCCGATTAACTATTAAATCACTTAAGGTTCGCAGATGATGTCACTCTGATCGCCAACACAAAAAAGAATTACAAGAAATGCTGATGGAATTAAATAACAAGTCTCGAGAAATAGGTCTAAAAATAAACTTCACCAACACCAAATTTTTGAACAACGAAAGTGAAGATAACAGCCAAGAACTATTAACAAAAGGTGAAAGAATAGGAAAGGTACAAACATTCATATATTTAGGAAAAAATATCGAAATATGAAAAAATAATTTAAAGGCTGACTTGGATAGAAAAGTCTTGTTAGCTTAGTCTGCGTTCAGAAGATTACAAACTACATTTAAATTGGACATCTCAAATACAATAAAAGCCAGAGTTTCGATCAATATATACTGCCGGTATTAACATATGGCACTGAAACGTGGGCTTTAAAGAAAAGTATAATAAATAAACTCCAGGTAACTGAAAGGAGAGGAGAATGCTAAATATTAGACTCCAAGATTGTATTCCTAACATAACAAATAATATATATTAAAGTGGAATTGGGCAGTGGAATCGCAAGGATGACTGATAACAGATGGACACGCCGTATAGTTGAATGAAGACCTAGAGAACACAAAAGATGCAGAGGTAGACCACAGACAAGACGGATGGGCGACATAAAAGGAATAGCAGGACACGATTGGATGCAAAAAATAAACAGCAAAGCTCATTGAAGGTAACTTGGGGATGCTTACATCCGACTATGGATGGAATAAGCTAATGATGATGATGATGACTCTTCTGTACTATAGTAAAATTGTCCATCAATGGTCAGTTTGTTATTTCCGTAATCACTGCACTCTCTTGTCGAATATATCCGTTTAATGCTTTCATAGAAGAGGTTTATACCATAAACTTTAGTTTCAAGATATCTTCTTCTTCTTTTTCTTAAGGCACCGTGTAGATTCCTGTGTAGACGTCTGTACCAAACTGCTTATCAGATGAGTCTGTTTAAAGCCGCATTTTAGAGTACCTGAAAATCGTTTATTCTCGTCCACTGTCGAATATTGCGTAGCCATGACAGTTCTTTTTGTCCTATTCCCTTTTTGTCTTTAATTTTGTCCTGTAGAATTAGGCGTTGAAAGCTATAACGTTCCCCACGATCGATGTGACCTAAGTAAGCAATTTTTCTCCTTTCTTCGGTATCTAAGATAAAGGCCGAGGTTTTGGTTACAAAGAAATTTGCGCAATTTGATGAAAGTTTATCTTGCCTGATCAACTCGGGTTTTAATTTTCATATCCAGATCCGACTTAATATTTATAAGGCATCCCAGGTATTTAAACTTTCTAACCCCTTCTATATTCTCGCCATTTATACGAATGCGGACGTCCTGGATTGAGTTTCTACTATTAATCATGAATTTCGTTTTGTTTGTATTGATATTCAATCCAATATTTTCTCCTGCTTTGAGAATAGCTTTCAGTAATGCCTGAAGAGCGTCTGCGCTATCTGCGAAAATGGCAGTGTCATCCTCATATCTGATGTTGCTCACCTTGATATTCAGATCATTCTCCGACACTGCCTCGACTAAGGCTCTTTCGACATACAAGTTAAACAGGACCGTCGACAAAATACAACCGTGTCAAACTCACTTCTCTATTTCAAAATCTTCTGTCGTGCTCCCCTCTTGAAGTCTTACTTCAGCTATCTGATTCCAGTATAAGCCTGCTATGATTCTGACATCTTTAGAATCCAACCCTAGTTTTTGTAGGTAATTTATGAGGAAGTCATGCTTAACGTTGTCAAACGCCGTAGTCTATGAAGCATACGAATACTCTCTCTAGTCCAGGCAATTCCGAACCAGCATTTGGAGACTAAAGACGGCTCCTTTTATCCCAAAATCCTCTTAAAATCTGAACCTCCACTAACTTTCGTTATATCTACATTTGCAATAGGCATACTTTCTCATGTATTTTCATTTATTAAAGCAGCATCATCTGCGATTAATACAAGATCTCATTATTGGTTCCCAAATGATTTATGTAATTTTTAAAAAAATGGTCTCAAGATAGAATCTTGTAAAATACTATTTAAAATATTTTGTACGTCGGGAGTTTATTATTAAGGGAAGTATATTGCGTTATATATTTAGATTTATGGTTAAATTGCAAGCTTTCCAGATTACCAATTATTTTTAATTTTTATTTATTAATTTAATTAATTGATATTAGCGTCTAAAATTAAAATTAATTCTTGAGACATTTAAAGCAATTTTAAAAATAGCACCAGATTATCAAATTAACTTTAAAAGCTCGTAAACTATTAGAAAAATATTATTTATCGGCGTTTATCTATTATAGAACACAAAACAGCTAATATTAAAACATGAATAACACTAATTAGTCTTTTGCTTATAAATATTCAAAAAATGTTTTTAATTATGAAGCTTATTTACATAATATTAGCAGACTATTCTCATCAAGCCCAATAGATTACTTTCAAGTGCATACAGTTCGATAAACTGTAAATTTGTGTATGTCAATAACATATGTTTACTGCTAAAACTGTTTGCACAAGACAGTGGTAGTCCTATTATTTTTTTTTTCTAAATAAATTTTCTGTATATTTCCGGTTTGCTATTAAATATATTCATACATAGTCGTGGAATAGATAAGTTGAAACACACACGCACACACATACAAATAATTTGTCCGAGAAGTAGTCTCTTACTAAAAAAAGGAACTACGCATAAAGTCTGGCTTATAGAGAACTTCCACAGTGTATTATTGAATAAAACGACCGGGAGAGGTGCGCCATCAGTTCAGGTTATGATTGCACCCAACTATCGATAACTTTGTTTTTTACTGAAACTATCTGGAGAGCAGTGAAGACTAGCAGAAAAATACTTTCCATTTATGTAAAACAATCTTGCTATTAGGTTGGGAATGTGGAATCTTTGGCACAATGACATTACTCAGTATATATCACCACTACACCAAACATTCTTTTCGCACTCGACGAGCGTTTCGCTAACCATGTTAGCTTCATGAGGAGCGATGATTGACTAAAACTAACCTACAAATCTACCCTATTTATACTTAGCCTAATACCTGAATTACTCAGGTGGAACTAATGGCATAAGCGAGGCCATCAGTTCCTGTCAAGTAACCAGTAGAGGGGACTATAAGGAATAGCCCTCCGTCTTTATTTAAACTACTTTTACATTTTATAATTTAAACAATCTTCTATCAGATACATGTTTAATTAATCTTAGGTTATCTAATGTTACAGTATGATCAGCTTCAAGGGCATGTTCGGCACTGCTAGATTTTTCTGTTCTACTGTATTTTAAATGTACTAAATATTCTTTAAATCGTGTTTTAATTGACCTTTTTGTTTACCCAACATACTTTTTGTCGCAATCATTGCAACTAATTTCATAAATTCTACTTTGCCCTCAATTAGGGATCTCATCTTTGGGATTTCCCGAGATATTCCTCAGATTGTCTGATGACTTATAGACTAAGGTGAGACCTACCTCATTAAATAACTTATTGAGTCTCTGCTGTATTTCGGATTATAGGGTATGGCGACATACTTCTTCTTATTTTCTTCGCGTATAATAAAGGTGAAATTCTGAATATTTAACCTGAACTTGTCTGTCTATTATTAACTTGTTTACTAAGTCATCGTCATAATCATTAACTCTAGTTATATTTCTAATATGATTCCTTTTATTATTGAAGTTTACACTGTTCAGAGGAAAAGTGACCATATAGAGAATAGAAAAGTCTAGCATTGCCGACCATGCCCTTGATCATACTGTAACATTAGATAATCTAAGATTAATTAAACATGCATCTGATAGGAGATTGTTGAACTCATACAAAAATATGGAAATTATAAAATGTAAAAGTAGTTCAAATAAACACAGAGTGCCTATTCCTTATAGTCCCCTCTACTGATTACTTGATTTGTAGTTTAGCTTTAGTCAATCATCGTTCCTGATGAAGCTAACACGGTTAGTGAAAGGCACGTCGAGTGCAAAAATAAAGTGTTTGGTGTGGTGGTGATATATACCGAGTAGAATCTTGCTGTTGTTTACATAATATAAAACTGATATGCAAATTGGCAATTGTAAACCAAGTAAAGTCAGTGCCCGTAAATACCATATAAGGCATTTTAAGGGCGAAGAATAATTCAGCAGCTGCATCCAAAAAACAAGATCGATGCAATATGAATGTAATGAATAGATTTCTTCTCATCTCAGATTACCACAGGAAGCTTTGACTTGATTTTTTATAGAAAAGGTTCTTGAAGCTTCCCACGCGATGGGGACTTGAAGATGGTATTAAAAAAATCATTTAGTGGGTATTTAGACACCGTGCTGGCTTGCACAGGTGTGTGTAGGAATAGAATAGGATAAGAAAGTAGGTTGGGCTTGGGTTAGGGGGTCCCTAAATCATGAGCTTGGGTAGGTGTATTAGGTGTACCGGGATCGTAGAGAAGTACCTACCCGTTACTCGATATATGGTCAACACTTAAAGATCTTACAGACTGCAGAATTGACCGTCGCTGTACGACTATAATAAATAGTGTATACTCCAGAGCCACATCTTACATTAAATTGGAAAGCAAATCTGAAAGGTCCTCAATTATTAGAGCCCTCCCGTTCGTCCATCTAAAAGATGGGTGGATGATATAACCAAGGTAACTGGTAAAAACTAGCAGTTGAAGGCACAAGGCAGGCCTCAGTGGAAACATATAGAGGATATCTTTACCTAACACTGGCTTGTGATGATGATAATAATTTCATAAAATTATTTTCAATTCAAATTTAAATGTAAAAAGATTTTTATTATTTCCACATTTTGCAAAATGTAACAATGTTTTTATTTTTATAATTTTTTGTAATCCACTATTTATTTGGCATTTGATGATACAAAAACAACACTCTCTACGTAATTTGCGACATTATGATCAAACGCATACTGACTCTCTTCTATTCAAATGTCCCATGCTTTCCTATATATATCTCATTTACTTTGTTTTATAAAATTGCTAGGTGTATTTCATTTACCTTATAATTTAAATTAACAAGAACTGGAGCTTACTCATTAAGTAGTAGCTAGACCTGAGATACCGATGTGTTGAAAAAGAAGTTTTTGACAGACGCGTACTACCTGTTTTACGTATGGAGTTGATACTCTTACATTGACAAAGAAAAATATCAACAAAATAACACGTAGGCTGAAAAGTTTTTGGTCTGATGCATAGATGTCGCCCTTTTCAAAAAAATTCCTATGATTTATAGGAAGTACTAAGCTTCAGACGAAACGTGGTAAAATTTCACGACATTTCGACGATTAGTTTACAAGTTATAGTGGTTTTAGTGACGCTACTTTTGATATTTTCCAAGCAATAGAAAAAATAGAATTTCATGTGTTGATTAAGCACTGTTTTTTGATGGAAAAAAGTACCGTTCAAGCAAAGCAAAGGCTTGATAAGAATTACGGGGACTCTGCCCCTGCAAAATCACTCATTTACCGGCATGCTCTCGTACAGACACAAAATTGTTTTGAAAAACTGTAAAGTGAAATTGCGTGAGACAGCTGACACCCTAAAGATATCAAAAGAACGTGTTGGTTATATTTTGCATGAACATTTGGGCATGAGAAAGCTCTGTTCGAAATGGGTACCGCGTTTGCTCACAGTGGACCAAAAACAACAACGTGTTGATGATTCTGAGCGCTGTTTGAACCTGTTGAAGCGCAATAAAAAAGAATTTTTTCATGCGATATGTGAGAGTGGATAAAATATGGATCCACCACTACACACCGGAATCAAATCGGCAGTTAGCTGAGTGGACAGCAGCCGGTGAAAACCGCCCGGAACACCCAAAGACACAACAGTCAGGTGGGAAGGTTTGCCCTCTGTATTTTGGGAAAAAAACAATGGCAAAGAATAGAGAAGTTCATCTAGCCTTCATAGACATAAGAAAGACCTATGACTCAATACCAAAACAAAAATTATGGAACGCAATGAAAGAAATAGGCATTAACAAAGAACTAATATACGCAGTGAAACCTCTCTATGAAAACAACACAGTGAACATAAAAATAGGACATAAAGTAGAGAAGAGACTCCAAACATCAAAAGGCCTATTACAAGGATGCTCTACATCCCCAACACTATTCAAAATATACCTCGAATAAACATTAAAAAAATGGAAGCAAAAATGTGGTGGAATGGGAGTCCCAATACGAGAAGATTACTTATATACTCTAAGTTTCGCAGACGACCAAGTAATCATAGCTCAAGATGAGGAAGACCTCAGTTATATGGTAAGAAAACTGAAATAAGAATATACTAAAGCAGGATTAGCAATAATCTTTGATAAAACGAAATACCTAACAACAAAGGCGGGAAATGTGGAGAATCTCGAAGTCGATAACGAAACAACAATCAAAGGAACCGATAGATTTAAATATTTAGGAACCATCATTTCAAAAAACGCTACATCAGAAGAAGAGATCAAAGCTAGATTAGAACAAACGCGGACATGGATAAGACAATTAAATTCGATCCTGTGGGACAAACACATTACAAAGAGAAACAAAACACGCATATACAAATCAATAATACAAAGCATAATGACATAACGGTCAGAAACATGGACGATTAACAAAAGAAATAAATCTAAAATTAACTCGGTAGGGATGGAGTATTGGAGAAGATGCTGTAGAGTGACACGTATGGAGAGAATACCAAATGAAGAAATAAGAAAGTAGAATGAACATCAAAGAGAACGCAATAAACACCATTGAAGAAAAACAATTAAAATGGTATGGACACATAAGACGGAGCGAAGATAATAAGTGGATAAAGAAAATAACGGAGTGGAGCCCTATATGGACCCGGACTGGGAAGATAGTGGAACAAGGAGATGGAATGAAGATAGTAACGGATGGAATGAAAGGCTGAGAGAAGGAAGACAGCGTCAGCTGTAGAAAATCCTTGATATATATATATATATATATATATATATATATATATATATATATATATATATATATATATATATATATATATTGGGAATAATTTTCATCGACTATGTTGAGAAGGGAAAACCATCAATAGCAAATATTATAGAGAGTTATTGGTGCGATTAAAGGCAGATATCGCAAAGAAATGGCCCCAAATGAACAAAAAAAAAGTGCTCTTTCATCAAGACCATGTACCAGGACACAAGTCAATGGTTACGATGGGAAAATTGCATGAACTGAAGTTCGAATTGCTTCCTCATCCACCGTATTCTCCAGATTTGGCCCCCAGCGACTACTATCTATTCGCAGACCTCAAAAAAAAGCTCGCGGGAAAAAGATTTGGCTCCAATGAAGAAGTTGTCGGCGAAACTGGGGCCTATTTTGAAGGCTAAGACAAATCCTTCTACAAGAAAGGTATAGAAATGTTAGAAAAGCGTTGGACTGATTATATTGCTCTTGAAGGAGAATGAATAAAGTTGAATTTTGCAAAAAAAATGTATTTTAAGTATCTAGACTAAAAACTTTTCAGCCTACATGTGTCATGCAAAGAAAAATAGAGAAGTCAATGTTAAGCGTTACTTTTAGAAATCACATCCCGAATCACATTATCAGGTTAAAGAACGGGATACAAGACACAATCAAATTCATTCTACATCTTAAATGGGACTAGGCTGGACATGTTGCTAGGTTTAGAGATGGACGATGGACGAAAAAATTATAGAGTGGCAACCAAGATCTGAAGCCTATCGAAGTAGAGGTAGACCACCAAGTCGGTGGACTGATGATTTGGAGAGAGTGGCACAGAACAGAAAAAGGTGGCAAGACTTGAGAGAGGCTTTCTTCCAGCAGTGGACAGTATAAGCTGATGATGATGATGAGATCTGAGATTGCTAAAAATTAAAAACAATCCAGCATATAGTAGGTTGTCTAAAAAAACTTACACAACTTAACCTTTCAAATTGAACTAGAAGAAAAAATATTTTCTTCTAGTCTTAAGCCTAAACACCCCTATGTGTACCGTGACAGTTTTGTGGATAACTATTAAAAAAAAGCGTAAATCCTGTAAAAAGTAACAATAAGAGATAAAATTAAATGTTTTGCACAGTTGTTTACTAGTACAAACAACTGTAAATGGTTGTATGTAAATCGTTGAATGCTATTACCATGGGATAATACAGCTAATACCGTCTTTGTACAAGTAATTAGTGTTTTGTGTAAATACCGTCTACGAGTAGATATTATGTAGTACCTACTTGTTTTGCAAATACTTTAAAGAATATAATAACGCTTTGTATCGTAGGAAAGGCTTTTATTTAACGGACACCTGTGTCTTTGCTTTTGTAGAACTTTACTGCATATGTAATAATAACTTTTAAAAAGATCATGCTTGTTGTAGGTCGTACGAAATTATTATATGATGAAGAAATATTTTTAATCAACTTCAAAACAGAAGGATCTCGTTTCAATACGTATGTATGCAATATTGTAAAAATGTCAATATTTATATTAGTGCAGTAAGAAAGGGTCAAAATAATGATGGATAGGCAAATATTCCTTTCGTTACAGCAAAAATACCCTGAAATTTTGGTACAGAAATATTGAATGCAGTGGACACAATTGAATTTGTTATCTAAAATTTGAATTGCCAGCCATTTTGTGCCATTTAGTCCAAAATGGATTTTTTTTTTTAAAGATTAGGTATCGATGTCAGCTTTCCAATGCCATTAAAAAATTTTTTTTGGAGTCATTTGAACCGTTTTTTTTTTATTTGTTTATTAATCAAATAACAACAACTGGTATTTTGAAAAAAAAAATTATCGAAAAGGTTTTTTTTTTAAATAAAGGTTTCGCCATTCTCTACGAGATGTGATTAATTAAATAACCGAAAAAACGCCTTTGTTTTTATTTGATTAATAAACAAATGTAAAAAAAACGATTAAAATAACTCCACAAATTTTTTTTTTTAATGGCATCGGAAAGCTGGCGTCACGATCTAAATGTTGGAAAAAAAAGATCCATTTTGGACCAAATGACATAAAATGGTGGGCAATTCAAATTTTGAATAACAAATTCAATTGTGCCCACTGGGTTCAATATTTTTGAACCAAAATTTTAGTATTTTTGCTGTATCAAGAGACATAATTTCTGAAAGTTTCATGCAGATCGGTTCACTTAATCGGCCTGTACAATAAAGTGAAAAAAAAAAACAGTCGGTTTTTTCAATTTTGTAGGCTATGTACACATTTAAGCGACTTAATACTAATGAGGATTTGTTGAAAATTTCATTACGAAGAGTTTTGTTTTTTCTTTGTCTCGATCTCTGTCTCGATATATAACCGGAGTTATTCGCATTCTCAGCTCAAAAAACGCGTTTCGAAAACTTCAGTTGTGTATAAACAAAAGAGCACGAGTTTTTCGAGGTCCAAAACTCAGGACAATACTCCTGGTAATACCCCAGAGAGAATAAAATCATAATATTTCTGTATCGAAATTGAGCAATTTCAAATGCTCTTTTTACTGCATCATATATATTTTTGAAGCGACATACCAAATTTGTATATATGTATATACGTATGTTTGTCCTTAAATATATCTTCTTCTTCTTGAAGTACCATATCCGATACGGACATAGGCGACCCTCTCGCCTTTGCCTGAGGTTGGTGCCTTTTTAAGTGTTTTCACAGAGGAAGGAGACCCACAGTTTAATACCAGTTCCGAGCTGCCAAAGTGAGAGAGCTTTACTAGATATGATACTGCGGGTGGTTTGCCGTTGCTTTCCCGAGAAAAGCGACCGTCACGTTGTTTTTCTTTTTTTTATTTTTTTTTTAAGCCGAGATTCGGACTCGGATCTCTGGCATAGAAGATAGATACCTTAACTACTACGCTTTGGCTGCTACTAAAATAATAGATTTTAATGAAAAAGTATTAAGCGTTTTTCAACTTAGGTGACAGTGAAAAAATCATTTAAAATTCATCTTTATAAAAGAACTAATTGACTTCCGGAAGCCATCTATTGGATAATTCTTCTTGATCGAGTAATTGAGAAACAAATTTAAAAAGATTAAGGTATCGGTTGGAATAGGGTATTAATAGAAATCAATTTTAATCTAACGAACTTTTGGAACATGTTTATTCCTTTTCAAGTTGTTGAGTATATTAATAAAAAATTGTTTCTATGTTAAATATTGTTAATAAAGGTAATATTTAAAACAAATTACTTAGAAATATCCTAACTCGGATATGAAATTTATATTAATATATATATATATATATATATATATATATATATATATATATATATATATATATATATATATGGGTGATATAGAATTCACTGCATTGATTGAAACTGGCGCCTCCTTGTAGCTAGACCGATTGCAAAAAATCACCTTTAATAGCGTATCTCAATAGTAAAGGAAAAATTGACCCTGAAGAAATGGTCACTTGAATATTGCCTTTCCTGGTAAATCATACACCTACACAATAGTATCCATCGTTAGCCATATATATATATATATATATATATATATATATATATATATATATATATATATATATATATATATATATATATATATATATATATATATATATATATAATAACGTCTCTTTTTGCGGCTTTGCTGCTATTTTATAGCCTCACGTTTGCGGCGCTATTTTATATAGCCTCAACTTTCCATATTTTTAATAAATATTTTATTTATTAAATATAAGGCGTTATTTACCCCTTATGTATATCTTAATTTTTGAGAATGGATCGAGTGGATATTAGTACTGAGAGATCAAAAATTAGATATATAAGCTAGCTCGTTTTGTTTGGAGAGATTGTGGATAAGAGATAATTTTTGTACGTCTTTTGAAAATAGTCTCTATAGTTGTTTAAAGTTTGGTTGTAATGTTTATTTTTTTGGGCACTGGGCAAATGAAAAAATACTGAAGAGAAATAAGAATAAATATATTACAACCTGTGCGTCCTGAAAGAAAGAGCGGGTAGTTCAGTAAAAGGCTGTATTAACACAGAGAAAAATATAATAACAAAATAAAAATTCTTGCAGTTATTACACTCATAAAATTACATTAACTAAATAAAAACCCCTTAGGCTATGCGAGTGTACACAGTTAAACTAGAGTTCTATGAATAACTGATCCTAAGTGTAAAAAAAACAAATGCTTTAAAAAACACGACATAAAAGTTTATAAAATTAATTTCGCCAATTACACGTGTTGATTTACTGCTTGGCCTCTCCTCGTGGGTTTTCCATAAACAGCTTGACCTCTCCAGGTGAGATTCTCATCCAGATATTGTCTCACCTGCCACTCTCCTATCCCCATTTTGGTAGCTAATCACTTTTTGATCCGAAATGTCTGAGGATGAACAGGATATTTTTAGAACGGAAAATGGTCACTGAACTACGGCAAGATGGAAAACTAAGCCTCCTACGGCTTGACGAAGATAAAACACAACTCTCTCACTGAGAAAAAAAAAAAGCCGTTACTGCACTACGGCATGACGGAAGGATAAAGCCCCTGCGGCCTTCTGGACGAAAAAGCGGTTACTGCATCTTGGAGGAAAAAGCCTTTAAAAATTCCAAATGGCCGTCCTCCCTACTTCAAAGTGAAGTCTTTAAAATGGCTCACTTCCGAGACGCAAAATCAGACGCATTCATTGCAAAAAAATACGTTAAGTCGGCAAGACGTTATACACGGCTGAGTTATACTGTTCAAAAATTTAAATCACTGTTTTAAGTTACACTGCTCAAAAATTGAAATCACTGCCTAATCAAATATAAAAATGTAATAAAATATAAATAATAGAAAGGAAAACAGTGTTATAATATGATCCTGAATCAATATATAAAAATGTATATAAAATATATATATATAATAATAGAAAGGAAAACAGTGTATATATATATGATCTTATAAATCTATATAAAAAAATATATAATTACTTTTAGTCAAAGGGTCCTCCATCGGGATCTAAATTTTATTACCTTAAATTGTTTGAAAGTAACATTTAATAAACTAAATATATCCCTACCTTTAAGCAAACAAAATTTCAACTTAGTGATTCTTACTTATTTAACAAGAATAAAAACAATTTATCTTGGGCGCGAAATAATTGCCAGGTTGTAGGTTTATAATATTAATGCATTTACAAAGCACCACCCGTTTTAAAATGTAGGTCACCTAATTACCCCTTTCACATCACCGATGCAAGTGAAAATAATTTTATGCATGGTGGTGATATACTTTTATATCTAAAGACCAGTGTAGCGTGACATAATTAATAATTAAATCATTTTAAGTAAAAAAGCATGCAGTTTCATTTTTATTAAAAAAATGTTAAGAGTATATTATATAAACCACGCTTTAGGTTGTTTCCTACGTGAGCGACTGCTGCAAGCGACGCTAGTAATATAGCTGACGCTGTATTCTACGTGGACTTTTGACGCGGGCGAGGCGAGAGTACGACTTAAGTAGCACAATGAAGACCGTATCTTTATACGGAGATACTGGCGAGTTTCCAAGCATGTGTGCAGTAACGTTATCTCATGACTCGAGTCAACTGTTAGTTTTCTTTAGCAAAAGTTGTTGTCAGAACAAGATTGGGTTTAATATAGAAACTTTAAATAGCGTACTAAAAAATTTTATAATTTTCTGCGATATGAGCAATAAGAACCATCACAATCGTTTATCAGTTTACAGGAAGTGAACTAGCATTGCGACATATTTCTTTTCCAGAATGTTCAAGCTTGTAAATTTCGAGCTAACAAATATTCTTCTATATCATTGGTTTGGGTCTCTTACCAGGACACTTCAGTGACCTCGCTAGCGTTGATAGAATTAGTCGCTCACGTACGATACAACTTAAGAGTAAAAACCCGAGTGTAACTCCGACTTGCACAATTAGTGTTCCGTGCGGTGATTGCTTTTAAAATAAAATAAAATTCTTACCTGGGCTAAGTTAACTAGGTCTCTGACATGTATATATCTTAAGAACCAATATGTATTTTCACATTTTTGTTTAGTCAGAATGTATAATAGTTATAGCTTCTTAGCTACCTAATAGCCAATAATGAATCTAGTTCAATCTAGACTCTAGTAGTAAAAGTTCAAAACAAATATTTGCTACCTAAATATTGGTTTTAATATATGAACAAATAAATAAAATTATTTTATCACAACTGTCCACGAGAAAAACCTCCACCATATTGTCGAGTAACATGTTTTTTTTTATACGAGTTAAATTATTAAACGTAATGCACTCGTGATAATTTTCGCTGAATCTACACTTTACGTAGAATATTTCTGATTTTTTTCGAAGTTTTTTGATCAGTACTTCTTGAGATAGGGTGAGACAGTGATATTTTGTGTTTTTCTTTTAAATAATACAAAAGAAAAGTTTGCGCTAATATTACATCACAAATATTTTTGAACTTCTGTTTTAACAAGCTTTCATTTGACACCCCACTCGATGATCTTTCAAAAAAGAAATCGCCCTCACTACTAACCCCTTAAGTCGAAATTTAACTTTCAAAACTACACGTCTCTGATTGAGCCATCAATCCCTATATTTGTGACAAATTTCAACTTTCTATGTCAAATAGTTTCGGAGAAAATCGGGTGTGACAGACAGAGACAGCTGATGAAGGTGATTCAATAAGTGTACGGAACACTAAAAATAATTATTTTCGGTATTTTGTTATTTTTCGGTGGCGAGCATTTCAGAAACCCTGTTGGAAACATTAATAGGCAGTCAGAACAATAAACCCTTTTGAAAGAATATTTTTCATTTATCTTAGTTTGGTGTAATCTGTGTTCGTATCAGTTTGGAAAAATAGTTTTAAATATGAAAAATGTTTTTGTTGCCATATATTGCTTCGGTATTTTCAAAAAAGAAACGATCTACATAAGCTGGGAAGTGTTTTTAAGCCGAATATGTACAAGTTGTCTGAAGCGAACTTGGCTAGCAGCATATACACATGCGAGATGCTCCGAATAGATGAAGAAATCAACCCAAAAACTGAACTAAATTAGTTGTCAACCAACATATATACGTTTACCAACATTTTTGACTTGCTTGGGGCAAACATCTTTTATTAAACAAACTAATTAAACCGAATATTTGGCGTTGGATTTTCAGCAGTTGTATGAAAAAGGAAATATTTGAATAAACGCTCCAATCAATGGTTTACTATACCAGCACATTCAGAGATATTTACCAGAAACCTTAAAAAATAGTTAATTACACAGGCCAACGATGAAAAAATTTTTTTAATAATTTTACCTGATTCCTATGTTTTTTGGTATTCTGAGTCCGAAAATAATAATGAAAAAGTCGTATCACCCACCAATTTTTCACATTTTAATATTCAAAATGTGAAAAGGTTTTTTTTTTTCATTCGAATGTTATTGGGTTGTTAATAAAATCAGAATTTTATAAGGTTAGCAGTAAAATCAAATGTTATTAGGTTGGCAATTCCGATAAATGCCACAGCTGTTTGTTTTCTTCCAGTTAATATAACCTCGCATTGCAGCGTTTAACCCATGTGCTTTAATTCACACTAAAAGTATGGCTAATCGTGGTTGCAAAAACTTTCCCAACACTTTTTGTTATAATGTGGTGAGTTTGTAGTTAAAAAACATCAAAGAAATATTACTGACTTTGTAACAAAAGTGTACTTTGCATATTTTGGTGTAGAAATCAGTAATCAAGAAAAATGTTGGGCTCCTCACAAAGTATGTTATGTTTGTGTTGAGCATCTTAGGAAATGGTATAAGAAGGAAAGAAAGCTTTTAGATTTGTAGTACCCATAATATGAAGAGAGCAAGAAAATCATTCAAATGATTGTTATTTTTGCAGCGTTGATGTTTCTGGATATAACGACAAAAATAAGAAAGTAATTGTCTATCCTAACTTTACTTCAGCTAATCGGCCGGTAGGACATGGACTGGGACTTCATGTTCCTAAGCCGCTCTCAGTCTATTGATGACGTTTTACAGTCCAGTCCCGAATTTAATGAAAGTCGACCGGATGATGATGAGTTTCAATGTTCTCTAGAAAATTTAAAACCACAGTTGTTTACGCAAGCTGAGTTAAATGATTTAGTGAGAGATTTGGGTTTGACTAAGGAAAGAGCAGAATTGCTTGGTTCTAGGCTGAAAGAAAAACATTTATTGGAATCTGGAACATCTATTTACCATTATAGAACAAGAGATCAACAGTTTTTCAAGCTGGAAGAGGATTTAATTTTGAAATTTAATTGATGTCAACTGTGGGTGATACAAAAAAACTGATACCAGATACGGTTTCAGCACCCAAAAATACATAACACTTAGACGTATTGGTTTAAAAAGTTTTTACAAATATTTTTTTTGTTGGCCCCTGTTATTAACCTCATTTTGGCTCTATAATTTAGTAATTTATTCTATGTACAAAAATTTATAAAAAAAACGATCAACTGCAACTTGGACTTGCGCAATTAGTGTTCCATACCATCATTGCTGAAGTATTCTATGAAATTCAGTAACACATTCATCTTCAATATGAGAATTACCAAGAATATATAAAAAGCGACATATGTATCTTTGTAGTAAAAGTTTAAAACAAATAATTACTATCTAAATGTTTGTTTAACTATAAGCAAATAAAATAAAATATTTTTGTCTCGACATCTATCCGTTGGTCACCGGACATCATGGAAATTTATTTTATCCGTGATTGGCCAAATACTTAAAGCAGCAATGTATTGAAAAGTACATGAATATATTACTAATTGCACCGAATGCGAAACGTGGCGTATTAATATTTCACAGCTCTGTCACCATATATATATATATATATATATATATATATATATATATATATATATATATATATATATATATATATATATATATATTGTTTATCATCATCATCAATCCGATTTTTTTTATAGCGTTCTTCGTCTTCCGGCTCCCAATTTCTATCCTCTTCGATCTTTCCAAACTCCGGGTCTTAGATTTCTCTCTGACATTACCCTCTGAACACCTCCAAACCCTGTCGCTCTTGGTCTTCCTCTTTTCCTCCTTTCGCTTGGTGCCTACTTTAGCACCATCTTTGGTATTCTAAGTTCTTCCATTCTTTCCACGTGTCCGAACCACATAAATTGCCGTTGTTGAATTTCTTGAATAATCGTGGTTTTTTACTTTCATTACATCTCTTATTCTTTCATTTCTAACTCTACCCATTCTTGACACACCAGCCGATCTTCGCCAGTAATCCATTTCGATTGTCATTAATTTCTATTCCAATCATTTCGTTAATTGCCAAGATTCACAATCGTATGACACGATGCTCTTAAATACTGCATTATAAATGAGGTGGTTTCTCTGTGATGTTATGTTCTTTGACCACGGAACAGAGTTTAGGTCTGTTATGACTGCCTTTTCTTTACTTATACTACTCTCTACTTCTTTTTCGGTTCTACCGTCTTTAGTAATGTTAATTCCGAGATATATATATATATATATATATATATATATATATATATATATATATATATATATATATATATATGTATATATATATATATGTATATATATATATATATATATATATATATATATATATATATGTATATATATATATATATATATGTATGTATATATATATATATATATATATATATATATATATATGTATATAATATATATATATATACTTATACATATATATATATATATATATATATATATATATATACATATATATATAATATATACATATACATATATATATATATATATATATATATATATATATATATATATATATATATATATATATATATATATATATATATATATATATATATATATATATATATATATATATATACATATATATACATATATATACATATATATACATATACATATATATATATATATATATATATATATATATATATATATATATATATATATATATATATATATGTATATATATATATATATATATATATATATATATATATATATATATATATATATATATATATATACATATATATACATATATATACATATATATACATATATATATATATATATATATATATATATATATATATATATATATATATATATATATATATATATATACACTCTTCACAAGTATCAATGACCTCCCCGGTATTTAGAGTAAGTAGTAGTAGTAAGAGCAAAGTTTTCTAAAAAAGTTAACGTTGCTGAACTCGACAGAGTCATGTCGGGGCACTCCATTCCCCTAGCATCGTCACTCAATTTGTTGGGCGTTAATTTGGAAGCGAATATGTCTTGGCATGAATATGTTGCAGGCATAGCAAGGTGGGCTTCTCAAAAGTTGGGAATATTATTTCGAGCCATAAAGTTTTAGACTCCGCAACAACTGTGAATTCTTTACGAAGCTCAAATTCGACCAACTATGGAATACTTCTCCCATGTTTGGGACCCCGCACCCAAACACACACTGCATTTGTTGGATTCTGTTCAGAGAAGAGCTGTTCGTCTGATTGGAGGAACTGACCGGCGGCCTTGATTCGTTGGAACATCGAAGAACGGTTGGCGACTTGAGTCTTTTCTACAAATATTTTTATGAAAAGTGTTTGAAGAATGTAGCCCGTTTAATTCCTCTCAGAGCGGTGCATGTTAGAAATACACGTCGCGCTAATACTTCACATCCGTATGAGGTTCAGCTTGTCACTCCGCGTCTTTTATTTGGAGAACATCATCCCTTTGGCATAATTTGCCCAGGGCTGTGTTCCCCACCGAGTACAATTTACAGCGATTCAAAAACAACGTGAATTGCTTTTTTCCGCACACATGCCGCTCCTGTAGCGCTTTAGGGGCTTCCCTGCGGCACGTGTGCTAGACCCATAAAAAAACAGAAAAGGCTTCCCTGTTTTCCTATATTGTTTATACCAGCTAAACTATCAAAGGTAATGCACTCGTAATAATTTTTGTTCAATCTACATCTTATGGAGAATATTCCAGAAGTTTTTTGATTAGTACTCTTAGAGATTGGTTGGGGAGACTGCGATTTTTGGCAATTTTGTTAAAATAATATCAATAAAATTTTGCGCAAGTATTACATCATATATATTTTTGTACTAGTGTTAGCACAAGCTTTCATTTGACACCCTACCCGATGACCCTGCAAAAAAACTTTTTTTTTTCACTTTCGATTTCCCTCACCAAACCTTAAGTCAAAATTTAACTTTCAAGACTACACGACTCTGATTGGGCCATCAATTCCTATATTTGGGACAAGTTTCAATTTTCTATATCAAATAGTATCGGAATCGGGTGTGACAGACAGACAGACGGATACATGGATGGACACCAAAGTGTTCCGTACTAAAAAACACATAAACATTTCGGTAAGCTTAAATAGGAAACTAATAAAAAAAGGCCGTAAATCAAAACGGCAATCTTAAATAAATTATTAATACTTATTTACTTACTTTACTTTCTACCCCTTTAGGGGTGTAAGGCCCGTGGAGTTGAGTTATTCTATATTTGTCTTTTCCATATATCCTTCCACCTCTTTTTATCCTGTGTGGCTCGTCTTGCGTGTTCCCACTCCATTCCTCTTTTGGCCACTGCCTCTCTAACATCCCTCAACTATGCCCTTCTAGATCGGCCTATTGTTCTTTTCTTGCTCACTCTGGCTTCAAACACTTGTTGTGCTTCCTCAACCTTTTTCACCATTGGTTTCAGGTTCAAATTCTTTCTGAGTTGTATTTTCCTAACCCTGCCCATCCTTGTTTTGTCCTCTATTTTCCTTATGAATCTCATTTCTGTAGCAATTATCTTTCCTTTCTGTCTTTCTGTCATTGTCCATGTTTCTACTCCATATAAAAGTATTGGTGTTGCACCTTCTCGAATACTTGGGTTTAAGTATTTTTTGGTATCTCTTATCTTCCTCCTGTTATTATTCTATACTTGATCTCCTCTTCCATCCTCAGTTATTGTTGATCCCAAATATTTAAACTTCTCCACTTGGTCCAGCCTTTCCTCTCCTATCTTTATTTCATGTTGTCGCTTTTGCTTTCCCATTATCATAGTCTTTGTCTTTTGTTCATTAATTTTCAAGTTTATTTTTTCCAATGCTTCTTTATATATCCGTATATTCCTATTAAGCGTTTCCTCGTCTTTTGCTGTAATAACCATATCATCCGCATAGCATAGTTCTGATATTTTTATCTTTTTCATCTTCCAATAGCCTATCTGGTATTGTCTTACGTTTCTTCTTTGCTTCTTTTATTGCTTCATCCAGAACTATTGACAAAAGCACGGGGCTCAGGATGCATCCCTGCCTAAGGCCCATGGTTGTTTTAAATATATCAGATCTGTCTGTCTTGTCTTGTTCTTACATAATTTGTTGATTCTTTGTATATACTCTGTACGCCTTTTATTATTACTTCTGGTATTTCTCTTTTCCTCAGTGTTTCCCATATGCCTTCTCTTTTAATCTGAATTTGCCTTCTCCTATTGCTTTTTCACATAATTGCCTCACTGTAAATATTGCATCATTCACCCCTCTACCTGGCCGAAAGCCAAACTGCGTTTCTTCCAATGTGTGCTCGAGTTTCTTTCTTAATCTTTTTTCTAGTATCCTAGTATATACATATATACAGTGCTAGTTAGAGTTATCCCTCTGTAGTTATTACAATCTTTAGTGTCACCTTTCTTATATATTGGGGTTAAGATGCCTGCTGTCCAGTCCGTAAATTATTAATTTGTTGATATTAACCAATTTTTAAAATCACATTAGTTCTACTAAGAATTTCGGTAAGCTAAGTGGATTATTAAAAAATTTCCATATTATTTACATTTGCATACCTTTAACTTACTGTACATTCTGTCAAGTTTAACGCCAATTTGGAGATAACATAATTAGGTATTTTAGATAATTATAATTTATCAAGATGTCAAAATAAGACCTTAGTTCGTCCAACAAAGCAAAATCTTTGTTTTATACGGGTAATATTTCAATTTAAAGAAGATTTATTTATAAAACTTATAATTAAAATTACCGTCATAAATCAGCGATTTAGGCAATTTTAATTTGTCATCCCAAATAGTTTAGTATTAATCGTTTTATATGGAAACTTAGTGTGTCATCAATTTTTAATTAACATTAATATACTTTAATGACATTAAGACAGCGTTTCTTAACCTTTCAGTATTTGCGACCCAATTTTCAAATATAATTTTCATCGGGCTTCCCCCCTCTCATACAATAACAATGCATGCAAAAATAATGTATTTTCAGTATTTTGATGGTAAAGCTACACTATGACCTTAATTATAAACCTTAAAAACTACCAAGAATAAGTAAATTTATTCATATTTGGCAACACATAACTGCTGCGTTGACAAAACTAGAATTGATGCCTCTCTATTGCTCTCTGTCACGTCCACCATATCGGTAGCGGGTTCGCGAGAAGTTCTCAGTTTCCGAATATTCGGAAAGTCTGTCCATAAGTTTATAAATGCTGCACCTCGGTCAATTACAGCCCGTCTCAGTCGAGTTGATCCATCTACTGCTATCGGATTTATCGTGAATGTGTATGTTGTAATTTACGTGTTAATTGAAATTCAAGGTATTAAGTATTCACGGGAGTAAATTTATACAGAATCATGGATAAGTTTTTAAGTGAGCGATAGTGAAACATCAACAAGTGCACAGACGAGCGTGGCTCCGAAAATAAAATCAAGAAAATATTCTCAGGAATACTTAAATTTAGGGTTTACCAGTACTGAAGTAAACGAAGAAGAAAGGCCCCTGTGTGTTATTTGCTCAAAAATCTTGGCAGCAGACAGCATGAAACCAAATAAACTTAAACGACATTTGGAATCGCTTCATAGTGAGTACCTTAACAAACCCCTAGAATTCATCGAATTAAAATAAAAATCATATGTAAAGCAGAAATCATTTTTCAAAAAAACTTTGTTTGTGAATGGAAAAGCTTTACTTGCCTCTTACAAAGTTTCATATAAAATAGCCAGATGTAAAAAGCCCCACACGATTGGTGAAGAGCTTGTTTTGCCAGCAGCAATTGAGATTGTAGAGACTATGTTTGGAGATAATTTTGCCAAACAATTGCTATCCATACCTATATAAAATGATACTGTTGCCCGTCGAATTGGTGATATAGTTGAAGATGTACAGCATCAATTTTTCGGGAAGTTGCATGACAAATTGTTTTCAATTCAGCCTGATGAGACAACAGATAGCAATAAAGATGCTCATCTCATTGCCTCATGCCATCATGTTCGATTTTGTGATGGTATGTCAGCAGTAGAAGACCTATTTTTCTGAAAACCAAGAGAACTCAAAGCAATATCACTCGCATTATTTGCTATCTTAATTAATTTTATAAACGAGGCAAATATGAAGTGGAAAAATAGCGTCGGAATATGTACCGATGATGCTCATTCAATGTCTGGAAGATTTCAAAGTGTACAAGCACGTGTGAAACAAAAATCTCCACTGTGTAATGTGACACATTGTATGATCCACAGAGAAGCTCTGGCTTCCAAAGAAATGAGTCCTGCTCTGAATATTGTGCTCACTACAGTTGAAACCGTAGTAAATTATATTAAAATGAGACCCCCAAAATCTAGGATTTTTTCTGCACTTTGTAAAGACATGGGTGCCGAACATTCAGCGTTACTATTTTATTGCAAGGCACGTGGGAAATGTTTGCAATGTGTTTTCTTTCTAGAAGAGGAAAACCGACCGGAAGCCGAAAAGTTTCGAGATAGTTTATTTGTGATGAAATTGACCTACTTGGTCGATATATTCGAGAAACTAAATACCTAGAGTTGAACTCCAAGGAACAAATACACATATATTCGATACAATTGATAAAATTAATGCTTTTTGTAGAAAATTGGAATTGTGGAGCAGAAATGTAAAGCAAAAAAACCTAGAAATGTTTGCAAATGTGTTAAAACATACAAAGCTGAAAACCAACATGTGAAAGTTGTTTTAGTAACCATAAAAAATCATCTAGCCATGTTGACAAAGAATTTTAAAAAGTATTTTCTTACTGACGACGACTTGGTAGCAAGTTATGAGTAGGTTAGGGATCCATTTCAAAAGACAATTTAATAATAAATCACTCTTTGAATTTTGGGCAGGGGCGAATGATGACTTTTCTGCACTGAAAACAAGAGCATTTCGTATACTATTACCATTTTCAACGTCCTAACCTTTGCGAAACCGGATTTTCTGCGCTGGCTGCTTTGAAAACAAAATATAGATCTCAACTAAATATAGAAAAGGAACTCAGAGTGTCTATTTCTAATATTAAACCAACCTTCGGAAATCTTCCAAGGGAACCACTAAAAAATTATTAAACTTGTTTTTAATTTAGTATTGATATGCTAATTATTAGGTAAATACATTGTGCAGTACTAATACAATCCTATTTATAGGTGTATTATCAGTATAAATGTGCATTTTATTATGTCAGAATGTATTTTGTTTTGCTTTCCTTTCAATAAATTGTATTAAATGCTTTTAATGAATGTTTTTAATAATAATTTCTTTTCGATACGCTCGACACAAACCCCCAATAGTGTAATCACACCGCCTTAGTGGGACGCGCCCCACAGGTTAAGAAACGCTATATTAAGAGGAAAAAGAAACTTAATCCTGGTACTTGCGGTTTTCTCGTCAACCGCTTTGTCAATAGAGCTATTAAGGCTTGTGAGTTCAATCAACTAGCCGAAAACATCCTTTTTGAATTTTTAAGTTATATCTTTGATAATTATCAGCTGGGTGATATTTTTATGGATTTAATAAACTTGCCGCAGGAAAATATCTAAAGCGCCACAGGGTCGACATTTGTGCGGGAAAAGGTCTCTGTTTTTATTTGATTGGTTTTTTTTTTATGTGTCTAGCACACGTACTGCAGAGAAATCCCTAAAGCGTTAGAGGAGCGACACGTGTGCGGAAAAAGCGTTGTTCTTGAATCGCTGCAATTTGTACTCGATGAGAAGCACGGCCTTAGGCAAATCATTCCAGAGGGATGAGGTTCTCATTATAAAAGAATTCTTGAAAATGTTGGTATGAGCAGTGACAAGCTGCACCTCGTACGGATATGATGTATTAACACGACGTGTATTCGTAGTATGCACCACTTTGAAAAGGATTAAGCGGGTTACATAGAATAGCTTTATATAACACGGGAGCAGTCTTTCATCGTTGGTCGATTTTGAGCTGTGTAGAGTATTAAAAGTAGTTGTGGAGTGTAAAGCTTTCTCGTGCAAAATAATTTGCCTAGCTTTGAGAAGTTCTCTTTGCGATGCATGCAGTATGTTCATGTCAAGACATATTTGCTCATATTAAGTAAGTTGAATGACGATGCTGGAAGAATGGAGTGTCTCGAGTTCCGTAACGTAAACTTTTTTAGAAGTCAGTGCAGCCCTGGGTTCTTGTAGCCTTAAATTTTACTTGGTTATTATTACTTCAAGTTGAACGACTTCCTGCTCCCTGCAGATTTCAAAGCTAATAAAGAAACAAGTGTATTATCATCGACAAAGCTGTAGATTGAAGTTTTGGTCCCTTCCAGCAAATCGGTAATGTAAAGGAGAAAGAGTGCAAGAGGTAATAAGTAGCCTTGGAATACACCGGCGTTGATAGCTAAGATAATAAAAGGAAACCAGCCAGCTGCCACTCGTAAAGAACGCTCCCGGAGGAAAGACGAGAGCCATAAACAAAACCTTTCGGACATACCATGAGACCGTAGCTTAGTCAATAATGTTTCATGCCAAAGACGATCGATGGTACCCTACGATGGCACAAAATTCAAGATTATTTTCTTTTGACCTACTTAATCGAAAAATTAATAATATTTAGCTCATATACAATAGACTTCTCACAATCACATGACTCACCAAACTGTCATACATTATGAAAAGTGAAATTTGCACTACTTCATAACATGCTGTATTGATTAAGTATATGATAATGATAATATCAGATCCAATATTTAAATGATATTTTTTTTAAATACAACATCGTTGTTTTGTCTTTTACATTGAGATATGTTTGCCTATAACGCTATGCAATATTTGTCATCATAAAAACAAAAAAAATATTATCATCTACTCTTTTACATCACTAATATAATCAGTGCAGTGATTTGATTGGGAAAATTTCCGGAAATACTAAAAAAATAAAAATTAGTCCTATAACTAAAGGTGCAGAGTATTGCTCTAACAACTTCAGGGCCATTTCACGAGGCAAATTATTGATCATTTTAAGGTAAATAAATGAAAAAGCAAATAATGTTATGCACATGAATTAGAGGTAACAAATTCACTGCCCTTAATACAAATAAATTGGGCAGCAGTATAATTTATAGCAAAGAAAGAAGTCACATGTCCAACTTTTTATGATAGACTACCGCCTATAAAGTTGTATCACATAACCACCATTTAAATATTATAATTTTAATAGCACCACTCAATATTTCATGAAATTTTTCCTCATAGAGACTAGTATCCCATCTAACAAGCATTGAGCAAAAAGTATTATTCTAGATAGCTTAATAGAGAATTTAGTTTTAGGCAACTGTATGCAGTTATGCAAATGCAGTCCTAAAAGTAAACCTAGCTTTATTTGGCGATGATACCACTCTACTTACTGAATAATCCAATCTCACAAAAATTCTTGAAAGATTTCAGGTTATACCTCATCAAACCGAAAAATTGCTCACTCACAAGTATCTGGCCCCAAAGCCATAATTTTTTTGGTATCCTGAAAGATCCTTAAAATAAATAAAATCTAGTGATTGCGTCATATCTGTTTATATATATATATATATATATATATATATATATATATATATATATATATATATATATATTAAAATCTCCACTTATATCACCTAGAACATAAAATATCAAATAACATATATGTAGTTAAATCTTGATCGAGGTTTGCATCTCAGTTCTTATGATATGATGTTCTGATTGCTTCTCATAGACATATAGCAACAACTCGAATCTCGAATTTTTGGGCTGCAAACAAGTGTTAAAAACAACAACCAAATTTAAATTTGGAGACAAAGTTAAACAAAAATTTATAGATTTTATGATTTTATTAGTACAACTCCACTATTAACGTATATTTATAAATACTTAATTCTGGCTTATGATAGTAAATCAAATTCCATCGTCTGTACTTCTATAGCATTTTTTTTTATATAGGTCTAGCACACGTGCTACAGGGAAGTCCCTAAAGCGCTCCAGGAGCTGCATGTGTACGGATACCGTTAAACCAGACTTTTTCAGGTTAAACTTCAAGTAATGTAGGCCTTACATCTACTGTATTAAATATTACTAAGATCCCTATTTCTATAAAAAAAATCTACCTAAAGGTAGTTTTATAAGTAAAACTATAGATTCTTTCTTCTAAAATTCCTTCCTCCACTTAATAATTGACCTGCCTAATCTCTGGGCCGGTTTACAACTAGGCCCTTAATTTTTAATTTTGTGATGTACTCGTATATTTAGGAAACTGTGATATATTGGATTATCTTGTACTTAATTAGATTTTATTAAGTTGTTTTTCTATCTTTTGTGACAATTATAAATATTATAGTGCAATACCATAAAATTATATATAAAGAAACAAATAAAAATAAATTGGACATAATTAAAAAATCAATAAGACGAAACTAGTGACGTTGGGGGCGAAGATAATTGGTTATCTTTTCTTCTACATTGAGAGTTATGGCCTGTATCATATCTTTGTTGGTTAAGGTTTCTATTATATTGGAATCTTGTTTCTTGTTTGAGAATTTTCCTTGTTGCTGCAACGGATAGCATGAATAATTTGTGTTTGCTGACATCAACGTTTGAAATATATGCCTTTAGAGTTGCGTGTTATCACTACAAAACCATCGCTCTTGCCTTTTCTACATCTAGCTGATGATATTCAACAAGTTGAAATGCTAACAGTAGATTGGCATTTGGCTAGTCAGTGCTCCCAAACAATTACTTTGCCTACGTTCTTTAAACAACGTAGAGAAAGTTACCGACCATCTTCGTCCTATGAGCCACTTGGTTCTCTTCCTTTTTATTAAAATAGAAGTTAGATTACAAATATGGGAACGGAACTTGAAATGTTGCTGGAAATATTTCAAATATAAATATTTACAGGGAATACGAAAACTCCATATGATTTCTATAGTAACGGCATATACAATATTATATCCTAGATAATATAATATTAAGTTCCATTAATGTTGATACTCAAAATACAATAAAAATAATGACAACGTCATTTATTACATTGTTGTTGATTAGAACTAAGTGATCTAGATTTTTTAGATATACTCTGTTCCTATTCAAAGTCAGGTCGAATTTTTGGAGCAATAGATTTTGGCATATGTTATGGTATATAAAATTTGATATTGTCAGCAAATGATATTAGGGTAGCTTGAGTCAAAAATATGAGAAATATTGCAAAAATAAGTAGATTATATTGCAAATATATAAAATACAAAGTAAATAGTGGTTTGTGCAGCAAAAAGCTATTAAGAACCAAGAATTTTTACTGACGCAAATTAAATATATTCTGTAAGGAAAAACTCTTTGTCAGATATCTGGTTTAAAACGAAAACGTAAGTAAAATATATTTATCTTTGGAAAAAAGTCTAGCTTAATGATTTTTGTTTATTGGTATTCCCATTTTAAATATTTGTTTTTCTAAAATGTTTGTTTCAGTTAATTTTTAGTGTTCCGTACGGAACACTTATAAGTTCACTTCGGTGTCTGTCTGTCTGTCACACCCGATTTTCTCCGAAACTATTTTACATAGAAAGTTGAAATTTGGTAATAATATAGGAATTGATGGCCTCATCAGAGCCATGTAGTTTTTTGAGAGTTAAATTTTGACTGAAGAGCTTAGTTTTGGGGGATGAAATCGGAAGTGAAAAAAAATTTTTTTTTACTAGGTCATCGAGTGTGGTGTCAAATGAAAGCTTGCCAAAACACGAGTAAAAAATATATATATAATGTAATACTTGAGCGCACTTTTCTTTGTATTATTTTTTAAAAATCGCGAAAAATCGCCTTATCTCGAAAAGTACTTATCAAAAAATTTTGAAAAAATTCTGGAATATTCTCCACGGGGTGTGGATTGAACGAAAATTATCACGAGTGCCTTACCTTTAATAATTTACCTGGTATATAAAAAAAAAAAATTTCAAGGTCATCAGATTTTAGTAAAGATTGGAAACAAACTTTGTTGAAAACTTATTTGGGGTGTGAAGTCACTGATCATTTTATACCTCTGTTACAAAAATTTTTTTTTTAAAAGCAATCAACGTACGGAACACTAATTGCGCAAGTTCAACTTACACTTGACCGGTTATTATATGTAAATTCAATGTACCAAATTGAAAATAAAGTAAATGTCATTTTATCAATATTTGAAAAAATTGCTATAGAATATAGAAAAGATTAATTCTACATACTACAAAAAACACTAATATTTTTGAAATTATCCTACTGCAGTATTTTACTCTGTACACATTATTTGTTATCATGTCATATAATAACAAAACATCAATTATAAAGCAGAAACCTGTTAAAATCTGCAAAACATTGGCGGTTTATTACTGTCTATATAGTTTTAACACTATATTAAAATTCAAATTATTTAATAGGTTAAAATAGACACTTCCTGCTCACCTTGATGAAAATTGCAACAAATTGAACCTTTGGCTTGTGAAAGCCCAAAATTTAAAAGCATACCAGCTTTCTATTGGGGGCTCTTCAAAGCCATAGACCGACAGAGGAATTGTTACTAACAATCGCCGCAAGGCAGCTGGATCATCGGGGTTCTAATCCAGTAATGAAAATTTACAGATTTACATTAATGTTGATACTCAAAATACAATGAAAATAATGACAACGTCACTTATTACTTTGTTGTTGATTGGAACTAAGTGATCTAGATTTGTTAGATATACTCTGTTCCTTTTCAAAGTCAGGTCGAATTTTTGGAGCAATTGATTTTGGCATATGTTAAATAAAATTAGATATTGTCAATAAGTGATATTATGGGAGCTTGAGTTAAGAAAATATGAGAAATATTGCAAAAATAAGTAGAGTATAAATATTGCACATATATAAAATACAACGTAAACAGTGGTTTGTGCAGCAAAAAGCTATTAAGAACCAAGAAATTTTGCTGACGCAAATCAAATATCTTCTGTAAGTAAAACTCTTTGTCAGATATCTGGTTTAAAACGAAAACGTGAGTAAAATATTACCTTTGAAAAAAAGTCTTGCTTAATGATTTTTGTTTATTGGTATTCCCATTTTAAGTATATGTTTTTCTAAAATGTTTGTTTCAGTTAATTTTTATATGTAAATTCAATGTACCAAATTGAAAATAAAGTAAATGTCATTTTATCAATATTTGAAAAATTTGCCATAAAATATAGAAAAGATTAATTCTACATACTACAAAAAAATATTTTTGAAATTATCCTACTGCAGTATTTTACTCTGTACACATTATTTCTTATCATGTCAAATAATAAAATAACGTCAATTATAAAGCAGAAACCTTTTAAAAATCTGTAAAACACTGGCAGTTCATTACTGTCTATATAGTTTTAACACTATATATTCAAATTATTTAATAGATTAAAATAGACATTTCCTGCTTACCTTGTTGAAAATTGCAACGAATTGAACCTTTGGCTTGTGAAAGCCAAAAATTTAAAAGCATATCAGCTTTCCATTGGGGGCTATTCAAGGCCATTGACCGACAGAGGAATTGTTACTAACAATGGCCGCAAGGCAGCTGGCTCATCAGGGTTCTAATCCAGTAATAAAAATTCACATTACATGAACAAAGTCTACATTTTAATAGTGAGCACTATTCTCTCATCTGTCAATAAACTCGGCGTTTTGCCGTATCATGGCTCATCAGCCGAGCTAGTATTGACAGTGGCAAATATATTTTCGAATTTTAGGCTTCCAGCAAGATATACGGTTTGTTGTGTTTTGCTGCAATGTTGCGCTAATACTACAATAAATATTTCGAGTTTCGTTTTTTCGTTCCTCGATCCTAGTTGAGCTGATGAGCCCTTACATGGTGAAATGCGTCCCGAGATAGATTAATAAATAAAATAACATTTATAGATTTTGTTCATTTTTAGTGTTCGGTAGAATTAACAAATGTACAAAGTTTTTCCTACGATAGCAATAATATGATCTTAAATATCCTAAATATAGCTAAAGCAGTAGCAGATATTATACATAATAATACTGCCTATAATATATTGACATGCCATTTATGCGTAGCTAGAGTAACAGTGAACGGATTTAATTATATTATTCAAATAATCACATATTTAAAGTAAATCCCGAGATATAAGATCCTGCCTTTTTGCTTTTTCAGTGGGACAATAAACGACCCTATTAAGGTTTTGTGCATAGTGGCCAGGTATTACAATAAACGTATTTTTATTTTACCTGTTTTATAAACCGCCCTCACTTGCACCTGCAATCATATGGATCTATTTTTACCTATAAATTTACTAGCTGGCAACCCGGTTTGAAGCCCTTTAAGTATTTGATAATATAGGCCTAATGACCACAGCTCCCCATTATGATTCGAAAGATACTTTTTATTATTTATATTTTTAGTTTTACTTACAACTTACAACGTAATGGTTCTATTTTAATTATGTGACGTCAGCGGGAAAATTGCAATAGTGGCCATCGCAAGAGAAAACATTTATCACTTGACGCTAAACAAATAGTGAAAAATGTTTAGGAGAGTTTGGTAAAAAGAAACTTGAATAAACAAAATGCTTTGCAAAAAACCAGTGAACTAACAAAAACCTCAATTTCTACGATTAAGGGTATTGTAGGAAAACCATCACTCAGGAACAGGAAAAAACAGAAAGATTTTCAAATGCATCAAGTAGAGGATTGTGAAAAAGACGTCATCAGAAGAAAAATATATTCTTTGAAGAGCAGCTGGTGCCCACACTAGACAAAATAAAATTAAGACTGGTGCAGGACGGGACCAATATACATTGTGGCCGATCAACCCTTCACAGAATTCTCTTAAGAATGGGATTCACGTTTCGAAAAATCAACAAAACGCAAGTAGTGATGGAGTCACAAAGATTACGAATCTTGCGACATACTTATTTACAAGAAATTAAAAGTATCGATCAGAGAATTGGGCAATAATTTACCTTGACGAAACAAGGTTCGATACCCATGACACTGTGCAAAAAGGGTGGGTTGACAGCAGTACAAAATGTCAGACTAACGCACCTTCAAATAAAGGTAAACGAATAACCATTTTGCATGCTGGATCTGAAAAGGGCTGGGTTTCAAATTATCTACTGTTATCTGTAAAAACCATAAAAGATTCTAGTTTGGACTATCTCGAAGACACGACCGCAGAACTTTTTGAAAATTGATTTCAAAATTCCCTTTTGCCAAATGTTCCCGAACAGAGCGTTATAGATATGGACAATGCAAGTTACCATAGTCGCCAACTAAATAAGGTTCCTAATGCAGCCAACACTAAATCGGAAATATAGGAATACGTGTTAGAAAATAACATTTATTTTGACTTTAGTTATAAAAAAAGTGATCTTTTGGCAGTTTTGAAAGACTGTAAATTGAAAAAGAAATATGTTTGTGATAGTATGACTGAGAAAATGGGACACACTGTTTTGCGGCTTTCTCCGTATTATTGTGTGTTTAATCCAATTGAACATATTTGGCATCAAATTAAGTCAAAAATAAGGGCACAAAATGTTTTTCTCCTACTTTAAGCGTGTCAGGGGTTGAATTAGTAAAAAAAGTTATAAATGATATACTTTGTGAAAGCTGGAAGAATTCCATTCAGCACTTTGTTAAAGTTAAAGATTCATATAATTTATGTAAATAATATAAAACTACTGATAATTACCTCAGCTGATGACAATGAAACCGAATTAGGATTAAGTTAAAAATATATTTTTATTTATACAATATGTCCCCTCTTGTAAACCCTATTCATTCAAACTGTATATTTGTACTTCTTGTCCATTTGTTTTTACATGCATCTATAAATAAACATCTCCAAAAACACTTATAATTTTATTTATTTGCATTAATGATGCAACCTATCATAAACAAAAGGTCCGAATTTTTAAATTGCCTACTTAAAACGGCAAAAATCAATATCCTATATTTTGGGACAGGCTATACTTGAAAAAATTCATTAATTGAATAAGTGGTTTTACTACGTTTTACTGTTTTTTAAAAGTATTTAGATTTAAATTTAGATAGTGTAAAGGTATTTTATTAAGAATCCTTGGTGCACATTAATTTATTGTTGTAGCAACTGGTATTCAGCTTAAGAAAGTCAATCTTTAGATCTTCACGCTATCTAGTGTTATAACTATGTAAATCAGTGTGATGAACATAATTAGTACAGTTATTTATAGGCTTTAATTAAAGTATGATATATGTAAAGACGGACCATAGTGAAACTATATATTTATATCCCATGACTTCCCGATGTGCACGACCAAGGATAGTACTCTTTTCGGTTGTTTGAAAACTCTCTTAGCAGATGACGAGTCTGAACAGCTTGTTGTAGTATAGGTTATATCCATTATTTAAACTAAATTTCTCATAACAACTGTATTTTTAGTGTTCCGTACGGAATCCGTACGGAAGCTCATTTCGGTGTCTGCTTTCGAGAATCTTGTTGTGATTATTTTAAGAACCTACACATTAGTAAGAATTGTTATTAATATATGTATCAAGCCTATTTTTTAACAAATTAACAGATGAATACAACACATATAGGATTGATATTACCTAACGGTCATCTTTCTCCCTTTATCAAAAAAATATCTTTTAAAATGGATGTTTGGACACTAATATTTAAACTCATTAAAGTGTAAATATTTTTAAAATTAGAAATTTAGACTTGTTATAATATTCAAAACTGTTTTGTTTAATGTTTTATGCCTTGTCCCTAAATGTTTTACTTTAGTTTTTAGTTTTCCGTACAGAACACTTATAAGATGACTTCGGTGTCTATAGGTCTGTCTGCCCGTCTGTCTGTCCATCTGTATGTCCGTCTGTCTGTCCGTCTGTCTGCCTGTCTGTCCGTCTGTCCGTCTTTTTGTCACACCCGATTTTCCCCTAAACTATAGACATAGAAAGAAATTTGGCATTTATATAGGAACTCATGGCCTCTTCAGAGTTGTGTAGTTTTGAAAGTTCAATTATTGACTTAAGGAGTTAGTTTTGGGAGGTGAAATCGGAAGTGAAAAAAAAATTTACCACGTCATCGAGTGGGCTGTCAGCTGAAAGCTTGTAAGAACACGAGTTTAAAAATATATATAATGTAATACTTGCGTACAATTTTCTTTGAATTATTTTTAAAAAATGGCGAAAAATCGGTTCCCCCCTTATCTCGCAAAGTGCTGATCAAAAAATTCTGGAATATTCTTCACATGGTGTAGACTGAAAGAAAATTTTAACCAGAGACCTTTAATAATTTATCTGATATACAAAAAAAACAAAAATTTTAAGGTCATCATTTTTCAATAAAGATCGGAAAAAAACTTTGTTAAAAACTCATTTGAGGTGTGTTTGGTGAGGTCACTGAATATTTTATACCTCCGTAACAAAATTTTTATTTTAAAAGGAATCAACGTACGGAACACTATTTGCGCAAATCTAAATTGCACTTGACCGGTTATTTTTAGTGTTCCGTACGGAACACTTATAAGATCACTTCGGTGTCTGTCCGTCTGTCACACACCCGATTTTCTCCGAAACTATTTGTCATAGAAAGTTGAAATTTGGTAATAATATAGGAATTGATGGCCTCATCAGAGCCATGTAGTTTTCAAAGTTAAATTTGGACTTAAGGGTTAGTTTTTGGGGGGTGAAATCGGAAGTGAAAAAAAAATTTTTTTACTAGGTAATCGAGTGTGGTGTCAAATGAAAGCTTGTGAAAACACGAGTAAAATATATATATATATATATATATATATATATATATATATATATATATATATATATATATATATATATATATATATATATATATATATATATAATGTAATACTTGCGCGCACTTTTCTTTGTATTATTTTTAAAAAATCGCGAAAAATCGCTGTCCAGCCGCCTTATCTCGAAAAGTACTTATCAAAAAATTTTGAAAAAATTCTGGAATATTCTCCATGGGGTGTAGATTGAACGAAAATTATCACGAGTGCATTACCTGTAATAATTTATCTGGTATATAAAAAAAACAGAAATTTCATGGTCATCATTTTTCAGTAAAGATTGGAAATAAACTTTGTTGAAAACTCATTTGGGGTGTGTTTTGTGAAGTCACTGATCATTTTATACTTCCGTTACAAGATTTTTTATTTTAAAAGCAATCAACTTACGGAACACTAATTGCGCAAGTTCAACTTGACCGGTTATTTTATTATAGTAAAATTTTCTTTTACATGATACAGTAAATGTATGTGTTAACGTACAAATCGTAGTTAATGTTTTTTTTTTTTCCTTTAGGTTACCAAATCAATCCGAAACCCTGCTGGGTAGACGGCCAAGAAGGCACCTGCATGTTTGTGTACGAGTGCATCAAATCAGAAGGATATCATATAGGAATGTGTGTGGACGCCTTTATGTTCGGGTCATGTTGTGCACATAACTTTACCGAAAACACCGTCTTACCGTTAAGTTCGTCGTCAAAGCCTCAAGTATTATATACAGCTCCTAGTCATACTCATAGTCATAGTCCAGCAGTCACCAAAAAGCCAGTAAAAAACGTCAGTTAGTCAGTATAGTAGTACGAGTAAATATAGACCGACAAGGTGAGTGATATATTTTAATAGTCTAGTTTTTTTAATACTACTCTGGAATTTTTCAAATATATGGAAAGCCAAAGATTCAAAATGACGCCAAAATTTATTTGTTTGGACTACTTTGACTTTCCATTTCGCTGAAATATTTACTACATTAAATTGAATTCTTTTTCTGGTAAATCCGCCATTTCTAATTATCTCTTAACCTGCTAATACTGTTGCCAGCCATACCATCTAAACGTTTAACGGCTATTTTGCGTATCGATATCTAGCTGCAAGTTTGACATAGTTTGGAGAAAACTACTACTTAACAATCTTCATAAACCTTGCAATACTTACAAGTGGATTTCATTCCTTTCAATAAATCATAGTCACAAACGAAGCTTCGTCTGACGCTTTTGATACGAACTTAGGGTTTGTTCAGGGTTGTGTCCTGTTATTCTTCTTATTCACACACGAATTACCCTAACTTGTAATGATGACCCTTAGTAGTAGTCGCAAATATTAGTGTGGTTGGATCAACAGATAATCTTGATCAACTTAACATATACAGTCAGTCCAACAAGTCTCCATACACCACCTACTTTCTATACTATTTTTCTGTTATGTTTAAGTAATTAATTGAAACTATGGGAAAACATGTCAATTAATATTTGAAACGTAACTAACGAGGATTAGTATTAAAAATAACTACGGAACATTTTATTAAGAAGTTACTTTAATGTTATAAAAATGTAAACAAAATTAATGTAAAAAAATTCTCCATACACTCAAAAACTGCATTAAAAAAAAACATGTGATAATCAGCCGCATTTTATCAAGCTATCTATTGCTCGGTAAACTGAAAACAAATGAATAATTTTCAGCCTTACTTTATAATCTGTCACTTGTTGCTAGTAATTTTGCAGTGGATTTTCAAAGTAGTATTAAAAAAGAACGAGAGAAATTGTGAAATAAAATAAAAGAAGAAGTACGGGAACTATTTTCTAGAATTATTTGTTCACAAACAGTGAGAAATTGTGTACACAGGGCAGGCTTCATTGTTATAAAAATGTAAACAAAATTAATGTCAACACTTAACAATTACCAGTAATAATAGTTTAACGGAGTTTAACGGAAAATAACAATTTCATTTAAATTAATATTTAGTGGGACCGCCGTTGGCCTTGATAATCTCCTGTAACCTTTTTGTCATGGTTGCAACCAGCTTTCTAGTAACTTCTGCTGGCACGTTCTCCCATTCGTTCAATATTCTGTTTCTTAATTCCTCTCTATTTGTAACATTCTGTTTGCGAACGCGCCTTTTAAGATCCTCCCATAAATGTTCGATGGGGTTAACATCGAGTGTTTGCGGAGGTGTATGAAGCTGTTGTCGCACATTATGGATCATTTATTCTCGCACCAAGTTTGTGGTATGTTTCGGATCATTGTCCTAATTGGAAAATGTATCTTTTTTCGGAAGCTAACCGCTTTTTGCGATTAGCTTTCAAAATTAACGGCTTCTTCCTCGCTGCACACCCCTTATAGCTTGCCCTGTGTAAACAATTTCTCACTGTTTGTGAACAAATATTTTTCGAAAATCTCCTTTTAATTTTGGGGCACTTTATTATTTGTTTAATACTGGCCTCTTCACGTGGAGTCAGTTTCTTGGGACGACCGGAGCGTGGTCGAATTTTCTAGGAACCCGTTGATTGATACTGGTTTACAATGTACTGAACAGTAGCATGCGACTTTTTAACAATTTTTCCTATATTTCTGTACGATTTTCCATCTTTCCACAAATCAATTATGATTTTTCAAATTTGAAATGGATTTCACAATTTTTCTCGCTCGCTCATTTTTAATATTACATTGAAAAACCCACTGCAAAACTACTATCAACAAGTAACAGATTATAAAGTATGGCTGAAAATCCTTCATTTGTTTTCAGTTTAGCGAGCAATAGATAGCTTGATAAAATGCGGCTGATTATAACATGTTTTTTTCAATGTAGTTCTTGAGTACATGGAGACTTTTTTGACATTAGTTTTGTTTACATTTTTATAACAATGATGTAACTTCTAAATAAAATATACCGTAGTTATTTTTAATTCTAAACTTCGTTGGTTAAGTAGGAAATATTAATTTAAACATGTTTTTCTCATAGTTCCAATTAATTAGTTAAACATAACAGAAAAATATCATAGAAAGCAGGTGGTGTATGGAGACTTTTTGGACTGACTGTATGTTGAAAGTGCAACAAACAAAATTCAAAATTATCGTTTAAAAATTAACCCCTAAATACTAATGACAAAAGAGTTTGTATAAAATTAAAATTTCACAAAGAATTATTAACGATTTATTTTCAAAATATTAATTTAAGGTTGTTTTTTCAAATGATACTAAATATCTGGGCACCTTTTCAGATGTTTCGTAAAAAAAAAAACCAATTTCCCCATTTTTATTCTAATTCTAAACATAACAAATAAATTTAAGGAAAAATCTTATAAGAATTTACTTCAACTTGTGGTATTGTCACTTTATTATAACTACTAGAAATAAACAAAATCCATATTCCCGCAGTGGATACTGTTCCCCCATCTTACAGTCCACCTAGAGACGCGTTTTACTGCATCGCCACATCGCCGCGTCTAAGTTGAGCCAGGATCAACAAACGAGAGAAAAAAACTCGAAGTACTTATTGCAGTACTGGCATAACATCGAAGTAACATAAACAAATTATATTTCTGCCTTGTGACAGTCTAAAATTTAAAAGCATATGTACTAGCGCTTAGTCGGGGGATTTTAAGACTACAGAGGAAGTGTTACCAACAGTTTCCGTTGGGCAGCTCGACCGCTAAGGATCTAACATAGTAGTAAAATTCAATATCAACTACTAAAAATACACAGAGTCCATATTTCGATAGTGACCACTGTTCTCTCATCTATTAATCCACCTCAAGACGCGTTTCGCTGTATCACGGCTCGTCAGCCGAGGTAGGATCAACAAACCAGAGAATACAACTTGAAGTACTTATTTCAGTACTGATGGATGAGAGAATAATGGTCATTGCTGAAATATGGACTTTATTTGTTTTGAGTAGTTGATATAGATTTTTATTACTGCGTTAGAACTCTCTTAACAAAAGGGGTAGAAAGGCATAAGGATTAAGTAAGTAAGTAAGTAGAACTCTGGCGATCGAGCTGCTTACCTGTAAATGTTAGTAACAATTCTTTGTCGGTCTGTGGTATTAAATAGACCCTGACTGAGGGCAGGTATGGCTCTAATACGCCAAAGATATAATTTGGTGTATCTTAATGCGGGATTGTTATTTGATTTGCTACACAGTATAGTATTTTGGGAAAGAGCTCCTTTAAAATTGGGATATTTTTGAAACAAAAATGTTGTTAAGGCTAATTATCAATTTAAATCGATAATAGTCTTTTGTTGGAAAAATTTTATCCATCATAACCGTTTATCTTTAATATGTTGATTTGTTATGGGTTAAAAATCACTTTAATGCTTTTGAAATCTGTGACAATACTCATAATTACAACACGAGTAATGATCAGATACTCAACAGTATTAATCATAAAAAAGTGTTATTTGAAAAGATTCCTTCTTGTTGATGTATTTCTCTTCCAATGCAATAAAGGACATTTCTTTTTAATAATAATAATAATAATAATAGCATTCACACCACATTTAGTACAATTGGGACTCAACACAGACATACACAGAAACATTCAGAAGTCAGTGATTTTGAAAACATGTAACATTGTCAGGTCATTCCTTAATACGGAATAGTAATAGCGTTTGTGCTGACTTGGTTTTGGCCCGTCAGCCAAACATGGAACCACATTGATCAAATGTGAGAAAGAAGAACTTTTTATAATAATAATAGTATCTGGTCAGAACCCAAACTACACAATAATAACACCCCCCTGGATCAAAGCCGAAGAAGACAAACATAAACATGTGACAGAACAAGAAAATACCACGTTTAATACACAAGAAATTACAGAAACTATCAAACACACACACAACTGGAAATGTCCTGGAATAGACAATATACAAAACTTCTGGTACAAACAGTTTACCACCACACACGAAGCACTCACACACCAAATCAACAAAGCCATTCTACAACCACACACATTTCCCACTTTCCTCACACAAGGAATAACATACGTTAAACCCAAAAGCTCAGACACCACAAACCCGTCAAACTACCGACCTATCACCTGTCTTCCAACCCTATACAAGATCATCATAGCCACAATTTCGAAGAAAATAGAACAACACCTAACAGACAACAATATCCTCACAGAAGAGCAGAAGGGATGCAGGAAAAATAGTCGAGGATGCAAAGAGCAGCTGATTATAGATAGCGTGATTATGGGACAAACCAGAAAAGAACACAGAAACCTTCACATCGGCTACATAGACTATAAAAAAGCCTTCGACTCCATACCCCACAGCTGGTTAATCAGGGCCCTAGAAATCTATAAAATCAACCAACACCTCGGGCAGTTTCTCGCGCAAATTATGAAAACATGGAAAACCAAAATACTCCTAGAAACACAAACCGAACGGATCCAAACAGAAGAGCTGTACATCAGAAGTGGTATATTTCAGGGAGACTCGCTCAGTGCTCTATCGTTTTGCCTCTGTCTCAATCCACTCTCAAATATACTAAACAGAACAGAGCATGGCTTCAATATCAGACACCAAAAAGTGAATCAACATAAAATAAACCACCTCCTATATATGGACGACATAAAACTCTACGCTGCCACACAAACGCAACTGACAGAACTCCTCAAAATCACAGAAATATTCACCTTAGATGTCAATATGGAATTTGGTATAAGTAAATGCAAAGTGCTCCACATCAACAAAGGCCAATGGAAGTGCCACCATGAGACAGAAACCATCAACAATGAAACGCTCGATAACATGTTCGATAAAGAAACATACAAATATCTAGGCTTCCAACAAAGCATCAAACTCAACCACACTCACATCAAAACA
The DNA here is from genome assembly GCA_019049505.1 of Pachyrhynchus sulphureomaculatus. Taxonomy (NCBI): domain Eukaryota; kingdom Metazoa; phylum Arthropoda; class Insecta; order Coleoptera; family Curculionidae; genus Pachyrhynchus; species Pachyrhynchus sulphureomaculatus. The sequence goes on along the minus strand of CM032454.1, from coordinate 50,314,642 downwards.
GAGCTCAGAACCGAATTCAAAAACAGACTGACGAAACTTTTGCAAACAAAACTCAACTCTAAGAATCTCACTAAAGCCATCAACACGTTCGCTATACCTATACTCACATATTCATTTGGTATCATCAAATAGTCACAAACAGACATAGAAAATATTCACATCCTTATACGATCTCAATTCACCAAATACAGGAAATTACACCCCAACGCATGCAAAGAAAGACTTACCATCGAGAGGAAGGCAGGAGGGAGAGGAATTATAGACATCAGATCATTACACACAAAACAAATACAAACACTTAGGAAATTCTTTCACAGCAAGCAAACCAGCCTCCACACAGCGACAGTAAAAGCAGACAAAAACTACACACCTCTCGACTTAGCCCGGGCAGACCACTCAGCAGACACACACAGTCACACCCAATTACAACAGGAAAAGATGAAAACGTGGTCAGAGAAAACACTCCACGGAAAACACAGATACCACATAGAACAAGACCACGTAAATAAAAAACAATCATACACCTGGTTACGGGATGGGCAGCTATTCCCTGAGACTGAAGGCTTCTTACTTGCCATCCAGGATAAAGTCATATTAACCAGAAACTACCAAAAGCATATCATCAAAGACCCGACTATTGCAGAGGACAGATGTAGGAAATGCCACCAGCAGAAAGAAACGATCGAACACATAACGAGCGGATGTAAAATATTGGCCGGAACAGAGTACACAGCCAGGCATGATTCAGCTGCCGAAGTAGTTCACCAAGCCACAACATACAAACTCATAGAAAACACAGATCCCTACTACAAATACACGCCAACATCCATACTTGAAAATGAAGATTACAAGCTCTACTGGGACATCGGTATCCATACAGATAAAACAGTCTCCGCCAATAGACCCGATATTACTTTTCAGTGCAAAAAATGTAAAGTCACCAATTGACATAGCTGTCCCCAACGACACAAACATCCAAACGAAATACACAGAAAAAATTTCCAAATACACAGACCTTGCAACGGAAATAAAAAGGCTATGGAGACAAGAAAAAGTCATCATTGTCCCCCTCATTATATCAGCCACAGGCCTTACACCAATAACATTCACACCACATTTAGTGCAATTAAGACTCAACACAGACATACACAGAAACATTCAGAAGTCAGTGATTTTGAAAACATGTAACATTGTCAGGTCATTCCTTAATACGGAATGGTAATAGCGTTTGTGCTGACTTCGTTTTGGCCCGTCAGCCAAACATGGAACCACATTGATCAAATGTGAGAAAGAAGAAACTTTTTGTAATAATAATAATAATAATCTTTATTGTCTGACAGATATACATTTACAAGACAATTAAATATAAATAACATAATACAAAGGAGACAAAAAAGAAAAGTAAAGTACTAGTATAGAACAAAAGAGACAGATAACATAAAAATCACATAGAAATTAAATAAAACTGGAAAATTAAAATTAAAAGAGACAGATAACATAAAAATTACATAGAAATTAAATAAAACTGGAAAATTAAAATTAAAATGATACACTTGGAATAAATACCTATAGATGCAACAATTTATTTTTTTAAGCATTTGGCAAATTGCGCAAATGACAGGTTGTTCACGTCAATATCGTTACAAGTACTGTTGAAAACTGAAAAAAAACAATGGTGTTTTGATGAGAAATGTAGTTGATGCAGTAGGTAAATATAAAACAGGAGAGGTTTTGACCAATCTATTAGGAACGTGAAAGTTTACTTGAAATAGTAAGTCAGGAGAGTGAATAAGAGATTTACATAATTTTATAAGAAAACAGACCAGATGGGAATTTCTTCGTTTCGTCAATAAAGGTAGCTGAAAACGTTCAATTATAATGACCTCATTGACACCCCTATCACGGTACACACCATCATATTTTAATATAAGAAATTTGGCAAACTTTCTTTGAACATTCTCTACCTGTTTAATATACTTAGCGTGTATTGGATTCCAAACAATTGTACCATATTCAACCCGTGAAAACACATAACTGGAATATAAAGTTTTTAATGTTTTACTGTTGTGAAAACCACTCGAATTACGTATTATGAAACCCAACGTCCTCCTCGCAGTAGTGCAGATCGAATTAATATGATGGGCAAATGAAAGTTTAGGATCAAAAATAATTCCAAGGTCTTTGAAGGTGTTACAACGTGTAATATCTTCATTATCTAACTTATACTGGAAGTCTATGGTGCTAAATTTATTCGAGTAAGTCAGAAAGAAGCACTTACGCGCATTCAATGGCAGCCTATTCAACTCACACCATTGCTGTGACGACTCCATATCATGTTGCAATGAAAGGCAATGACTAGAGTCTCTTATGGTGCGGAAAAGCTTTAGGCCATCAGCAAACAAAAGAAAATTACTAGTTATGTTATCACCAATGTCGTTAATGAAGAGTGAAAAAATTAAAGGTGCAAGGTTGCTACCCTCTGGTGCACCACTTGTGGCACTAAACGTATAGGATTTATGTCCACGAATTTCGACGTACTGTAAGCGGTTACACAAATAGGACTCAAAAAAAATAATTAGGTTATTACTGAAACCCAGTCTATCCAGCTTATGTAGAAATATAGAATGGCCAACTCTATCAAAGGCCTTCGAGAAATCATTGTACACAGCATCAACTTGCATTTGTTTGTCTAAAGCATTGCCTGTAAATTGAGCAACACAAGCCAAATTACTTATTGTACTACGTTTACTAAAAAAAACCATTATGATTTACAGAAATCAGGCTTATAACCTGTGCAAAAATACACTGATATACTGACATCTCAAAGAGTTTGGCGAATATCGGTAATAAAGATACCGGTCTATAATTAGATATATCATTTGCGTCACCCTTTTTAAATACGGGAATGATTTTGGCCTTTTTCCATACGTCAGGAAATCTGTTCGTTTTTAGAGACAAATTAAAGATAAAGGTAACAACAAAGCATAAGCACAATGTTTCACAATAAAGCTGGGAATATTATCAGGGCCACAAGTAAGTTTATCTCTTAATCCTTTCAATGCCGTTAGTATAGTTTTCTCTGGCAAACAATCAAGAGCGATACATAAATTAGAGGTGAAGACATCGTTTTTGGGGATGCGATCTGACGGTGCACTATATACACTCCCAAAGAAGCCGGCAAATGCATCAGCAATTTTATCCGGCTCAGAGAATTAAAGATTGCCCAATTTAGGCACATCAGGCAAATAAGTTGCCGATTTTTTAGCTTTAATAAACGACCAAAACGTAGTTGGATCACCAGTGATGGAATCCTCTACTTTAGAGATATAGTTTTTATACGCCAAATCGATCAATAATTTAACATTACGTCGTAGTTCATTAAACTCTCTACGATGACAATCTGAATGAGAATATTTGAGCTTCCTTAAAATTCTGTGTTTACGCTTTATGCCTTTAATGATATCAGCTGTGAACCGGACAGGAAATGTTCTTTTACGAATGACCGATTTAGGTACACACACATCAAATATACCAAACAAATTCCGGTAGAGTAAACCGCACGCCTCATCAACATCCTTCAGAATATAAAGATCTAACCAGTCGATATTTAGTATCATTTCATAAAGTTTCGGAAAGTAAGCCTTCCTGAAATTGTACTTAGTTTGTGATAAGTTGACAGGAACATTATGGGATTTAACTCTGAGAGAAAATGAAATATCTAAGGGTGGATGATGGCTGTCCTCATCCACCAGTGGAAATTGTTCCCTATGTACCGTGCAATTGATGTTAGAAAAAAACTAAGTCCAAAACGGAATCATTTCCATTCAGTACATTATTAAACTGTTCCAGAGCTAGCTTTTAAAATAATCTCGTATTTGTGCTTAAATTTAAAATAAATGTTTGTGTTTGTTATTTATCGTCCTGGTTTGGTTTTAGCAGGCGGTCAGTAGAGGTCGAGAAAGTATGAATTATCTTTATAATACAGTAGTAAATCTGTAGTCGCCTAATGTTTTATATTGTACTAATAAACATCGTATAAAAATTTATCACTCACATTTAAAGAGGAAACCAAAAATCTGCTTTGAGTTAAACAGTAAGAATTGCAATCTAAGCTTTTTGGTAGATTGCAATGCATTATTCTTGGACTTCCCGTACTTTTAATGCTATAATAAAACTTAATGACAGTCTTCCCCCTAGAAACAGCTGGATATTTTCCGGCATGCTACACGAATGTTAAATATATACAGTAGAACCCCGATTAACCGAGTCGCGATTATCCGAGCTCCGGATTAACCGAGCCAATCTAAGAACCTGATTATCAGAGGTACGCGCTTCTATGCTGCGTATTAACCTAGCTTCTAAAATATGTATGTGCATATTTCCATTTAAAATGGTCGGGGCCTCCGGGGAATCACCCTGGCCCTTGTGAGGGGTTCCTCTATTTATGTTTTTGGATTCTTTCAGCATGTAAATTTCCGTGAATGCAGTGCGTTATGCGTTTACTACGGAGAAGTACGAATATATTCACATAATTTATTTGGTTGGAGTTCTGGTAGTTAAGTGTAATTAATACGAATTGCTTTGTTTGAAATTTTGTTTGTCGTATTATAATGGAGCAAAACAAGCGTAAAAGAATCGTCGTTCCTATTGAAGAAAAATTAAAAGCCATCAGAAGAATTGAAGTAGGAGAGACAATTAAAGTTGTTGCACGAGATTATGGAGTAGGTGAGGTAACAGTTGGATATTGGAAAAGAAACCGCACGAAAATAGAAGAGGCGACTATGAAAAGGTTAACGAAGCTTTATTCACGTGGTTTAACCAACAGAGATCAAAAGGTGTGCCTCTGTCAGGTCCAATTTTACAACAGAAAGCAATAATGATTAATAGGCAATTCCCAGAGATAGATCAGTTTACCGCCAGTTCTGGATGGCTTCACCGCTGGAAAAAAAACGGTACGGTGTACGACAACTGACTGTATGTGGCGAAAAACTTTCTGCTGATGTGTCATCAATTGAGAAGTTTCAGCAGAACTTTAAAAAGCAAATCGAAGATTGTGGATAAACATGTGATCAAATTTACAACTGTGACGAAACTGGTCTGAATTATAAAATGCTTCCATCAAAAACATTGGCATCTCGACAGGAAACATCAGCTTCTGGGCACAAACGAAGTAAGGAAAGATTAACTATAATGGTATGTTCCAATGCATCTGGCAAGCACAAAATCCCACTGATGGTGATGGGCAAGTTTGCACGTCCAAGAGCTTTAAAAGACATCTCACCCAAGGCACTATCAGTCTATTAGAAAAGTTAGAAGAGTGCATGGATGGATGCTATTTTACTAACTGGTTTGAAGAACAGTTCGTGCAATCTGTGATTAAATTTTTGAACAGAAACCGTCTTCCTATTAAGGCAATTTTGTTAATTGATAATGCCCTCTCTTACCCTGGAGAAGGACTTCATGTGGGCGAAATTGCTGTAAATTTTTTTCCTCCAAATGTAACCAGCATAATGCAACCAATGGATCAAGGCATCCTCGAAAACATTAAAAAAAAAAATATGCGTTTATATCTTCAACATCTGTTAGAATACACAGAAAAGGAGGATATTATTAATGGGATGAGAAAGGTTACACTGAAAAATGTCATTTACTGGGTAAGTCAAGCTTGGGATTCTGTGCGTACTACCACTATTCAAAAATCTTGGTCAAAAGTTATTGATTTTGAGGACTATAATGACAGTGAAGATGATACTCCATTAAATGAATTAGCTTTGAAATTGAGAAGCCATGGAAAAATGTTCTGTTCAAATTTTGACAGCGAGATAGAAGAAAAAGAAAAAAATTTATTTGAATTAATGCAAAAATTAGTTGCGAAAATGTGACAAGAGAAGATGTTGAATGGATCATAGCAGATGATTTAGAAGAAGAAATAACGAATGTCTTTCAGGAAACCGAAAAATCAGATGACGATGACGAAACGGCGGTGGATGTACAGTCTCCTACTAAGATCTCTCATCAAGAAGGTTTTGCTTCTTTGGAAAAAGCTTTGAGGTACATCGAACAACAACCAGAGGCAATCCCAGCGGATTGCTTCTTCTTAATAGATGGAGAAACACTGCAGCGAGAAAAAGAAGATGCAATATGAAACAGAAGCGCATAAATACCTATTTCACTGTTTTATAATGTATGTACCTATTTATATGTTAAAAACGGTAATACATTGGTTTAAAGTATTGGTGTTTATTTTTTGAATGAATAAAAAACAAATCCGGAGTTTTCAGTTATCCGAGGTGGGTGCCTCCCCACGTTACTTCGGATAACCGGGGTTCTACTGTATTTCAATTATTTTACAATATTTTGAGTATATTTTCAAAGAATAATTTTGGGGAGTTCAACGTGTCTAGGACATTCGATTTGCGAGTATTATTTTTAAACACACAAAAATTACATCCAATCATTTTAATATGCTGATTGCAGAGAATTTGTCGCTTAACCAAAAAAAAGAACCTCGCTGTATATTAAACGAGTTTTAATGCTTTCCGGTTATTTATAAGTAAATTCAAGATATTATAAAGTCTAATTCTCCTCAACTAACTAATTTAGATATATGCAGAAAAGGACGAAAACTTGATAAATAGGTTGGATATAAGAAATTGAAAATACTTCCTAACTGTTCACAATATATGAGCTATTGTATGCATATCGTTAATTGTTTGTCACTTCTGTTATAAAATTTATAGCTATTTTGGCACACATATTATAATGGTTATGCTTGGTCAACTGTTTAAACAATGTTGCTTTTCACCTAAATATATTAAAGTGTACATTAAAAATATCAATGTCAGTACTTTACCTCATTTTATAATGAAATTATGTTCATAATTTATTGCATGTGCATATTTGCTAGACGTGATTTAAATGGTTTAAGCTACTCACGCGTGTTTTAATCTCAAAACATAATTGTCTTTTGTAAGTGGTAATACTACATACGATTTACGAACAAATTTGTAACAAACAAAACAGTTTAAATTAAATTTAAACGAGATTCTAATGAAGAATAATTCTTGCAGGGAGATACCTCTAATTTGCGTGTTTCAACTTCATTTATGTATATATATATATATATATATATATATATATATATATATATACATATAGCTCCTTTTAAACTGCTTAAATTACATCAGAGGGTGAAAAAAAATTATAATAAAAATAATAAACCATCTTGAGAAACTCCGAGAGGTTGCTCTAAGATATGTATATACAACAAAACTGGTTGGAACTTCACACGTTTTCATTAATGGAAGACCACGATATGAAAAACTTCAATAACTAATATAATTATATGAGGAAAAACAGCACCTATGGAACGAGCCCAGAGATACTCCCCCTCTCGGAAACCCAAAATAGCAACTTTCATATCGTTTCGAAAGAAGGAAGAACAAAAAATACAAAAATAACTTTTAAAGAGAGACCAACAAAAATAAGCACAAAAAAACACACCGAAACTATTTTTCTTCTACTAACAGGCAGCCCAATCTCGGAACACTTTGAGCTTCTGACACCACAGAACATTGAAAACACCCCAAACAACAGTAAACCAATAAAAGAAGGATCAAGTGAGTGACCTAACGATCGAGGCCGTCGCGAGAAATGGCAGCTTGACCAAAATAATGAAAACCGGGCAAAAGAAAATGGACCTGCCAAAAGTGTGCTGGCGAGCAAGCTGACTGCCACCAAGGCGGGAAAATCAAAGCAACGCATGAGATGCATCAAAGCAATCAACGAACATGTTATGCGCTGTTTATAATAAAATCACAAAACCTTACAAGAAAAACCAAGGACAACATAAAACTACCAAGGCTGGCAAACCAAGACAGCGGTTAAAGTGGACAGATGAAATGAACAGAACAGTGATGCGCTGTCATACTAAACTCGAAACAATAACATCGTGCTACAGACTAGAACTGTATAGACTGTTCTTAGCCTAATATCTACATCTGCAATTACTTGTTACAGAACAGAGAGTAATAGACCAAAAAAGAGGAATTACCAAGAACACCAAAAAAGAGTTATTACCAAAAACAAACCATCAAAGATGCAGTAGCTGCTGAACTAAACACAGACCAACGAAACAATAAAAACAATAGAGCAGATACCGAACCAACCTCATACATATAACCACCCAGCCGAACACAAAAATACACGTAACAAGACTCACCACGTAGCAGGAGCATAATTCAAAATAAAATTACAGGGCAAATAGCAAGCATCGCACAACACCATATCACTGACAACAAAATCAATCCCTCACCATCCTCAACAACATCTACACAACATCACCCCGAATCACCTCTCATACAAACACTAGCAGAAATGGAGTCATATCTAGCTCGATGATCAGGCACCGACCCAATAACAATTCATCTTGTTGTGGGGTTGTTTAATCTTCAAACAGAACACGCAACCAATCCTCAACACAATCAACAAGCATATAATACCTCAGTACATAACACAATTAAGCACAATCGAAGACAGCCACACAATAATATACTCAGCAGGAATCACCACTCTAATACAAAATAATCAAAAATCCCGCAATGACAAAGAAACTCCGACAGCACAAAACCAAAATTCAAATAGTAAATAAGAATAGAAAACAAAATCAACAACATCAGAAGAGATTTAGGACACCTTACCCAGTTTATAAATGGGAACGTGTCACACAGGGTGTAGACAAGATCAAATCCAAATCTCCCAACCGAATACTGCCAGAAATCCTTGATACTGTGAAACAAAAACTCTCCATATATGCCGCAAGACTCAGCAGATACAAAGAATCAAATGAGAAGAAAGACACCAACAATCTCTTTCGAAGAAGCGAAAAACAGTTCTACCGAAAAACTATGTACAATGAAAAGACAGTAGTGACTAAGCAAACAAGAACTCACAGATTATTGGAAAACTATCTGGTTAAAACCAAAACTACACAATAATAACACCCCCTGGATCAAAGCCGAAGAAGACAAACATAAACATGTGACAGAACAAGAAAACTCCACGTTAACAACACAAGAAATTTCAGAAACAATCAAACACACAAACAACTGGAAATGCCTTGGAATAGACAATACACACCACTTCTAATACGACCACACACGAAACACTCACACAACAAATCAACAAAGCCATGCTACAACCATACACTTTCCCCACTTTCCTTACACAAGGAATAACATATGTCAAACCCAAAAGCTCAGAGACCTCAAACCCGTCAAACTACCGACCTATCACCTGCCTTCCAACCCTATACAAGATCATCACAGCCACAACTTCCAAGAAAATAGAACAACACCTAATACACAATAACATTCTTACAGAAGACCAGAAGGGGTACAGGAAAAATAGCCGAGGATGCAAAGAGCAGCTGATTATAGGTAGTATTATCATGGGATAAACCAGAAACGAACACAGAAACCGTCACACTGATTACATAGACTATAAAAAGCCTTCAACTCTATACCCCACAACTGATTAATCAGAGCCCTGGAGATCTGCAAAATCAACCAAAACCTCACACAATTGCTCGCGCAAACTATGAAAACATGGAAAACAAAAATCCACCTAGAAACACAAACCGAATGCATCCAAACAGAAGACCCGTACATCAGACGGAGTATATTTTAGGGAGACTCGCTCAGCGCTCTACGGTTTTGCCTCCGTCTCAATTCACTTTCAAATACACCAAATAGAACAGATCATGGCTCCTACATCAGACACTTAAAACTGAGCCAACATAAAATAAACCAGCTCATATATATATGGATAAGATAAAACTCTACGGCGCCACAGAAACACAGCTGAAAGAACTTCTCAAAATCACAGAAACATTCACCTTAGATATCAGTATGGAATTTGGTATAAATAAATGCAAAGTGCTCCTTATCAACAAAGGCTAATGGAAAGATCATCATCAAAATAGAGTACAGCCTTATGAGACTGATGCAAATAAAACTCAGTTCCAAAAATCTTACTAAAGCCATCAACACGTTCGCTATACCTATATTCACATGTTCATTGGATATCATCAAATGGTCACACACACAGAAAACATTCACATCCTTATACAACTCACCAAATACAGTAAATTACACCTAAGTGCATGCAAAGAAAGACTTACCATCGAGAGGAAAGAAGCACTCAGAAAATTCTTTCACACCAAGCAAACCAGCCTACACACAGTAACAGTGAAAGTAGAGAAAAACCACACACCTCTTGTCTTATCTCAGACACACACTCGATTAAAACAGGAAAAGATGAAAACGTGCTCAGAAAGAACACTCCACGGGAAACACAGATACCACATAGAACAAGACCACGTAAATAAACACCTGGTTAAAGGATGGGCAGCTATGCCCTGAAACAGCAGGCTTCTTACTTGCCATCCAGGATAAAGTCATATTAACCAGAAACTACTAAAAACATAGCATCAAAGACCTAACCATTATAGAAGACAGATGCAGGAAATGTCACCAGCATAATGAAACGATCGAACACATAATAAGCGGATATAAAATATTAGCCGGAACGGAATATACAGCCAGACATGACTCAGCGGCAACAGTAGCTCACCATGCACTAACCACAACATATAAACTCAGAGATAACACAGATTCCTACTACAAATACACACCAACACCCATACTTGAAAATAAAGATTACTAGTTCTACTGAGACATCAATATCCATACAGATAAAATAGTCCCCACCAATAGATCCGATATTACTTTTCAATACAAAAAAAGAAGTCACCTATCTAATTGACATAGCTGACCCCAATGACACAAACATCCAAACGAAATATACAGAAAAAATCTTCAAATACACAGACGTTGTAACAGAAATAAAAAGGCTATGGAAACAAGAAAAAGTCATTATTGTCTTCTCGCCATATCAGGCACAGGCTTTATACCATCAATATTCACACCATACTTAGTACAATTAGGGCTGAACATAAATATGCACAAAAACATTCAGTCACAAGTCAGTGATTTTGAAAATATGTAACATTATCAGGTCATTCCTTAATACACCATGGTAATAGCGTTTGTGCTGACTTGGCTTAAGTAACTATTTCCTCGACATTCAGTAGCAATTGTGGGAGTTTTAGGAGGAATTACGAACACATTCCTAAAAAACGTTGAGAAGATACCATCTTGCTGTGCCTCGGTTGATTCATTAATAGGGTCGCTCAGATTAATCAGGCAAATAAATTTGGTCACTATTCCAACAGACGCAAGGTGTGATCATCATTCTAGAACCACTCCGTGTGATCGCTTGTGTGGGCCAGAGCCATAGTATTTGTCGCGTCGGGTTCTTTTTTCTCTTTCTGATGATAATAATAATATAATAATAATAATATGATAATATAATAATAATATCATTAATTGTATTATATCTATATTAATAAATTTATATAACATATAATTTTCGGCCGCATGACGGCTTATATGAGTCGGAGCCACAGGTTTTCCTACGTCAAATTCTCTCTTCTCTTTCGGATGATGATAATAATATGAAATTAACAACACATAATATAACGAACCGAATTTAGTACTTCTCGATAAAACAGCGATGAAAATTTATGTAACTGAGCTTTCAGCACCTGCAGAAACAAATACAGCAATCAAAGAGAAAGAAAAACGTTGTAAGTACACGGATTTGAACTATGAGCTTCACGCTTCTTTCCTTTGATGTTCAGTAATAATGGTGGTCTTAGTCATCGGAGTTTTAGGAGGAGTTAAGAACACATTCCACATTTTTGGACCACACCGCGAGACAGCCTGTGTGGGTAGGAGCTATAGGATTTGTCCCGTCAGATCCTTTTTTCTCTTTCATAATAATAATATTCTTTATTGTTTAGCAGAAAACATCCATTCAAAAGACAATATGACACAGTGTAAGAAACAATTACATAACAAAAAAAAATTTAAATACACAATTATGTACAATAAACATGTTTACAGATTCTACAATAATCAGCCTCTTCTGGCGGGGGTAAAGCAAGATGAAGATAGGCCGCACAAATCAATGCCACTGCAGGTTTTATTAAATATATTCATAGACTGATACAGTTATGTTTTAATTAAGAAATTTGTAGACTGTGTAGGCATCTATAAAGTAAGAGCATAGTTTGTGAAGGAACATGAAAGTTTATTTGTGGTAATATCAATCAATACATAAGGGATCTACATACTTAAAATAAAAATTGAACTAATATATAATTTCTGCTCTTAAATAAAGACGGTATTTGAAATTTATGCAAAATAATGCTTTAATTTCTAATTGACTAATATATTTAGAAAAAATGGCATTCCATCAACAACCACACCAAATTCTAGCTTAGTTCTCACGGAGCTAAAATAGAGTGCTTTTAGTACTTGAATAATTGTTAAATAAACCGAATTTCTTAGTACAAAGCCGAGCATTCTTGTTCCATTGCTACAGTTACTATTAACATGTAATGAAAAAGAAAATTTGGAGGCAAAACTGACTACAAGATCTTTAAAATTGTCTCCTAATTGGTGTACTCCCTGTGTGATAATTAAATTTAATTGGTTCCAACTTATTTGTAAATATTATAGTAAAGCGTTTGTTAACATTTAGAGGTAACTTGTTGGTACTGCACCAATTACCCAGAATATTAAGATCACCCTCAATAGAAGAACAATCATTTGTCTCCTGAATTTCTTTGGATATTTTTTAGATTGTTACCAAATAGCAAAACATTATTAGAAATATTATCATTGACAAAAATTGAAAATAATAGAGTAGCAAGGTTATTACCTGAGGAACACCGCTAGTGGCGTTAAATTTAACAGATTTATGGCCACGGATTTCAACATATTGCAAGCGATCTCTTAGATACGTTTCATAAAACATTATCATATTCTTAGTGAATCTTATCTGAGACAATTTTTGCAACAAAAGAAATTGATTTACGAAGGCCATTGAAAAAAGTCTGTATAAACAACAACTACTTGTTTATGATTAGCCAAGGCCTTCCTAACATATTGGGTAGGACGGGTTAAGTTAGTCACTATACTGCGATTAATAACATAAAATCGTGTTGTTTATGGGAGATTAAGTGTTTAGTTTTATAAAATAAACAATCATGTATTAACATTTCAAAAACCTTTGCGAAAGTAATAGCGACGTAGCGATAGCCATTTTCTGTTAACGTTAGTGAGTGTAAGAAAAGAGAACACAAAAGGCCGGGGGTTTGTAAAAAAAATAGCACCAATCGATATATAATCAATGAAAGCACTCTGATGAAAAAACCCTTTTGTCCTGGAACTTCTCTAATAGCTTTGGTCCTTCCCCATATCTCTTCTTCTTCTTTTTTTAGCCGCTCTCTACCCACTGTCGGGTATAGGCCCCTCTCAAATCTTTCCATTTTTCTCTATGTTGTACTTGTTGATACCAGTTAAGCCATTCGATTCTCTTCAGATCGTCGCTCCACTTCTGTTGATGTGTTCCTATGCTTCGCTTTTCACCCCATGGTCTCCACTTAGTGATCTTGCCACTCCACTTATACGTCACTCTCGCTACATGGCCTTCCTAGCTCCATTTCAGAGATGTTATCCGTTTGGTGATATCATCCACCTTTGTTTGTTGTCTAATCCATTTATTAGTTTTCTTGTCCTTCAAAGTAACACCCAACATCTTCCTTTCAATTGCTCGTTGGTGAACTTGTAGTTTTTCTATTGTTGTTTTAGTTAAAACCCATGTCTCGGCTTCATACGTTGTAGCTGGTAAGATATATTGATTATAAATTTGGGTTTTTGATCTTTGAGGAATGTTCATATCCAGTACATATTTCAATTTTCCATATGCTGCCCATCCCATACGTATCCTTCTTTCTATTTCAAGCTGCTGGTTTTCCTTTCCCATCGTCATTATCTGGCCCAGATAAATGTACGTGTTCACCCTTTCTATTGTTGAATGTCCAATCACTATATTTTCATTATTGGTGTCTTCGTTACTCATGTACTTTGTCTTGGAGAAATTTATGTCAAGTTCCACTTGTCTTGCTTGGTGGTGGGTGGAGATCTGTGATCATCTGGATCATTTCATTCCTATTGTTTGCTATAATTACAATATCATCTGCGAATCTCAGGTTGTTTAGCCAATCTCCAGCTATCAGAAGGCCATTTTCGTCCCAACTCAGTTCCTTGAATTCCCTTCTAAGATCATTGTAAATAACTTAGGCGATATCACATCGCCCTGCCTTACTCCTCTGTTCACTGGGTCCTTGTTTGTCAGTTCTTGGTTTACCATAACTTTGAGTGTTGCTCGTTCATATATTCTGGCTATCAGTTTGCTGTATCTGTGGTCTATACGAGCATTTCTAAGAGCTCTTATAAGCGCCCATTTTTCCACTCTGTCGAAAGCCTTGCGAAAATCTACCAATGTGAGCCACATTGGTATATTATATTCGGTGGCCTACTCAATTAGTATTCTCAATGTGTGCAAGTGCTCGATCCTACTGAAGCCTGATCTGAATCCAGCCTGTTCTATCGGTTGGTATAATTCCATTTTGAGTTCCAGTCTGTTTGTTATGATTCGTGAGAACAGCTAGTAAACTTGGGAAAGTAAACTAATTGGCCGGTAGTTTTCTAGGTTTTCGGGGTCACCTTTTTGTATATTAAGATGACTATGGCGTTTTTCCAGTCTTCTGGTATAATTCCACATTTGAGGCATCCATTAAAAAGATCTTTTAATTCATTCATCAGGGCTTCACCTCCGTATTTTAGCATTTCAGGTATAATATCATCCTCTCCAGCCGCTCTTCCACTTTTCATCTGTTGTAAGGCTTTTTTAACTTCATTCATTTCTATGTCAGGAATTTTTTCTGAGTTGACATTAATTACTCTTTTATCTGTTGATGAATTGTCCTTTTCAACTACGATATTTTGGACTTTTGAACTGTAGAGGTCTTGATAGAAAGTTGTAATTCTATTCTGGATGTTTTTCTTGTCATTGATTATGTTTCCCTCTTGGTCCTTCAATTTAATTATCTCACTTTTACAGGCGTTTGCTCTTCTAAAAACTTTTAATCCTTTGTTTTTCTCTATAAAATCGTTAACCATGTTTTCTTTTTATTTGTTTATGTCTTCTTTAGCCGCTTTTCGTACTGTCTTATTCAATTCTGCATATTCGACAGTTAATCTTTTTCCTTCATGTATAAGTTGTCTTCGTTGTTCCAATATTCTTTTTGTTTCTTCACTGAGCTTGTTATTCTTTCGCCTAGTAGGTTGGGGAGCTATTTTTTCTGCGGTGGTCTTGAGTGTTTCAATTATTTTTCTGTTTCTTTCGTCTATACTTGCTCCTGTAGTTAATGTGTTGTTATTAAGGTTGGCTGTAATCTGTTTTTGGTATTGTTCTACGTTTTCTTTTAGTGTTTGTCTGTCTGTTTTATTTGTTTTCTTGTTGTGTAAACGTTTTCGTTCGAGTCTTTTATTAAAAAATACCTTTGCCTATGATCACTACCCGTTGTAAATCTATTAATGACCTTCACGTCTGTTACTATGTTTTTATGTGTTGTTAGTGCATAATCAATTTCATTTCTTGTCTCACGATCAGGACTAATCCATGTCCATTTCCTCTTCTCCTTTTTCTGAAAGAAAGTGTTCATATTATAGAGTTTCTCCCTTTCTAGAAATGTCATCAGCATATGTCCTCTGTTGTTCCTCTCTCCAAGGCCAAAATTTCCTATATATCTCTCTGTATTTTCTGCTTTCTTTCCTATCTTGGCGTTAAAGTCTCCTATTACCAATGTATACTTTGTTCTGTCTTCGTGAAGCGCCTGAGATTATTCCTCATAAAATTCTTCTGCTTCATGATCTTCATGGCTTCCCAATATAGTAAATGAAAACTAGAAAAAGAACAATACAATTCAACTTTAAAACTTTTCCCCAATTCAGAAAAGTCCTGTTTTCAAAGAGTCGCTATTTTCTACATCCATAGGGGTAGAAATATGTTTTTTTTTTGAATTTAAACCATTAATATATGAACCAACACACATACAAATATGCTACACGTAACGCTCCAGACACTTTCGATAGACAGTTTAAGGTTTAAAGTTTAAAGTATGGCATCTTCGTCAAATTTTGTGTCATAGATTTGATAGTCATAACGCTGTCCATATCTAAAGAGTACTTAGCTTATTTTAAGATATTCGTTGCTTGTTTGGTCAAAAATTCAGGTATAATATGACGGAAAATAGTGCTGAAAAACCTATAATTTGTTTCTCCTTAAATCCGGTCCTTCTATTATAATCGTTATTTATTAAAATATTTTATTGGAAAGTTTCAATGGAAACTAAATTAAATGGTATTACGTTTTCAAATATACTAATATCGAGGAAAGTAATGTTATTTTTGGATATTCGGTCTATAAAGAGCAAGTTCATACCAATAGATATTTATATTATTATATAATCATTACCCTGCTCAGAAACAATCTCTAATGAAATAGTATGTAGAGCTTCATTAATATGTAATGAAAATTCAGTCTCATAAGAAACAGATAAACTGTCCACTGCTCTAAAATAATGAATATTGCATTGATGATATTAGATGTTTTTTTAACTGATTTAAAATTGCAGCTCCTAGACCAGCTAGTAATAGGGATTTAGCCATAGATAGTGCAATTTTACTTGAGATACACGGTACTAGAGGTCAAATAGCACAACAAAATTGAACTACTTACTTAAGAGCATCATAATAATAATAACAATTTCTTTACAAACTAAAGCTGTCTATAAAATTCCCTGTCTGTGTATAGGAAAAAAAGATATATGTTAACTAAAATTAAAGAATATGAAAGATATATTAAAAAGAAACATATTGTACAATTAATTGTAGCTGAACATCTACTCTCTAGAGAACGTACTGTCAAATTAATAGGAACTAAAGTTCTGGCTTCAGTCTCAAAATTTTATTGACGATCATTTAGAAAATAAATCAAAATTAACAAACAATAAATGAATAACAACAAAGCAATAACAATCGGAGATTTCAATGGAAGAATTGGAAACGATATAATAGGAGGTATAAAACAACGATTCAATGAACGAGAAAGGAATGAAAGTGGAGAAGAATTGATAGAATTTTGGAGGGCAAATGACAGAAAATCGGTGATCGACTATATCATAACAAATAGGTTAGTCAAACGAGAACAAATCATGGATGTAAGAGCGCTCACATCAGCTAACGTAGAATCTGACCACAATATGGTACTTTGTAAATCAAGGATAAATATAAAACAATCTAAAAGAAAACAACTATTATACGTAGAAAAGATGAACATAGAAGCACTACAAGACGACACGACAGAATGGTTATATACGAAAAGGATAACTGAACAGATCAAGAACAACACAGTACTAGAAACAGACACAGTAGAAGAATGCTGGAATAAATTAAGAAACAACACTCTACAAGCGATTAAAGAAGCTATAGGTACAAGAGGAATAAACGTGAGAGACATAAAAACAATGGTGGTTCACCCAAGAAGTCAAAGAACTTGCACAAAAGAAAAGAAGAGTGTACATACAATATTTATCACAAAAAACGAAGAAAATAGACAGCACTACATAGAAATACGAAATGAAGTAAACGCAAAAATTAAGAAAATAAAGTAGGAATAGTGGGCAAATTTCACAAAAGAAATGGAAAGAGATTTATACACAGGACAAAAAAAGGTAAGGAAAATATTACGAAGAAGAAAAGCCAATATTAATGACTTGAAAATCACAAATATTGAAACAAACGATTCGCAACAACAAGAAAAGCCAATATTAATTACTTGAAAATCACAAATATTGAAACAAACGATTGGCAACAACGCTTTAAACAACGACATGAAAACCAGTCCGACGAAGAAAAGAACATAGCAGAAATCATAAACAACAGACAACAAACAGACGAAAACTTCAAAATAGGAAGAGAAGAAAGATCGATGGCAATTAAGAAACTTAAAATGGAAAAGCACCAGGAGAAGATGGGATACCAAACGAACTAACTAAATATGCCGGAGAAAGTTACATGTCGAAAATGACAACATTCTTTAATAAGATATTGCAGGAAGTAGAAACACTCAAGGAATGGACGAAAAGCATCACAATATTTAAAAAAGGCAGCAAAAAAGACCAGGCAACTCTAGAGGAATAACACTGTTAGCAAATATTATGAAAGTGTTCACAAGTATTCTGAAAAGTGAAATAGAAAACAATATACACATAAGCGACGAGCGACAAGGGTTCCGCCAAAACAGGTCAACCACAGACGCTATCTTTGCAATAAGGCAAATAAGAGAACAAGCTATAGAATACCAGATACCAGCATTTTTTTGTTTCATCGACTTAAGGAAAGCATTCGACAGAGTCAAATTGAAAGATATATTAGAATTAATAAAGGACCTAATTCGGTACCCAATAGCACAAATAATCCAAAAACTGAATCACGGTATCACAACAAAAATAAGAAGTAATAACGAATTAACAAAGGAAATAAATATAAAAGTAGGAATAAGACAGGGAGATAGCTTAAGCCCGCTACTATTCTGCATAATAATGGACAAAATCATTGAGGAAGTAAAACTAGTCAACGATGGATACGAACTAGGAGATAAACAAATAAAGATACTGGGATACGCAGATGATATTGTTCTAATATCACAATCGGAACACTGCCTACAAAGACCGCTCTATAAATTCAGTAGCAGAAAGGGTCAACATGGAAGTCAATACCGACAAAACAATATCACAATAGCCAAAGAACCAGTAAGGTGTAAATTACAAATAAATGGGAAATTAATAGCGCAAGTAATGAAATTCCCATATCTTTGAGTACTAATTACTAGCTACTGAGATATAACAGAAGAAGTGAGACAATAAACAAATAAAGCAGCAGCAATATCAGGGGCCCGCAGAGATATAGTTTGGAAAAACAAAGATCTAAGTGTAGAAGCAAAAACAAGAACATATAGAACTTGCGTTAGACCTATACTTGCAAAAGCAAACAGCTACTAAGAACAAATGAAATGAAAATACTGGATACGATGGAAAGACGGCTACACATCCGAATCACAAGAGGCTTAATAACGATGTAGAACAGGTCTGTGACCTACTCAGAAGAGGATGTAAGTAAGTAAATAGAAATTCATATTATCACATCTCACGGGGAAAATGATTATTATACAGTTTAACAATAATAATAATACTACATAGTATAATACTTACATTAGAATTTGGGAATCTCTGGCACAGTGACACTACATAACAGCTATTACCATCACACTAAACACTTAAATTTTGGACTCGACACGTGTTTCCCTAACCATACTAGCATCCTCAGGATCAATGACAGAAGCGCGTCGAGCGCAAAAATAAAGTGTTTGGAATTTTGTGGTTTAATATATTAATAATATAATAATAGTAGAAATACCTGAGCTGCGCTCCTTTCAACTTATTCATTGCTTTCATCTCGACGAGTAGCGATCCCTGAAGATGTCGCTTCAATTTTATACGGTTCTAATACACTCCTGGACAAAACTAACGCAACAATATATTAAATATTGTTGCGTTAATTTTATATATATACACTCCTGGACAAAATTAACGCAACAATATTAAATCATACAAATCTCTATAATGAATTAATTTTAATAATTTTTTATGAACATTGGTTATACTAAAAGTTAGAAAAAACTTATTCGGATACTTTAAAACAGAATTAGCTACCAAATTACTCTATAAGATTCGAATTAAAATTATTCTTAAGACCTAATAACAAAATCGTTGAAATTATGTAATAATGAAAAAAATAAACTGGGACATTAGTAGCAAAATTAATGGTGTGTAACTGGGACACTAGTAGCGTGTGTTGCCTCCTCCACTTCGGATGATGACAGCGTTTATGCGCCTAGGCAAGCTTCTAATTAAATTTTGGATAAAATCTTGAGGAATTTGCTCCCATTCTGTGATAACTGCATTTTCAAGTTCCCTCAGGTTTCTAGGTGCAGGTATATGACGTTTCACATTTTTCTTAAGGTGATCCCATACATGTCCTATCGGATTCAGATCCGGGCTTTTTGGTGGCCATTGCATAATCGGTATATCAACTTGATTAAGATAATCGAGTACCTCCCTAGCCCCGTGAGGTCGAGCGTTGTCTTGCATAAACAGGAAATTGAGCCCCACAAAATGACCGAAAGGCATCACATGTTCTATTACAATATTCTCAAGATAGTAGTCAGCATTCATGGATCTCGAACGGACAGGAACTAACTCTGTGCGAGCATCAAAGCAGATGCCACCCGAGAACATAACAGAGCCACCGCCGAATGGAATGCTTGCAGAGATATTGCAAGGAGCATACCTCTCTCCTGGTCTTCGCCATACTCGCTCACGACCATCTGGATGTTTTAAACTAACCCTAGTTTCCTCTGTGAAGAAAACTTGTTTCCAATCATCCACAGACCAGTTTTCGTGATTTCGAGCAAAACGTAACCTGGCAACTCTGTTTTCTCTAGTAAGCAAGGGCGCAGTGGCTGGTCTCCTACTGTTTAATCCAGCTTCATTTAACCGTCTTCTAACTGTTTTAGAAGAAATTGTGACATTGCGAACAGCTTCGAGTTCGTTTTCTTATTATAGAACTAGTGACAGTCCTGTTTCTTAAAGCATATTGTCTTATAAAACGTTCATCTAGGTCGCTAGTATATCGTTTTTGCCCTTGCCCTAGCCTTCTAGAATAAGTTCCTACTTCATTCAAGCGTCTTACCGTACGATTTATTGTGGTACGATGTTTGCATAACAAATTGGCAAAAAAACTCTGACAATATCCCTCGTCCAATAAAACTGAGGCTCGCACTACCTCGTGTTCAGTTAAATTCCTTGTTCGATTCATTTTTCTAATTTCTTCGGGATCAAAAATAAAACAGTCTACCACAAAAACGTATTACTTTGAAAAAGGGAACAATTTATAAGCTTACTTTTAAAGAAAATCTATCGCATTATTACAGAAAAAAATTCTTTAAAACTGTAAATCTAAACGAATTGTTTTTGATTTCTGTCATGAACAACGAAACAAAATATGCATAGCCTACTATTCAAATACTCGATAAACTTTAAAACTGACATAAGAAAAAGATAAATTAATTTCCAGATTGTTACGTTAATTTTGTCCAGGAGTGTATATATCAAATGTGTGTTTAGTTTTTGAAATGATTTACCTCATGTTTCATTCTTAATAAATTTTTAATGGACACAACACACGCTCTGCAGAGAAACTAATTAAATTGCTACAGTTAAGGCGCGTGTGTGAAAATAGTGATCGCTATGCAAGTTTTACTCGATGGGAAACACACTTCAATAAACAATTATTCTTCAAGTCAAACGCGAAATAATAAATTTAAAAAGTGTATGCCTATGGCAGTTCTGACCTAGATGTGCCAAATATAGACATGGCCAATTTAATATTTACTAAAACAAACCTCGCAAATTGAGTTATAAATATTTAT
The DNA here is from genome assembly GCA_019049505.1 of Pachyrhynchus sulphureomaculatus. NCBI lineage: Eukaryota > Metazoa > Arthropoda > Insecta > Coleoptera > Curculionidae > Pachyrhynchus > Pachyrhynchus sulphureomaculatus. The sequence goes on along the minus strand of CM032454.1, from coordinate 50,293,057 downwards.
AACTACAAATGTTACAATATAAAAAAAGTGAAGGTACTTTCACTATATTTGAATTCTAACCTATCACACTAATGGAAAATTAGCATAAATAGAAGATCCAAACAAACAACTGGTTTTTAATAGGTGGGCGATGGTGTTGATAATATTTTAATTTGTTTTAATTATGTAAATATAATGTTTGCTAGGATGATCTACAAGATGATTATGTCTTTTAAAATTAAAGAAAATGCGTGATACACCTTGTTTCTATCCCAAAAAAAGTTTTTTGAACAAGGTATACATTAAAAAATTTTCTTTACTAAAAAATTGTAAAATGACATACAAAAAATTTGTTTGTCAAATTTTGCCGCCGCACTTTAACGACATTTTTTACAAATTTGTTGCGTTGTTTCCAATTTTTTTTCTTCCGAAAATTGAGCGAAATAAATTTTTAGTATCACACAGCAATAAACTTTATTATTCAAGAGGGAAATGGACCAAAAGTTTTTTATGAAGGAATGTGGTACCACAATAACGGCCCATTATATTTTCAAGTATAATTTTGTTCCAAAACAGTCTGGATGGAGACTCAATGCAGAATGACTTCAGATCAGAAAAACTGAGACAAGAAACTAACGAAATCATCAGGCTTGTTAGGGATTTGCTGCTGTTAGATCAGCGAACCAATTTTTGAGGAAAATTTCTTGAATGATTGGCAAAGAGGTGTTTGAAGTATGTAATATCTCTCTCTTCTCCTGAAACCAGGTTCTCTAGTTATAACCATCAACATTTTTTAGAGCTGATAGGAAGTAGTTCTCAACCATCTTTACATAACGGTCAGAATTAATAATAATTATGTGGTCTCTATAATCCTCAAAGAGGAAATGACATATTATTCCGCATGCTGACATTGTGGTCTATACTGTTACTGTAGCGGAATGTAAAGGCCTGTAATGCTTTAGTTTAGGTTCATTAACTGCAATTTCATTGCTTGGAAATATGCCTATACTGAGAATAAGATGCTCGCTATTGTTGAAAAGTATTCGAAGATTTAACTAAAAAAGTTGAGCCTCTAAATAGTGTCAGTTGGTAATTTTTGTCCTAGCTGTATATTGTACAGATGCAGTTATATTTTGTATTATACTAGCCGGGTCCGCGGCTCCACTCGCGTGGACTTGATTCACTACTATCGTCACTGCTTATTTCTTATGTTACCCAACGTAATAAAATATCTTCCATTATTTCTTCTTATCTCCCAATATTTCTCCTTATTTCCCATTATCTCTACATAATTTCCATTATCTAGGCTTATCTCTGCTCATCTCCCATTATTTCTTCTTATCTTCCATTATTTCTCCTTATCTCCCATTATCTCACCTTATTTCCCATTATCTAGGCTTATCTCGACTTATCTCCCATTATTTCTCCTTATCTTCCATTATTTCTCCTTATCTCCCATTATCTCACCTTATTTCCCATTATCTAGGCTTATCTCGACTTATCTCCCATTTTTTCTCCTTATCTCCCATTATTTCTCCTTATCTCCCATTATCTCACCATAACTCCCATTATCTAGACTTATCTCTGCTTATCTCCCATTATCTCTCCTTATCTCCCATTATTTATACTTATCTCCCATTATCTCACCTTATCTCCCATTATCGAGGCTTATCTCGCCTTATCTCCCATTATTTCTCGTTATCTCCCATTATCTCACCTTATCTCCCATTATCTAGGCTTATATAGAATTATATAGAACATATGTATAAATTTATAAAAACACGTAAATCAGATAAGTTGGGTCTAAAGTGATAAGCGCACTAACGGACAGACAGACAGACAGAGAGACGTTACATTTCATATAACATATATTGTATTCTTTGCTACATGATATTGTTCCATATTTCATGCTTTAGGGAGTGTATTGCAAGAGAACGCGCTAGCAGCAAACTTTTCTCCGACTTAATTCACTATTATCGTCACTGCTTATTCCTTAGGTCACCTAATAAAATATATCTTATAACCTGGCCAGAGAACATACGTATGTTTAAAAGAAAAGCACGTAAATCGGATAAGTAGTTCTCCAGTGATAAGCACACTAACGGACTGACAGACAGACAGACAGACGGACAGAGAGACATTGTATTTTATATATATTATAGATATTCTCTGCTACATAATATTGTTCCATATTTAATGGTTTGGACTGTGTATTGCAAGAGAACGCGCTAGCGGCAAACTTTGTCCGACTTCATTTACTATTATTGGCACTTCTCATTCCTTATGCTACCTATCGTAATAAAATATAGCCTATAACCTGGCCGGAGAACATATGTATGTTTTAAAAAAAAAAGTACGAAAAACGGATAAGTGGTTCTCCAGTGATAAGCGCACTAACGGGCAGACAGACAAACAGAATACGTTGCATTTTATATATATTATAGATGTAATAAAATATATACCTGGTCAGAGAACATATGTATGAATTTAAAAAATCACGTAAATCGGATAAGTTGTTCTCGAGGGATAAGCGCATTAACGGACAGACAGACAGACAGACAAACATTGCATTTTATATATATTATAGATATAGATTATTATTATTATTATATAACCTGGCCAAAGAATATATGCATGAATTTAAAAAAGACAGGTAAATCGGATAAGTGATTCCCGCGTGATAAACGCACTAATGGACAGACAGACAGAGAGACATTGCATTTTATATATATTATAGATTATACATTACAGATATTCTTTGCTACATAGTATTGTTCCATATTTAATGGTTTAGGCTGTGTATTGCAAAGGCACGCGCTAGTGGCAAACTTATTTCCGACATCATTCACTATTTTACGTCACTTCTCATTCCTTATGCTACCTATCGTA
>CM032454.1:50252689-50285189 GCA_019049505.1 Pachyrhynchus sulphureomaculatus | reverse complement strand
AGTATCGTATATAAGCTCTTTTACCAAAAATAAGGAAGATAATATTCAGGAGAATATTGCAGAAAGGTTAAGAGAGGGCATCAGTGACGTGATTGGTAGTCATCAAAATGATTTTATTTTATGATTTTTTTGTGTTGAGAATATGTTTTCATTGCAGTAAACTTTGCAGAGAGACAATTTCAATTAATGCTGAAATACATATAGAATTTATCGATCTAAAATTTATGACAGTATTACGATAAATAAATTATACTTATCGTATTACTACTCAGTATATATCACCACTACACCAAACACTTTATTTTTGCACTCGACGGGCGTTTCGCTAACCATGTTAGCTTCATCAGGAGCGATGATTGACAAAAGCTAAACTACAAATCTACACTATTTGTACTTAACCTAACCCTTGAATTACTCAATTCAACAATCTCCTATCAGATACATTTTTAATTAATCTTAGATCATCTAATGTTACAGTATGATCAGCTTCAAGGGCGTGAGCGGCAATGCTAGACTTTTCTGCTGTACTGTATTCTAAGTATGCTAAATGTTCTTTAAATCGTGTTTTAATTGACCTTTTAGTTTGCCCAACATACTTTTTGTCGCAATCATTACACACTAATTTCATAAATTTCACTTTTCTCACAATTAGGAATCTTATCTTTAGGATTTCCTAAGATATTTCTCAGATTATCTGATGACTTATAGGCTAAGGTGAGGACTACCTTATTAAATACCTTATTGGGTCCCCTGCTATATTTGGGATTATATGGTATGGAGACATACTTGATCTTATTTTCTTCGCGTATAAAAGAGGTGGAATTCTGAATATTTAACCTGAACTTATGTCTATTTAATAACCTCTATACTAAGTTACCGTCATAACCATTAACTCTAGTTATATTTCTAATACGATTCCTTTCATTATTGAAGTTTACTCTATTCAGACGAAAAGTAACCAAACGATGAACTAAAACATGTAATGCGGCTAATTTGTGTTGTTTGCAACGAAATGAATCATCAGGAATATATCTATCTGTTACTGTGTCTTTCCTATAGATATCAAATTCTAATCTATTATTATTTTTAATAATTAAAATATCTAGAAAAAGCAGTTGTCCTTTGTTCTCAATTTCGTTAAGTGAATTTAAGGGAATCATACCGGCTACTTAATTTGGAAACAAAATCATCTATATTTGCTTTATTTATATCAAAAATCGCGAAAACATCATTCACACACCTATACCATACTCTTGGAGAATATTCAAATTCTTGACTGGCTTCGGTTTCAAACTTACTCATGAATAAATTGGCTATGAAAGGTGATAAGCAATTACCCATAGTTGTACCTTCTTTCTAAACATAAAATTGACTGTTATATTGAAAATAATTTTGTATGGAACCATATAATCCGAAATATAGTAGGGGACTCAATAAGGTATTTAATAAGGTAGTCCACACCTTAGTCTATAAGTCATCAGACCATTTGAGGAATATCTTAGAAAATCCCAAAGATAAAATTCCTAATTGTGCCAAAAGTGGAGTTTATGAAATTAGTTGTAATGATTGCGACAAAAAGTATGTTGAGGAAACTAAAAGGTCAATTAAAACACGATTTAAAGATTATTTAGCACATTTAAAATAGAGTAGAATAGAAAAGTCTAGGATTGCCGAACACGCCCTTGAAACTGATCATACTGTAATATTAGATCATCTAAGATTAATTAAAAATGCATCTGATAGGAGATTGTTGAACGCATACGAAGGTATGGAAATTATAAAATGTAAAAGTAGTTTAAATAAAGACGGAGGGCCTATTCCTTATAATCCCCTCTACTGGTTACTTGACCGGAACTGATGAACCATTCCATTTGTTCCTCCTAAGTAATTTTTAGGGTAATGCTAAGTATAAATAGGGTAGATTTGTAGTTTAGCTTTAGTGAATCATCGCTCCTGATGAAGCTAACATGGTTAGCGAAACGCGCGTCGAGCGCAAAAATAAAGTAGTGTAGTGGTGATATATACTGAGTAGTGTCATTGTGCCAAAGATTCAAGATTCTCAACTTCGTACTTATCGTATATTTTTTCTTATACTGTATTCCCCATTTTACTATTTTTACTTAGTTATGATATGCTTCCATTTTATTATTTCATTTTTAAGTCTTTTTAACAAATTAATGTTGTTAAAGTGACCAGAATGCTCATATCTTGTTAATCTAAACTCTAGAAAATGTTCTTATCTTGTTAATCTAAACTCCAAAAAGAATAAACAAGTAATAAATAAGTAAACATTGTGCGTTTTGGTTACAACTAGTAAATTATAGCCATAAAAAAATTAAAATCTCTGTGCTCATTGGACTAAATGGTACAATTGCATCTACTGCAGCATCCCTGTTTTCTTAAGTAATCGTTAAGATACAGTACAGTGTTGTAATTTAGTGCACTGGTTCTTAATTGTCCATACTGTATTCACTGAAAAGAAAATTAAATAGATTAGTGATTTAACGGGAAACTAATATAGTTTTCCGCCAAACCACTAATCTATTTAATTTGACGAATGACATACTTAGCCTCCTCTTGGGAATAAAACTACTGTTATTAATAATTTTATGTATTTCATTTTAACATAAGTAGTTCGCCATCTTCTGCCGGACGTTTAAAATGTTGATTTTATTTATATTACTACAGAAAATATGCCATTGTGTGATTTTTCGAATCTTGGCGGTATAATTTATAAACTGTCCTTAAAACATTTCCGTTTTTTATTGTTATGGGCTATATTCTTACAAAAAGAAGTACAAACAATGCAGTATTATTTTTGTATCTATGGACTTTTATAGAGTATGAATATGAATATATATATATATATATATATATATATATATATATATATATATATATATATATATATATATGCATGTATGTATGTATATACCAGGTGTACAAGTATGAAATGCGGATTTCGGACAATAGATGGTGCACCAATGCAGTTGGTGCTATAAAGATTTGACACTACGCCATTTTGTTGTGTCATCAACAAATGTCAGACACGCACGAGTGATAAATTGGAAAAATGTGTGCATAGTGTTGTGTTGTTGTGTTCAATATGTCGAAATTTATACCGAACAAAGAGCATTCACGGACAGCAATAATTTATTGTTTTCATTTGAAGAAAACTGCTATTGAATCATACCGATTACTTCGAGAAGCTTATGGTGAGCACGCTCCATCGCAAGATACGTGTGAACGATGGTTTCGGCGTGTCAAAAGTGGTGACTTCGATGTTGCAGACAAGGTACGTGGAAAACCGCCAAAAAAAATACGAGGATGTGGAATTGCAAGCATTATTGGACGAAGACGATTCGCAAGCACAAAAACAACTCGCCGAGCAATTGGGCGTTAGTCAACAAGCTGTTTCCAATCGGCTACGAGAGATGGGAAAGATTCAGAAGACCGGTAGATGGGTACCACATGAGTTTGAACGATAGGCAAATGGAAAAGCGTAAAAACACGTGTGACATTTTGCTCGCTCGGTACAAAAGGAAGTCGTTTTTGCATCGTAGGGGATGAAAAGTGGATTTATTTTGAGAATCCCAAGCCCAAAAAATCATAGATAGACCCAGGCGCACCATCCACATCAACCGCAAGACCGAATCGCTTTGGCAGAAAGACGATGCTCTGTTTTTGGTGGGACCAGAGCGGCGTGGTCTATTATGAGCTGTTAAAACCTGGGGGAATGGTTAATACTAAACGTTACCAACAACAGTTGACCGATTTGAACCGTTCGCTGCTCGAAAAAAGGCCAGAATACCGAAAGAGGCAACACAGAGTCATTTTTCTTAATGACAATGCTCCATTATTTACGGCAAAACCAGTTCGCGACACGTTGGAAGCACTCAGCTGAGAAGTTCTACCCCATGCGGCTTACTCACCAGACTTGGCTCCTTCCGATTACCACTTGTTTGCATCGATGGGTCACATACTTACTGAGCAGCGCTTTTGTTCGTACGAAGATGTGAAAAAATGGATCGATGAATGGTTCGCAGCAAAAGGGGAAGATTTTTACTGGCGTGGTATTCAGAAATTGCACAATAGATGGGAAAAATTTATAACAAGCGATGAAGCATACTTTGAATAAAGCACTTTTTATCATTCTTCCGAATTTAACATGTTTTTTTTTAGAAAAAAAATCCGCATTTCATACTTGTACACCTGGTATATATATATATATATATATATATATATATATATATATATATATATATATATATATATATATATATATATATATATATATATAATATAAGAATAAATTTATTATTTTATCCAAAAAATATTACGGCTTTAAAATTATTTTTAACATACAAAATATTGTTTGTGTGGAATATGTTTTCGGGTAGGTGAAAAAATATCAAAGCACAGGTAAAAACCAATAGGTCTTAGTATTTACTTGGTATAATAAATTTTATTTTTCTAGTTTTAACTGAATTTTTCGTTGCTACAGGTTTTGATTTATTTTGAATAAAAATAGTTAGTTTTTTTTATTTCTTTATTTTTGAATACTTCTATATTTGTCCGTGCAAAATAGAGTATAATTATAGGATACTCTCCAGCTATTTTTTTGCTTGATAAAAATTTGATATTGCTACTGTGGATTTCTGGGATGAAAATATGACCATTTAATCCAATTGACCTTTGTTCGTAATTATTGAGATACAGGGTGTCAAAGTTATACTTTTATTTTAGTTTTTCTTAAGTAGCTTTCATAATAATCGTACTATTTGTACAAGATTCGATGCTAAAGGGTTTTCTGAGATGAGAAATCAAAATCAGCTCATAGTTTTGTTATAAATTGTAGGGGGCGCCATTTATTACACTGTGTATACTTTTAAATTGTCATAACTTTTTGATGCCACTCTGTATGATATTTTTAATCAAATATTCGTATTTTTCACCTTCCCTTATCTAAAAAAGCTCTCTTGGTAAATGTTGTTCCGAGTAACAGGTTCTGAGATAATGGGATCTTTTGTTTCCATTTTTTAATTCCATTGACAAATTCGCAAACGCTTCACACTTCATCCAGGCTTAGGACAGGTTCAAAAGAATAGTCTTTGAAATTTGGAGCATGCTTAAAGGCAAACAGGCTAACAACAACAATAAATTTAAAGACCGATGTGCCAGCAACAGTAAGAATGTAAAAACCAACTGGTTAAAGGCGTATAAGATTACCTACAAATTAATAAATTCGGAAAAAAACATCCCACTATTTCAGAAATTGTTGCTCGGCGCAACATTTACCGAGAGAGCTTTTTTAGACAGGAGAAGGCGAGGAATTTGAATATTTAATTAAAAATATCATAGAATGGTATAAAAAAGTTATGACAATTTAAATGTATACACAGTGCATTAAGTGGCACCCCCTACAATTTACAACAAAACTGTGAACTAATTTCGATTTCTCATTTCAGAAAACCTCTTAGCACCGAATATTGTACAAATGATGCAATTATTAAGAAAGCTACCTATGAAAAACTAAAATAAAAGTATAACTTTGACACCCCCTATCTCAAAAAAGTTGAGTTAAATGGACATATTTTCATCCCAGAAACCCACAGTAACTCTATGTATACTGAATACTAGGATACCCTGTATATTTGCGCTTCTAAGGAACATCTAGGAGTAATTAAATAAAAAAACTACACTTTTTTAATTAAAGGGCCGACAACCGTGCTTTTAATAAGAGGAAGTGTTTTTTTAAGTGTCATTTTTAACTGCTTGAGGGGGAGGCCTGTGTAAACGACGTTTTTTGTGTTTCATTTATTGAGAAACTATAATATTTATACAAAAAAGAAAAAGTACATAAAAAATTTTTGACTTCAAAAATAGAGCCTCAACTTTAAAAAAAAAAATCAAAATGACGTAGCAGCAGTTGCTCAAAGTTGACTCAATGAATTTGCGCTGTGCAACGCCCAGGTCGCAATAGGGCATTAAAATTTTTTTTTTAAATTGATTGGAGTATGATTATGCACTTTCCATGAATTTAAATTTACCAAAAAAAAATCGAACATTGCGAATTTGGGACCATTTTGAAAAAATTAGCCCCTTTTTTTATAAACAAACAAAAAATAATGTTTGTAATTAACTTTTTATAATTTTTGTACATTCATTTAATCGTCAATAACTTAATGAATATCTGTATAAAATTTCAAGTGAATCTGTGAATTACTTTTTGAGCTATATTGCACGGCGTGAAATTTTACGTTTTGAGAAAAACGCGTTAAAGTTTTTGGTAAAGCCTCCGTCGCTTTCAATTTCTTAGCCGATGCACTTGGTCCAACTTTTTCTTCTTGCTCGGTATATTACACATCCTTGGACCTATTACTTGAGTAATGCCGACAGCGAGGGCGACTTGGATGATAATTAGATTTATTTTTATCAATCTTTCGAGTCAACTACGTGTTAGTGTTCTAATCTCATAAAGAAAAAATTCCTGAAGATGCTTCATGCAATCACAGCCAGAAAGTCCAAATTACTTCCGTTCGATGAAGTGACTCTATTTATTAATTACTATAAGATATGACCAGTTAATAAATATCTTGATTGTAACAATACCCTACTCTCTGCAATTTCAAAGATGTTTCTTATTTGACGAAACATCGACAAAGTATATTTTTGTATATTTTTACTTCTAGCTTTTGCTTAAAAGAGAAAATATATTACATAGCTTAAGATTATCTTCGTAGAAAATCCAGGCACTATAAACAATTCAGTTTTTAGAGCACAACGCTTATCTAAGTACAATGTTGTGTCAAATTTTATTGAGCGAAAAACTGGCTGGAGATCTTGGTTTTATTTTACTGAATATTTTACGGATAAACTAAAATGTATTCAAAATAAAAAACTAACAAATGGTGTTTTATTCAACATTAAAAATAGATCTGCAGCAACAAAATACATTTTATAAAAGCTCCAACCATAAAATTTATTAAGTCATATAATAACAGGAATATTGGTTTTATTTATATTTTAATATTTTTCGCTTGCCAGAAAACTTCCACACCAACAATAATTTGTCTATTGAAAAGAGTTTTAAATCTGTAGTACTTTTTGTTAAAAAATCAGATATCAGTAATTATAGGCCAGTGTCAATAATATGTAATATTAGTAAAATCTTTGAATTTTTATTACACGATCATATATTTTATGCTACGAAAAACTTGATAACCCCTCATCAGCATGGTTTCTACAAGGGTAGGTCTACATCTACAAACTTAATTACTATAACTCAAGAAATAGCAGAGGCAATTGACGAGGGTTGCCAAATGGATATCATTTATTTAGATTTCACCAAAGCCTTTGATCGGCTGGATTTTTCTCTCCTACTTAATAAGCTATTATATTTTGGTTTTTTGGACTCATTAATGTCTTTGATTCATTCTTACCTTACTAATCGCAAGCAATATGTGGAAATTATGGCTCTAAATCAAGATCTTATTATGCTACTTCTGGGGTACCCCAAGGATCTGTACTGGGACCATTGTTTTTTAATCTCTTTATAAATGATATTGGGAGGGGTTTAGATATTGGTTATTTACTCTATGCCGATGATGTAAAATTATACAGCAGGGCAAGAGGTATTCGGGATTACATAAATCTTCAGAAGGACTTACAGATAATTGGCCAATGGTGCGTAATAAACAATTTACAGCTTAACATTAAGAAATGTAACATCATGTCTTTCTCAAATAAAATCTCACGGATTATTCATAATTATTTGCTGGATAACAGTAATATCTCCCGTGTGAGTGTCTTCAGGGACTTGGGCGTAACATTTGATCCAAGACTTTCTTTTACAGATCATATAAACACCGAAGCTTTTAAAACATATGGCTTTATTGCACGCTGCACCGGTGACTTTCATAATCCTGACGTAATTAAAACTTTATATATTTGTTATGTTCGTTCTAAATTGGAATACGCTGCTACGGTCTGGTCTCCAGGCTATGACACTCATACTGATAATCTGGAGAGAGTCCAGCGTAAATTCTTAAAATATATTAGCTTTAAACGAGATGGTATCTATCCACAACAGGGGTTTCCGCATGAGGTACTACTTGTAAATAATGGCTGCTCGTTATTGAAGGTTCGTCGTGGTTGCTTGCTACTGACGACTCTGTTCAAACTTATAAATAATGATATAGATTCTCCCGCTATTCTGTCAAGAATAAATTTTAGTGTGCCGCGTATAACTAGCAGACAATACAACACTTTTTATCTACCTATTCCAAGAACAAATATATTAAAATTTTCCCCACTTCTTTCAATGTGTAGTATGTATAATCAAGAAATAAGCATCGACTTTTTCAACACATCTATGTTAACGATAAGTAAAATATTGCAACACTGAGGGGCTGTGGCATCTTTCTTTTCTTATTGTTTTAATATCTAATTGTTTTTATTATTATTATTATTATTGTGATCGGAATTTGTATCTACTTAATACTCTATTATTGTATTACATTTCTGTGTATAGTGGCTCTTATCTGTATCTTCGGCCTTGTAGTTGGGTCTTGTAACCTGTAAGGCATGTATGATAAATAAATAAATAAATAAATAAATAAATAAATAAATAAATAAATAAAACCCACGTGTCCCACCTAATCCATTATCTATTTGAAATAAGTAAGTTAAAAAACGTCCAAAATGAAGAAATCAGAAGACAGACAGGAAGAATACATACAATTTCTCAAGTAAGAAAGTGTCCGCGGTAATTTATTTTTGATAGATGCGATTGGAGCGATTCAACAAAAAATTGGTGGAGGGAACCTTTGTCTACGACACATTTTATTAAAAGTATCAGTCGATTCCAAACTTTCGTCGAAATCACATGAAATCCAGAATGAGTTATTTGTTTTGCGCGTCGGTTCCAGGTAGTCCTCCTTTATTCCCATCCAAAGAGGCCTAAAATGACACATTCCGCGGCCGCTAAATATATTAAAATGTCGGTATCGTCTGTGAAGAAGTGGATAAATCGTTTTAACGAGATAGAAAATGTCGACGACTTGCCAAAACGTGATTCGGTAGGCAAAGTCACTCAGAAAGTTGAAAAACGAATCGTATCTTTGTTTTCGCAGGACCCGAAATTGACGCTGCGTTAAGGAGCGGCAGAATTAAGAAAATCGGAGGTGAATGTATCCCATGAGACCATTTGACAACATCTTCGTGCTCATAATGTCAAATTACGAAGCACGTTGAAGAAACTTTTGCTGGGCAAGTATCACGTCGCGAAGCGGCTCACTTGGACCCACGATAAGATGCTAGAGTGGCCCTTACAATCGCAGGACGCCAACCCTATTGAAAACGTTTAGTCCTTTGTAAAGAGAAAGCTCAGAGGACTTTGACTCAGTTGTCTCGCGAGATTCGAAAATGGAGTCCATTGCAGAAAATCTCTTTGACGGCATGCTTCGAAGATGCCAGGCGATTATTGATGCAAGAGGCGATTGTACAACCATACCAAAGAATACATTGATGGCAAAAAATTTTATCGAAACAAGCATACGAGCGATCACGTTCTTACTCGATAGACTGTACAACAGCAGAAAAAATAGAAACCAGGCAGTTAATTTGGTACGGACACGTGAAAAGAATGTCCGATACTAAATAGAAGGAAGAAAGAAAGTTCAGCGCAACATGAGACACACGAGAATGATTAGAGGGACAGGAAAACATGGCGGTCGAAATACGAGATGCTGTAGAAGCTGTAGGATCCTCGTTTAAAAAAATAAAAGTGCGGTAAGGACAAGTAGAAAACACTGGACAACATTTCAAGGCTGCTTTATGCAAAATAAATACCCCACGTCCGTTAGCGCCGCTAAAAACCGGAATGATTCCACACGGTTTGATTGTAACACTTAATGAGAATGTGTACTGGTGTTGTTACTTATATTTGTTCATTTTATTGTGGTTGTAGATAACTTATTAAAGTACAATTTTAAAAAATATTTAGTTGTTTCTTATAAATATAATATTTACTTCCTCCTCTATTAGCTAAAGCTACGTACGATAATTTTACATCAGATTAGACTTTTAATAATATTGCGAAAGCCAATGAACCATTGAATATTTTAAATTTTAGAAACCTGACGATACTTACACTCAGCAAAATCGTAACTCCTCGTTTCCAGTCCCTCTTTCTTGATTCCACTGTTAATATTGGAGTTCGTTTAGATGTAAACAAGCGGAGCCTTGGGATAAAATAAAATTATAACATTGGAAGATTAGAATAGAGAGATTTTGCAACGCTTATTTTGGTAGGCCACTGTCTTTATCTTTATTTGAAGCATGCCCCACCGTTTGGAGCTTGCACAGTAGTAAAGGGAAAAAATTAAATATAAGGACTCAGCTGTTATTGTTATTTAAAGTATGCGCTCACCATTTGGAGCTTTCGCAGTATTGAAGCAAAATAAGAGAAATCTTTATTCAGGATAACGATTTCCCTTATTTAGGAACTTATAAGAGAGGTTATTTGAAGTTCGTTATTCTTATCGCTATTACAATAGGGCCTGTTTTTTTGTCTACTTAGGTATACAGACCATTATGAAAATACAGTAAAATTGAAATGATAATCTTTTATTGCAAATAACACTGACAACAGTTAATTATTGCTCAGATTATGTTGGCATTTTGCGACCTTTGTCACAATGGCAGTATAGTATGTGTAGTGCTAATTTCAAATGAAATTTTATTTATCGCACTTTCGTATTAGCTTGGGTATATTGAAGGAAGTGATAGAAACCTGCTTGACGCAGCTTTAATTTAGAAACTTGTGTTGACCCATCTAATACTAATAACCGGTGTGATTAACCGTGAAATGAATGAAAAAAAAAAAAAAAAAGAAAATGATGATGATTAATAACCTAACTTTGCAATTTCTCCGCGTTAATACTGCGCATGCTTGACAGAGAGAACGCTAAGGTCAAAGGCATATGAAAAATAAACGTTGCAATATCTCTCTAATGACGCAGCAACGATTCTAGGGTAATAACCATACCGTTCCCGTTCAAATTTGTTTTAAAAAAATTTGTTAGGTCGTTTATGTAGGGTATATTTAGCGAAGTGACTTTATCTTATAAGTACCATAATTATGTAAAAATAATAACAGAAATTCTTTACTTTTTCTTCTAAATACCTTGACAAACAATTTATCTACCTGCTACAATTACAAATTACTCATGTTTTTTACTTAATGTATTAGAATTTGTATTATGCGCGTATTTTTCTCTTGGTATGTTGTAATTTTTCCTTGAGACTAAGAGTCCAAGAATGAAGAATGTTATGCGACAACCATATATCCACTATTCTATAAGAAGTTTTAACGGAAAATAAAACAGTCCAATGATAATTATTCAAATCATTTGTTTCGACTGAAATATTTTCCCTCAGTTTCGGTACTACGTTGTTAACAGATTTTTATATATGCTTTATGTAATACTACTGCAGGTCGGGGTTGCTTACGCTTGAACATTTTAATGGCATTGTATCTATTGCCGAGTTAATATTAGGATCTACATTTCATCTTAAATCAATCTCATGAACGATTTTGAAAATTTAATGTTTCTTAGTCCAGTTCTTGAACCGCCCGTGATGAATACGGCATAAGAGTTTATCTACTTAGACTTTTTAAAGCATCTAATATTTTGGTTACAAATTTAAGGACACAGGCCAACCTTAGTTTGAAACTCGTTTTCTGCCGGTTCCTTAAAATGCAATGTTACCATTACCACTATAACCAGGATTAAGAATTTTTTTCGATATATCAATAATTATCGATACATATATACTTATAGATATATATTGACACTTATCGACATGTCGATAGTTATTGATATATCGGCGTCACTTACTTCCACCTCTGATTTTTTTTTAGAAGAGATGGGCCTTTTTTGGTAATCTTCTCCATCCCGGTAATCAATTTTTTAATAATAATTATCGATATACATATATATATATATATATATATATATATATATATATATATATATATATATATATATATATATATATAATCTCATTAGGGTTACATAAACACTGTTTATAAGATATGAGCAGATCTGTGACAGATATGGCGTATCTGTCACATAAAACAAAATCAAGGATTTACAGATTTGAGACATGTCAATTACAGTAACTTAGGTATAATTTAATCTACGTAATGTAAACAAGCCAGTCTGCCTGAAAACAATTATCAATAATTAATATTCTCCTTCTCATATTGCATCGTTCGGCCTATCTTAATTTTTTTCAACCAGGCTTGGAACAGGAGTTTTTCCATATACAAAATTCTGATAGCTAATATATATATATATATATATATATATATATATATATATATATATATATATATATATGATATAATTGTATCATCAAATGTGTGTTAGTTTTTTCGCAAATAAGCAGGATATTCCCCGAAATCTTCCGACGGCGCATGTGGAGCAAGAGCGGTCATCGGCGTTAGTTTAGTCTGTGTATTGAATTTGGAAAAATAAAGAAAAAATATTGGAAATGTTCGAAAAAGGTCAAAACCTAAATGTTAAAAAAATTGAAAAGCACAAGAATTTTAAAGTTGATCAGGGACTTTCGAAATGGTTTTTTTTAGCAAAGAAATAAAAATGTAACCATTAGCAGTACTCTATTGCAATCGAAGACTGAAGAACTTGGAAAGGAGCTATTAAAAGATGAAGAACCTAAATTTAGTAGAAGCTGGATAGAAATGTTTAAAAGATACAATGCAACCAGTGGAAAAATTGATGGAGAATCTTCTAGAGTTGATATGGACATTGTAAACGACTGGCTGCAGAATAAGTGGCCAATAATTAGGAAAAACTTGGCAGATGAGAACGTATTCAGTGGAGATGAAACCGGGTTATACTACAAGTTTACACCAGACAGGACATTGAGATTCAAAAGGGAAAACTGTGAAGGTGAGTACTGCAGAAAAAATCACTTTGCTTCTGGTGGAAAACTTAATAGGAACAGAAAAAGTAAAGTGTTTTAAAAATGTTGTATTATTGCGATTAAATTACAAATCTAATAAAAGCGCCTGGATGGCCTTAGAAATTTATGCGAATGAATTGCGGGAATGGGATGCTGAGTTACGCCGTTAAAACCGAAGAATCATAATGATAGTGGACAACTGCCCAGCTCATCTAGATGTTAAAAATTTGGGCTGCATCAAGTTAGTATTTATACCACGAAATACAAGTTTCAAACTACAGTCTATGGATCAGGGTATTATCCATAGTTTAAAAAACCATTACTATCGACCTCTTCTCTCGAAAATGGTAAATTTTATTGATAATGGTGGGGAAAATTTCACTCTCAATCTTTTGAATGCAATACACTTAATTCATATGACATGGCAGAGTATCAAAACAAATAATTTATTATTGTTTTCAATACGGCGGTTTCCTGAAGAACTGGAAATTAGGAATAATTGGGATTCAGACGATGGCCTACCATTAGTCGAATAGCTGAAGAAAATGCAACAGAAAGATATTGATAACAATATTCAAGAGATCCTTTCTTGTACTGAAAATTATTTTCAGGTTGATGACAATCTTGTAAGTGTCGAATACTTGGATGATGATGACATTATCGCATCTGTCTCTTCTTTCTGCGAGTACGGAATTGATACCAGTTCCAACCACATCAGAGGCACTTCGACATATTGACAGTGTTCGTCATTTTCCTCTGTCACGAAATACTCCGCAAAGTGTTATCAATCGACAAGACGAAGTGAACTTACATATTAATGATATTCATTTCACGAAAATAATCCAAACTAAAAAAACCGATTTTTTCAAATGAGATTTACAAAAACTGTTGTTAATGTTCATATATATTTTTATAAAACATATTTAGGTACATGTATCTATATAAACATTAATAAACGAATGAATTTCTGATTTGTGAAGGATGTCTCAAACTTGTACATAAATACATATTATTAATTATTACGAACTTCACTTTATAGAGAATCGTTTTCGTCAGTCTCTGGAGGTTCGTTATAAGCTGAAATTACTGCATATTTATACACGAGTTGTTGCTTTCAACAACCAAAAAAAGATTACTACTTATTTCCTTTATTTTTTAAGAGTTTGGTTTCCTTTTGGGCAGAGGATGTAGAAATGGCTAATATCTCTTTTAATCAGTTATAACTTCTCATCGTCTCTATTTAGTTGTAACGTACTAGACCTAACGTTTAGAATTTTGTTGTTTCTTAGTTTTTAAAAATCTACATAACAGCAAATTTTTGAAATTTTTGTCCCAAAAATATGTTCACCGCCTCCGCTCGTACATTCACGATCTGCCACTGCTTTACCGATTCGTCTCCAGAGCGATGACATTTAAAAATTGTTTAACGGAACAGTTTTTTTTTCAGTGTAAATTTGTCGTATTATATCCGCCACATTTATTGTTGGATTAAAGAAATAAGAAAATGTGAGGGAAGCTCCATATCCGCTTCAAATCGAGGATTTACGATTAAAAGGGCTCAATTTGGGAGTAATGATGCATTGAAAATCGATTTGGGTATAAGGTATAATCTTTGATATAACAGGTCTGAACTCTACTCTTACTGTCTTTTTTTACCAATATTTGTTATGACAACGTACACAGGGTGTTTTAAGATGAAGCTTTTGTAATAGATAATACTACTTCCCAAAGTAAGTATCACTATCACTATAAGCCTAGTTCTATCCAATGCTGGATGCAGGCCTTCCCCTTGCATTTCCATCTCAATCTATTTGCAGCTGTTGTCATTCATCTGTTGCCCGCAACCCTTTGTGTATTATCCCACCATCTTATTTTGGGACGTCCTACGCTTCTTTTCTGTTCTCGTTATCTCCATTCTAATGTTCACTTGGTCCATAAATCATGGGTCATGCGTGCTAGATCTCCAGCCCATTACAACTTTCTTTTTGCTACGTGCTCTATAATATCCTTTAATTTCGTTTGTTCATGTATCCACTTGTATTTTTTTCTATCTTTAAGTTTTATCTTGCTCGTCTGTCTTTCGTGTGCTCTTTGGATCCGAGCTAGTTTTTGTATATCGGCTTTATTCAGAGTTCAAGTTTCAGCACCATATGTAATTACGGGTAGGATACACTGGTTGTAAACTTTGACCTTTAACTTATTTGAGATAACTTTATCTTAGAATATATAACTTAATTTCCTGATTCTTCTTAAAATTTCATCCGAGACACTGTTTCTCGTCATAGTACATATTTCTTAACAGTCTCGAAAGCTGTTCCTTCCAAATTTATAACTACGTTAGTTTACTTTGATTCATCTTAAGACCAATTATCTTTGAGTAACTCATTTATCATTTTTTATAACTCATGTCGATTACTACTGATGACTACAATATCGTCTGCGAAACTTGAATGACTCATATACACACCATCTATTTTTAGGCCCATCTTTATCCAATCTAGTTGGCGAGATACTTCTTCTAGAGCTATAATAAATAGCTTAGGAGAGATTGTGTCTCCTTGTCTTACACCTCTTTCTGTACGTATTTGCGCTGTACTAGATATTATGTACATCTTTGCATTTTCATATATGTCTTTGATAAGGGTTGTTATATGCCGTAATATTCGTATTTTGCCAGTTTCTAGAAACATGCTGATAAGTTTATTTTAAGTCCTCGGCTGCTCATTGCGTGCATCATTTCCGGTAAAACATCATCAGGGCCTGCTGCTTTGTTACGCTTCATTTCCTTCATTACATTATTGACCTCCAGTAATTTCTGGTAGTTCTTCTGAACCTATATTTTGTATTTTCTTTCTAGTCTGTTTTCTTTGTTCTTCATTGGGTGTTGTTTTAGATTTATAGAGTTCATTCTAGTACGAGTTTATTTCTGAGGTTACTTTGTCTTTACTTGTCCTTCACTATTTTGCAATTTAATCATCTCTTTCCTTCCGATATTTAGTTTCTTGCATATTACTTTCGGGCTTTTATTTCTTTGAAAGGTTTCAAAATCATTTTATACATGTGTGGTCTTATATCTTTTTTGATCTCTCTTCTGATTAACTTGTCCGCTCTACTTTGTGCTCATTTCTGTTGATATGTAAATTAAGTAACTTTCCCAAATATAACTCGTATAGAAGATTCTAAAGGCATATTATAAAAAATAACCGGTCAAGTGCAAGTTGAACTTGCGCAATTAGTGTTCCGTACGTTAATTGCTTTTAAAATAAAAAAAATTGTAACGGAGGTATAAAATGATCAGTGACTTCACAAAACACACCCCAAATAAGTTTTCAACAAAGTTTGTTTCCAATCTTTACTGAAAATTGATGACCTTGAAATTTTTGTTTTTTTTTTATATACTAGATAAATTATTAAAGGTAATGCACTCGTGATAATTTTCGTTCAATCTACACCCCATGGAGAATATTCCAGAATTTTTTCAAAATTTTTTGATAAGTACTTTTCGAGATAAGGCCGGGTGGACAGCGATTTTTCGCGATTTTTTAAAAATAATACAAAGAAAAGTGCGCGCAAGTATTACATTATATATATATATATATATATATATATATATATATATATATATATATATATATATATATATATATATATATATATATATATTTTACTCGTGTTTTCACAAGCTTTCATTTGACACCCTACTCGATAACCTAGTAAAAAAATTTGTTTTTCACTTCCGATTTCACCCCCCAAAACTAACCCCTTAAGTCAAAATTTAACTTTCAAAAACTACACGGCTATGATGGGGCCATCAATTCCTATATTAGTGCCAAATTTCAACTTTCTACATCAACTAGTTTCAGAGAAAATCGGGTGTGACAGACACCGAAGTGATCTTATAAGTGTTCCATACGGAGCACTAAAAATGATAAGAAGATAGGGCTGATTATAGTTTTTGTCTTAGTTTTAAAAGTAATAACGGAAAGAAGCATTTAACAATGGCTCTATTTTAGCATTATATCATAAAGAAGATAATAAATAGATGGCATTAGAAAAGTCCATAATTATACAGCAGTAATACAAAAATATATTTTATTGTAGAGAATTTATTTTCACTGTCTTGATATGGGACCCAAGAGACTAGACTTGTGATAATTCTAAATATCAAAAGTCAGTCTTTACGTCGAAGACTCGTATAAAATAACCATAAAATAATCTATTTAGTGAAAATTTTCTTAAGACAGTTAAAACTGTTTAATATTTAGCGATCCTCACCCCTTTTTCCTCCTTTTCCTAAAACAAAAGCTCTCATAACCTGTAGATTTATTTCTTACGTCCAGTGTAGTATGCATACAAAATTTTAAATCCATATTTCTTTTTGTTCGCAAGTTATCATGCCAATAGACCGACGGCCACTCAGATCCAAGTACTTGAGAACTGTATTCTTTAGCATCTAGTGACCATGAGACGTAAATAAAGCAAAAATCCCGACTAGTACTTTTTTTGCAATATAATTCTTGTTTTTAGCAAGGAAAATAAAAAACAAATCTTTGGAAACTATAAAATATCTATTAAAATATATAATACACTAGCGTTAGAAAGTATTTGCCCACCTAGAAATTTCACTGTAACTGCCAAATATAATACCTAATTAAACCCTTTTATTATATTAGGTAAATTTAATTGTTCTTATCAAGTATCCATCATAAAATTGTTTAGATAAGCCTTTTTGGTGAAATCACAAATTAAAAACCAATTAGAACAAATTTTCAAGTTTTGCATGATAATCGTTTTGAGGCGATTTCTGAGAATTCCAGTTGAAGTAAGACCTCATTTCAAGTTTCTACAGATTATGGAAATTCCTAGTGACATTTTATGATAAAAACTATGCTATAAATACCGTTACCCTTTTGGAAATTAACCATTTGCAAACAGTACTTTGTCATTCATATAGGCTAAATTGTTTTGTGAAAATGGCAAAAATGAAAAATGAAAATCGGACTCTGATAATTGCGAGACATCAAAATGGTCACTCGAGTCGACAAATCGCGAGTGATATGCGGATGCCAAGGAGAACGGTGGACTAAATCGGAAGAAAAATTTCTGCGGGACCTGGATTCCAACCAAAAACGTTCAGAAAGGCCTCGAAAAACAACTCCCGCTGAAGACAAAGCTATAACAATGTCCAGCAGACATAATCGCCGCCTAACTGCACTAGAAGTCACGGCTCGAGTAAACCTGGAGCAGCCCACCCCCATCAGCGTGACAACCGTGAAGAACAGGTTAGCAGAAGGTGGACTACACGGGAGAGTTGCAGTGAGGTAACTTAGGCCAGTGAATAATCGTAAATGATTAGAATGGGTCCGAGAACATGAAAATTAGACATCAGAACAATGGAATTCCGTCCTTTGGAGCAACGAATCTAAATTCGAAATTTTCGGTTCAAATGGACGAGTTTACGTGCGGCCGTCAGCTGGAGAGAGGATGTTGGAAGCCTATCAGTTGCCTACAGTAAAACATGGTGGAGGTTCAGTAATTTTTCGGTTGTTTTGGCAACGATAAAGTTGGAAAAATGCTTCTTTCTGGAAGAGATATTTTTCAGGGGAAACTT
This sequence comes from Pachyrhynchus sulphureomaculatus, assembly GCA_019049505.1. Classification (NCBI taxonomy): domain Eukaryota; kingdom Metazoa; phylum Arthropoda; class Insecta; order Coleoptera; family Curculionidae; genus Pachyrhynchus; species Pachyrhynchus sulphureomaculatus. The sequence goes on along the minus strand of CM032454.1, from coordinate 50,266,585 downwards.
ATTTTTCAGCATGACAACGACCCTAAACATTCTACCTAAATAAATTAGAGAACTTTTGGACCAATGGAAATCTGATGACGTCCTGAAAGTGGTGACTTGGCCTCCACAATCACCCGACTTAAACCCCCATCGAATTGCTATTTGGACAGGTGTGTGGCGAACTCCATCCAACATCAGAGAATCACTTGTGGGCACTTTTACAAGCAGAATGGGTTAAAATAACCGGAGAAATTCAGAAAAAACTACTGGACAGAATGCCGAAACTCTGTAAAGCGGTAATTAAAAAGAAAGGAAGTCACATAGATGAGAAAAATCGTGGAAAATCATGAATATTTTTCTGATTTTCTAGACTGTAAATAATGTGAAAATAAATAATAATTCATTAAAATTTAAAAAAAAATATTATCTGGGTTTTTGTTGTCTTGGGACTGAAATAACTAGGTGGGCAAATATCAACGTTCAAACACTAGACAACTCTTTTAGGTAAGCTTACGTACAAAAAGTAAATGAAATGAAAGTATCTTCATATCATAGTGATAACGCATTGTCATAAATCTTCCTATTAGCCTTAAATGACTACAAAAAAAAATATATTAAAGAATAGTTGGTAAAATTAGCGGCAATTTAGGGTTTTTTTTTCCTATTTTAGAAATCTAGCGGTAAAATTTAAATCATACCAGAAATTTTCAAACCCTAGCCTTAAGAAGTGCACAATTTATCGTATAAAATTAATTCCTATATTAAAGAAATGCAAAAATCTCTTAAGGTGATTTTTTCACGAGCACAATATCTCTATTTATATTTTTGTTTTGGTAGAGTACAAATTTGAGTCAATTAATGGATAATCAAAGAGTTGTTTGATTGGTCCATTACTTTGTGACAGTACATTTTAACAATAAAATTATTTAATTACTTTGTTAACTATCGCTAGATATATTTGTAAAGATTTTACAATTGCGTTATCGCGATTTCGTAGTACAACTATATTGTCAAACGCTTAACTAAGACTAAAACAGATTTTTGGTATTTTATGTTTCGATGATGAACAGATGTGGGTCTATTATGTACTAAAACAGTTGGAACAGAACGGAATTTGCTACGTCTAATTGACTATTCAGTAAATTTGTATTATGGTCCTTTGAATGTCTGTAAATTTCTATGGATTCTAAGAAATTGAGTTTTGACCTTTTAGGTGTCGTATGGAGTATTTGTAAACAATTGATATTGGGAAAAGTATGGCCTTTTTCTAAGAAATGTTTAGCAAAGTGTGATTTTTCATTCTTTAGCCTATAAGACCAGTTATTGCAGTAACAAAGAACAACTAACGATAGCGTCCATTCAGTTTCAAATAAAAGAGAATAACTTAATAATAACAAGAGTAGTCAAAGGCAACTCCATTATAGCTCTTGATAAAAACCAGTACATTCAAAAAGTAAATGATTTTTTGGAAAAAGAAAATCCAATAAAACTAAAAAGAGATCCAACTGATAAAATTCAAAAACAACTCAAGACCTTTTTAAATGAAACCCTGAGTATTGTGGATGAAAGAGAAAAGATTAAAATAATAAACCAAAATCCTACATCATTAAAACTTTACGGCCTGATAAACATACATAAAGAAAATTCGCCAATAAGACAAGTAATATCGTATAGCAACACCCCCTTAAAAAATCTCGAAACACATCTCAACACCATCACATACATAATTCAATCCAAAATACAACACAAAAAACTCTATTGACCTCACAAATTAACTTAAAAATATCTCCATCCCAAATAACGCCCTTCTAGTTTTACTCAATGTAAGAAATATGTTCTCCAGTATTTCAATTAAATGGAAATAGACTAGAATTCGATATCTTCCGCAAACCAACCTTTTTAGATGTCACCATCCCAGCTGACTCAATACACCCTAACTCCCATAAACTGGCAGCCTATAGATCTATGATCCATAGAGCCTTCAATATCCCTCTTAGTAAAAATAATTTAAAATAAAACCGGTCAAGTGCAAGTTGAACTTGCACAATTAGTGTTCTGTACGTTGATTGTTTTTAAAATAAAAAATTTTGTTAGGGTGGTATCAAATGATCAGTGACTTCACAAAACACACAAAGGAGTTTTCAACAAAGGTTGTTTCCAATCTTTACTGAAAACTTGACCTTGAAATTTTATTTTTTTCTATATACCAAATAAATTATTAAAGGTAATGCACTCGTGATAATTTTCGTTCAATCTATACCCCGTGGAGAATATTCCAGAGTTTTTTCAAAATTTTTTGATCAGTACTTTTCGAGATAAGGAGAGCGATTTTTTAAAAGTAATACGAAGAAAAGTGTGCGCAAGTATTACATTATATACGAGTATATATATATATATATATATATATATATATATATATATATATACATATATATATATATATATATATATATATATATATATATATATATATATATATATATATATATAATTTTTTGATAAGGCCCGGGACAGCGATTTTTCGAGAATTTTTAAAAATAATACAAAGAAAAGTGCGCGCAAGTATAATATTATATATATATTTTTTACTCGTGTTTTCACAAGCTTTCATTTGACACCACACTCGATGACCTAGTAAAAAAATTTTTTTTTTCGCTTCCGACTTCACCCCTCAAAACTAACCCCTTAAGTCAAAATTTAATTTTCAAAACTACATGGCTCTGATGAGGCCATCAATTCCTATATTATTACCAAATTTCACCTTTCTATGTCAAATAGTTTCGGAGAAAATCGGGTGTGACAGACAGACAGACAGACAGACAGACACCGAAGTGATCTTATAAGTGTTCCGTACGGAACACTAAAAAGAACTGAACACAATCAAAAATATAGCACCCAATAACGGCTTCCAACCTAAAATAATTAATACCTTAATAAGCCGTAAATGAAAACAAATCACTTTCAGCTTAATCTACCCCGTAAAAGAATACCGAAAAAACAAAACATACATACCTCTGACATATTTTGGTCCTATCTCGGATAAAATATCCCAAGTTTCAAGGCCGAAAAAACAAGAATAGCTTTAAAACCCGCTTAAAAATTATCCAATATATTTTTCAATGCCAAAGATAAAACTAATAAACACAATAAATCAGAAGTTTATAAACTTAACTGTCAAGAGTGCAATAGCTGTTAGTAGGCCAAACGGGACGGAATTTCAAAACAAGATTCGCAGAACACAATGCCTCTTATAGGCTAAAAAAAACGAAAAATCACACTTTGCTAAACATTTCTTTTCCCTATATCAATTGTTTACAAATACTCCATACGGTACCTAAAGGGTCAAAACCCAATTTCTTAGAATTCATAGAAATTTACAGATAGTCAGGACCATAATATAAATTTACTGAATAGTCAATCAGACGTAGCAAATTCATCATATAAAATACCAAAAATCTGTTTTAGTTTTAGTTAAGCGTTTGACAATGTAGTTGTACTACGAAATCGCCATAACGCAATTGTAAAATCTTTACAAATATATCTAGTGAGAGTTAAACAAAGTAATTAAGTAATTTTATTGTAATGTATAATCATATCGGTAAATTAAAAATCAAAATCTTAGACGTTGCAGTAGTCGATTTCTTGATATAGGGGGTAATTGGTTTCGAAGACATAACACTTTATTTGGGAACAGAAACAATGTTTAGAATTTTTTTTCGTTCTTTCTTATAAAATAGAATTATTTACAATTGTAAGAAAACATATATTCTGGTTTCATCAGATATTTTAAAGTAAACTACTCGTATATTTACTGAAAAGTCATCTTATTTACAGCTCCATATACCAAACCGGAGAAACAACCAAGTACGGAATCGGCATACCTAAATCACAACTCAATCCAGACCGAAAACAAACCAGGAGCCGGCTGGCAATTTACGACAGAGCCCGGATTTGTAACAAGAGTTAAGAAGCCAACTAGTTTTAAACCGAAACCAAATAAACCCACGAAGAAGCCATTGCCCAATAACACTAAGTATCCGACAAAGCCTGTTAAATCCACTACGGAGAAGTAAGTAATTATTTATTTGTCATTAGTGCTATTTTTATGTTTTTTGGGGATTACTGGAATAAGAGAAATTCAAGGAAAATTGTTGTTAGGCTTAGCAGCGATATTATAATTTTAGAAAGGTATGAGCTTATAATTCAATACTGACTTCATTTTAAAATTTCAATCACTTGACTTGAAAATGTAATTAAGCTCAATTTAAACCTTAATTCCCAAATTTGGACAAGTAGCGTCATGTCAACCTGAAACTTTATTTTAGAGGAAAGATTTTGTTAATTAAAGTCGTTAGTTGCAAGCAAAACTATCTCGACCTGGAGTTTTTCTATTATTAAGTTTTCGGACTACATATTTTCTGTTTATCGAAACCTCGTCATTTATTATTATGTCGGGTATTTTCCTTTCTGTCTCTGCCTTTTCTTTCTTGAAAAGATTTGTCAGTTATTTTACCTATGTTCCATTTTCTTTATAATTAGTACTTATTAGTTCAACAACTGGTTTTGGAACTCAATGATGGTAAACTGCTTGCCCGTTTTTGGCTCATCCATTAATCATAACGATAAGAAATTTGCCGACATTATAATGGATGAGTTTTAAAACTTAGCTTTACTTTACTCGATATTCATATAGAGACAATTGGGGCACGGTGATGACGTTTTGGAACTGTAATTGTTAACACCTTAATCTCACATGTAACATTGGGAACTCTGCGAGTGAAAAACTACTGTACGAGGCTGGTTTGAAAAGTCCGTGCAAAGTCCGAGAGATGGCACCACCGGCGTGTATCGAGGTCATGTTTAGTTAGTAGCATCTCTTGAATGAACGCACACCAAGTTTCAGCCATATTGGACTATTTCTTTGTGTTTGGCATTCGTGTGAATCAAGAAAGTCGAGTGATTTTCAAGAAATGAACGAAAAATAATTTCGTGTGGTGATTAAACATTACTTTATGAAAGGCAAAACGCCTCAGGAGACTAAAGAGAAGCTTGATAAATATTATGGTGACTCTGCACCTTCGATTAGAACAGTTTATAAGTGGTTTCAAAATTTTCGGACTGGCTATATGGGCACAAGTGACGCTGAACGTTCTGGACGGCCTGTGGAGGTTACGACTCCAGAAATCATTGATCAAATCCATGGTATGGTGATGGATGACAGAAGAGTTAAGGTGCGTGAGATTGCTAGTGCTGTGCGCATCTCGACTGAACGGGTACATAATATTTTGCATAAACATTTGGACATGAGAAAGCTATCCGCAAGATGGGTGCCGCGATTGTTCACGCTTGACCAAAAACGGAATCGTGTGAAGTGTTGCAAGGATGGTTTGCAGCTGTTCCAGAAGAATCCGGAGGACTTTAAGCGTCGTTTCGTCATTGTGGATGGAACATGGATACATTACTATACTCCTGAGACCAAACAACAATCTAAACAATGGGTTACCAAGGGGGAATCTGCACCAAAAAAGGCGAAGACCGTTCCTTCGGCCGGAAAGGTTATGGCGACTGTCTTTTGGGATTCGCAAGGGATAATCCTCATCGACTATCTGGAAAAGGGTAAAACTATTACAGGTGAATATTATTCATCGTTATTGGACCGTTTGAAAACCGAGCTGCAAGAAAAACGCCCGCGATTGGCCCACAAGAAAGTCCTTTTCCATCACGACAACGCACCAGCACACACCTCAGCAGTTGTGGTCGCAAAATTAATGGAAATAGGATTCCAACTCGTTTCCCATCCCCCCTATTCTCCAGACTTGGCTCCCTCGGACTACTATTTGTTCCCTAATTTGAAGAAATGGCTGGCGGGACAAAGATTTTATTCAAACGAGGAGGTGATTGCAGACACTAATGGATATTTTGCAGACTTGAACAAATCCTATTATTCGGAAGGGACCAACAAACTAGACGAAGTGTATAAGACTAAAAGGAGACTATGTCGAAAAATAAAAAAGGTTTACCCCAAACACATAAGTAGTTTTTTATTTTTGCACGGACTTTTCAAAACCAGCCTCGTATCTATATTCACTGAAAATAAGAACGTAACATGGGAAAGAAAATTAAGAGAAATAAACCACTGAATAGGCGGTGCCACATCATCAGAAGCCTGGAAGTGGCTAAAGACAAACACCACAAACAAAATGCATCTCCAGTCAATTTAATTAGACGAATGGCAACGGCATTATACAAATGAACTTACTGAAGACAGAGGAAAATATATAGTAAATTCTCCTAGACCTTATAACATACAAGAACAACACATAGATGTTACTGAGGATATTATCAGCAAGGCTATAAAATCAAGGAAGGATAAAAATACTGCTGGACCAAAAGGACTACCTGCAGAACTGTTAAAAAATGGCACTGAAAAGTTAATTAAACACCCAAAGGAATTGCTAACCAGACACTTTAACGGAGATACAATACCAATAAGCTGGAAGGAGGCTTGGATAATACCAATTCATAAAAAGTCCAAAGGACAAGAAATCGAATAGCAGCCTGGCTTTCGAGCCGGTAGACCTTACGTTAATCACATTTTCAATCTGGTGGTAAAAGAAAAAAAAGTAATGACAAACAGAGAAGTACATCTATTATTTGTGGATCTGACCAAGGCATACGATAGTGTACCGGTACAGAAACTTTCGCAGGTCCTTGAATGATCTCCTGTAAATAATACCGTAATAACAGCTGTCAAACTATACGAAAACTCATCATCAAGAGTTAAAATAAGAAACACCGTGATGAAGTCACCAAAGGTCTTAAATAAGGATGTTGCCTCTCCCCAATATTATTTATATATCTCAATGAAGAACTGGAATAGGGCGTGTAGAGGAATGGGCATACAATTGAACGAATATACAACGCTGTATACCCTTCATATCACGAATGATCAGGTTGTGATTGCTCACGTTAAGGAGGATCTGGAATTTATGGTCCGAAGACTATCTAAACATTATTAAGACTGGGGCCTATCGGTCAACAGAACAAAACCTAGTATCTATGTGCTGGCAGAGATATATCAGAGGATCTTCAAGTAGATCAACAGAATGTAATAAATTTGTGTACGGAGTACACCTAGTTAGGAACCAGAGTAGAATATAAAGTTCATATAGAAAAAGAGATAAAATTATCGTATTATGAAAGGAAAACTGCTTGAACTTTGTCCTTTGGTCTAATCAATTCTCCCGAGAGCGAAAATATCCAATATACCACATGGTTTTCATGAGTATGGTTCTCTATTAATGTGAAGCGTAGCAAGCGAACAGAATACTAGAGCGCTGTCTATTGGCGTTACAAATGGACTTCTGGCGAAGAGTTGCTGGCAAGTCAAGACTGGAGAGAATACGAAATGAAAGACTAAGAGAGATCATGAAGGTTGATCAAATAATAATGGATGAAATAGAAAGACGGCAACTAAAGGGGTATGGCCATGTAGAAAGAATGGATGAAGAACGTATTCCCAAGCAAATTTTGAAATGGACACTGGTAGAAAGAAGAAAAGAGGAAGACCAAAAACCAACGTGAACAGAAGGAATACAAAGAGCAATGTCTGAATGGAACTTATAGCCCGGGGATTGGGAAAAGTGAAGAAGTTGGAAACTAGGGTTCGGAAGGTGTAGAAATAAAAACGATATTATTCCTCAAAATTACAGAAATATTCACCTTAGATATCAATATGGAGTTTTGTAAAAGTAAACGTAAAGTGCTCTACATCAACAACGGTCAATGGAAAGGCCACCATGAGACAGAAACCATCAACAACCAAAAACTCGATAACATGCTCGACAAAGAAACATACAAATATCTAGGCTTCCATCAAAGCACCAAACTCAACAAGGAAATTCTTTCACACCAAGCAAACCAGCCTCTACACAGCAACAGTGAAAACAGACAAGAACTACACACCACTCGACTTATCCCGGGCAGACCACCCAGAGACATATACAGTCATACCTAATTACAACAAAAAAAGATGAAAACGTCGTCAGAAAAAAAAACAGTCTACGGAAAACATAGATACCACATAGACTGTGTGTGTAAATAAAAACAATCATACACTTGGCTACAGGATGGGCAGCTATTCCCTGAAACAAAAGGCTTGTTACTTGCCATCCAGGATAAAGTCATAATAACCAGAAACTACTAAAAGCATATACAGAAGATAGGTGCAGAAAATGCCACCAGCAGAAAGAAACGATCGAACACATAACAAGCGGATGTAATATATTAGCCGGAACGGAATTCATAGCCAGACATGACTCAGCGGCAAAAGTAGTTTACCAAACACTAGCCACGATATACAAACTCATAGAAAGCACAGATCTCTACTACAAATACACACCAACATTCATACTTGAAAATAAAGATTACAAACTATACTGGGTCATCAGTATCCATACAGATAAAACAGTCTCCACCAGTAGACCCGATATTACTTTTCAGTGTAAAAAAGGAAAAGTCACCTATCTAATTGGCATAGCTGTCTCCAACAACACAAACATCCAAACGAAATACACAGAAAAAATCTCCAAATACACAGACCTTGCAACAGAAATAAAAAGGCTATGGAAACAAGAAAAAGTCATCATTGTTCCCCTCGTCATATCGGCCACAGGCCTTACACTAACAACATTTACACCACACTTAGTACAATTAGAACTCAACACAAACATACACAGAAACATTCAGAAGTCAATCATTTTGAAAACATGTAACATTATCAGGTCATGCCTTAATACACAATGGTAACAGTGTTTGTGCTGACTTGGCTTGGTCCATCAGCCAAACATGGAACCACATTGACCAAATGTGAGTAAGAAGAACCAAAATAAAAATAATAATCTATATTCGTTGTAGATAAATACGTTCTTCTTTTATCTTCCATTATAATTACAATTTTTGTTAAGCTAATAATAAAAGTTTTAAAATAGGTATCTACGTCATATCACAAAGAAATTTTTTTTTTTAATTTTTTTTACTGAAATTTTGAAACCCAAAAAGATTAACACTGTCTTTTTACAAAAAGAAACAACAATACATGTAATAGAAGTAACAAACTCTTTTGCTAGCAGTTTCTTTTTTCAAAAAAATAAGAAAAAACCGGTCAAGTGCAAGTTGAACTTGCACAATTAGTGTTCCGTACGTTGATTGCTTTTAAGATAAAAAAAATTGTTACGGTGGTATAAAATGATCAGTGACTTCACAAAACACACTCCACAGGAGTTTTCTACAAAGTTTTTTGCCAATCTTTACTGAATACTGATGACCTTGAATTTTTTTTTTTTTTTATATTCCGTATAAATTATCAAAGGTAATGCACTCGTGATAATTTTCGTTCAATCTACACCCTGTGGAGAATATTCCAGAATTTTTCAAATTTTTTGATCAGTACTTTTCGAGATAAGGTGGGGAGAATTTTTAAAAATAATACAAAGAAAAGTGAGCCCAAGTATTACATTATATATATATTTTTTACTTGTGTTTTCATAAGCTTTCATTTGACACCACGCTCGATGACCTAGTAAAAAATTTTTTTTTCAATTCCAATTTCACCTCCGAAAACTAACCCCTTAAGTCAAAATTTAACTTTCAAAACTACACCGCTCTGATGAAGCCATCAATTCCTATATTATTACCAAATTTCAACTTTCTATGATAAATAGTTTCGGAGAAAATCGGGTGTGACAGACAGACGGACAGACAGACACCGAAGTCATCTTATACGGAACACTAAAAATGGTTGCTCTAAATGATTATTAACATATATTGGCAGCGTACTAGTATATTTTTCATTATTTATTATTGCTTTTTTTCCTAAATAATTGTACATATTTTTACATAATAAGTATATTGATATAAAACCGAAATGTAAAAATAAATAAAAGTTAATAAGGCTTTCGGGTCTATTTCAGTTCATGTATTCATTCATATATTTTTAAGAAGAATTTGGCATATTTAGTCACCATTACTTAAGTTCAAAGAACCAACAGATAAATCACCTCCGGTTTAATAACCTCTAAACTTGCATAGATGACTATGTGATTTGAAAATAATAGTCCTCTTCAAATTTGACCATTCTTTATATATAAAAAAATTAAAATCAACAACACCATCATCATTAATAATAAAAATGCAGAATTAAAATAGTAATGCCTAAAATTACCTAGCTAATATGGAATTTTAATAAAAAAAAACTACATTCATCTTACAAATTTTTATAATATGATGTATTTGAATATTATAAATGTCACTTTTAGAAAGTAGATTAGCACCGAGATTTGGCATACTAGAATTCTAAGAACTTATTGTTTTCTGTAACAGTGACTGGTACCATAGACCAAAAAATTTGTTATGTAGACTTGAAACTCAAGTGGCTGCTACCTAGCAAACAAGAATTCCTGGTAGGCATAAGAACTTCAAAGTAACTTATTTTATTACGATATCTTCTGTCAAATTCTACATACTATATATTATATCGTATCTGTTGTTGCTGTCACCGAGGAGTGATTCTGCGATGAATCTTCGTGAGAGCGATACAGAATAAGACTCTAAAAATGACCAATTACTCCTGGATCTGGGTAACTAGACCACATCAAGACTCGACAGTAGAATGCAACAACACTTTTTAGAGAATGCAGTTTAAGATGCAAATCCAACGAGCTATGGGGTCGCACAGAAGACAAATATCCCGAAAAGCTGGCCAAAATATTAAGGTATTATTCGATTTCGACAAAACTCTGTATTTCCGGGACCGCTGATCACGAATATGAAGTTCAACTTTCAAAAAACAAAATGGCAGCTCCAAAATGGCGGCCCATTTTTGGAAAAACGTGAGTTATTTTTTATGAAACCCTGTATACATAGGCTTTTGGGATCGCTGATTACGAATATGAAGTTCAAATTTTAAAAAAGGAATGGAGGCTACAAAATGGTGAATCGTCCCAACCTAAAAAAGGATGCCCTGAGGTGTTCATTCATATTAGTTTCGTGTTTTTCGTGTCATACTTATTTGTTAACGGCACACCAACGTTGAGCTAATCATTAACCTTTGCTAAGAATTGTGTTTGAATTCTGTGGACCTTTTGACATCTATTTCGGAATTCTGTCATCAATTTGACAATCGGTTTCTTCAAATTCTCTGGCACAATATATGTATGCGAAGTTTTTTTGCCACTTCCGCTTCAATAGTAATAATAATTACATTTATGTTATCATGTAATTGGTTTTCGACAAGTAGAAAAAGGTCTTTTCTTGTAAAAAAAAATTCCATTATGTTACACGGATTTTCTGTAAAAATAAAAAAATGCATACATTTCAGTTGAATATTTTCCATTAATTTTGAATAATTGTTTTAAGTAGTTAAATAAAATTTGAAAAATTTGCTATAGTGTACTAAATTTTTAAAGTATTTTTCTATTCTAACATTTTCTCTCGAATTTTTGAACAATTTTTACCATTTTGCAATAACTTCCAGAATTTTTAAACAATTTTAAAATCATTTTTCCAATTCAGTAACGTTTTATTGAAATTTTTCAAGTATTTTACAAATTTCGCGAAGTTGTAAACAATTTTCTACATGTTGCAACATTTTCCCGAATTGTTTAACTAACTTTATCATTTTGTAACAATTTACAGAAGTTCTAAAGTATTTTTTCCATTTTGCAACATTTACCCGAATTTTTCACATTTTGCGAGAATTTCCGGAATTTTCAAGAATTTTTTGAATTTTGTAACATTATCCCGAATTTTTTAACAATTTTTTTAAGTTTGCAACAATTTCCCGAATTTTAAGATGAAAGTAAGATTGACGGTCCACTGCGTCCACGCACACCTTCGCACAAAAACTGACACAGATACCAAACCTGCGACATCTAGCACTCAATTTTTTCTATATTTTGGCAAAAAATGTCTAATAAACAACCTCCAACCCATTTCACGTTAGAGTTTAATGGAGTTTTTAACTTATTGCTTGTTCTTCAAAGATTTTTGGGAATCTTCTCTTAAAAAAACTCGATATTTGAATAGTTAATTACTCACTTAACATTAAGTAAATATAACATTCTCTTCAGGGACAGAATTCATTTTACACAATGAAAATTCGTTCACTTTTAAACTTTCTAAAATAGTTTAAACTTGAGGATATCTGACGTACTTCACGAGAGATGCTGCGTGATATCGGATGCTTAGAAATGAAATTAAAGTTATGAGACAAGTGCAAGCAGAAGATCCGCCTGAGTGGTCGTAAATCATAATACACGAATTGGCAGAAGTATTCAAACAGGTAAAAATCCCTAAATAGAATCTTTTGTTTCTTACTTTATGGTCAGCTTTTCAGGTTTTCGGACTACTGTGGGGCTCTCAGATCTGAACAAAACGCATAGGACCGGTACCTTCGACCTAGTGACTCTATACCAGAGGCCTGGGTGAGCAGAATACGTTACTATTTGACGTAGTAAAATCGTTATTATATGAAATTATCAAAGAAAGTAAGAGAGGTTAAAGAACATAACCTTAGCTAATAAGTCAGAATATGCTAGGGATGGTAGGACTGTAAAAGAAGTACGTTACAGTTTGACGCAGTAAAATCCCTATTAGATAGAAATAACAATTAAACTAAGAGAGATTAAAGCAGATATCCTTAGCTAATGAATCAGAATATGCTAGGGATGGTAGGACCGTAAATAAAGTACATACTTTATAGCTACTACTTTTGCTGCAAATAAATATTTTTCAAGAGATGAATTATTCAAATTTTCAAATATTCTTTTATCTGCCCTTACTAATTTATTTTAGAATAATTTATCAGTAATGATGGTATTACAATTTAAGCCTAAAATGAACTAATTCATGATTAAAATATTGATTACAGAATAAATATATTATTTCAAATTATTCACGTCGTAGTATGGAAAACGTGTTTATATTCCCAAATTTCCGTTATGTAAATTTCAGGTATTTTATGTTACAGCAACATAATTTGTTCACCCTCTTTTACAAAAATATCCATATTTTATACTCAATATTGGGATCAAATATTTATGCGTAGCATAATAAATTAGTTTATTTAATATCTGTAATATTTGCAAAGAAAAATTAAAAAACAGAAATAAAATACAACTTAGTTGATTTAAATAAATCAAATAAATAAATAAATAAATAAATAAATAAATAAATAAATAAATAAATAAATAAATAAATAAATAAATAAATAAATAAATAAATAAATAAATAAATAAATATCGTCTTTCTTAAGATGTGACTACATGTGATGTGAGTACATATTATCCACACACATCGTACGGTAGAAGAGGCGAGGTTTAACCATTGGTTACACTTACATCTAAACTCCTCAACACACAACGCGCTTACAAACAAAAAATCAAACAACAATTATAGACTAACATAGTAAAACTTAATTAATAATTGAGAAGAAACATTAAAATGCAAATAAATTACATCTGAGAATTCTGCTTATTCAACAGCTCTTCCCTATATAATCGACGAAGTTGGCCAATAGTACACGTTCCCAGATTCAAGGTATTGTATGTATTTACTGCATTATATGTAAAACTGCATTGAAACAAGGCAGTGCGATGCTGAGGCAAAGTCAAGCGATCAGGCCGTCTAATATACCTATCATGCATAAAATTTCGGAGCACTAGCTTCTCCCTTAAATATATCGGGACTAAAGTTCCCAAAAGCCTCATTAAAAATATTACGAAGTGGAGTTGTACAGTGTTTGCAAAATTTAACTATTTTAACTATTTATTTTTAAAAATACATGATCATATTTCCTCAAATGGAATATAAACATACAGCAAACATTCTGTACATACTGCAATCGTTTCCTTGAAAGCG
>CM032454.1:50233920-50252589 GCA_019049505.1 Pachyrhynchus sulphureomaculatus | reverse complement strand
TACTACTGCGTCAGTAAATACATCCAACTATAGACTTAAAGTAGTCAAATCCGAATATAACTCCGTGAAGCATAGATTTGGTAGCTTAAAGTCAAGCACATCAGCAGAATTGGCATTTGAAATGTGGACCGTAAAAGACTACTAAATATATCCTCCGTATATCAGATAATCAACGAATAGGTTACAAAGATTTTACGTGCAGTCATGAAAAACATTGAAGGAAAAAAAGTGGACCAGGTCAAAAACAACACTCATTTCTTAACAACATCTGGGATTAGTGTAACATCACTGACACAGTGACGTTAGTCAGAAAAATAGAGGCACCCTTTGCCTCGAACATTAAACACGTTAAGGGTTACATACTAAATAAGGGGTGGCTGGCCGTGGCTCGGTGGCGTAGTATTTTACTATGTGCAAAAGGTCGAGGGTTCAATCCCGCAGGTCGTATACTTATTTATTAATTTATTTAAGTATATTTGGCCTGGCCACGTACATAGGTAGTAGTGGCTTGCAGAAATGCAAAATAACGTCCGTGGCAGCACTACCGCGTTGTTTAAAGGTGCCGTGAAATACAAAAATGTAAGTTTCGGCACTTGGACACCGTTGACGAGTATTACGGCAACCTCGCCGATATCCTTGGATATGGAAAAAGGGTAAAATCCCTACTGAGGCAAAGGGGGATGAGCGATAAAAAAAATGGGTACGATACTGTAACAAACAAGAAGAAAAAACTTTTTCACCTCTGTTTACTGTCAATTCTAATTTATCAGTTGTCGTTTTAGGCTGATGGCTCAGCGGCAATGCTAGACTTTTCTGCTGTACTGTATTTTAAGTGTGCTAAATGTTCTTTAATCGTGTTTTATTTGACCTTTTAGTTTGCCCAACATACTTTTTGTCACAATTGTTACAACTAATTTCATAAATTCCACTTTTCTCACAATTAGGAACTTTGGGATTTCCTAAAATATTCCTCAGATTGTCTGATGATTATAGACTAAGGTGAGGCCTACCTTAATAAATACCTTATTGAGTCCCCTGTTATATTTCGGATTATATGGTACTAGCCGGGCCCGCGGCTCCGCTCGCGTGGACTTGAGTCACTACTATCGTCACTGCTTATTCCTTATGTTACCCAAAGTAATAAAATATCTCCCATTATTTCCCCTTATCTCCCAATATTTCTCCTTATCTACCATTATCTCTACATTAATTTCCATTATCTAGGCTTATCTCTGTTCATCTCCCATTATTTCTCCTTATCTCCCATTATTTCTCCTTATGCCCCATTATCTCACCTTATTTCCCGTTATCTAGGCTTATCTTGACTTATCTCGCAATATTCCTCCTTATCTCCCATTATTTCTCCTTATCTCCCATTATCCCACCATAACTCCCATTATCTAGACTTATCTCTGCTTATCTGCCATTATTTCTCCTTATCTCCCATTATTTATACTTATCTCCCATAACTTACCTTATCACCCATTATCGAGGCTTATCTCGACTTATCTCCCATTATTTGTCCTTATCTCCCATTATCTAGGCTTATATCGAATTATATAGAACATATGTATAAATTTATAAAAACACGTAAATCGGATAAGTGGATGTCGAGTGATAAGCGCACAGACAGACAGCTAGACAGAGAGACGTTGCATTTTATATCTATTATATTTACATGATATTGTCCATATTTAATGCTTTAGGCAGTGTATTGCAAGAGAACGCGTTAGCGGCAAACTTTTCTCCGACTTGATTCACTATTATCGTCGCTGCTTATTCCTTATGTCACGTAATAAAATATATCCTATAACCTGGCCAGAGAACATACGTATGTTTAAAAAAAAGCACGTAAATCGGATAAGTGATCCAGTGATAAGCGCACAAACGGACAAACAGACAGAGAGACGTTGCATTTTATATATATTATAGATATCCTTTGCTACATGATATTGTTCCATATTTAGTGGTTTAGCCAGTGTATTGCAAAAGAACACGCTAGCGGCAAACTTTTTTCCGATATGATTCACTATTAACGTCACTGCTTATTCTTCATGTTACTAACGTAATAAAATATAGTCTATACCCTGGCCAGAGAACATACGTATATTTAAAAAAAAAATCACGTAAATCGGATAAGTGGTACTCCAGTCATAAGCGCACTAACGGACGAACAGACAGACGGAGAGACGTTGCATTTTATATTATAGATATAGATTATTATTATTATTATTATTATTATATAACCTGGCCAAAGAATATATGTATGAATTTAAAAAAAGACACGTAAATCGGATAAGTGGTTCTCGCGTGATAAACGTACTAATGGACAGACAGAGAGACAGAGAGACATTGCATTTTTTATATATTATAGATTATAGATGTCCTCTGCTACATAATATTGCTTCATATTTAATGGTTTAGATTGTGTATTGCAAGAGAACGCGCTAGCGGCAAACTTTTTTCCGACTTCAGTCACTATTATCGTCACTGCTCATTCCTTATGCTACCTATCGTAATATAAAATATAGCCTATGACTGGCGGGGAGAACATATGTATGTTTTTTAAAAAAAAGTACGAAAATCGGATGAGTGTTTCTCCAGTGATAAGCGCACTAACGGACAGACAGATAGACAGACAGACAGAGAGATAGAGATACGTTGCATTTTATATATATTATAGATGTAATAAAATGTATATCTATAACCTGGTCAGAGAACATATGTATGAATTTAAAAAAATCACGTAAATCGGATAAGTGGTTCTCGAGGGATAAGCGCACTAACGGACAGACAGACAGACAGAAAAAAACGTTGCATTTTTATATATCTTATAGATATAGATTATTATTATTATTATTATATAACCTGGCCAAAGAATATATGTATGAATTTAAAAAAGACACGTAAATCGGATAAGTGGCTCTCGCGTGATCAACGCACTAATGGACAGACAGACAGACAGAGAGACATTGCATTATATATATATTGTAGATTATAGATTAAAGATATTCTCTGCTACATAATATTGTTCTATAATTAATGGTTTAGGCTGTGTATTGCAAAGGAACGCGCTAGCGGCAAACTTTTTTCCGACTTCACTCACTATTTTACGTCACTGCTCATTCCTTATGCTACCTATCGTAATAAAATATAGCCTATAACCTGGCCAGAGAACATATGTATGTTTTAAAAAAAGAAAAGTACGTAAATCGGATAAGTGGTTCTCCAGTGATAAGCGCACTAACGGACAGACAGACAGACAGACAGACAGAGAGACGTTGCATTTTATATATATTATAGATGGAAACATACTTGGAGTTATTTTCTTCGCGCGTCGAGTGCAAAAATAAAGTGTTTGGTGTTGTTGTGATATATACTGAGTAAAGTAGTTGTCATCTACACAAACCTACCTGTCTTATTAAATCCATCTTATCACCTTCATTTCGATTACAAGCTAGTTTTTTTTCTAAAATATTTAAAACATTAAATATGTCTAAGTAATACTTATAGTTAAAAACTTTTTGGTAAGGAAAATGTATATGTCCTCTTTATATGTTCGTTTTATAAACATTTACGCGCTGTAGTACTAAACAGCACTGAACACTGCATATTCACTCTAAATAACTTAAAGGTTAGTGTAAGTTGTAACAGTATCTTTAATCTACATGCATTCCTTGAATACATTAGTTTTTTTTTGTATACTAAGTTTAGTTAGTGAGCATATATGCAAGAGTATATGCTCAGCAAGGTAACATAATAATAAAGTACCATCTGTTAAAGTTTGAGTTTTAAGATGGCGTACAAAATAATAATCATTAGATTTGTAATAAAAAAATTCGAATATAACTAGTTATGAATTTTGAAATAGAATAAGGCAGAAGAAAGTTTAAAGAAAACACAAGTATGTATTAAATACTTTTAAATATTACCAAACCTTGCACGAATTGAAGCAAGCTTAAATTAAGTAAGGCCCATCATTATTCCTTCCAAAATTACGAGAAGTACAAACTTTATTACCGTTATCTACAACTTGAACAAGGTTTGAATGCCTAAATATCACTTTAAAATAAGGCGTAGGTTTCTGAAGCCAATTGATAATGGAAATAGCTTGTCCGCTTCTTTCGAACATTATTATTTTTAACGAGAGCCGATTTAACAAGAAGGAAGAAAATACAAAGAAATTGAATAGAAAACAATAAAACTGTAGTATGAGATGAACAAAGTGCGCCGTTGATTTTCTAGGCGGCTTATACATAAAAGAAGGTACAAATTAGGTAGTAGGCAGAAGGCTGTCCAAGGCAGCCTCGAGGTCTTATAGGGCAAGTTTACAATTTTTACAGCAGTTCCAACAATTTCATCTGAATATTATGTTAATAGAAAATTTAATGAAACACTATCTCAAGGCGATCATTTTTTTTTTCCTTTAAAGCCGTGGACTGTTAAAACTATGCTAAACTAAGGTGTTCTATATTTGTATGTTTTTATTTATTGATACTTATGATATAACTAGCCGGGCCCGCGGCTCCGCTCGCGTAGACTTGAGTCACTACTATCATCACTGCTTATTCCTTATGTTACCCAACGTAATAAAATATCTCCCATTATTTCCCCCTATCTCCCACTATTTCTCCTTATTTCCCATTATCTCTACAAAATTTCCATTATCTAGGCTTATCTCTGTTCATCTCCCATTATTTCTCCTTATCTCCCATTATCTCACCTTATTTCCCATTATCTAGGCTTAACTCGCGATATTTCTCCTTATCTCCCATTATTTCTCCTTATCTCCCATTATCTCACCACAACTCCCATTATCTAGACTTATCTCGGCTTATCTCCCATTATTTCTCCTTATCTCCCATTATTTATACTTATCTCCCATAACTCACCTTATCTCCCATTATCGAGGCTTATCTCGACTTATCTCCCATTATTTCTACTTATCTCCCATTATCTCACCTTATCTTCCATTATCTAGGCTTATATCGAATTATATAGAACATATGTATAAATTTATAAAACCACGTGCTACATGATATTGTTCCATATTTAATGCTTTAGGCAGTGTATTGGAAGAGAACGCGTTAGCGGCAAACTTTTCACCGACTTGATTCACTTTTATCGTCACTGCTTATTCCTTATGTCACCTAAGGTAATAAAATATATCCTATAACCTGGCCAGAGAACATACGTATGTTTAAAAAAAAGCACATAAATCTGATAAGTGGTTCTCCAGTGATAAGCGCAGAAACAGACAGAGAGACGTTGCATTTTATATATATTATAGATATCCTTTGCTACATGATATTGTTCCATATTTAGTCATTTAGGCAGTGTATTGCAAGAGAACGCGCTAGCGGCAAACTTTTTTCCAATTTGATTCACTATTATCGTCACTGCTTATTCCTCATGTTACCTAACGTAATAAAATATAGTCTATAACCTGGCCAGAGAACATATGTTTATTTAAAAAAAAAAGCACGTAAATCGGATAAGTGGCTCTCCAGTCATAAGCGCACTAACGGACGAACAGACAGACAGACAGACGGACAGAGAGACGTTGCATTTTATATATATTATAGATATAGATTATTATTATTATTATATAACCTGGTCAAAGAATATATGTATGAATTTAAATGTAAATCGGATAACTGGTTCTCGCGTGATAAACGCAATAATGCATAGACAGACAGACAGAGAGACATTGCATTTTTATATATATTATAGATTTCTCTGCTACATAATATTGTTCCATATTTAATGGTTTAGATTGTGTATTGCAAGAGAACGCGTTAGTGGCACACTTTTTTCCGACTTCATTCACTATCATTGTCACTGCTCATTCCTTATGCTACTTATCGTAATAAAATATAGCCTATAACCTGACCGGAGAACATATGTATGTTTTTAAAAAAAAAGTACCAAAATCGGATGAGTGGTTCTCCAGTGATAAGTGTACTAACGGACAGACAGACAGACAGAGATACGTTGCATTTTATATATATTATAGATGTAATAAAATATATATCTATAACCTGGTCAGAGAACATATGCATGAATTTAAAAAATCACGTAAATCGGATAAGTGGTTCTCCAGTGAAAAGTGCACTAACGGACAGACAGACAGACAGAGAGACGTTGTATTTTATATATATTATATTTTATTTATATTATAGATGTAATAAAATATATATCTATAACCTGGTCAGAGAACATATGTATGAATTTAAAAAATCACGTTCTCGAGGGATAAGCGCACTAATGGACAGACAGACAGACAGAGAAACGTTACATTTTATATATATTATAGATATAGATTATTATTAGTATTATTATATAACCTGGCCTTAGAATATATGTATGAATTTAAAAAAAGACACCTAAATCGGATAAGTGGTTCTCGCGTGATAAACGCACTAATGGACAGACAGACAGACAGAGAGACATTGCATTTTATATATATTGTAGATTATAGATCCTAGATATTCTCTGTTACATAATATTGTTCCATAATTAATGGTTTAGGCTGTGTATTGCAAAGGAACGCGCTAGCGGCAACTTTTTTCCGACTTCACTCATTATTTTACGTCACTGCTCATTCCTTATGCTACCTATCGTAATAAAATATAGCCTATAACCTGGCCAGAGAACATATGTATGTTTTAAAAAAAAAGTACGTAAATCGGATAAGTGGTTCTCCAGTGATAAGGTCACTAACGGACAGACAGACAGACAGACAGACAGTAAGACAGACAGACAGACAGACAGACAGACAGAAAGACGTTGCATTTTATGTATATTATAGATAATATAACAATTAAGTTCTTCTCTAGCTGATGGTTACACTGAATTGCTATTTTTTGTTTTATCGTAGAATGTGGGGTTCCTCAACTGTTTACCAAGCCGCAAACAAGAATTGTAGGAGGAAAAAAATGCACCCTTTGGCAGATGGCCTTGGCAGGTAAGTTTTTTCATGGCATTTAATTAACTTATCTCTCCCCCTACACAATTTTATATTTTATAATATGCACTGCCTCCAGTAAGCTCACACTTTAATAACGTGTGATATTCATACTTTTCCTATGTTTTTGTTATTACATTTGTAAAGTATATAATTCATTTGATTTTACTGGTTATATTTTTATACCCTACTATAAATTTTAATTTTTTTACACTTTCGATAAATATTATATTACCTTTAATTTTCCAATGGGAAGAATATTTCGTTAAGAGATATCTCATGTGCATAGGATATGAACTGCAGGAAAAACTCTAATTCGTTACAATAGTAAGTGGAAGTAGCAATCCACTAGTCTAGAATCGCTAAAGGTTGTATTTAGTGTCAAGAAGGGTGGTTTGAGGCCTGTCAAGCTGAATCACATACGGATTTGATACGTTAGCGCTATATATATTTTTCAGCATGCATGCCTCTAACAAAAACCTAGCGGGCTACTTGTCAAGAAAGTATTTATAGAATGGAGTCACCAACTTTTCTTCGACAATTCGGAGAATTAGAGTTTGTGGTGAGTCCCTAATCAGACTAAGAATTATTTTTTCTATAGAGTGTAACGAATCTAAAATATGTGAGAACGAAGCCCTAAGTATTACATTGATGTTCGAAATTTATCCTTGTATAGGATTAAAAGCATACAGCTTTAGCTAGTATTAAATAATAACCAGGAGCGCAGTAAAAAAGGTCAAAATAATGATGAGATAGGCATAGTTTAGATACAGTAATATTATGATTTTATCCTTTCTGGAGTATCACCAGGAGTAATGTCCTGAATTTTGGACCTTAGAAAACTTGTGCTATTTTATTCATAAACAATTAAAATTTTCAAAACGCGTTTCTTGAGCTTAAAATGTAAATAACTCTGGTTATATCAGTCGGATCGAGACAATCAAAAAACTAAACTCTTTGTAATAAAATTTCCAAAAATTTTATTTTGGTTTTAAACTGCTCAAATGTGTACATAACCTACAAAATTGAAAAGACAGGCTAAAATCTGTTTTTTTCTTTTTCATTTTATTGTGCAGGTCGACTAAGTGAACTGATCGGTTTGAAACTTTGAGAAAATATACCTTTTATTATAACAAAAATAGCCTGAAATTGTGGTACAAAAATATTGAGCCTAGTGGACATAATTGAATTTGTTATTTAAAATTTGAATTGCCCGCCTTTTTAGGCCATTTAGTCCAAAATGGATCTTTTTTTTTTCTAAATTTAGGTTCCGATGCCATTAAAATTTTTTTTTTTTGGTTTCATTTTAACCATTTTTGTACATTTGTTTAATAATCAGATAACAAAAATTGATGTTTTGAAAAAAAAATTTTTGACGAAAATGAATTTTTTTTTTAAATAAAAGTTTCGCAATTCTCTACCAGCTATGATAAAAATATTTCAATTTTTGTTAAATGTATTTATTTGATTAATAAACAAATGTAAAAGGAACGGTTAAAATGACCTCACAATAAAAAAAAAATAATGGCATCGGAAAGCTGGCGTCAAGACCTAAATTTTGAAAAAAAAGTTCCATTTTGGACCAAATGGCATAAAATGGCGGGCAATTCAAATTTTAAATAACAAATTCAATTGTGAGTTTAATATTTTTGTACCAAAATTTCAGGGTACTTTTGCTATAATAAAACGCATATTTTGTGAAAGTTTCAAGCCGATCGGTTCACATAGTCACAATCAAATGAAAAAAAAAAACAATTTGTTGTCGGCTTTTTCGATTTTGTAGGTTATATATACATTTGGGCGACTTAAAACTAACGAGGATATTGTTGGAAATTTCTTTACGAAAAGTTTTTTTTGTTTGTTTTTAACCTCAAAAAACGCGCTTTGAAAACTTTAGTTGTATATAAATAAAAGAGCACAAGCTTTTCGAGGTCCAAAACTTAGGACAATACTCCTGGTGACACCTCGGAGAGAATAAAATCATAATATTGCTGTATCTAAACTGAGCAATGTCAAATGCTTTTTTTACTGCACTACAGAGCTTTTGGGATACTGTCTTTTTGTGCATGCAACAGGATTATGTTAAAATATGTTTGCTGCTAACGCCTAGCAAGTTGGGATGCTAGTAGACTGAATTGTTTCGACATAACTACGTCCGGTCTTGTGACGTTAACTTTTTTTTTAGAAGAAAACTACTTCCTGAGTTTTTGTAGCTTTATACTCTACTTTGTTATTTTCATCCTAAAATAGAATTGCTTGTAGACCTTTATAAAGTTATACAACTTCCTGCTGTCTGCGGATATTTGTTTCGTACAGTTATGTTTTTGGAAAAAAATATGGAGCAATCGCTGTTTTTCTGAAAATTGATTTTAATTAATCCTTTTGTCTGCAGGTAAGAAAATATTCTTTTAGGTTTCTTATTTTTGAAAGTTTGAGATAGATGGGGCTAAATATATATTTTTAGGTGTTCGTATTATGTATATATATATATATATATATATATATATATATATATATATATATATATATATATATATATATACATATATATATATATATATATATATATATATATATATATATATATATATATATATATATATATATATATATATATTTACAACTTACAGTGGTTTTAGTGACGCTACTTGTGATATTTTCAAAACAATAGAAAAAAATCGAATTTCGTGTGTTGATTAAACACTGTTTTTTGATGGGGAAAAAATACCGTTCGAGCAAAGCAATAGCTTGTTACATGTTACGGGACTCGAGCCCTGGAAAATCACTCATCATTTACTGTTATGCTGAATTTAAACGCGGTCGTACAGACACAAATGATGCTCAACGCTCTGGTCGCCCAAATGTGATGGTTATACCGGAAGAGACCAAAAAAATTCACAAAATTGTTTTGGATGACCGTAAAAGATATCAAAAGAACGTGTTGGTTATATTTTACAAGAACATTTGGGCATGAGAAAGCTCTATTCGAAATGGGTACCGTGTTGATGATTCTGAGCACTCTTTGGACCTATTTAAACACTATAAAAAGGATTTTTTCATGCGATATGTGACTATGGATGAAACATGGATCCACCGCTACACACCGGAATCAAATCGGCAGTCATCTGAGTGGACAGCAACCGGTAAAAACCGCAAGAAGCGACCGAAGACACAACAGTCGGCTGAGAAGGTTTTGGCCTCTGTATTTTGGGATGCGTATGGAATAATTTTCATCGACTATGCCGAGAAGGGAAAAACCATCAACAGCGAATATTATATAAACTTGTTGGTTCGTTTGAAGGCAGAAATCGCAAAGAAACTGCCTCAAATGAACAAGAAAAAAATGCACTTTCGTCAAGACAATGCACTGTGTTACAAGCCAATGGTTACGATGGCAAAATTGTGTAAATTGAAGTTCGAATTGCCTCTTCATCCATCGTATTCTCCAGATTTGGCCCCTAGCGACTATTATCTATTCGCAGACCTTAAAAAAATGTTTACGGGAAAGAGAGAAGTTGTCGCTGAAACTGACGCCTATATTGAAGGCAAAGACAAATCCTACAAAAAGGTACAGGAATGTTAGAAAAGCATTGGACTGATTGTATCGCTGTTGAAGAAGATTATGTTGATGAATAAAGTCGGATTTTGTAAAACAAATGTGTTCTAAGCAGCTAGACCAAAAACTTTTCAACCATATATATATATATATATATATATATATATATATATATATATATATATATATATATACATATATATATATATATATATATATATATATATATATATATATATTTATACATATATATATATATATATATATATATATATATATATATATATATATATATATATATATATACGAGGCTGGTTTGAAAAGTCCGTGCAAAGTCCGAGAGATGGCACCACCGGAGCGTATCGAGGTCATGTTTAGTTAGTAGCATCTCTTGAATGAACGCACACCAAGTTTCAGCCATATTGGTCTATTTCTTTGTGTTTGGCATTCGTGTGAATCAAGGAAGTCGAGTGATTTTCATTTACTTTATGAAAGGCAAAACGCCTCAGGAGACTAAAGAGAAGCTTGATAAACATTATGGTGACTCTGCACCTTCGATTAAAACAGTTTATAAGTGGTTTCAAAATTTTCGGACTGGCCATATGGGCACAAGTGACGCTGAATGTTCTGGACGGCCTGTGGAGGTTACGACTCCAGAAATCATTGATCAAATCCATGATATGGTGATGGATGACAGAAGAGTTAAGGTGCGTGAGAATGCTAGTGCTGTGGGCATCTCGACTGAACGGGTACATAATATTTTGCTTAAACATTTGGACATGAGAAAGCTATCCGCAAGATGGGTGCCGCGATTGCTCACTCTTGACCAAAAACGGAATCGTGTGAAGTGTTGCAAGGATGGTTTGCAGCTGTTCCAGAAGAATCCGGAGGACTTTAAGCGTCGTTTCGTCACTGTGGATGAAACATGGATACATTACTATACTCCTGAGACCCAAAACAACAATCTAAACAATGGGTTACCAAAGCGGAATCTGCACCAAAAAAGGCGAAGACCGTTCCTTCGGCCGGAAAGGTTATGGCGACTGTCTTTGGGATTCGCAAGGGATAATCCTCATCGACTATCTGGAAAAGGGTAAAACTATTACAGGTGAATATTATTCATCGTTATTGGACCGTTTGAAAACCGAGCTGCAAGAAAAACGCCCGCGATTGGCCCACAAGAAAGTCCTTTTCCATCACGACAACGCACCAGCACACACCTCAGCAGTTGTGGTCGCAAAATTAATGGAAATAGGATTCCAACTCGTTTCACATCCCCCCTATTCTCCAGACTTGGCTCCCTCGGACTACTACTATTTGTTCGCCAATTTGAAGAAATGGCTGGCGGGACAAAGATTTTATTCAAACGAGGATGGTAATTGCAGACACTAATGGATATTTTGCAGACTTGGACAAATCCTATTATTCGGAAGATATCAACAAACTAGAACATCGTTGGACGAAGTGTATAAGCCTAAAAGGAGACTATGTCGAAAAATAAAAAAGGTTTACCCCAAACACATAAGTAGTTTTTATTTTTGCACGGACTTTTCAAACCAGCCTCGTATATATATATATATATATATATATATATAATATATATATATATATATATAGATATCTAAAATATTGGTTTTGTAAAAATAAAACTGGGTCTGTATTTACTGTGTGTTTCATTTTTTATTTCAGTCCTATCCATAATAACCTTAAACAACTAAATTTAATGCTTAAAAAGCTTACAGAATCGTGTGTAAATTTAACGGCTACCATGCTTTCTTGTTCTAATGTATATACAATATTTTAATCTGATGGTTCCTGTTTTCTAAGAAAATTATTTCAAAAACATTCAGTAGTTTCTTTAAAAGATATATTTCCCTTCTTTCGTTACCCAATAAAATACGAAATGAGATATAAAAAACGTATTTTATAATACAGCGTCATGTAAATAAATAATTTGAACCACCTCCTGATTTAATATCTTTTCTATCCCCAGGTTTCGGTTCGCAGAACATCTTTCTTCGGCTTTTCCAGCACTCACAGATGCGGCGGCGCCATTCTCAACGAAAATTGGATTGCTACGGCGGGCCATTGTGTAGACGAGTAAGTAACCCCTGTGAAACCGATCTAAATTCCTATAAAAACATCCTGGATAGGGGTCTTTACAGATCATTTTTTATATTTTTCTTAATAAAATATTTGTAAAACCAGGACCGTTTCTTATAATTTCTCTTTTTGAGAATATATTAGGTACAGCACCAAACCAAGTTATTGGGATAAGAGGGACAGTGTATTTTGACGAGTGGTGGGAAAATGAGTTTCGAACTGAGAGATACGATTGATTCTTATATTATGCTGGCTTATTACAACGCATTAATGTTTACGAGTGGTCGTAGAATTTTAGATCTTGATAATAGCATGACAATAGTTCTATTTAATGGTAGCTACTTAACGTTACTCGATTATTGATCTATCTTAAAAAGTACTTTTTTAATATTATCAGAATTTTCTGAATAGCGGTTATAGCTGATGGAAAAATTAGTAAAACTTCGTTACCTGGGCTTTTCAGAAAAAGGGTTTTTTTTTGGAATGGTCTTAAAATGGTCTAATTTTGAAAGACTTACGAGAAAATATCGGGGGGACGCCGTTCTTACACTTTTTTTTGCATATAAACATTGTTACGTAAGCGTACGAAAGTCTACTATGCTATTGACAATCACTGATCGAAACTGCTCGGGAGAACTCAGTTTCGTTTATGCGCATGCGCCGAGATGATTATGCTACATTTACAATCATAGCAAAATTCCAACCAATAAGGAACTTTGCTGTGAAATTTTCTTTGCGGAAAACAACACGAAAAGAACAAATTACAAGGTTTTTTTTTGAAATAGGTCTAAAATGGTCTAATTTTAAAAGACTGACGAGAAAAAATCGAGGTAAGGTTGTTTTTGCTAACCTGAACTAACTTTGGCCTCCAGTCACTAATATAGCACGTATATCATTTTTTCACATTAAGATAGGACATTTTTAGTGTTCCGTACGGAACACTTATAAGATCACTTCGGTGTCTATCTGTCTGTCACACCCGATTTTCTCTGAAACTATTTGACATAGCAAGGTGAAATTTGGTAATAATTTAGGAATTGATGGCCTCATCAGAGCCATGTAGTTTTGAGAATTAAATTTTGACTTAAGGGTTAGTTTTGGGGGGTAAAGTCGGAAGTGAAAAAAAATTTTTTTACTAGGTCATCGAGTGTGATGTCAAATGAAAGCTTGTGAAAACGCGAGTAAAAAAAATATATATAATATTATACTTGCGCGCACTTTTCTTTGTATTATTTTTAAAAATTCGCAAAAAATCGCTGTCCCGGGCCTTATCTCGAAAAGTACTTATCAAAAAATTTCGAAAAAATTCTGGAATATTCTCCACGAGGTGTAGATTGAACTAAAATTATCACGAGTGCATTACCTTTAATAATTTATATGGTATATAAAAAAAACAAAAATTTCAAGGTCATCAGATTTCAGTAAAGATTGGAAACAAACTTTGTTGAAAACTCATTTGGGGTGTATTTTGTGAAGTCACTGATCATTTTGTACCACCGTAATATAAATTTTGACTTAAGGGGTTCGTTGTGAGGGGTGAAATCGGAATTGAAAAAAAATCTTTTTTACTAGGTCATCAAATGAAAGCTTGTGAAAACACGAGTAAAAAATATATATATAATGTAATACTTGCGCACACTTTTCTTCGTATTACTTTTAAAAAATCGCTGTTCCCTACCTTATCTCGAAAAGTACTGATCAAAAAATTTTGAAAAAATTCTGGAATATTCTCCACGGGGTATAGATTGAACGAAAATTACCTTTAATAATTTATTTGGTATAGAAAAAAAAAACAAAAATTTCAAGGTCACCAGTTTTCAGTAAAGATTGGAAACAAACTTTGTTGAAAACTCATTTGGGGTGTGTCTTGTGAAGTCACTGATCATTTTATACCACCCTACCAAAAATTTTTATTTTAAAAACAATCAACTTACGGAGCACTAATTGTGCAAGTTCAACTTGCACTTGACCGGTTTTTTTTTTCATTATTTAATGTATTTTGTAATTGCTGATTATTTAGTTCAGGATAGTTTCAGTTAGTTCAGGTTAACAAAAACAAACCTTCGAATTTTTTCTCATAAATTTTAAGCCTATTAAAAAAAAAATCTTGCTTTTTTTGAAAAGCCTGCGTACCGAAATTTTACCAAAATATGACAATAAACAATTTTGTGATAAGATTAGATTATAAGTAGAAAGTAGTTTTTTTTTAAAGATTGGGCTGACTCCTACATTTCACCCATTAGTGTGAACGGAGCCTATTCTTCCGAACATAACTGACAGTTTCGATTAGTGGTTATCAATAGTTGTCAGTGTTATAGGTTAATTTTTATTTACCAAAAAAAGTGCAAAAACGGCCTCCACCCGATATTGTTTTTTCTCGTAAGCCTTTCAAAATTATGTTAGATCATTTTAAGCCCATTCCAAAAAAAAAAAGCCCACGTAACGAAGTTTTTACCGAAAAAATTTGATAGAGAGCATAATCTTTCTGCAAAGAAGTTGGAATGTCAAAAGTGTTTTAAATTCCCGTTTTTAGTAAAACTGTTACTGTCCAGTAAATTGTCATCAGCAATAGAGCCGATAGTCCAAATTTTAACTTTATTGAATATGGAGCTTGCAAAAAAATTATCATTACTGAAATTTCGAATTTTGGTTTTTGATAAAAATGACAAAATCGAGTGAATTATCATCACAAAAGCAGTTTATATTTCAAATTCCAGCCTTAACGGATATACAGGAATTTTCTAAAAATTTAGAGTTGAAATTTTGAGTTTTGGTTATTAATTAAAATGGTCTTTCATTGGCAGTTGTGTTGCCAATATGTAGTACGACTACAATATCTATAATATATATAAAATGCATGCGTCTCTCTGTCTATCTGTCTGTCTGTCTCTCTGTCTGTCCGTTAGTGCGCTTATCACTGGAGAACCACTTATCCGATTTACGTACTTTATTTTTTAACACATACATATGTTCTCTGGCAAGGTTATAGGCTATATTTTATTAGATAGGTAGCATAAGGAATGAGTAGTGATGTAAAATAGTGAATGATGTCGGAAAAAAGTTTGCCGCTAGCGCGTTGCCTTGCAATATACCGCCTAAACCATTAAATATGGAACAATATTATGTAGCAGAGAATATCTATAATCTATAATATATATAAAAAGCAATGTCCTCTCTGTCTGTCTGTCTGTCCATTAGTGCGTTTATCACGCGAAAACCACTTATCCGATTTATGTGTCTTTTTTTTTTAAATTCATACATATATTCTTTGGCCAGGTTATATAATAATAATAATCTATATCTATAATATATATAAAATGCAACGTCTCTCTGTCCGTCCATTAATGCGCTTATCCCTCGAGATCCACTTATTCGATTTAGGTGATTTTTTAAATCATACATATGTTCTCTGACCAGGTTATAGATATATATTTTATTACATCTATAATATATGAAATGTAACGTATATCTGTCTGTTTGTCCGTTTGTGCGCTTATCACTGGAGAACCACTTATCCGATTTACGTGCTTTTTTTTTAAACATGCTAAAACCATTAAATATGGAACAATATCATGTAGCAAAGAATATAATATATATAAAATGCAACGTCTCTCTGTCTGTGTGTCTGTCCTTTAGTGCGTTTATCACTCGAGAACCCCTTATCCGAATTACGTGTTTTTTTTTTTTAATTCATACATTTGTTCTCTGGCCAGGTTATCTATAATCTTCTATCTAGAATATATATAAAATGAAACGTCTTTCTGTCTGTCTGTCTGTCCGTTAGTGCGCTTATCACTTAAGAACCACTTATCTGATTTACGTGTTTTTATAAATTTAAACATATGTTCTATATAATTCGATATAAGCCTAGATAATGGGAGATAAGGAGAAATAATGGGAGATAAGTCGAGATAAGGCTCGATAATGGGAGATAAGGTGAGATGATGGGAGGATAAATATAAATAATGGGAGATAAGGAGAAATAATGGGAGATAAGCAAAGATAAGTCTAGATAATGGGAGTTATGGTGAGATAATGGGAGATAAGGAGAAATAATGGGAGATAAGGAGAAATATTGAGAGATAAGTCGAGATAAGCCTAGATAATGGGAGATAAGGTGAGATAATGGGAGATAAGGAGATATAATGGGAGATAAGGGGAAATAATGAGAGATGAGCAGAGTTAAGCCTAGATAATGGAAATTATGTAGAGATAATGGGAGATAAGGAGAAATATTGAGAGATAAGGGGGAAATAATGGGAGATATTTTATGACGTTGGGTAAATTAAGGAATAAACAGTGAGATTGTGGTGAATCAAGTCCACGCGAGCGGAACAAAGCCGCGGTCCGGCTAGTGTATATATAAAACGCAACGTTATAGGATATATTTATTAAGGAAAAATAATGGGAGATAAGGGGAAATAATGGCAGATATTTTATTACGTTAGGTAACATAAGGAATAAACAGTGACGATAATAGTGAATCAAGTACACGCGAGCGAAGCCGCGGGCACGGCTAGTATGATATAAACTTTGAAAATTGCAATTTAGAATGCTGTCAATTTTTAAGATTAATTGTGAATAATTTTTAGAAATTTTGATAATTCCACAAAAAGAAGCCTTTCACACAGTGGAACTTTAAGAGCTTAAACCTAATTTAAAAATTGATGACGAGAGGATGGAGATTTTTCCCCAAAAAAAATCTTGCAGACAGTTGAACTTCACAAGCTTCCCCTGTTTTTAAGAAGGCGCTAGTTTCTACATTTATAGGTGCAGACTTGGCTACACCTTTTTTATACTTATTACCAAGATCTTAAAGGACTCTTCTTCATACAGCAAAGCTGAAATATAGATTTTAGTCAAGCTAATTCTATCGAAATTTCAGAATGTTATCAAAAAATAATTTAAAACACTTTTAGTATTTCATTCCCTTTCGGTCATAGTACATAATAGTATATCGCAAGGTAATATCATTTTTACCATAAACCTTAATTAAAAGCACTGCTGACGTTTAACCATTTCCGATTGTTACACTTGTGTGGTGGTGGTGTGGCTGACCGTGGCTCGGTGGCGTAGTACTTTGCTACTGTGCAGAAGGTCGAGGGTTCAATCCTGCAGGTCGGTATACTTATTTATTAATTTATTTAAGTATATTTAGCCTGACCACGTACATTGCAGAAATGAAAATAACGTCCATAGCAGCACTACCGCGTTGTCTAAAATCCCTCCTAAGGCGGGGAGGTGAACGATAACAAAAAAAATATATGCTGCTCACAAAATCGTCGAAATTGTATAGCTTAATATTTCGCTATAAATCCCTAATTAAATAACACTTATTCTCAGGATATTGAACCATACCACGATATTATCAAAATCCGAAACCTTACACGGGTATTTTAGGTAATTTCGTATTAGTCGTAGGACGTTTGACGATGAAAAGTTGTATTAAACGTCTTTCAAATTGATTGAAGGTAAAATTGTGGATTCTAAAATTAAATCTGCATAACATTTTGATCAGAAGTTAAACTATAATATATTTGACGTTACCTTGAAGTTAAATGATATTGGGAAATCAATTTTCCTAATTTATTAATCTGAGTATAAGTCCCTCTAAACTTTCTTCTTATAAGACAAGGTCGTGGTTCGTTTATTTTTAAGCCTCTAGTGCCATCTTTTTGGTGGTCGACCGGCAGGTCTTCTCGTTTCTGGTTTTTGATCTTTTACCCATCTTGGCCAGCTATTAGCTGGCATCGTACTTAAGTGATCCCTCCAGTATCGACGTCTTGATCTTGCGAAACTGACGACGTCTTGAATCTTGAGGTCTTCTCGTATAGTTGTGCTTCGTACCTGGTCTTTCAGGGTTATTTGTTTGATAGTGCGCAGTGTTTTCATTTCTGTAGCTTTCAAGAGGGTTTTTTGTTTTAGATTTTTCTACTCTTGTTTCTGCTGCATACGTTACAACTGGTCTTCTTGCTACGGTTCTACCTGTATATACGCATTTTGCTTTCTGCTGACATGTAGGCATTTTTTCCATATTAAGTCC
>CM032454.1:50215890-50233820 GCA_019049505.1 Pachyrhynchus sulphureomaculatus | reverse complement strand
CAAGCATAGCAATAAGAGGTTCTCAAAAGCCGGAAATATTACATGGACCTAGAAAGTTTTACAATCCACAACAAAGTTCAAATTCGACTAACGATGGACTACACAGGTCAAGACTAATTTTGACTTTGATAAGAGAGTATGAAATTTCGATAGATTTATCGACAGTTAGACGAAAAAATATATATGGCCTGAAAAAGTTTGCTTTTGTATCCAGGAGAACGGTTGAACAGTATTTTAGAAAATCCATAGTTTAAATTTTTATTTATTGATAAATCGAAACAAATACATTTATATATGATTTTTATCAACTTTTACTGTTATATCAAATTACAAAATAGTGGAAAAAAGTTTAAAAGTGAACCCTATTACTTTTTCTTTCATGTTCATAAGTACTTTCTCTCACTAAACCCCAAATGTAGTCCCCAATCATATTTTCGTTGTATTGGCCCTGATAACGTTGTTCGAAGTTCATAATATCTTGATGAAAACGTTCTCTTTGTTCTTCTGAGTACGCCCCCATGTTGTTTTTCAATTTATCTAAATGAGCATGCCGCATATGTACTTTTAGAGACATTCTGCAACCTATGGTTTTAAAGTTTTCTAACATGTTTTCAACTAGCTCTTTTTTTTTGAGCACTAGTAAGTAATTTTGAAAATTCTTCACTGGCAAAAATTTTTTTAATTGATGGACGGACAAAAATTCCAGCTTTAACTTTTGCTTCTGACAACTTTGGAAAAAAGTTTTTTAAAAATGTAAAAGCTTCAGATTTTTCGTCTAGCTTTTTACGAATTGTTTCATAAGACTTAACTTGATGTGTAAAGGCGGCATTAATACATTTTCAGGTTCAGCAATAGGTTCACATTTAACGTTTTGTTTTCCAACACAAAATTCCGTCCTTAGTATCCATGATCGTTGAACATACTGTTGAGCATCCGCTCTACTATCCCACAAACAGAGATAACACGGATATTTTGTATATCCACCCTGTAGTCCCATTAAAAATCCTACCATCTTAAAATCTCCAATGAACTGCCGCTTGATATTTTAAAGCTTCGAGTAAAATTTTAACACTTTCATAGTTTGCTTTTAAATGTACAGAATGAGCGACTGGCAGAGATGAAAATTTATTTCCGTTATGTAATAAAACAGCTTTCAAGCTTTTCGTCGAGCTGTCAATAAATAAACGCCATTCCCTGGGAACACAGGACATCCCAATTGCTTCAAACAAACCTCTTTATATCGTTACAATAACAAAGTCCGTCTTCTTTGGTGAAAAAAGTAGCAAATGTCTCATGCCGACTTCGTTGATCTGTTATTTTGACATTAATAAGCAAATTCCATTGCTTCAAACGAGAACCCAAAAGCTCTGCCTTACTCTTCGGCAAATTTAAATCTCTTATTAAGTCACTAAAGTCTTCTGAGGTAAGAAAATAGGGTTTCGGTGGTTCCTGTGACAGTACAAATTCTTCATCTTCAATATTTTTATTTGAACTCTGAGATGAGCTTGACTGAGACAATTTTTTAGTAGGTTCAGGTACTCGAAGTTGTGGGCTATGTGAGATTGGAGCAGAAGATGAAGCAAGGTCAGGATATTCGATGGGTTTCGCATTTTTGCCTCTATGTCTTTTAACTGGATTTACTACGCAAAAATAACAGTCATTAACGTGGTCTCTTGGCTCTCGCCAAATTCTCGGTACTGGGAATTTCATACTCCGTTTCTCACCTCGATACCAACCTGAAATAAATAAAGATGAAAATACACTATTTATATTTTTTTTACTAAAAATTGTTTACCTTCTTTTGCATCTTTTGCAATTACTACAAGCAACATGTGAAGCCCAGGGCTTGTCTAGATTCCGAACAGGGCAGTTGAAATAGGCTTTTTAGGCTTCACAAAGCTTTTCACATGCCTTTAAATAAAATTTTATATCTCGTACTTTAATAAATGAACCACATATATAACAAAATGCATCAGCATCATATTTACACTTTCTCGACGACATTTTAACCTCTTTAAGTCTTCTATAAAACAGTCAATTGTTGTTTATCATTTAAGTGACATCTATAGACACTGTGTGAAAGTTACGATCCCTTTATTTTTTTCGCGGTATTTTTAAACATATCAGAACTATTTATATTTCTACGATAACTCAAAAAAATGTATTATTATCATAACTACCACAAAAGCAAACTTTATATGGAATATGGATACTTTTCCTTTATTTTGGACCACAATGAATAGAAAAATCATAAAATAAATTTTAGGACAAAAATAAAAAAAAAATTTGTAGAGTTGTGCTATTGGTTCTCTGCTCCCAAGAATACACTGCATCTGTTGGATTCTATTTAGAACAGAGCCGTTCGCCTAGTTGGAGAGCCAGAACTGATTCCTTGGAACATCGAAGAACGGTTGGCAACTTGAGTCTATTCATGGAAAGTGTAGCCTGCTTAATTCCTTTCAAAGCCATGCATGCTAGGAATATGCGTCGCGCTAATACTTCACATCCATATGAAGTTCAGCTTGTTATTTCTCTTACAACCCTTTTTAAGCAGTCTTTTATATGGAGAACCTCATCCTTTGGATTTATTTGCCCAGGACTGTGTTTCCCACCGAGTACAGTTTACAGAAGAACCACGTGAATCGCTTATCCGCACATGCGTCGCGCCTGTAGCGCTTTAGGGATTTCCCTGCAGCATGGGTGCTATACTCATAAAAAATGGTTAGCAAAAAAAACGCTTATCAAATTCAAAAACAAAGTGTTTGGTATAGTGGTAGTAACTGTTGTGCATTTCAATTGGGTTACAAGCCTATTTGTTTTTATTTATATACTTATATTAGTTAATTTAAACGTAAATCGGCTTAGGAAAGTATTTTAATTAAAACTCCCTCCATTGAAGTATATAATTCTTCGATTTTATACTGTTTTTATAATAAAGACAACGATTTAAAAACACTTTTTTTTCACTCTAGAGCTAGTTTCGTTTACAGTCATACAACAATAATTTTTATTTTTCTAGTAAAGTCGTCTTGCGGTAGTATTTTGTGTCTTACATTCTATCTTCGTATATTTTATTTTGTAATATCGTATTTCGGTTGTAATAACAGCATTGTCCCTGTGTTTAGTATACGTTAAAAAAGCCTAGATATTTCAATGTACTTTGTAAAGCTTTGTTTGAAGTTTAGTAAAAATCCAGAATTTGTTCAGGTTTAACCTTTTCTTGAAAACTCCTGACCCCCATACCGATAAAACAAATATTTGGGACAGAATGGTAGTGTTTTAGTTTATTGCTGTTCTGTACAGAACATTATGGGATCACTTCGGTGTCCGTCTGTCCGTCCGAGAGCTACATCCAATTTTCTTCGAAAATATAGGAATTGATGACCTAATTAGGGCTGTGTAGTTTGGAAAGTTAAATTTTGACATAAGGGTTAGTTTTGGGGGTGAAGTCGAAAGTGAAAAAAAAAAATTACTAGGTCATCGAGACATGAAAGCTTGTAAAATTTTTAAATATGTCATATAATCCTTACGTACACTCTTCTTTGCATTATTTTTAAAAACTGGCCAAAAATCGTTGTCTTCCCACCCTATCTCGAAAAATATTGTTCAAAAATTTTTAAAAAATTCTTCATAAAGTGTAGATTGAGCAAAACATATTACAAGTGCATTTCGTTATATAATTTATCTGGTATAAAAAAGAATAGCTATAAAACGTATGTTTCTTGACTTATGGCGGATGACAGTAATAAATTTTCCGACTAAAGAGGGAAATTAACAAAAATTTATTTTGGGAAGAGTGTTTAAGGTGTACGATAATGGAGTAAAATACTAAACAGTTTCGATGTGTCCAACACTCCGTTTAGAATAGCCCTAGATCAAGAATACCAGTTGAATCAGGAACTGAGAAAATTATCAGGCTTGTTTCTGCCATTTTGAGGAATGAATATATCAATGCTTACTAATAAAGTAACCGAAACCACAGTTTTCAAGATTATGTACGATAATTTAGAGATGAAAAAAATTTCCGCATAATTGATCACCAAACTTCTTACACTAAAACAAAAACTGTCAAGGAAATAAATGTTTCAAGATCATTTAGCCAACTCTGAGAGTTACTTTTAGCGAATTTTTATCTTAGATGAGACTTTGGTGTTTTGTTAGGACCCTCTCACAAAGCATGAGTCAATAAAATGGTTTCATCTTCTGGATATCTCATATATGGATATATCAAAAAAAGCGAAAACTTAGTTATCTTATACCTGATATATGGAATATATGGAAAAAGGGTGCTGAATTAATAGAGCGATTTACGGAAGAACGTTCCAAAATCTGAGCAGCAGGCCGTTAGAATAAACGTTCGAATTCATGGAGAACCAAAACTTTTCTATAAAATGACAACTGTAGGGTCCACAAAACTCAACGAGTTCAAGCCAATACTAACTTACCAGGCTACAATATCTTTTGAGGCAAACCATAGAATTTTTTTTCAGTGATGAATCACGATGATCATACGTTAAGAATTGTGGTGCGTTATTGCCTCTTTGTTTTTACAATCGATCCACGTTCTACTTACAATATTAGCATCATCACGAATGATGGTTGACTAAACCTAAGTTGAACAATTAAAGTAATTATATTAAAATTGTGATGTGTAACCAATCACAGACACATATTCTGCTTAGTTCCTGTCCAGTTGCCAGTATAGGGAACTGTAAGTAATAGGTCCTTGGTCTTTAATTAAACTTTTAATTTTAAAATGAAATAACCGGTCAAGTGCAAGCTGGACTTGCGCAATTAGTGTTTCGTATAGTGGTTCTTGTAAAATAAAAAGATTGCTTTTAAAATAAAAATTTTTATTACGGAAGTACAAAATCATCAGTGACTTCACAAAACACATCCCAAATGGGTTTCCAGCAAAGTTTTTTTCCGATTTTTACTGAAAACTGATGACCTTGAATTTTTTTTTGTAATACCAGATACTTGTGATAATTTTCGTTCAATCTACACCCTATAGGGAATATTCCAGAATTTTTTCAACATTTATAGATCAGTAATTTTCGAGATAAGTGGGGGACAGCGATATTTCGCACTTTTTTAAAAAATAATACAAAGAGAAGTGTGCGCAAGTATTACATTATATATATTTTTGAACTCGTCTTTTTACAAGCTTTCATTTG
The DNA here is from genome assembly GCA_019049505.1 of Pachyrhynchus sulphureomaculatus. Taxonomy (NCBI): domain Eukaryota; kingdom Metazoa; phylum Arthropoda; class Insecta; order Coleoptera; family Curculionidae; genus Pachyrhynchus; species Pachyrhynchus sulphureomaculatus. Next base: position 50,228,643 of record CM032454.1, on the reverse strand, counting down.
ACACCCTACTCGATGACCTGGTAAAATCATTTTCTTTTTACTTCCGATTTTATCCGCCAAAAGTAACCGCTTAAGTCAAAATTTAACTTTCAAGACTACACGGCTCTGATGAAGACATCGATTCCTATATTAGTTCAGGTTAGTTCAGGTTATCAAAAGAACTTGAGAAGTTACCGCTAAATACCTTCGCAGTGAAGAATTCCTTAGAATTCATTAATAAAACAAAAAATCTAGTTCTTAATGAAGGTGAAGTCTTAATTTCTTTTGATGTTAGTTCTTTGTTCCCAAGTGTGCCAATTCCACAAATTTTACAATATCTCGAAGAATTACTTAGAATGAATGACTTTGAAGACGAAATTATTCGTGAATATTTAACATTATCTAAACTTTGTATGGAACAAAACTATTTCCAATATAACAATCAATTTTATGTTCAGAAAGAAGGAACAGCTATGGGTAATTGCTTATCACCTTTCATAGCCAATTTATTCATGAGTAAGTTTGAAATCGAAGCCAGTCAAGAATTCGAATATTTCCCAAGGGTATGGTATAGGTATGTGGATGATATTTTCGCGATTTTTGATACAAAAAAAGCAAATATTGATCATTTTGTTTCTAAATTAAATAGCCGGTATGATTCCATTAAATTCACTTACGAAGTTGAGAACAAAGGATAATTGCCTTTTCTAGATATTTTAATTATTAAAAATAATAATAGATTAGAATTTGATATCTATAGGAAGGACACAATAACAGATAGATATATTCCTAATGATTCATTTCATTGCAAACAACATAAATTAGCCTCATTACATTTTTTAGTTCATCGTTTGGTCATTTTCCCTCTGAATAGAGTAAACTTTAATAAAGAAAGGAATCGTATTAGAAATATAACTAGAGCTAATGGTTATGACGATGACTTAGTAAATAAGCTAATAAATAGACATAAATTTAGGTTTAATATTCAGAATTCCACCTTTTTTTACACACGAAGAAAATAACACCAAGTATGTCTCCATACCATACAATCCGAAATATAGCAAGGGACTCAATAAGGTATTTAATAAGGTAGGCCTCACCTTAGTCTATAAGTTATCAGACATAAGATAAGATTCCTAATTGTGAGAAAAGTGGTATTTATGAAATTAGTTGTAATGATTGTGACAAAAAGTATGTTGGGCAAACTAAAAGGTCAATTAAAACAAGATTTAAATAACACTTAGCACACTTAAAATACAGTAGAACAGAAAAGTCTAGCATTACCGAACATGCCCTTGAAGCTAATCATACTGTAACATTAGATAATCTAAGATTAATAAAGGATGTATCTGATAGGAGATTGTTGAACGCATACGAAAGTATGGAAATCATAAAATGTAAAAGTAGTTTAAATAAAGACAGAGGGCCTATTCCTTATAGTCCCCTCTACTGGTTACTTGACCGGAACTGATGGCCTTGCCTATGTCATTAGTTCCGCTTGAGTAATTCAAGGGTTAGGCTAAGTATAAATAGGTAGATTTGTAGTTTAGCTTTAGTCAATCATCGCTCCTGATGAAGCTAACATGGTTAGCGAAACGCGCGTCGAGTGCAAAAATAAAGTGTTTGGTGTAGTGGTGATATATACTGAGTCCTATATTAGTGCCAAATTTCAACTTGCTATGTCAAATAGTTACGGAGAAAATCGGGGTGTGACCGACAGACAGACAGACGAACGGACACCAAAGTGATCTTATAAGTGTTCCGTACGGAACACTAAAAACAGCCCGAATAATCGTAAAGAACTTATTCCTTATAGTTCTCTGTTCTGGTAACAAGAGTTAAGTGCATAAATAAGGTGTAGTAATGATAACTTGTATAGTATCGTGTTAAAAATTTCAACGTAGTTAAGACAAAAATGATTAGTAGATAAAGCATTACAGAACTAACCCTCGTATATCGAGAAAATGCTGGGCAAGCTCTTAGTCGACATATATTTGTTATATTGTCTCTGCCGTAATTCTTTTATTTATTTCCTACTATTCTTTGAGGGGAAACCATCACAAAAGTGCTGAGCGCCATTTTCCAATTTTATAAAGCACGAATATTTCAACAGATATAAAATATTTACACTGATGATCCAGATATTGAGTTTTGTAAAGTAATCACCTTTCTTGGTTGAAAACTGTTTTCGTGTTTTTTGCTGTAGTGAGTTATTATTTTAAGTGGCTGGGTTTATGGTTCTTTTGTGTAAATTCTAAAGATTAAATAGAGTATCCTGAACTACTATCGTTGAAAGGCTTTTAAAAGTGAACCACAATATAAACTTATTTATGTTGTAGCTTATACTCATAAATTCGCTCCCATAACCAGGGTCGTACCACTAGCGGCGGTAAAATGGCCGCCCATAGCATCAAATTGAATCAAACACTTTTTTAACATATTGTTTTACTAAATTTTTAATCAGAAAAAATGCATAAGAAAACAAATAATAATTTATTTATTTGTTTTTTAAGTGTTTTTAATTTCAAATTTTTCTATTATATTTCCGTCTATTGCTAATAAAAACAAAGATCCCTTTCAGAAGTCAATAGCCAAAAGTTCGACACAGTTCAGATTAGTTTTTAACTACTTCCAGTAAACTATACTTTTTTTATGTGTTGCAGAAACAATTTTTAAATAGAGATGATGGCTATGTTCGACACAGAGCAATTTAATTTACCTACTTCTGTACATTTCATAATTAAATAATTATTGTTTTTATTATGATTACCTTTAGTAATAATATCTTGGTGATTTTTGTAGCTGGCTACCTACTGTTTAATTTCACAAAACTATAAATAATATTTAATTAATGTTTGATATTTGAAGCCTAACGAATAGTATTTGATTTAGTTATTTAAATATTTGGTTGCGCAATGTGTTTTATTATATTCTTACTAGTAATTGGAGGGGAAGCCTCGCGCGACTTTATCTTTGGCTTTACTGTACGTCTTAGTACTAGCAAGGATTACTAATAGGAACAGAAACCTAGCGCGATCTTGGTTTTATTGCGTAGCTCAGCGAACACCCGTTTATAATATTATATTCTTACTAGTACATGAAGCGGGTATCCTACGCGCCTTTTCCTTTGGCACCATTACACGAGTCACTGCCAGTAAGGGTTAGTATTTGAGCGGATACCTCTCACGACATCTTCCTTGGCATCACTTGCTAGTTGCTGGAGCGGGAAACTCGTGCGACTTAACCCTTGTGACCATTGCACGACTCACAGCTAGCAAAGGTTAGTAAGTGGACACCTCGCGCGTCTTCTCCATTAGCATGTGGGCGCTAAATCCCTTGGTTATATACTTGCTAGAAAGTGCTAGAATTTAGAGCAGATAACATTGACATTTGTTTGATAATGATAATATAATTGTCCGATAAAAATAAACAGGCAGATACTGCAGGTCTGTTTATGTTAAAAAAGAAAATATATTGGTATATATATATATATATATATATATATATATATATATATATATATATATATATATATATATACATGTATGTATACTATCATCATCATTAGCTTATTCCATCCATAGTCGGATGTAAACCTCGAATGAGCTCTGTTGTATGCTTTTTGCATCCAATCTTTTGATGTCGTCCGTCCATCTTGTCTGTAGTCTACCTCTGCACCTTTTATATTCTCTAGGCCTCCATTCAACTATACGGCATGTTCATTTGTTATCACTTATCCTTGTGATATGCCGCGCCCAATTCTGCCAATACACATATTCGTTGTATGACACTTTTGACCTTCTTCGTATCTCGAGGTTAGGGATCTAATAGGAATCTAATATTTAACATTCTCTTCTCTATTGCTCTTTGAGTTATATTTTATATATATATATATATATATATATATATTTATCTATATATATATATATATATATATATATATATATATATATATATATAACTATATATATATATATATATATATATATATATATATATATATATATATATATATATATATATATTATATATATATATATATATATATATATATATATATATATATATATATATATATAAACTTTGAATTGTTGTGGCTGTTACTTGATGGAAATTCATAATGAATGTAATGAAAGACTGATTTTTGTCAAATTTCCACTTTATTTAGTTTTCACTGAAACTGTATGACGCGTTTCGCTGTACTATAGCTTCGTCTGATACAAAATGATATTGAATATTAGTGTTGTTACATTATAGCAAAATAAAGCTATTTCTTTAGTATACCCCAAGAAAGAAAACACAGGGAAAAACTATATTGTTTTAACCTATTTTGTTAACACGTCAGAGAAAATTAAAAACCACTTAAACAAATATAATATCATCATAGCTTTTAGAACAAACAATTCGTTAGGAAAATTCATTAAAATCCCAAAGGGAAAACAAAATAGATCAAAAAAATCTGGGGTGTATCATTTGAGTTGTGGTTCTTGTCATAAAAGATACATAGGTCAGACAGGTCGCTCATTCGAAACTCGGATTTTAGAACATAAAAGAAGCTATTTAAAAAACAAAACTGACTCAGCGTACAGTAATCATTTAACAGAATCAAATCATCTTTTTGACGATAAATTTAAAATTCTACACATACAAAACAAAGGCGTAAAATTAAACCGATTAGAAAATTTAGAAATAAATAGAATTAAAAATTCAGACATCATATTCTGGCCCATGGTAAGTCACCTTTACTCAACTTATACAATTAATATTCAGAATGGATTTCCCAGCAATATTCATTAGCATATAGTATTAATTTTATTACCTATCTACCTTAGGGTATTTGTATAAATGTAACAACACTAATATCATTTTGTATCAGACGAAGCTATAGTATAGCGAAACGCGTCATACAGTTTCAATGAAATTAAATAAAGTGGAAATTTGACAAAAATCAGTCTTCCATTACATTATATATATATATATATATATATATATATATATATATATATATATATATATATATATATATATATATATATAACGACACGTTGTTGGGGTAATATCAAAACAAAAAATATTGTTGAGGAAGGTAATGTCCCTCTCTCCATGCTATCGGCTGGTATACCTATCTGAGGTCAAACTTAAATGGGTTAAGAACAGGTATGTTGTTAGTTGGGGACCATTGGGCCAGAAAATACTTACGATGGAGGAGTATCCCTCTCATTCCGAAGTAGAATGTATATCTAAAGTCAAACTAGATGGAATAAACGCCTTCACCAACAAAAGGAGACTTTATCGCAATGTCAAGAAAATGTTTATAGACCTAACACCCCTATAGGATTATGGCAAGCAGGAAGTGTGAAAATTCATAAAACACCTGACTAAGAGTACCATCTGCCAAATAGATCGGATGCTACGTTACACTCATGGTCTAGTCTAACTGACATTACCCAGACGTTAAAGGGGTTTGGTAAAAATGATCTTTCTAGGCTTTCTGAAAATATGGCTATAAGTTACTATCATTTATTAGAAAACGCAAAAAATATTTCAGTCTTATATGTATATCTGTATCTCCATAACGATCGCACAGTTTAGATACTAATTTTTATTATAAAGTTTTTCTTTGTTCCGTGTGTACACACAGATGGCAGAAAAGTTGTAAAGAAGTACAGCGGCGGCATTGTTCAGCAAAATTTTACCCTTTTAACCACCTCGTAGAACAAAATTATCCGTGTGTTAAATTAAAATTGTCACTATAATTAACTAAGTTGAGCTACAGCTTAATTTAAATTCAAAATAATTAACTTATTGTCTAGTAGTGCATGGTATTAGATGCATTGACTTTCAATTTTGAATTATTTGTGATGAAATATAATCTTGACACATTGAAGAGAAAATTAGGTAATATAATGAAATATTTTAGGAACTTACAATGATTTAAAGAAAACTGTTCTTGCTGAAAATCGGGAGAAATAGTTTAAGTGACAGGTTTCGAACATACCATTCTACTACATTAAAATTTCATTAAAAATAATTAGGAAAATATAAAACTTACAGGATATAATGAGATGTACTATAAAATTAGAATGAATACAATTAATAACTACCAAAACTAAAAAAGTCCGAATGCTAGTAATTATAATTAGTGTTCCGTACGGAACACTTATAAGATTACTTCGGTGTCTGTCTGTCCGTCTGTCTGTCTGTCACACACCCGGTTTTTTCCGAAACTATTTGACATAGAAAGTTGAAATTTAGTACTAATATAGTAATTGATGGCCTCAGCAGAGCCGTGTAGTTTTGAAAGTTAAATTTAGACTTAAGGAGTTAGTTTTGGGGGGAGGGGTGAAATCGGAAGTGAAAAAAAAAAAAATTTTTTACTAGGTCATCGAGTGTGGTGTCAAATGAAAGCTTGTGAAAACACGAGTAAAATATATATATATATATATATATATATATATATATATATATATATATATATATATATATATATATATATATATATATATACATAATGTAATACTTACGCGAACTTTTCTTTGTATTATTTTTAAAAAATCGCGAAAACTAGCCGTCTCCCCGCCTTATCTCGAAAAGCACTTATCTCAAAAAATTTTGAAAAAATTCTGGAATATTCTCCACGGGGTGTAGATTGAACGAAAATTATCACGAGTGCATTACCTTTAATAATTTATCGGGTATATAAAAAAAACAAAATTTCAAGGTCATCAGTTCTTATTAAAGATTGGTAACAAACTTTGTTGAAAACTCATTTGGGGTGTGTTTTGTGAAGTCACTGATCATTTTATAGCTCCGTAACCAAATTTCTTATTTTAAAAGCAATCAACGTACGGAACACTAATTGCGCAAGTTCAACTTGCGCTTGACCGGTTATTATTTTTATTACTTTTCAATCTATAGAACCTTCTCGAAATGCGTATTACAACATATGGAAAAACGTCACTAGAGCTATGTTTGACAGAGAGAAGATCGAAAATCAATATTAAATCGCCGTACTCACGTAATAAATCATTAAAATGAAAAAAGTTGTAGAGCTAGCTGATGTCAGCCCAATATTAATGGCATACCTGCCTTCTACCAAAAGACATATCATAATATTGTTAGAAAAAAAAGAGAATTGCCCATATATGGACCTCATTTAGGTTTAGAAGTTATTAATTATTTTTGTGTTCCTTGGGTAGGGATATGTAAGCGATAGAGGGCAGGTAAACTGTAAATGTTAAGCTAACACCATTTAGTAATACAACTTGTATCTTACTGTAAAATTTAAAATAAAGAAATAAAAATATAGAAGACAGGAAAAAAAAATTGTTACCTTTTTATATTCCAATGACTGCTTATTTTTTCTATAAAACTTTATAAAATGCAAATGCATACTACTTGATATTGCGAAAGCATATACTCACTCACCCTACTTCACAATTTTATAACACATGAAATATTCTTTTTCTCTCAACGATTCTATAAAAGTGTCATTAAAATATCGTAATTATTATTGACATTATTAAACCTAAACGCATAAGGTAATAAAAATAAAATCGAAAAATTTCCATTTTTAAGAATATGAGCTTATTTTAGTTACATACACCCGGACGCTGCAAAAGTATAGTAAATGTATATTTAAAATAACCGGTCAAGTGCAAGTTCGACTTACACAATTAGTGTTCCGTACGTTGATAAAAAATTTTGTTACGGTGGTATAAAATGATCAGTGACTTAAAACACACTCCAAATGAGTTTATATTGAAGTTGGTTTCCAATCTTTACTGAAAACTGATGACCTTGAAATTGTTATTTTTTTTTATATACCATGCATTCGTGATAATTTTCGTTCAGTCTACACCCCGTGGAGAATATTCCAAAATTTTTTCAAAATTTTTTGATCAATACTTTTCTAAATAAGGTGGGAGAACAGTGATTTTTTTTCGCGATTTTTAAAAATAATGAAAAGAAAAGTGTGTGCAAGTATTACATTATATACATATTTTTTACTCGTGTTTTCACAAGCTTTTATTTGACACCACACTCGATGACCTAGTAAAAAATTTTTTTTCACTTCGGATTTCACCCCCCAAAACTAACTCCTTAAGTCAAAATTTAACTTTCAAAACTACACGGCTCTGATGAGGCGATCAATTCCTATATTATTGCCAAATTTTAACTTTCAATGACAAATAGTTTCGGAGAAAATCGGGTGTGACAGACAGACGGACAGACAGACAGACAGACACCGAAGTCATCTTATTAGTGTTCCGTACGGAACACTAAAAAATTAAAGATTATTAGGTGAATAATACAAAATAATGGCGATTATATATTTTTTACATTGTACTTTAAAGAAAAAAATTTTTTTTCAAATTTGTTTTAAATGTTAACACTATTTCTTATCGGGTTAAATGGACCACTGATGAAAACTATGGCGCCTCTTTGTCTGCAGGATAACTTCACAAAAAATAATCCAGTCTACAGAAATAAAAATTAATCTTCTAAAATAATGTAGTAGTTAAAAATTATCGAAGCTTCGTACTGTATGCCTTCTTCCTCTTGCATCTTGGTGTTATTTAATAAGAGGTAAGAATAAAAAATCCGTAAAAAAAATCGAAGTTTTAAAAAAATTCGAGGTGTATGTAACCTCTTAAGTACCTAATCCTTTAAAACCTTGTCAATTTAACGGTTATACCTCAATAATTGTACACATTATATATTTTATTCATTTTCTTTTTTAAAAATAGTATGTTTAAATTTGGTTTATTCTGACTATTCATATTTGTTGCTATTGTCAAAAACCTAACTGAGAAATCATTGTTCTTGCAATTACACGGCGTCAAATTGGAGTAACTTTACGATATCACGGCTACGATTTAACGAGATATCTTTAGTTCTGTTAAATGTCAGTTACTGAATGAGTTCAGAAAAGTACGAGTCAAGTGTATACTCCTGACCGGTGTTCATTGAACCATGATCTAGTAATGATTTTTTGCACGTTTGATGCAGATCGTAACCCAAGTATGAATATTTGAGTTCTGCTTCTTTATCCTCATTTAGTGTAATCATAAAGAAACTTCGGAAAGTTTCTCTAAAATAACAAGGTCTTATCCTAATAATCACGATTTCTGTTCCAAAAGCCCAACTATATTTTTTTGTCTTTTTATTTGTTTAATTACCTTCAAAAGACTTTTTTACCATTCAAAAGAAATAGAAATTTTCTAGAACAAAATTTTTTATTTCTGAGATCCAAAATACCGATATTTATTTGATTCCTTGGGTCTTTCGTAGGAAACCTTAAACCTGAAAATACGAGAACCAAAGATGCAGTCACAGTCGATTGGTTCTGCTGAGCAGAGGGATACACCCTATCACAGTTTGGGAACAATAACTGTAAAAAATTGTGATAAGTCTTACAAGCGTGAACAATGCCTTTCACACATTTAGCAATCCGTTATGCTAACTAATATACGAGGATGATTTTTAACTTATCTACTTAAATTTAAAAAATTAAAAATTACTTCATTGGTAAACTACTGTCGCTATTATTACTACTACTACTTTGACGAAATTTTCTACGACTTCGTTGCCGTTAGCAATCCTTACCATTTCTTTTCCGACACATGACTGAAAGTGCAGTGCATAGTGCAGTAATAAAAGTTTTCACTAAAAAAGAAATTGGAGCAAGAGTTATTCATAATAGAATTCCCCAGGTAAACGCAATGACGGCCCATCCTATTTTCAAGTAAAATTTTGGTTTAAACTGTTTCGATGGGGCCGAGATTCAATTTAGGATGACCCTGGATGGGAAAGACGTTGGAGCAAGAACTAAGGAAACCATTGGCTTATTGCAGCTGGACTACCTGACACTACAGTTTTGATGATTGTGTATGAAGATTTTAGGATGAAATAGCCGGTCAAGCCGATGCCAGATTATGTTTATTTTAACTACATAAAAAATTATCCTAAAATGCTACACTCTATTTAACCGTCTTACTTTTTCAATCGGCGAGTGAGAAGAGAGGTCCGTCTGTAGTTAGTAACCCTGTACAATACATAATATTGTTTAACATTTCTCTAATGTTTTTTTTTTTCCTTGTAGATTTTGATCTTTGTTGTTTCCTCCGCAAAGCAGTGCGAAGTATTCCTATTTGAACTCTAGGAGACGAGCTTTTTGATAAATCGTACAATGTTTACTTTAATGTTTGTTGTGTAATATTTTTCTTTTAAGTAAATAGAATTTTTAAGTAAACTCTGCAGAAATATATTTATACATTTTTAAGAGTAATCCACAATTAAGTGATATTGATATTTTACGTTAATGCAAACAGACGAATAGGGAGATCTATTAAATCATGTAATAATATGTGCCCATGGCTACGCCCGCGCACTCTGGGACTATATGATTGGCAACATGGAAGTAGGAAGTTCTTTTCATACCTAGGTACTACCAAACCGAAGATATGTGTCAGAATCTTCACTAGTTTCTTTACCGTCTAAAAATTTGCAAACACTAAGGAATTTTTAATTGAAACTAAAAATACAAAATAAAACGAACAAGTTGTTGTTTTTATAAAATAAATGTGTTGTCTACGGAGTCAGTAAATTCTTTTTTAGGTATTCCCAAGGCTTGACGAGCAACGATTTTTAATTTTCCGATCTAACTCTTCCCATACAAGTTCGATGGGAGAGGCATGGGGGGATTGAAATGGCTATTGAATTATATTTATTCACTTTTCTTCTCTCTTTTTTCTCTACAAGGTAAGCTTGACCTAATTTTGAAGGGTCTTTATCTTGTTGAAGAAAAAAAGTGCGATCGAATAACCCGGATAGCATTACATGCTCTTGACGGATTTTCAAGTAGGTTTTTTAAATTTTAAGTACACCAAACTTCTTAATTTGCTGCCACCACAACATCCAGCCTTGGTTTATTGCCACCAAAACATTCTCAGACTATAATGTTTCCACTTTCTAGCCTACTGGTTAAAACAGTACAAATTTGTGAGTCTTTAGTTAGTTGAGCGGCACACAAATATGCTTTTATGGGTGTTTGTAATTAAGAAAAACGCCGACCAAGTATAAGTCGGACTTGCGCAATTAGTATTCCGTACGTTGATTGCTTTTAAAGTAAAAAATTTTGTTACGGAAGTATAAAATGCTTAATGACTTCACAAAACACATCCCAAATGAGTTTAAACAAACTTTTTTTCCTATTTTTATCGAAAACTGATGATCTTGAATTTTTTAAAGGTAATGCACTCGTGATAATTTTCGTTCAATCTACATCCTGTGGAGAATATACCAGAATTTTTTCAAAATTTTTTCATCAGGATTTTTCGAGATTCGAATTCCCAAATTTTTTATGCCAGAACAGAAACTAGTGAGAAAAAAGATTTATCAAAAAAATGTTGCTGTTTTATAATTATATTTTGTCACAGGCAATGAGACTTAATTGTTCTATTGAAATCCTCTTACGAAGCAGGAGTCCATGTAATTGCAAAGAAGGCAAAAACCAAGTCATCTTCTGAAAAGTTGATGGTGATAATTTTTTAGAATTGCGAAGGAATTTGGCTTATTAAATATAATATGGAAAAATGATCCACAATCTGGAAATCATCGAGAATCAAAATTGCAGGACCCACAAGGCTCACACAATTCAAGCCTTTACCGTATTTTATGACTCCACCGAGTGGCAGTATCTAACCTATATCCCCGATTTAGTGCCTTTTTTATTCACACATCCAAAAAGAGCCCTTAAGGGCCGAAAATTTTTCTAAGTTGATAAGTCGAAAGCCGCTACAGCGTCATTTTTTGAGACTTTTTTGATGAAATCAAACAACTCGAGATGTGCTGAACTAAAGATATTAGTGTAGACAATTTACATTAAAAAAATATTTTTTTTTAATATCCTTCAAAATTAGGAAGATAACTTATTTAAGCAATAAATTTTCATGTAAATGTCGGTAACAGAAGAGAAAACATAAAAAAATTGTTGTTAGCACAATACTCAGAAAGTTTGTCAAGATCTTCGTAAATTCTAAGACAGATTATCTATTATGCACTAGTCATTTTGGTCCTTAACATATAATGGAAAATGGGAGTTATGGAAACAGTTTTTAATATTATTGATATATTATATGAATACCCTGGTCTATTATAAATATACTTAAGCAATACCTATTAAAATACATATTATATTTTTGATTGTACCGCTAATCTTTTGCAGTTTCTCTTTTTTATATAGGCTATGGGGTTTTTCCCACGATATAATAAAAGTTTTGTAATAGCATGTCCACCTAATTTTCATTAGATTTTTCAGAGAAATGTTTTTCTACCCGAAAGGATCTTAACTATTTTTTCAGACTTACCTTATGTTAATAATATTTCGTAGTAGGGCGTAATATTTATTTTTTTTGTAGATCATTATAAAATCGTAATGTAGGATATACCCTCGTAAACGTTGGAACCAGCACGATGAGTTTTCGACAGGTCAACTTCAGCGCGGGATCAGCTTTCAGAAAAGAGCTATGAGTGATAGAAGCAACCGCAAACTTTTTTTTTTAGTAGGACAGAAAAAGTAGTTGAATAAATCTTTTAATTATATTAGTATTTCTATGCTAGGCAAACACAGTTGCTGAATAAAAATAGGTAGTGCCCAAAATAAATAAAAATGCCATATTTAGTAACGACTTTTTAGCTAGAACCTATTCTCTACGGCATAAAAGTGGCCGTTTAACCCAGGTAAATTTCTGTAAAAAGACCATAGTTATT
>CM032454.1:50171621-50215790 GCA_019049505.1 Pachyrhynchus sulphureomaculatus | reverse complement strand
AAAAATGATGATAGGTGGAGAGAGATGGAACTGGAATATGGAGAGGGACATGCTTGAAAAATGGAAAGGAAATCCAAAAAACCAGTAGAAATGAGGAGGACAGACCAAGAAAATATGATGACGAAAACCGCAACGAAAAGGGACAAGGGAATGGAAAAGGAGGGAGAAAAGGAACAAGAACTTACTATGGGAGAGAGGAGAGAAAGAACAATAGAAACTTGGAAACTGGGCACATGGAACGTAAGAGGACTGAATGGGAAGGAGGTGGAATTGATAGATGAGTATGAGGGGACGGGCTCTTGGAAATATTGACAATTAGTGAAACAAAGAGAAGGGGACACGGAAGAATAAGTTTAAATAATGAACATACATTGATATACGGTGGAGTGTAACAGAGCCAAAGAGCAGCGGCCAGGGTCGGATGCACAATACATAGAAGAATAAACAAACAGATAATAGATTGGGAAGCAGTATCTGAAAGAATACTCACCGTAGAACTGAAAAATGGCAAAGGAGAGATAATCACAGTGATAGCGGTATATGCGCCAGATGAAAATGAAAAGGCCGAACAAAAGGACAAATTTTGGGAAGAATTGAGTGCCATAACGGAAGCTAGAGGAAGGCTGTATATTGCCGGGGACTTTAATGCTAGAGTAGGCAGAAGAAACAATACGAAAACAACATCAATAGGACAACACGGTGAAAAATTTAGAAAAAATAATGAGAAAGGATGCTAGACTATTGCCAAATACATGATCTCATATACCTTCCATGCAGCAGATTAAATTTATAATTGAGTGAAAATATAAAACACAGAAATGATTTTTATATCTTCTTCAATTTTCTTTACTAGGAACGCCTAGTGTATTTAATTGTAAAAATTGATGTATTCTAAATAACTAAAAATTATTATGTAGATGCATGCTAAAAAGATTTTTTGCAATCTTGTAGAAGGTTTATTTTCGTGAGAGAATCTAATAAGTTTATTAACCTCTATATAAACAATATAAAAAGCAGAAAAAATATTGTTTTCTGTAGACATATAAATTAGTACATTTATTAGAATCTAGTGCCCAAAAAGGTAAAATTATAGAATAGTCTTGTATGTTAACCTTTTTAAATCACCCTGTAATAATTTCAATCTTCCAGAACCATTGCCATACCACAATACCAAAGCAAATTGAAAATAACTAAAGTTAAATCTTTTAACCAATTTTAATTTTAACTTTTAACCAATAAGAATGATTTTTATTAGTGTAGTATTTTTGACATTGCTACATATTTTTATAGTATTTTATTTTTGTCCTTAGGTTCAAGTACCTATTGTCAGTAACGATCGTTGCAAAACAATGTTTCTTAAAGCGGGACGTCACGAAGTTATTCCTGAAATATTTTTGTGTGCTGGATATGAAGGTGGTGGTCAAGACTCTTGTCAAGGAGATTCTGGAGGACCGCTTCAAGTAAAAGGAAGCGACGGACGATTTTTTTTAGCTGGGATTATATCTTGGGGCATAGGCTGTGCTGAAGCTAATTTACCTGGTGTTTGTACTAGGATATCAAAATTTGTTCCTTGGATACTGAAATACGTTACATAGAAAATTTTCATTTAATAACTATACAAAGTGAAAGAGAAACGACTACAAATATTTTATCACATAAACGAGTAAATTTAAAGAGATTAAAAAATCTTATATAATTTGATGCCAAATCCTTTCTGTTTTTTGAAGAAAAAAATTGCGAGAGATTAAAAAAAATATTGTAGGTTTTTACATTCATTTTTCAAATAGATTACAATCTTTTGACGGTGCTTTTCTAACAGTACCTGTATAACAGAAAGTAAGCAACTATATATATATATATATATATATATATATATATATATATATATATATATATATATATATAATACATTAAAAGTCTGAGTTTCAATCCGTTCGTCTAACAATGAATTTGCACGATGTTTCGCCAAATTCTCATTTGGCATTTTCAAGTGCTTTTGCTGCTGCTGCTGCTCGATACTGTGATCTTGCCGCTAACTGCTTCGTAGGTAAAAACAAAGATTATATCGAAAGAATTGATATTCAAAATTCAAATTCGTAGCTTCGTTAGCTTCGAGCAGCAGCAGCGGCAAGATCACAGTATCGACAAGAAGCAGCAGCAAGAGCACTTGAAAGTGCCAAATGAGATTTTGGCGAAACGTCGTGCAAATTCATTGTTAGACGAACGGATTGGAACCCGGAATTTTAATGTATTACATTCCACCATATATATATATATATATATATATATATTATATATATATATATATATATATATATATAAATATATATAAATATATATATATATATATATATATGAAAACCTCTATTGTATATATATATATATATATATATATATATATATATATATATATATATATATATATATATATATATATATATATATATATATATACATATATATATATATATATATATATATATATATATATATATATATATATATATATATATATATATATATATATATATATATACCCCATAAACCTTTATAGGTTTTTTTTTATTTTAAATTCCAATTCATGAGATCATTAAAGACAAGATATAAGTCGGCATTATTTTTTCATCTTATTTATTTCAGATAATTGACAAATTCCTCTATTATTGAATTTCAAAAGTTCTTAAACTGGTTCGATAGGATACAACGTACAGGATTAAATTTCAATTTGCTTTAAAGCCAAAGTCCCATAACTATTGAGGGTCGATACCCGGTTGTAAAAGACTTTATGATCGATATAACCAATACCTTGATAGTGTAGAATATTTGTAGGCATTCTACTTTCACTTTCTATAACTTCAAACTTTCCACCATATTCAAATACTTGTACTAAATTTCAGAAGCTTGTTTTATAAACTTTATACAGATGAATTTTTTTATTCAAAATGATTAGATGTGTAAATATATATATATATATATATATATATATATATATATATATATATATATATATATACATATATATATATATATATATATATATATATATATATATATATATATATATATATATATATACAAGAGGGAATAATCTTTATTATTTATTTTTCGACAAAAAGTATTCTTTATAAAAAGTTCTGCTTATAGAAAATATTTACAATATATATCAGATATATATATATATATATATATATATATATATATATATATATATATATACATGTATTATGTGCACAAGAGGAAAAAAATCTTTATTACTTCCATCCGCGGACACACTGTATATATATATATATATATATATATATATATATATATATATATATATATATATGTAATTCTTATGTTGGCTTTCGCAAAGTATAACCGTGGAATTTTTTAATTGTTTATTTATAAAAAAAATAATAATAATGAAATTGCTTAAATAATTTTTGGTTTAATCTAAAAAACCTATATTTTCGAAAAGTGGGATCTCTATTAGGTCGAAAAATATTAAATAGTTTCGAGAGCGCGTCACGTGTCGCGGAAGTTGCGTTCACATTTACCTTTATAAAGGCTATAGAAGGGTGACCTTTCAAAAGCAAGAAATTTATTTCTTCTTTTGTCAGGTCATCCTTTATAGCCGTACTTCTATATGAAAAAGTAGAAAGTGATCCTTATTATTAGACTAAATGTTCAAATGTACACTCATCGAAAATTTAGAAACGTAATTACTGAATATTAGAACAGAGAGAAAATCGAATATTATGATTTTTTTATGATAAAAAACGATAGGAGTATTAAAATAAATCAAGAGACTATAAAATATTGTCCTAAGCACATTTATTTCCAAGGATATGACATAATAATACATATAATATAATTTTCGATGATATGTTACAAAGTAAGTAATTGCTTCATAAGTTTAACTTCAATTAAATGTTCCTGCAAAGAAAAATGTTTTGCTTTTGCTTTTTTTTTACATGATTGATATCATGCAATGATATGTCAACGTTCCTTTTATAGTTAAAACCATTTTAAATCTTGCCTCTAATTTTTTTGCTTCTTCTGTATATTCTTTTTTCTCTACAAATTTCAATGACATATTAGAAAGACTCATTTGCCCGTTCAAATAATTCTTTTGGCGTTTGCAATGGATTGGTTACTCTTTGAAGGCTGTTTCTAGAAGCCAACCTTTTCAAAGTCGCACTCGAGCCATCGCACGCACCCTTACCATGCGACATTGGAAAAAATTGCCACTCTGCAGCTAAGCCAAAATATTTCAGATGATGAGTGAGAGTGATATATTTTTTTTGTTTTTCTATTGTGCATTTGCCCCATCAGAAAAATACGCAATTTTTAGTGTTCAGTATGAAACACTTATAAGATCACTTCGGTGTCTGTCCGTCCCTCCGTCTGTCTGTCACACCCGATTTTCTCCGAAACTATTTGATATAGAAAGTTGAAATTTGGTACTAAAATAGGAATTTATGGTTTCATCAGAGCCTTGTAGTTTTGAAAGTTAAATTTTGAATTAAGGGGTTAATTTTGAGGGAAGAAATCGGAAGTAAAAAAAAAATTTACTAGATCATCGAGTGGGGTGTCAAATGAAAGCTTGTAAAAACACGAGTTCAAAAATATATATAATGTAATACTTTTGTTTTTGAAGAATTTTGAAAAAATTTTGAAATATTCTCCACATGGTGTAGATTGAACGAAAATTGTCATGAGTGCGTTACCTTTAATAATTTATCTGGTATATAAAAAAACAAAATTTTCAAGGTTATCAGTTTTCAGAAAGATCGGAAATAAACTTCATTTCGGAGTTTTGTGAAGTCACTGATCATTTTTATACCTCCGGACAAAAATTTTTATTTTAAAGCAAACAACGTATGGAACACTAATTGCCCAAGTTCAACTTGCACTTGACCGGTTTAATTTTTTTAAACATTTCAGCTGAGTTTGTCTCTGTTCCCGTTTTCAGTAAATACGTTTCAAGTTTCGGATGTGTGCATTTGAACATTTAGTCTAAGATCACTGTTCGTTTTTTGAATAATGTACAAATTTTCAAATAGAAATACCTTTCAAAAGCAAGAAATGAGCGCAAACGTAAAAATTAGAAACTCTATGCGCGCGGTGCATGCCTTCGAAATTATTTAATATTTTCTAGAAACTCCAGCGATTAAAACCTAGCCATTTTTTTTCGATTTCATAAAAGCAAAAAAATTAAGATGGGTGGCCAAAAAAGAGCAATAAAATGGTGGAAAAACGAAATTTATAAAATAGACAGAACCGGAGATATTGCTTTTTTAATGTGCTGGCGATCGGTGGACTACGATAATTTATAACATCCATATTTTGCAAAACATACATTTGGAAGAAATCTCGATATATGTGTCGACTAATTTCATGTATACAAGCCATAAAAAATTTTTCAGGCAAATCAAAAATGTGAAGTCAGAATAGGTGTACGGTTTGTATCCATATGTATATATGTATAAAAAGGTGATTATTTCTTAATGATAATGTATTTAGTCTTTTCATTATTACTTTTAAAAATAAATAGAGTAAAATGATGTAATGAACATTATACTATGAAAGGGCGAATTGAAAACAATACAAGGGTGAAAATTCATGGTTCTTGGTATTAGATTGTGCCAATTTAGAGTGACTTTTCGACGTTTCTCCTACATTTACATTAGGTGTATTCAAGGACCTCTTTGAGATTCAGTCTTTTAAAATCGAGGTATAAAAAACCATTGCAATTTTAGGCGAAACGTCGAACAACTACTCCAGTTAAGCTAATTCCAAGAACTTACGCCTTTTTTATGTAATTAAAGCTATGAAAGATTTTAATGTATAAATATTAACCTCTTTAGAGTTCTGGGCAGTAAAGATCTGGGGTAACAAGCTTTAATGTCCTAACCGCTTATCAAAAATCGGTGTTAGTCTCGGACTATGCTGTAAATATTATTTTAAATAAAATATTTATTTTGTTGTAAATGTTATGTCAATGTACATTGTCATCAGTTCCTAATAAAAAATAATTAAAACGAAATACTTATTAAAGCAAAATTAATTACAATTTAAATCAATATTCGCATAAATATTATGTGTGCACATTAAATTTATACATGTACAGAAATTATTTTATCAATGAAGATTGAACATATTTTTAGTACTTTCTCTTTAAAATTGATAATTGTGTTTTTAAAAATTATGAATCAATTAAAATTTGTAATATTTTTTGTTATTTTTAAATAATATATTTATTAATATTTATAAAATTTCAAAGTTTTCTAAAGTGAGTTCCTTCTGCTTAATTGCATACTAATACCATAAATTAAACAATTGTGTTATATAGACTAGGGCAGCTACTCATCAGAAAGTAAAAATTTCTAAATGGCAGGCAAATTTTGCATGCCATATACGAGTACTACATCGCTTCCGCACTGCTTCTGTTGTTGCTGTTCATCCAGGGTTTTGGTTGTGTAATATTTACATAGCGTTACATAGTGTTATGGGAAATAATAACATAATTCTTTATTCTATGATAACACAGCCCCACAAAAAAAAGTGGGGTATACTTTTGATGCGATATATCAGATCCGTAGTATTTTTGCCCGCTGATCACGAATCTGACTTCAGAATATCGCCATCACATCTCAATTTTTTTCTAACCTCAAAAAATAGGTAAAAATGTAAAAAAAAATTAAGAAAAATATACTCCTAAAAAATTGATTCAAGCTTTTTCATGAATCCAAAGATGTATTAATATGTATTCGGACACGCTAAGCTAATATTCATCGGTTGGATTAAGCCATACAGTTCTGTTTTCTTTTAACCTCAATAAATCAGACAGATATAGTGCTTCTCGAATGCAAAAACGATTTCAAATTAAAATTCAACCGATTCTTACCAAATTTGTACACGGGGGTTTTTTGGGTTGCTGATCATGAATCTGAGGTCGGATTTGCAAAATTAAAAATGGCGGATCCAAGATGGCGGACAAAATTTTTGAAAACCAATCGATTCCTACCAAATTTGGTATACAGTTGGGGAATCCTCAAACCTGATACTCTTAAACCCTAAACCCTGAAACCTTAGACTCCCACACCCTGTAGCCTCAAAAAATAGACCTCAATAACCCTGTAACTTTAAAAATGAAACCCAATAAACTCAAAACCAGGACTTTTAAACCATATACTCTCAAATAGTTGACCCTTAAGCCCTAGAATTGCGAAGGTTAGACCCGCGCCTAACTTTCCTTTTTTTGGCTGTATCTTGTTCTTTTTTCGCGAAAGACCTATTCAAAGGCTTTCTGCCCAAACGCTTTTGAGGACTTGTTTCTCTTTTTAGCGACCAGCAATAGTCCGCTAGCATATGGTCATCCCATCGTCCTTGATACCGATTTTCTATGATTTTCAGATCTTGGTGAAAATGTTCCCCTTGCTCCTCACTGTAGTCACCAAGATTATCTGGGAAATCATCGATGTGGGAGTCCAGGAAATGTAATTTTAGATTCATTAAGCAACCTAATGTTTGAAAATTTTTTACCATTTTCTCGACTATTTCTTTGTACTTAGGACTTTTATTATTTCCAAAAAGTTTGTTGCGGACTTCTTTAAAACTAAGCCAAGCAGCTTTTTCAACTTTATTCATTTTAGTAACAAATAATGAATCTTGAAACAATTTTCTTATTTGTGGCCCGTCAAAATACGCCTGCCTTAATTTTAGCTTCAGAAAATTTCGGAAATTTTTTATGCAAATATTTGAAACATGGGCCGTTTGTATCTAATACTCTCGTGAATTGCTTCATAAGTCCAAGCTTAATGTGAAGCGGGGGAATAAGAACTTTTCCTGGATCTACTAATGGTGGAAACAATAAATTATTTTCATCAGGAGTGAACGATTCTCTTGTTGACAAATTTTTTTTCTTATAATGACGTTCCCTGTCTCTGCTATTCCACAGACATTTATAACAGGGATAAAGTGTAAACCCTGACTGTTGGCCAAGCAATATTTTTACAATTTTCAGATCTCCACAAATTTTCCAGTTATGATCAGCATATTTTATTTTTATCAAAAGCTGCTTCATTTTTTCATATTGCTCTTCCATAACTGTGGAATGAGCAATCGGAATGGGAGCGTAAACGTTGGTATTATGCAGCAAAACTGCCTTAATGCTCCGTTTAGAAGAATCAATGAACAGTCTCCATTCTTCAGGATCGTATGAGTTATTTTGAAATTCATCCATTAGACCTTTTACATCGGTACAATATGAAAGTGACAATTCCTCGTCCATTGTGAAATATTTTCGAAATTCTTCATCTCTGTTTCTATAATAAGAAATCGTAGCTTCTGGCTTAAGTAAATGTCTTTTCTTTAAAAAGGAAGCAAGATGCTCTGAACCATCTTTGGATAAGCCTAAATCTCTCACTAGATCACTAAGTTCTGACTGTGATACGAGTATTGACTGTGATTTACGGTTGTATGGTAGAAATTCTTTATCTGTCTCACTAGTATATGATAGGTTGTCACTAGAACATTCATTAGTAACAGTGTTTGAATCTTTTTCGACAGTCTCAATGTTTTCGGCATGAACTGATAAGGTGAAATCATTTGTTTCCATAACATCAGCATCAAGTCGGTTCAGGAGGCGGAATTAGTTTAGTTGGTCTTGTTACTGTCGAAACATCGTTATAAGTAATAGTGCTTTTATTTTTTTCGGTTATGCCTAGATACAACATTCATACAAAAGTAGCAATCATTTTCACTGTATGGTCTATTCCATATTGCTGGTCTGGAATATTTAATCGCCTTCTTATTGATGTACAACATTATTTTGCAAGAACTGCAAATGATGTGGGGAACCCAATCTGTATCCTGGTGCTGTATTTCAATGTTAAAACAATCCTTATATAAGGTTTTAATCTTATCCGTTATCGGTGACCCCATTTTACTCAATACGTGTTGACAGCAAATATAACAAAATGAATCACTGTTTTTATCGCACTTATGAAAAGTCTTGTACCGTGAGACCGTTTTCTTGTAGCATTATACTCTACATGAGCCAAGTCCCCCCACACATGAAGAGCTACGGTCGCTGGATGACGACGGCTGCGGGCCCGCTTTCCCACCCTGACCAACCGCCGATACTGGGTTTCCGAGTCCCTGCATCGTAATTCTCTTTCTTCTACCTGCCATGACGGCATCTAAGCCGTTATCCAGGGACTCTGCCGGCTAATGGAGTAACACCGTTGCCCACCGTCACCACGTGGAGGTGCCCTGGATGCAGGTAGAAGAATAAAAATCGACCGATGAATTTTCTCGGCGTTCAAAATGGCGCGAAAACATCTGCCATCTTGAATTTTGCAAATCCAACCTCAGATTCGTGATCAGCGACCCAAAAAATCCCCGTGTACCATGAAGAAGCTTGAATCAATTTTTTTGCATTCGAGAAGCACTATATCTGTCTGATTTATTGAGGTTAAAAAGAAAACAGAACTGTATGGCTCAATTCAACCGATGAATATTAGCTTAGCGTGTCCGAATACATATTAATACATCTTTGGATTCATGAAAAAAGCTTGAATCAATTTTTTAGGAGAATTTTTTTTCTTAATTTTTACTAATTTTTACCTATTTTTTGAGGTTAGAAAAAAATTTGAGATGTGATGGCGATATTCTGACGTCAGATTCGTGATCAGCGGGCAAAAATACTACGGATCTGATATATCGCATCAAAAGTATACCCCACTTTTTTTTTTGTGGGGCTGTGTAATAGTTGAACTGAAAAAAAATACTGTAACTATAATAAAATATACTATGTAATATAAAGTATCTTTTTCTATCTCCATAACATCGTAAAAATTGACTTTTTTTTATATTTCCTTAAAATTATAAGCAGCGATATTCTAAATGAAAAAGTTAGCTTCTCTTTTTGTTTAATTACACAGGTCCACAAAAAAAGGTATTGTTCTTGGACAAAGGTCGTATGGAAGACATTTATTCTGATGTTCTGAAACCTATCTTACTACCAGAATGCTCAAATGTACCTGAAATTTGTTTTTCGTGAGACTTTTGAGTTTGTAGTAAAATATCGATGTTGTAGCTTAAAATAAACATCAAATTCGGTTTCAGTTCATTAAAATACATAGGGATATCTTAATTAGATCAAGAAATATTTACTCTGCCTTAGTTTTTGTAAAAAAGTTAATTATTTTTATGCATTTGTTCTCTTAATGTATTTTCAGATACTGAAATCTGATGAAAAAAAAAAAAAAAAAAATTGGGGACATTTGTGCATTTTGGTGATAAGGTAGGTTTGATCTTTGTCCACGAACAACACCTTTTTTGTGGACCTGTTAGATATAGAATATCTTTTTTATTCAAAAAATCTTTTCTTGTGCATATTGAGCGACGTTTGTAAAATACATAAAGGATGTTTTTTATTTTAGTTGGGTTTTTTTAACGGATTATGAGATGCACCAAGATAATCAATATACTTCGCCAAATAGTAGTAGGTCATCTTGTAGTAAATTAAATACTCGGTTTCACCGTTTTTGCAGAATTAAATTGAACTAAAATAATTTTATCGTTCGAACCGAAATTAAGAATCGAGAAAATGGGTGTATTTTCCTGGCCATCTAATTTTTGTATAGAATATATTCTGTGGAGTGATTTATTTCAATAAGTTCTATAAGCTACTAAGAAAGTAACCTTAACTTAAGGAAATTTAAGTTTTAAAGTAACTATTTCTTGTGGCCCGTAAAAAATAATTAGTGTTTCAATCAATTAATTAAAAGAATGCTTAAAAGAGCGTTATTACTCTCAATTATTGCATTGACTACTAATCACATATTCCTATGAAAATTGTTTTTAAAATTTTGATATTTTTTACTTATCGTTAACCTGACGCTTCTTAAAAAACGAGCTATACAAAATTATTTCAAATCTTCCACTCTTAATTTGACTTGCAAACGTCCTTGATATTCTCTAATGGACTTTCGTCTTTGGCTTGTTAGGGTTTAAGGTTCGGAGAGGCATTTAGACCAGAGGGAACCTTATTACGAAAATGATTTAACGTCAAGTTAATGTCAATTGGTGGTAATGCGATTAAATATGTTTTCGTTGGTGATGGCAGTCAGGCTATGCAGGCCGACTTCAGATGTTTATTCTCCTCGAGAATGAGATGAACACTGTCTCCTATGCCTGGTCCAACATGCGTCGATAGGTTTCGTCAGAGTCCACCGTCCCTCAATCCATTCAAGTTCGACCGTAAATATACGTTCTGTTAGAAAACTAACTAGGGGAAATTGTGATCATCGTCAATCTTTTATCAAAAAAATTCGAGAAATTTGCAAATACAGAATGACCAACAAAGATCCCATGAATGTTATATGCCATGCCTTTACTCCTACAACTATAGCTTTTGAGCCGCCTATAGTCTTCATCAAGTAGGCTTTAGGCAACGGTATCGATCGTGAAGATCCGAGTACCGTGGAGAAGTCAAGTTGGAATGACTCTCACTGGCTTATAGCAATCATGGTACCTTAAATAAACTAGCTACTACTCGTTTGGCAAGATACAGACCCTTGTGCCATGAGATTTTCTAACTTCGAAAAACTGTCAACTATATAAACCTAACATTGTTAGGAAGGATAAACTAAATCGATATTCCGAAATAAAATTTCGAAATATGGTTTGTTACTTGATTGGTCACTACAACAGAAAGTCGAGAAATTTGCAAATGCAATGTTAGGTTTATATAATTGAGCAGTTTTTCGAAAATCTGATGGCGCAAGGGTTTGTATCTTGCCCAACGAGTAATATCTCGTCTATTTAAGGTACCATGATTGCTATAAGCCAGCGAGAGTCATTCCAACTTGACTTTCCACGGTACTCGATCGGATCTTCACGATCGATATCGTTGCCTTAACCCTACCTGATGAAGGGTATAGGCTCAGAAACTATAGTCGTAGGAGGAAAGGCGTGGAATATAGCATTCATGGGATCTTTGTTGGTCATTTTGCATTTGCAAATTTCTCGACTTTCTGTTGTAGTGACCAATCAAGTAACAAACCATATTTCGGAATATCGATTTAGTTTGGTCAATATCTGTGTAGCAGCAGGACGTAATATGTAGTCTAGCCAAAGATACTTAAATAAATATTGTCCCCTGCCGAAGGCCTCACGCATGCTATATCGGCACAATCGACGGAGCTAGGACTGCCCCTTCGTCCTTGACTTACCTGATATATAGAAAAATACTCAGATATATTTACCTACTGATGACGGCGAATTTCCTCTCTTTATACACCCGAAAATTACCTAAGAAAACGAATTCAACTGGAATCATTTGATACTTATAATATATTACAGGCGATGCATGTGATTAATTCAATCCTTCTTCTCTTCAATCATTCTTTACTTAAATTAGAATTGTTAGTGTAAAACAACTCGAGTAACCAATCGGTCACTTGAGCAGCGAATATTCACATACTGAATGTTGCCGAATATTTTCAACACTAAAAGTAACGGTAAATTGGCGTAAAATGTTACTGTAATCTTTTGTATCGCTTCTTTTTGCAATCCTTTTTGTTTCATATTTAAATACGTATTTAGCCTTAGGTTATTTGTTTATATTTTCTCTTTTAATATTGAAATGTATTGTATTATTTATTAGCAGAGCCGAAATATTTCCAATTTATATGAAATGTTAAATTCATAATTTAAATTATTGTGATTTATGTAACTAAGTAATAATTAAATTGGTATATATTATGTTTATAAAATTATCTCTAAAATATATAATTATTAGGTGTTTTTAAATAATTTCAGTTAAATTTCTAGTATAATTATAGTAATTTAATTTCTTTTATATAGTGTAAAAATGTATATTTGTAACTAATAAATACCTTTACTTAATTTTTCTAAAACTCTGCAAGTATTGTTGTCTGTTGCCCGTAAACCTTCTTCCGATAATTTGAGTAGAATTGCAAAGGTAATGTCAACTAACGATCGAAGATTATAATGCTAACCGACTACGGTAAGTGGTAACAGGTAGAAAATACAGTGAACCTGGCTATGACGACCGTTAAGGGTAACGTTATCTGACGACAGTGGACGGCCACACTCACTAATGACGGTAAACCTGAACATAATTAACGACGACAAACAGTGACTCCAACTGAAGAGGGTTAACGCTATAATATTGGCAGATCTCGATCTCTCAGGTAACTCTAAAGAACGACAAGCAAAGGGAATATGTTCCAGATATTCTGGTGATGTGAGGTAGATGAAAGACTTGTTTGGTGTGGTATACCACTTGATCTGGTTTCTATCCTGGTCCTCGATAAGGATAGAAGATCTGATTTGGTTCTTGTTGTGGTTTCTGGTCCGGTTCTATGTGTAGTCTGAGGTGCTGGTACTTAGTGGACCAATTATTTCGTTCGAATCACAGTCTGGCGGGTTTATAAGCGCAAAAGCTTGGTGGGAAAGAGATTATGAGATGTATTTGTTTACTCAGGGTGATAATAATGCACCGTTAGTATTATATTACGCTAGGAAACAGCTTGGAAAATTGAAAAATTATTTATAATAAGCAAGATCCAACTCAAATGACATTTTTGTCAGGTTGTTGCTTTCTTGTAGTTTCTATAATTTGTCCTTTTGAAAAATTAGTGAAAGTAATTTGGAATATTTTGTAATGTTAAAGTTTCTCACTAAAGCTGGCAATGGACCAAAAAGTAATCATGAAAGGTTAACAGCAACGAAGATCCATTTTATTTTAAGCAAAATTTTGGTTTTAATAGTTTCGATCGAGACTTAATTCAGGATGACCACAGGCTTTTTTATTAGTTCCTACTGTCAGATCAACGAATTAAGATTCCGAAGCATGCTAGAGTAGCTGTATAATTAGAAACTACAGATGTCCAGATTATGTATGAAGATTTAAAGATAAAAAAGTCCCTGTAAGATAGATTTAAAACTTCTTGCAGAACAGAAACTGACTAGGAAAGAAATTTTTCAAGAGAATTTAGACGAGACTTGTATTGGAATCCTTCCACGAAGCAGGAGTCGACGAAATTGGCTCATAAGTGCTGCTACTCTCTGGGATCTACAGCTAATGGAGAGGAAATACATTATAAAACCTTAAACAGGTCATTAGAGAAATTCACGGAAACTTTGCGGTTGCACGGCAATTGCTGGTTTCATAAGACTCGTACAATCCAAGCCATTGTCGAAAATTGTAGATTACAACAGTCACTCTATAGCCTTGATTTATCGCTCTGCGTTTCATTCTTGTTCAAACATCAGAGGAAAGACGTTCTAGGCTAAAATTGTTCCTTAGGTGATGAAAAGCTCGGTAGTAATGTTGAAAAATATATTTTTTCTTAAGTTTAGCAACTTTTTCTTATAGGTAGCTAGATAACTTCCATATATATATATATATATATATATATATATATATATATATATATATATATATATATATATATATATATATATATATATATAATATATATATATATATATATATATATATATATATATATATATATATATATATATATATATATAAAATATATATATATATATATATATATATATATATATATATATATATATATATATATATATATATATATATATATATATATATATCATTATAAGCCTGGTGGTAATATGGTGGATGTAGTCCTTCCCCCCCCATGAATTTCGATCTCAATCTATTTGCATGTAACTATGTTGTTATTAGTGCTGGTCAATATTTTTTGTCTTACTTTTATCCATCTTAAGACCACTTTTCTTTGAGTAGTAATTTAACTCATTTATCATTTCTTGTAACTCATGTGGATTACCACCGATGACTACAATATCATCTGCAAATCTTAAATGACTCAGATACACACCATCTATCTTTAGGCCCTTTTTTGTCCAATCTAGTTGGCGGAATACGTTTTCTGAAGCTGTAATAAATAGCTTAGGAGAGATTGTATCTCCGTATCTTACATTTCTTCCTATTTGTATTTGTTCTGTACTGGGTTTTATGTAAATCTTTGCGTTTTCATATATATGTTTGAGTAGGGTGGTGTATCTAGAATCAATTCAACAGTCTTTCAAGCTATTGATGACTGCCCACATTTCGACAGAATCAAAAGCCTTCTGATAGTCTATGAAGGCTATGTAGAGTTTGAAACTTTATTCATTGCTCTTCTCTAGGATATTTCTCTCATTGACCAGCCTATTCGCATGGTTGGTAGGAATTACTAATATATAATAAATAAATATAATAATTCTTGTATCTTCCCCATGTACTAACTAACTGGCCTGAACTAATGAGATACCATTCTAGGACTCGTTTCGATCTCTCAGATAGATATCAGCGAGGAAGTGTCCGGTGTTCTGCTGCAGCGATGTCATGGCAACCTTGAACCCTTTTCGTAAGACGTCGTACGTCGTTAGCGAACCTAAAACAGCAACGTTGGTGGTAGTAACTGAAACAATGCAGTAAAAAATTATACCAACTAAAACTTAAATATAGACTTTTTGCAGCTAGACGGTAAGAAATGTAAAAAATTATGTAACTTATCGTGATAAAACAACACAACGTAAACACGCTGATGTAGATATCGACTTCATATAGCTGTTGATATCCAGTAGATTGAAATGCCTCCTAAAGTAGCACTTTATAACGAGTGCGCCTAGGGGTGCCCCGTTATTGTTGATGCTTTGGTAATTTCAATTCAATTACTGACAATTCTTGTCCGCTAAGCCATTAAAAACTCGTTCTTCTTATAAATTAATGAAAGTTAAACACTCGCTCACTTTAAATAAATTGTTTTTAATATTGCGATAAGGGCTGAGATTTTATGAATCAGCATATTTTATGGGAATATCAATTAAAATTGATAGAAGCAATTTTAGATGTTACCTCTTTTTTTCGAATTACAACTTTCCTACCAAAAAATTAGCCATTTACAATTTGTCGACTGGAATATTCCATTCCATTATCTAATCTTTAATATTTTACAGAGAATTAAACTTGGATAACAATGTCATAGAAAATAGAAATCGAATCATAAATAATGGCATTGACATTGCAGATAGTATTTTAATTTCCGGTAAAATGAACGGAACATTCCTTTTCCTTTATATTTGTGTTGGCAAAATGCTGTTGCCATCGCGTTTGGTATTAGCCAGTTTAATGGTTTATTGTTAACAATTTTCATTGATAAAGTATAGAAACTTGACATCTTAATTTCCTTTTAGTTTACTAAATATATCCCGTTGTTAAATGTTTTTTTTTTGCACTGTTTTTGTAGGAGGTAGTTTTAGATAAGTCCATAACTTTTAGTCTTTACAATGTTTTTTGGTAAGAAGGCAGAAAAATTATGAAATATTATAATTGGTACCAATCTGCTAAATGGAAAAAGAACTCTAGGAACTTTTTTAAAACATTTCCTTAGTGTGTTTATTGTAAAGGGTGTTTTTTTATAGAGGTATAGAACTTTGAAATGGAATAAAACAAAGATGAATTTTTTAAATTGACATGAAATTTACTTTATTCGAAAGATAATCTTCTGGCATTATAATTTAAATATGACTTCTGGCATATGACCGCCATGGCTGGCTCGGACGTAGTCTAATCTGGAGGTCCAATTTTCGATGACTTTTTCCAACATTTGTGGCCGTATATCGGCAATAACGCGGCGAATGTTGTCCTCCAAGTGGCCAATCGTTTCGGGCTTATCGGCGTAGACTAGCGACTTCACATATCCCCACAGAAAATAGTCTAGCGGCGTTAAATCGCACGATCTTGGAGGCCAATTCACGGGTCCGAAACGTGAAACTATGCGGTTACCAAACGTTTCCTTCAATAAATCAATTGTGGCACGAGCTGTGTGACATGTTGCGCCATCTTGTTGAAACCACAGCTCCTGCACATCATGGTTGTTCAATTGATGAACGAAAAAGTCAGTAATCATGGCTCTATACCGGTCACCATTGACTGTAACGTTCTGACCAGCATCGTTTTTTACAGAAGTACGGACCAATGATTCCACCAGCCCATAAAGCACACCAAACAGTCAGTTTTTCTGGATGTAACGGTGTCTCAACATATACTTGAGGATTATCATCACTCCAAATACAGCACTTTTGTTTATTGACGTATCCATTCAAACAAAAGTGAGCTTCATCGCTAAATAAAATTCGCTTATGAAAATCGGGGTCAACGGCAATCTTGTTTTGGGCCCATTCACCGAATCTACGCCTTGCTAGGTGATCGTGTGGCTTCAATTGTTGCACGAGTTGGATTTTGTAAGCACGCAAACCAAGATCTTTCCGCAAAATCTTCCATAAAGTGGATGGACACATATCCAATCCTGTGCACGATGGCGGATAGACTGATTCGGGTCTTCCTCTACGCTACGCTCTACAGCAGCAATGACTTCTTCTGTACGCACTGTACGACGTCTCTGTGGATGCGTATTATCATTTAGAGTAAACGTGGTGCGAAAACGTTTCATAGTTAATCGAATTAATTGCTCTGATGGACGATTATGTCGACCGTAAAATGGACGTAGTGCGCGATACGTATTTCGAACAGAACCATGATTTTTAAAATAAATTTGCACAATTTGGAAGCGTTGTTCAGGCGGCAGTCTATTCATGTTGAAATGCCAAACCAAACTAAACATAAATCACTTGACAGCTGACAAAATGGCCGCCAGTTAAAAAAGTGTTGTCAACTTAAAGTTTTATACCTCTATAAAAAAAACACCCTTTAGCTCTGACAACTACCTATCTGAACATGCTAAGGATGTTTCCGATATCATTTTATGCATCCTAGAAACTTGCATTTGTTTTCCGATGAAACACGTTTCTAATTGATACAATATTTCATTGCCTTGGTAACTACACCAAATTATTTTAATTGATACACTATTTTTATTGGATATTTTAGTTTCGTGGCCTGCGGAAATCATACCGAAAGATTGCTTAATAAAAATTGACCAAAAAGTAAATAATTTTCGAAAGAATTGCAAAAAAATGTATTTTTTTTTCTCGGGCTTTGTGTATGAGTGTAGTGGAAGTAGTTTACGTCGAATGTAGTATGGGGCCTGTGCGAAATTAAGCGGGAAGAACAAATATCGACAGTAAGTAAATAAATACGACACACTGAGAGAATAATGAATAGGAATCGAATATCTACTGTAAGTAGTTATCTTTTTCTTATACGTTAAAGTTTTTGTTTAATAGTAGTGAAGAGTGGCATCATTATGAACAATTTCTCTTAACTACATATTGCTGATCTCATGCTCCTCAGCTAGTTTTTTGCGTAGTAAGGTATATTATGTAGGAATAACCGGTCAAGTGCAAGTCGAACTTGCACAATTAGTGTTCCGTACGTTGATTGCTTTTAAAATAAAAAAAAGTTACGGTGGTGTAAAATGATCAGTGACTTCACAAAACACACACCCTAATGGAGTTTTCAACAAAGTTTGTTTCCAATCTTTAATAAATACTGATGACCTTGAAATTTTTGATTTTTTATATACCAAATAAATTATTAAAGGTAATGCACTCGTGATAATTTTCGTTTAGTCTACACCCCGTGGAGGATATTCCAGA
This sequence comes from Pachyrhynchus sulphureomaculatus, assembly GCA_019049505.1. Lineage (NCBI taxonomy): Eukaryota > Metazoa > Arthropoda > Insecta > Coleoptera > Curculionidae > Pachyrhynchus > Pachyrhynchus sulphureomaculatus. The sequence goes on along the minus strand of CM032454.1, from coordinate 50,197,175 downwards.
TTTTTTCCAAATTTTTTGATCAGTACTTTTCAAGATAAGGTGGGAGGAGAGCGATTTTTCGCGATTTTTTAAAAATAATACAGAGAAAAATGAGCCCAAGTATTACATTATATATATATTTTTTACTCGTGTTTTCACAAGTTTTCGTTTGACACCACACTCGACGGCCTAGTAAAAAAAATTTTTTTTCACTTCCGATTTCACCCCCCAAAACTAGCCCCTTATGTCAAAATTTAACTTTCAAAACTACACGGCTCTGATGAGATAATCAATTCCTATATTATTACCAAATTTCAACTTTCTATGACAAATAGTTTCGGAGAAAGTCGGGTGTGACAGACAGACAGACAGACACCGAAGTCATCTTGTAAGTGTTCCGTACGGAATACTAAAAAAGAAGAAGAATAATATTTTCTCGAGATACTTCTCTTATTCTAGACTTACCATTTTTTATAAAAGCAATAATATACCCGTATCATATAAAAGATGTAATATTAAGATACTTTTCATTTTTTTTTTTAAATGTCATCTAAATTTGAATTTGCTGATCACTACTTGATACCTTATCCCTGTGATCGTTTCGATGTGTTGCCGAATACATTTTTTTATTGTACCATGCAGCGAGAATTGTTACCTTAAACTTTAGTGTTGAGATATCCCCATTAGAAAAAGTCCCTCATCCTCCAATCATCGTCAAATATATATATTGTTGATAGAATAAGCGAAAAATAATTGATTTTCGTATTGTCCCTTGATCTTAGGAGCATTTATTTTCTCTCTCGATCCTTTCGCCCCCATAAGATTATCGGTAATACTATGCAGTTGCTGCCTCAACACTCAATCTCCAAGCATCTCGATCCTGCGCGACTTGACTTGACTCGTGCATACCCATCTCAAGGAGAGATCTTACTTGGTCGGACCATATTGCCGGAGACCGTCCCCTTGTTCTTTTACCTTCTACCTTCCCCGTTACTACAAGCTTTTCCATTTTTTTTTTATGGGTCTAGCACACGTGCTGCAGGGAAGTCCCTAAAGCGCTCCAGTGGCGGCACGAGTGCGGAAAAAGCGATTCACGTTGTTCTTGAATCGCTGTAAATTGTACTCGGTGGGAAACACAGCGCTGGGCAAATTGTTCCAAAGGGATGACGTTCTCCATATAAAAGAATCCTTGAAAAGCGTTTTACTCGGAGTAACAAGCTGAACCTCATACGGATGCGAAGCACCAGCGCGACGTGTATTTTTAACATGCACCGCTTTAGGAGGAATTAAGCGGGCTACAGCCTTCGAACACTTTTCCATGAAAATACTTGTAGAACAGACTCAAGTCGCCAACCGTTCTTCGATGTTCCAGCGAATCAAGGCCGCCGGTCAATTCCGGGTCCCCAATCAGACGGACCGCTCTTCTCTGAACAGAATCCAACAAATGCAGTGTATGTTTGGGAGCAGAGCCCCAAACGTGGGAGCAGTATTCCATAGTTGGTCGAATTTGGGCTTTATAAAGAATTAACAGTTGCTGTGGGGTGTAAAGCTTTCTGGTTCTAAATAATATTCCCAACTTTTGAGAAGCTCTCCTTGCTATGCCTGCAACATGTTCATGCCAAGACATATTTGCTCCCAAACTAACGCCCAACAAATTGAGCGACGATGCTAGGGGAATGGAGTGCCCCGCCATGGCATCCACTTTCCTCATAATGTGACCAAAATATTTCAGGTACTGTCTATTAATTCTATTTGAAAGTCGGTCATTTATACCAAGTTCTTCAAGAATAGATACATTAGTACGGTGTTCGCTTTTCAGACATTAGTGAGTTTGATGGTCGAGTTTCCAACCATTGCTAAACATCTTCTTACTTCCGCTTCACAATCACCATTGTCAGTCATGAGGGATCCCAAATGGTTCAAATGGTCTACACACAGTAAAACCAGCAATTTTATTTTTGTGTGACAGATCTTCATTACAACTAACAATCATTACTTTGGTCTTCGCTCTATGAATTGTCAATCCATAGTTTTTGCTAGTGATTTCCAGGCGCTTCATAGTTGATTCCAGGTCTTGTATTGAAGTTGCAAGTATAACAGTATCGTTCGCATATCTAAGGTTACTTAACTTTTTTCCACCGATTCTCACACCCCCACTCCAGCCATCCAAAACAGACCTCATTATAGGTTCACTATATATGTTAAAAGGTAAAGGTGAGAGAATACAGCCCGGTCTGAGGGCGGCTTCTACGATAAAGGGATCGAAAAAAGAATTATTCAGTTTAAGTTATGTTCTCATATAAGGATTGGATAAGGTTTACAAGATGTGTAGGTGGTTCCATGTTGATTAGAATCGACCAGAGTTTGTTCCATTATATGCAGTCGAAAGCCTTAAAGTAGTCTATAAAACAAATATAGGTTGTTATTTGGAATTCCCTGACTTTTTCTATTATCTGGCGTATGTTGAGAATTTGTTCTCTAGTCCCTCTTCCTAGAATGAAGTCTGTTTGTTCGGTAGATCTTTGCTGCAGCAGACAACTTTTGAGTCTTTCATTTAGGATCCAGAGAAACACCTTAGCAGCGTGTGACACTAGAGCGATTGTTCTATAGTTTCTGAAAACCAAAAGGGATTCTTTCTTACGCAAGGGTATAAATGCAACTTCATACCAGTCTTTCGGCCATCTTCCAATCTTCCGTACCTCAACACAGTTGATATATCATAGTCACCGAGACTTCTTTCATCATGTTTATTATTTCCGCAGTGATTCCGTCAGTACCTGCTGCTTTTCTATTCTTTAACCTTTGAATAGCCTTCCTGACTTCAGACTTAAGAATACATGGCTCTTGTTCTAGTGCGGCTTCTTTGTCGACCCTGCAGTCACCCACTAATTGAGCCACAAAAAGTTCTTCCAAATGTCAATGATTCCAGGCTTGTCGGTGACTGTTTTACCTTCCTTATCTCTGATTATTTGTGTTTTAGGTTTGAATTCTTTCGATAGATATTTTACCTTTTCATAAAGTTCTTGTGGTCGATTGTTCGTAGCATGTTGTTCTAGGTCTTCCCATATATTTACGAGCTACCTTGATTTCTTCATTGATTGATCTGATTGTGTCTTGACGATCCGATGTGTTGTTTATTAAAAACATATTTCTTCTTGTTTCAATAAGCTTTAGGGTATCGTTGGTCATCCAATGTTTTTGTATTTTTGCCGAGGATTGTGTAGCAGCATTTGTTATCCACTTCTTAATATCTGTCCAAGTTTTGTCTATATCTTTTGTGCCTTCCGGAATGTTAAAGTTGATTATTGTTTGGAAAAGAATACTGTCTGACACTGTAATTCTCTTATTTGTTTTTTTAGGGGTGGCTAGTTTTATTCTCATATGTGCCTTTAATAACTTGTAATTTGAATCACATACCGCGCCTGAGCGGAATCTTACATTCAATATAGATGCCCTCCATCTAGAGCAAATCAGGATATTATCAACTTGATTTTTGTAGTCCCTGTCCGGTGACACCGAGGTGGAAAGTAGTCTTGGGAGATGATTGAAGGTGGTATTAATGATAGCTAATAGCAAGCTGAAGTAGGCGATCTCCACGTTCGTTTCTAACACCAAGCCCATATTTTCCAATGATATTCCGAATCTGGTCATTGTCAACTGTACAGCCAATTTTGGCATTAAAGTCTCCAATCACCATTCTGTTCTCTTTTGATGGAATTTTTGTACAAATTTCTTCAATCTTAGTATAGACTTCTTCAATTACTTCATCATGATCAAGAGAGTGATGTTGGCAGGTACCCTTGTATGACATGCAGGTTTACTGGTTTTGCCGTAGTGGTTATTTTAATCAGGCGATCATTGACAGGCAGATACTCCTTGACACATTTAGCAACGTTGTTATTAACTACCATGGCTACGCCGTTTCTGCCTGTAGTTCCACTCGACATATGGTATAGACCGTATTTAATCCGTTTGAAAATGTCCAGTGCCTTTCTAATGGATCTCAGAAACCCCACATATTTATATGTTCTCACGTTCAAGTTCGTTTTCCAGAATATGAAGTTTCATCACAGTAAACACACTATACAGTAGCGAAACTCAATGATAACCGCATAGGAAAATCAGGTTCGTTTTCAGAAGGTCACGTGGCAATCCGCCATGTTAAAAGTGGACCAGCGCGAGATTTGAAATATAAATAAAGTTGTGTAAAGTTTCACCATTCAAAATCATAGATATATAATGCAGCATGAGTAATATAAAAAAAATACAATTGAATGGAGCACTTTGTTAGAAAAGAAATGAATACAGGTGAAAAACTTGATAGGAAGGTATTTGATGGAATTCTTCCTATTCAACTTCAGTTTTTAATAACCTTATCCAAAAATTCAAAAGTCTATCAAAGTTAAACGTCACTTTTTGAGGTTAAAGTTTTATTTACATCATTTTTCAAGTAAATTTGTGATTAAAGATGTTTTTTTTAAGAACTAAATTAATTTAATTTTAACATACGTAATACCTAATGCTATTTTTCTTGTACCGTGAATTGTCATTACTACGATGTCAACATCTTCTAAAATAAGAGCATTTTTTTCTAAGCAGTGTTGTGTTGTTTGGTGTGATAGATCTCTTGTTAATTAAAAAACACTGTATCTACTTTTTTGGTACTTATTTTTTCTTAAACTACAAAACTATATTGTGTAACTTCGAGAAAGGTTAATATAATATTAATGAATTATGAACGTATATGTATAGACCTCTATTTTCTATATGAATGATTCTTAGAGGTTCTATACCTTTTTGTGTTCTGTTATCCGTATTACTTTTTGATAACGTAATTAACGCTTGCTTTTATTTTACAATGAATTAATATTTAGATCAAAGAGTCAATACAGTAATTTCCTAATTATATGTACATACGATACTTAGTTATGACCAAGCTGACTTGTCAATTACAACTATGTTGGGAATGTGGAATCTTTGGCACAATGACACTACTCAGTATATATCACCACTACACCAAACACTTTATTTTTGCACTCGACGCGCGTTTGGCTAATCATATTAGCTTCATTAGGAGAAATGATTGACTCATATATACTGAGTATTGTCAATTACAATTTAAAAGGAAAATAACTATATTTAATTTATAGTATAGGTATACAACAATAGAAATAAGTTCTTTATAGGAGGAATATTAATAATGGGTAACTAAATCTTCAAAATTTTAATAGTAACCATAATTACCATAAAATGGACTTCGATTAAGTGTACTGTCCATTTAACGAACTTATTTTGAGAATATTTTACCCTCTGGCACACATCGGCTGACAAAATCATATTACAAAAATTTCTTTGGAATCACATTAAAATTTTTCTTATTTTAATAGCATATTTGATTCAATAATCGATTTATATCAGTTATTTCAATAATCCCATTCACCAGTGGTTTTGTGATCTCAACACAACACTTAATATTTACACTTTCAAACCCAGCTTATAAGAAAATAAAATATACTGTCTAAAATTTGAAAATAATAAATATGTTGTTATAGGTTCTGTATTCTTTACAGTATATTCAAAGAAACTTTTGAAAGATTGGCATGAAAAAGGAGCAATGTAATTTATAGAGAAAAATCGAAAAAAAAAATCACTTTCAGAGTATTAATTGTACTTGCATTAAACAGGGTTAAATTTATCAGGTTTATTATTAGAAAAGATGTGTCAAACAATTAATACAGATGAAGTTATTGAAAATTAGAAGCCTCTTGAGAATACACCTTTTAGAAAAAAATATGTTTTATTTATAATTTAGACAAATATACATAGTTTTAAATAACTGAATACTAGTTTTCACAAAAATAAATATTTCTAAAAACCAGAATTTAGAGGATTATTTATTAATCATAAAAAAATTACACAGGCACACAAAAAAAGTTTTTCACTACCGAACGGACCGCTATAAGTATATGTATCTGAGGTCAGAATTGAGCAATCACGTCCGGATTTTTAAATAACCAGCCGAACTAAGTTTAGAAATAAATTTCAAGCTTTAATGACCAAATCACTCTACCAATACGAACGTTTTATTAAATCAATCAAGGTTCCGTGGAAGGCCGTCTCTTGAGCAAGTACGCCTAAAAAAAATGTACATTAGTAATAATAATATTGTTTTATGCATATGTATTTTTTCAAAAATGCATTTAAGATAGTGAAAAGATGTCTTGTGAAAGCAAGCAACAGAGGTTTATTAAAATAAAATCAACAACTCCAACAACTTTAATCGCATACCATGATTTCTATGAAATCATTGTTTCAACTAAAAACAGAGGAACTGCAAAAAAAAATCATTAATGCAGCAACTTAAACTTTGATGATTACATGTGATGCAAATAAAGCATAATTAAATTTAGTTATTTAGAATAATAGTCTTAGCGCACCCTGATTGAGTTGGGAATTTCTTATTTGCAAATTTTAGAGCATAAAAAAGTGTGACTCGAGCAAATAATTTGCGAAAAATAGTGAAGTCACTGATCATTTTATACCTCCGTAACAAAATTTTTTATTTTAAAAGCAGTTAACGTACGGAACACTAATTTGCGCAAGTTCAACTTTCACTTGACTGTTTTTTTTTTCAAAGATTACAGTAAAAAAGCGTCCAGTTTTTCCAAACATTTGGTGTAATAATTGATGTGCAATACCTGAATTATTTTGCATTCCATTCATCGCTCCACGGCCTGTTTCAATAGGTAACTCATCTGCAGGAACTCCAATATCAATGTCAGTTAATAATTGATCTACACGGTTTTCTAAAATATCCAACTCTGATCCTATATTAACATCTGGATATGCATGGTCGAATAAACGATTTTTCAAATCATTTTTAAACATTTTCTGAGAAAAATGTGAGGCCCTTATTTTATATTTTTTGCACAAATTTTCAATTGGACAATTAATGACGTGTTTAGTTGCTGCAAGCCAAATCTTTGCCCTATAACCAAAATAAATCAATTTATCCGCGTACGATTTCTTAGGCAATTGATATTCTTTAATTAAATCACTTACCTTTCAACATCTTTGGGGAAGAAGAAGAAACTAACGCCCCGCGTACAGTTTGAATTATTTTTGCAATTCTCAACGGCACAACAATAACCTCCTTTCCCTATGATTGTATAAATTGTTTCTCAACCTTTTCGATTCTCTTCACTTACAAACGTTTTTAACTCTCTTTTTTTACAAACTCTCTCTTCCTTGTGTCTTTATATTCATATAAACTGCAGTCACATCAAGAAACGATGGACAATATATTTCCAAAGACATTCCAAGATCGGATGTAAACACTGAGCGGCCATTTTGAAAAAGGACCTGTCGATGCACGCGCCGTCAAAATCTCGTCACTAAATTGGAGCTCAGTTTCGCTACTGTAGTATGTTTACTGTGGTTTCACTGTCTGTAGGACTCCCGTTACGTTCCAGGTATCCATTGTGACGCAATTGTAACTGTACTCTTCCAATAACCCATTTCACATGCGGTGCCTGGTCGCTCACATCTGCATGCCCGGTAGCCAACTTCACACTGGTCAGCTCGGAACCAACACAGCGCCGATCGTTAGTCGGGTCGCATAGCCAATCCATTTTACATAGTGCTCTCGTGGGAAAATAATCAGGTGGTTTCCCCTTGCTGCCTGATCCTATGCCGTTGACCAGTTACTTAGTTCTTCCGCCTCAAGGACAAAAGGTCTTCGCCCGTATCCCTGGGTTTTCAGCAGAACTTAGCCAATTACTTATAAAATAGGGCCTACCCCAGCGACGAGGATGCACCTGCTGGAAATTACCTGCGTGGAATTAGACGAGATATCTCTGTTTCCCACAGGCCGGGTTAAGGTTCATGTGTGTGTCCATGAACAAAAGCAAAGCAGGAGCATTTAATACTATGTCAATAAATTCTCTCTTCATATCTGAACCTTGTACAGATATGAAGTATTAAAACGAGGTGTATTTCTAGCATGCACTGCTCTGGGAGTGTGAGTGACAAAACACATCTAAATGAGTTTTCATCAAAATTTTTTTTCGGATCTTTACTGAAAACTGATGACCTTGAAATTTTTGTTTTTCTTATGTACCAGATAAATTATTAAATTTTGTGATAATTTTCGTTCAATCTACTGTGGAGAATATTCCAGATTTTTTTCCAAATTTTTTAATCAGTACTTTTTGAGATAAGAGGGGGAAGAGCAATTTTCCGCAATTTTTTAAAAATAATGCAAACAAAAGCGTGCGCAAGTATCATGTTATATATATTTTTGAACTGATATTTTTTTTTGTACTTCCAATTTCAACCCCCAGAACTAACCCCTTAAGTCAAAATTACACAGCTCTAATAAGACCATCAATTCCTATATTAGTGCCAAATTTCAACTTTCCATGTCAAATAGTGTCGCAGAAAATCGGATGTGATAGACAGTCGGACGGACACCGAAGTGATCTTATAAATGTTCCGTACGGAACTAGAATATTATTTAAGTTTATTTTGAACATCTGGGGTAAGCAGTTTTTAAATAATGTTGAAATATTGTGCTACAAAAGTTATTGAAAAAATAAATAAAAATTACTAACTTTCGAAAATCAAACAAAAATTCTAAATCTAATTTGAAGTTATGTTTTCAAAATTCGCATAGAGACGTATTGTCTATCCCTTCAATGGAAGAAACGTGTGATGAGAAAAGAGTAAATGACAGCTAGATTCAGTTTAATTTATGTACTTGATATTAAAATGATTATTTATTGAACCTCCACAACTAGTTATTAATTTTTATTAGACCTTATGAAAAGCAAATAATTTACTGTTTACTATTACTCTAGAATTTTCTTCGAAGGAAAACATAGTTTGGGTAATTTGATTATTCTATATAATTATCCAGCAAAGCAAACGTTTTTTTTAAGTGTACCTCTGTTAACACAAATAATTAAAATTAACTTCCTCTTCACGTATTTCACGCTAAATTGACGTACTTCAAAAACAAATTGGAGAATTTTATTTTAGAAAATGCGGAAATTACTTGCCGTTTTGGCGAAATCATCGGCAACGCAACGGAAACCGCCGCCTCGAAAGAGGAAATTGATTTTCTTTAGTTGCAGCTAAAACACTTGGCTAAATTTAGCTTTGGATAAAACAATTTTTAATAGAAAAATAATTATATTAGGGATAACTAATTCGATGTTATCTAGAAACATCACGCTACATTCCTTGCAACATCTTATTTTCCATGACTAATTTGTTTACTTTTCTAAACGGAACCTTTCAACATAAAGAAAAAAGAATTTAAATAAAACCCCAAACCTCAAAAATGTCCAAAAAAAGCATAACAGTATTATAAACAAGATCTTCCTTCGAAGTATTGGAAGCCTTTTTTTCATAAGTAAACTAAGTTAGAATAAAGTACTTTAGAATACCATAAGAAAAGTTGGGGAAATATGATATATAATACATTATTCGATGATGAAAAAAATAAAAAATATCCGAAGTGGGAGCTAGAAATCACAATCCACAAAAACAGAACATCTGCGTGTAGTTGGAGATGCTGGAGAATTAGATATAGAGACGGGCAACGCGATAAAACCATTCTGTGAGTATATTTAGCTAGAAAACCTTTATCTACTATTTCGAAGAGCAGCTAGACTTTTTAGACGGGAAAGAATACAGAAGAAGGAAATAAGATGACGTATGAACAGAGAGAATACCGTTCTAGAAAACATACAATAAAGGCATTTAATATGGTACCTTACCTTAATGAGGTAGAATGGAACAATCGAAAAGCTTGTAGGTTGGGCACCGGACGGCGGCTTCACTCGCTGTGAAACCGGTTATATATATACTAGCCGTGCCCGCGACTCTGCTCGCGTAGACTTGATTCACTATTATCGTCACTGCTTATTCCTTATGTAATATTACGTTAGGTAACGCAATATTTTATTACGTTATAATTTGGCAAGTATAAAAAAAAACACTTAAATCGGATAAGTGGTTGTTGAGAGACGTTGGGTTTTATATATATTGCAGATTTTTTTTGATAAATATTAAGTTAAGAATTAGACAAAAACACGTAAATCGGATAAGTGGCTCTCGAGTGATAAGCACACTAACGGACAGCCAGAGAGATGTTGCATTTTATATATACTGTATTCTTTGTTACATAATATTGTCCCATATTTAACGATTTAGGCAGCGTATTACAAGAAAGTGCGTTAGAGGCACTTATTTCCGACTTAATTCACTATTATCGCCACTGCTTATTTCTTATAATACCTAACGTAATAAAATATATACTATAACCTGGCCAGAGAACATATGTATAAAAAAAATAAGTAAATCGGGTAAGTGTTTCTTGAGTGATAAGCGCACTAACGGACAGACAGACAGACAGAGGGACGTTGCATTTTATAAATGTATATATATATATATATATATATATATATATATATATATATATATATATATATATATATATATACACATATATATATATATATATATATATATATATATATATATATATATATATATATATATATATATATATATATATACACAGGGTTACAGGGAAAGTCGTCCTAGATAATTAAGGACGTTATAGTTTAGGTCGTTTCTGACCGATTTGACTCTATGACATAATGTCCTAAACTTAACCGTTTTCGAGATATTGAAGTTTAAAGATTTTCTAAAAAAAACATGTTTTTTTTTGCTTTTATATCGATTTTTTTTTTTATTGGAGGTTCTCGAGTGCGATTTTTTGGTTATTTTTAGTTAGTCTGTATGTCAAGTATCAAAAATCCTCAAAAAAATTTGAACTAGTTACTAACAGTTTCAAATGGCGGCTTGTTAATGTTTCTAAATTACGAATTTTTACCAAGTGTTTCGTACTTTTAAATCAATAAAGAGAAAAAAAAAAAATGTATGGAAGTTATTCTGCAAATTATTTTAAAAACTACCAATTACCGGTTTACTACCTGCACCTTCAAAAAATAAAAAGGGTTGGGTAAGCATTTTTCCGTTCGGGGTACTCTCTGTGCGAGTGACATTTTCTGTTCACTAAACATTATTGAATGATTTTTAGTCTGCTCATGCGATTCGTCCGTGTTAGATGTGCTATACCGTGCTTTTCAAAAATATCTGTGTTTCATCTTCTGACTGTGTGAACTGGCTCATAACTGGATTTTGATCTCTGCTTGTGAATATGGCAATGTATACCAACGAGGAATATGCTGACATCCTAATGTGTTACGGATTTTGCGAAGGAGTGTCGTCGCGTGCACGTGATGAATACATACTGCGATATCCTACTCGTCGTGTACCTGATGTTAGCGTATTTGATGGAACTTATCGAAGACTACGAGAAACTGGTTCCGTACAAAGACGGCGGACTGACATGGGACGACCACGTATCTTTGACGAAGACTAAGAAAACGAAATACGACGTCTCCTTGAGGTGGACCAACCACATCTACAAATGTTGTCGCACAACAGCTTGGTATTTTGCAGTGGAAGGTATGGTTTGTAATGCATACTGTTGGGCAACACCCTTACCACTATACGTCCGTGCAAGTCATTGAAGAAGGGGATTCGTTGCGACGATTAGAATTCTGCAGATTTATGCTCAATACCGATGTCGAAGATGCATCTTTTTTTAAGAAAATACTATGGACTGACGAGTCGAAATTCGACAAAGACGGTCTTACAAACTACCACTATTGGGCTTCTAAAGAGGAAGGCAACCCAAACAAAAAAAGAACGAAAGGATCACAAACAAGATTCAGCTTAGATGTGTGGATGGGTATAATTTCAAATTATTTGGTTGGGCCATTCTTCCTGCCAGATAATTTGAATGGCGAGGAATACGACAATTTTTTGCGGAAGGATTTACCTAATTTGATGGAAGACCTACCTATTGGTTTGAGACAAAACATGTACTTTCAACACGATGGCTGCTTAGCTCACTACAGAGGAAGTGTTCGTGCATGGCTCAATGACAATTATCCCAACAAATGGATTGGAAGAGGCGGACCCATACCTTGGCCGGCGAGAAGCCCAGACATAACACTGATGGATTTTTATGTGTGGGGTCACATGAAAAGTCTCGTGTACGACCAGATGACTCCTATCGAAAACGTGGATGTCCTAAGACAAAAAATAATTGATGCGGCTGACGAAATGAGGCGGCACCTCACAACCAGCGTTGTGAAAAGTAATTTAAGAAAAAGAATGAGAATTTGTGTTAGAAATAGGGGCGACCATATAGAACATGAATTATAATTAATAAAAAATATTAAATTGCAAGGTTTTTTGTTTTATTTGTGTATTTTTCGTATTTTCACCTAGAACTAAAAATTTACCCTTTTCTACCCGAGCCCGCTTTAGGTGTCATTCTGTGTACAGTTTTTTCCTTTTAAACTCCTAGTATTATACCTTTTTTGATAGCTAAAAAGACGTAAAAGTTTTTAAAATAATTTGCAGAATAACTTCCATACATTTTTTTTTCTCTTTATTGATTTAAATTAGGAAACACATGGTAAAAATTCGTAATTTAGAAACATTAACAAGCCGCCATTTGAAACTGTTAGTAACTAGTTCAAATTTTTTTGATGATTTTTGATACTTGACATACAGACTAACTAAAAATAACCAAAAAATCGCACTTCTTCGATGTTCCAGCGAATCAAGGCCACCTGTCAGTTCCGGGTCTCCAATCAGACGAACAGCTCTTCTCTGAATAGAATCCAACAAATGCAGTGTATGTTTGGGAGCGGAGCCCCAAACATGGGAGCAGTATTCCATAGTTGGTCGAATTTGAGCTTTGTAAAGAATTAACAGTTGTTGTGAAGTGTAAAGCTTTCTGGTTCGAAATAATATTTCCAACTTCTGAGAAGCTCTCCTTGCTATGCCTGCAACATGTTCATGCCAGGACATATTTGCTCCCAAATTAACGCCCAACAAATTGAGTGACGATGTTAGAGGAATGGAGTGCCCCGACATAACTATGTCGGGTTCAGCAACGTTAACTTTTTTAGAAAAAACTGCCGCCTGGGTTTTTGTAGCGTTAAATTCCACTTGGTTACTGTCACCCCAAGATAGAATTTCTTCCAGGTCTTTGTTAAGTTGAATGACTTCCTACTGTCTGCGGATATTCGTCTGAGTAGCCGATGTTCGAGCGTTCAAAGTGAATGAAGAGATAAGTGTACTGTCATCTGCAAAGCTGTAGATTGGATTCTCGGTCTTTTCCAGCAGATCGTTAATATAAATGAGAAAGAGAGTAGGAGACAGTATGGAGCCTTGGGGTAGACCGGCGTTGATAGTGAAGGTGTTAGAAAGAAATCCGTCGACTGCCACTCGTAAAAGAACGCTCTCTGAGGAAACATGAGAGCCACAAACAGAACTTTTCCGACATACCATAAGAACGTAGCTTAGCTAACAGCCCATCGTGCCAAACACGGTCGAATGCCTTGGATATGTCAAGAGCTACGGCTCGAGATTCTCCAGAGTGTTCAATTGCGTTGTTCCAAACATGTGTTACATAAGTCAGGAGATCTCCTGTTGATCTATTTTTACGAAAGCGATATTGGTGATCGCTAATAATGTTGAATCCTTCAAAATATTTTAGAAGATGCTGATTGATAGCCTTTTCCATGACTTTCGATATTATTGAAAGCAGTGCGATTGGTCGGTAGTTATTTGGCAAGGTCTTCTTGCCTTTTTTAGGTATTGGCTGAACTGTGGCACATTTCCAGCAGGAAGGAAATATTCCCTTTCTGTGTCTAGCTTCATCAAAATACGTTTTATGATACGCTGCCTGAAGACAATATCGGGCATCCTTGACTGCACTATGGAAATATTAGGTGGTGTTTTTCCTTGGAAATCGACAGTAGAATGTGAAGCAAAGAGTTCAGCCAACAAGTGCGCTTTCTCAACAGGTGTCGTTGCAATAGAATTATCTTGCTGTGTGAGTGGTGGTATGGTGGATTTGGTGAAATTTTGACTAACTGCCTTAGCGACTGACCAAAAGGACCTGGAATTGTTGGGACAGGCGAGAAGTCTGTTTCTAATCCGTTGATTGTGTGCCTCCTTGGCTTCGTCGATAATTTCTTTGCACCTGTTCCTGGCACGAACAAAGGTGTTACGATTTATGGTGTTAGGATTTTCACGCCAATGTCGGTATGCAAGATGTTTAGAAGCAACAGCTTCTTTGCATTTTCGGTCAAACCAAGGCTTGCCGTTGGAAGGGCATTTCTTCGAAAAAGGGATGTAAGCCTCCATGCCGGCCAAAATAACATCGGAAACCTCCTTGGTACAGTCAGATGGGTCATCGGATCGAAAACAAACGTCCAACCAAGGGAAAGTTCGAAAATATTCCATAAGATCTTCCCATTTAGCAGATTTGTAGTGCCAAATCTTGCGCGGTTTAGGCGCCTCTCTGTCACTGATTGGTAGGATACTCGATGTCGATAATAGTTTATGATGTAAATCTCCGGATTGGTGGTTAAAAACAGATCAAGAAGGCTGGCGAACTCCCCGTCTCGATCAGGGATCCGTGTTGGTTCGTCAATAAGCTGTGTTAAGCCACAACTGATTGAAAATGATTCGGCTTCACGACCTTGTCCATCGGTAGTATTTGAATATTTAAGCCAGTTGATGTTGTGGACATTAAAGTCGCCCAGGTTGGCAATTTCGGCATTTGGATAGTTAATTTGTAAATGATCGTTGGTGTCTGCAAGAGAAGCGAAAAGTGCTCTAAAGTTAGTATCGCTTGGTGGTCGATACAGGATACAGATGAACCTTGTGATTGGTTGAGTCGTTATTTTTAACCACATAACATCAAAGTTTGGGGGCTCCAGAGCCTCTTCTCGTTGGCAAGAGAGGTCGCTTCTGACAAAAAGACAGATTCCAAAGTTACGCCTAAATCGGGAATAGAAGTCGTACCCAGGATAAAGATAGTTAACTGTGCTGGTCGATGAACTGACCTTGGTTTCACAGAGAGCGAGTACATGAGGTTTATTTGATTGCAGGTGTTGGTGCGCTGAATTTATGTTTGAGTTTAAACCTCGTATGTTGCAAAAATCCATTTTAAAATTCTGATCTCTGCATGTCGACGCACCTGAACCAATATATATATATATATATATATATATATATATATATATATATATATATATATATATATATATATATATATATATATATATATGTGTGTGGTTGAGTTTGGTGTTTTGTTGGAAGCCTAGATAATTGTTTGTTTCTTTTGATTGCAGGTGTTGGTGCGCTGAATTTATGTTTGAGTTTAAACCTCGTATGTTGCAAAAATCCATTTTAAAATTCTGATCTCTGCATGTCGACGCACCTGAACCAATATATATATATATATATATATATATATATATATATATATATATATATATATATATATATATATATATATATATGTGTGTGTGGTTGAGTTTGGTGTTTTGTTGGAAGCCTAGATAATTGTTTGTTTCTTTGTCCAGCATGTTATCGAGTGTTTCATTTTTGATGGTTTCTGTCTCATGGTGGCCCTTTCACTGGCCTTTGTTGTTGTGGAGCACTTTGCATTTTCTTATACCAAATTTCATATTGATATTTAAGGTGAATATTTTCGTGATTTTGAGGAGTTTTTTCAGCTGTGTTTTTATGGCAGCGTAGAGTTTTATGTTATCCATATATAGGAGGTGGTTTATTTTATGTTGATTCACTTTTTGGTGTCTGATGTTGAAACCATAGTCTCTTCTGTTTAGTGTATTTGACAGTGGATTGAGACAGAGACAAAACCATAGAGCGCTGAGCGAGTCTACCTGGGATATATCCCGTCTGATGTACAGCTCTTCTGTTTGGTTTTCCATGTTTTCATAATTTGCGCGAGTAATTGCCTGTGGTTTTGGTTGATTTTATACATTTCTAGGGCTCTGATTAACCAGCAGTGGGGTATGGAATCGAAGGCTTTTTTATACTCTATGTAACCGATGTGAAGGTTTCTGTGTTTTTTTTCTGGTTTGTCCCATAATCATGCTATCTATGATCAGCTCCTCTTTGCATCCTCGGTTATTTTTTCTGCACCCCTTCTGCTCTTCTGTGAGAATATTGTTGTCTATTAGATGTTGAAAATTTTGGCTGTGATAATCTTGTATAGGGTTGCAACACAGGTGATAGGTCGGCAGTTTGATGGGTTTGTGGTGTCTGAGTTTTTAGGTTTGACGTATGTTATTTCTTGTGTAAGGAAAGTGGGGAATGTGTGGGATTGTAGAATGGCTTTATTGATTTGGTGTGCGAGTGCTTCGTGTGTGGTGGTAAACTGTTTGTACCAGAAGTTTTCTATATTATCTATTCCAGGGCATTTCTGTAATTTCTTGTGTAGTTAATGTGGAATTTTCTTGTTCCTAATGATGATGATGATGTTGATCGTTGCGAAATCCAATAAAGCGCAAAATTAAGATAAGCAAGTTGTGCTGTAATTTGTGAAATGCTTTGCTATGATCTATTAAAATCAAAGCAGTGGCCTCACCTCTATCTACCTCTGCGACAATATTATCGATAATAGCTAATAATGTCGTGGCACAACTGAATTCTAGCCTGAACCTTGGCTGACAAGTGGGTAAAATATTGTCCAGATTAAGCTGTTCCCTAATTTGACTACTCATAATTTTTTAAGTATTTTCGGCAGTACTGAAAGGCTACTTATCGGCCTTAAATCGTTGTAGCTTTCTTCATCTTTTTTTGTTTAGAGCAAATATTTTTGAGATTTTCCAAGGATCTGGAAAGGTACTGTCCAGCATACAAGAATTATGTGAATTGATTTGCCCCGGTAGCAAGTGATTTTATTTCGATTAAATTTTATATTTTCCAAAATTTTATGAAAATGAAGCGATTGTTCGAGCTTTTAAATTAAATATGAAAATTATTTGTCGTCGTAGAATCTCGTCGTTGAATCTTGTTTGTAATTGGTCGGTTCCGATCTAGTAAATCACGATTTTAGTATAAACCGGCTACTTTTAATCTTAGATTTAGACAATTACCATTCCTAAGATTGCTAAAATGCATAGCGAAATGCATTTCGAGTGCAAAAACAAAATGCATGATGTGGTAGTGATAACTGCTGCGCAGTCTCATTGTTCCAAAGATTTCAACATTCGATCGCAGATTAGATGCATAGTTATAGTAAAAGGAGGAGGTAGTAGTGGAGGTGTTTTTTCGTACAAAAAAAATCAGTAAAAGCCTACAAGGTTACAGAATTTGTGCATAATTACCTGGTTATAAATGTACCTAGGATTACCTGTGTAATTATTTTTTCAGTAAAGAGCAGTAATTAATAACCGAAAAGAATAAAATGCTTAAAAAAGCACAGTGTAATGAATGACTATACCGAACTTAAGTGAACGACAGTTTAAGTAATTTCTAAGTGGTGGGTGGCACAAAGTTGGCCTCTTAGGCTCTCCAAACTGATTAATTTATTAAAGGATATCCTAAATCCTCCTTTATATGCTTAATTAGGTTACAGTGAAATGTCACCATAATTAGCAAAACAAACTTTAAATAAATTTTGTTTTTATTTATAGAGTTAAACTTCCACAGGTTAGTTCAGGTACAATTCTTTTGAATTTTTCCTATGTCGATTGAAAAGTGATTTTGATGTTTTGCTGGTCATCCTGCCAGCTTCTTCAAAGCTCTTTTCGAGAACGGTCTTCTTCAGAATCTAGGACGGAACTGATTAATTCCACTAGCACGCGCCTTGCTTCCCAACCAAGCACGGTTCACTGGAAAACAGAACATACCTGGAGAATTTCAAGCCAGCTTGAAAGGCTTCTAATAAGATCTGAGTGACGCACCTGTCTAGTATTGAACTATTTTATTGCACCAATGATGCTATCAGGGTTAGCCTTGAACAATTTTTCTGCCACCTCCTGTGTTGTTGTAGTTAAGAGGATTAGTATTTATTAGAGGGAAAAGGGTAGAAATAACTATAAATAATGGAAAAACGATACAATTCTCAGAATACAAAAACTCTGCAAGGGATGTATAACACGCTATATATAAATTATTTACCAGTCCGTCTATCCTAATTTGAACCGTTAGGTCGTTGACAATAAATAATTGAAATTAATAATAAAAGACACCTATATTTCCCAACTAAAAATACTCGAAATGATATTTGACACAGTATATATTGAGCAACCCCTCCAACTTCCTTCCCTACACTTTTGGCTCCTTTTAAGTTTGACTTTAAAAATTTGAAAATAATGAAAACAACACAATTTTCATAGTTTTCGACTTAAACAACTCTAAATAGGACTTGAAACATGATGTATAAGGGGCAACTCCTCTAACCCTTCCTTCACTCTTTTATCTTCCTGTATATTTAATTATAAATAATTATGTTTAAAAGTTATTATTTATCCCCAACAAAAACAAGGAGAATTTATTATAATAATGTAGAAAATATATAGAACTTGCCGACCACTACCCTATCAACCTCCTTAGCTCTAAGAATTTTTTCTCTAAAACCATAGGTTTCATTTCCTTCTCAAGCATTATATGTGTACCAAATTTAAAACTGATGTATCATTTAGTTCAAGAGTTTTTGAATCCACAGACAAAGAGACGGACATACTGACAGGAAAATGTGGAAACATATTCTCATTCTGAATTGTAACTACTTCTCTTTAGCAAGAGAGGTCAAAATTAAGCAAAATAAATTTGTAAAAATAGCTCGAGTTAATTTATAGTTAAAGAAGCATCGTAAACATAGAAAATGGATAACTATATTAAAATAAAATTTTACTAATTATTAATTTTATTTAGGCAATTTACAATGACAATTGAGTTGACGCATCAGTTTTTTTTTTTCGTAATTAACTTTTACTTTAAATATGTAAATTAAAAGATACTGCTTCTAAGTTTTTAAAATTCCTTTAACGAAAATATATTTGTATAAATAACCAGATTGGAATTAAAGTTTAATTAACAAATTTATCATCAAACCCTTTAGGAACAAACTGAGGGATTTAATTTTAGAAAATATGGAAATTATTTGCCGTCATAGAAATTTGTGAGTATCTCAATGGAAATTGGTTTTCTTTAGTTTTGAGTTATATATATATATATATATATATATATATATATATATATATATATACATAAATATATATATATATATATATATATATATATATATATATACATATATATATATATATATATATATATATATATATATATATATATATACATATATATATATATATATATATATATATATATATATATATATATATATATACATATATATATATATATATATATATATATATATATATATATATATATATATATATATATATATATATATATATATATATATATATATATATACATATATATATATATATATATATATATATATATATATATATATATATATATATATATATATATATATATATATATATATATATATATATATATATATATATATATATATATGTATATATATATATATATATATATATATATATATATATATATATATATATACATATATATATATATATATATATATATATATATATATATATATATATATATATATATATATACACATATATATATATATATATATATATATATATATATATATATATATATATATATATATATATTATATTTTACGTGTTCTTGGCATTAGATCATTAAAACTTAACTTAAGGGACTTTATATGACTGGTAGGTAGATACGGTTTAGGTTATTTACATCTGTTTTTTCATTTATTGCAGTGGGCGTCAACTGAATATGTACGGATTCGAATTTTTCTTTTTTTTGTATTTATTTCGGTGTTGATAATTTTGATGTTCTTGAAATCAAAGGTATGACTTTTATTTGTTTCATGATTCGTAAGGGCTGTACTGTTTTTTTTGTCGTATTTATGGCCTTCGATTCTATTTTCTAGATATTGGCTTGTTTGCCCGACGTATATTCCTTCGCAGTTATTACATTTGATTTCGTAGACTATGTTACTTTTTTATTATTTGGGGTTTTGGTTTTAAGCCTGGAAAAATTGGATGAGAGCAGATTATATATATTTGTGACATAACCGAATTTTGTAGTTTTCATAAAGTTTTTTTAGTGGTTGGGATAGTCCATTTATAAACGGTAAAGCAATATATGTTTTATGGTTGTTGTTGGTTGGTTTTTTTACTTATTAAGGTATTGTAAAAGTTATGTATTCGTTGTTTGAAGATTTTGTTTATGAGATACATGGGATATTTATTAAGTGTTAATGCTTCTTTAGCTTTGGTTATTGCACTCTCTCTGTATTCTGTGTCAGAAAGCTTGATTGCTCTATCTGCTAGACCTATGATTTTTTTGTGAATTCGGGTGGTGTGATTCATAATTAAGGTATCTAGAAGACCATGTAGTTTTAGTATACCATTCAGTTTTTATATTTTCATTTGTGGTGTAAAGTTACATCTAAGAAATTTATCTTATTGTTGTCTTCTGTTTCGAATGTGAATTGAATATTTTGTGGTATCCGTTAAATTTTTTTAGGATATAATTAATCTGGTTTTTAGGTATAGCGGTCAAACAATCATCAACGTATCTGTAAAAAAATGGAATGTTGAAGTTTAATTTTGGTATGACATCAGTTTCTAAGTCTTCCATTACTAATTGTGCAATCACGCTAGAAATAGATGCTTCCATTGCATACCCATCTATTTGTTCGTAAATTTTATTTTCGTATTGGAAATACATCGATTTTAGAATAAGTTCTGTTGCGTTAATAAATTCACTCATAGGGATGTCGGTGAATTGTTTAATTTTATCCCAGTTTTTCTTAATGATTTTTAACGGCTAATGCTATGGGTATACTGGCATATAGTGATATGACGTCCAGTGATATTAAGATATAATTATTTGGAAGTTTTGTGTTTTTAAGTTTATCTTTACATTGGAAAGAATCTTTAACGTGTGGTCATTTTTACATAAGATATCTTTCAAGTGTTTGGAAAGTGAAGCAAATGGGTATTGGATACATGATACAATGGGGTGTAATGGAACGTTTCCTTTATGGAGTTTAGGAAGACCATATATTTTGGGAGGAACTGCATTTCACACCCGAATTCACAAAAAAAATCTGTAATCATAGGTCTAGCAGATAGAGCAATCAAGCTTTCTGACACAGAATACAGAGAGAGTGCAATAACCAAAGCTAAAGAAGCATTAACACTTAATAAATATCCCATGTACCTCATAAACAAAATCTTCAAACAACGAATACATAACTTTTACAATACCATAATAAGTAAAAAACCAACCAACAACAACCATAAAACCTATATTGCTTTACCGTTTATAAATGGACTATCCCAACCACTAAAAAAACTTTTTGAAAATTACAAAATTCGGTTATGTCACAAATCATATAATCTGCTCCCATCCAATTTTTCCAGGCTTAAAACCAAAACCCCAAATAATAAAAAAAGTAACAAAGTCTACGAAATCAAATGTAATAACTGCGAAGGAATATACGTCGGGCAAACAAGCCAATATATAGAAAATAGAATGAAAGGCCATAAATACCACAAAAAAAAAACAGTACAGCCCTTACGAATCATGAAATAAATAAAAGTCATACCTTTGATTTCAAAAACATCAAAATTATCAACATCGAAATAAATACAAAAAAAAAGAGAAATACTCGAATCCGTACATATTCAGTTGACGCCCACCGCAATAAATGAAAAAACAGATGTAAATAACCTAAACCGTATCTACCTACCAGTCATATAAAGTCCCTCAAGTTAAGTGGTTTGTTTGTAGAAAGTAAAAATGTGATTTTAACAGTGCCTTAAAATTAACACCCCACAAAATGAACTAAGGTAAGGCCCTCATTAATGTATACAGTTAAGTGTCTTAAGTTAAAAACTACGAAAAGATACTAATATTTTAACCCCGAAATACACACAAACTGATTAATTACTTATCTATATTTAATTCGTCTGATGTAATCTTTTAGAGCAAATTTTGAAGAAGACCTCTTCCGAAGGTCAAAACGTCAATAAATATATAACAGATCCAAGAATAGTTTTAATGATCTAATTTCAAGAACACGTAAAATATAATATATATATATATATATATATATATATATATATATATATATATATATATATATATATATCTATCTATCTATCTATATGAAAATAGATATGAAAATATATTGGGGAACTCGGCAAGAGGGCACAACAGATGTTCACACAATATTCATTTAGCCAATATTTCGGTCCTAGGACCTTCATCAGGGCGCAAACTGAAAAAGAGGTAATGAAGCAACCAATAAGGAAAGTCGGGCATAGAAAATTATTATTGTTAAGTTTAATTTTTAATTTATTCGTTATATACTCTCACTCCCCTCTCCACTCTTCAGCTCCTTCTCCATTCCCTCTCTTCTCTTCTCAAGATGAAAATATCCTACTTCCTTTACGCCACTTCAATTTAAAAATAGCGTTCCCAATGGGTATTTTTCTTGTTATACCAACATTCCAATCTGATGACGTAGGTACCTAATTTGTATTCAACCGGTTCTTTTCCGGTTGTTCAACCTTTTTCCCTTTTGTTTTGAGTGATCCCTTACTTCTGTCAGACAGTTGTCCTTTGTCAACGCCTTGTCAAACCTGTCATTTCTTTTCAGATCACAGGTGGTTAATTAATGATAAATGAGTATTTCGATTTTTCAGCATCCAAGGTTTCTAATGGCATCCCTGCTGTAAATGCCATAGTTTTAAATTAATATGTTAGTGAATAGTGGCTGTTTTGTTTCAGTGTTGGTCTTTGTTATAACAATTGTTATTTATGGTCATTCTTGTTAGATTAATTCGCACACTGCATGTGAGTCACTTGCAACTTTTACTTTGGTACTTCTTTATAATAATAATAATAATAATAATGTATACTTCTTTATAAGAACAATAAGAAACTTATTAAAAATTATAAATTAAAAATTAACCTTAAAAATAATAATTTTCTACGCCCGACTTTCCTTATTGGTTGCTTCATTATCTCTTTTTCAGTTTGTGCTCTGATGAAGGTCCCAACCTAGGACCGAATTATTGGCTAAATGAATATTGTGCGAACATCCGTTGTGCCCTCTTGCCGAGTTCCCCAACTATTTTCATATCTTAGGATTTTGTTAGATACGGCAACTTTTGCTTTGCTTTCTCTCTCTTTATTTTATGTATATATATATATATATATATATATATATATATATATATATATATATATATATATATATATATATATATATATATTTTATATATATTTATATATGTGTATATATATATATATATATATATATATATATATATATATATACATATATATATATATATATATATATATATATATATATATATATATGTATATATATATATATATATATATATATATATATATATATATATATATGTATACATATATATATATATATATATATATATATATATATATATATATATATATATATATATATATATTTATATATGTATATATATATATATATATATATATATATAATATATATATATATATATATATATATATTATATATATATATATATATATATATATATATATATATATATATATATATATATATATATATATATATATATATGTATATATATATATATATATATATATATATATATATATATATATATATATATATATATATATATATATATATATATATATATATATATATATATATCGGTCAACCGGACTCCTCATGAATCTATAAATTGACGCAATTTATGAGGACGCAATCTGGTCTAAATTAAAACTTATAATTTGTAGTTTTCAATTTTGAGTGGCATATTAAGAAATTGTGATTTGTGCTCAATACCGATCCAAATCTGAAAATGGATTTCAAAAAATTTCAGGAAAACTAAAGTAAAACTGTAATTTTCTAATGTAACCAAAAGTTTTCTCTGATAATCTTATTCCACCCCAAAAAACCTACAGTTTTTGTAGGAAGGGTTTTTTTTGTCGCCTCAATTTTCGGAGTTCTTTATCACAGCGAATTTGCCATATTTTGGATTTCAACAATTTTTTACTCGAAAACGGAAACTTTTAGAGAAATTATGTAAGAAACAAGAAATATTTGTTTTTATTTGTAGAATCACGATAATTTTTTCAAAATTTTTGAAGCATTTTTTTTAAATTCATCAATTTGCCGATGCCGGTGCATATAGGTGAATATAATACTATGTCATCAAATCAAATTCAATAAGTGTCACGTAGCCTCTAAGAAACTATGTACAAGCTACAACATATGATCCGCAACTGCGATAATATTTTAAGATTGTAAGATGGCTTGCTCTTAGGAATTACTTGTTTTAATAATTAATTATGTTTCAGTATATGTAAGTCAATAATTTAACAGTATTTTTATATAATATTTTAACACTTGGCAGAGAAGCCAAAACTATACACTGCTTCGAGGTATCGTGATTCTGAAAAAAAATAAATGAAACATAAATTTATTCTGGTTAATCACATTTATTGTCAAAATACAGTTCATATTTCATTAATATTTATATTTACTATTTCAACAACGTAAATTCGAACCAAAATGGTGATATAATAACAAGTGCCTATTGTCATACAGGTACAATAATAAAACTCCTAACATTTTAATTTAGTACGTATATAAAAATAAAAAACACTAAACAATTTTTTGCCTATAATTTCACTGTTTTATTATAATAATTATTATATATTAATGTCTTTAATTTTCCTATCATATGGATACTGCATATTAAGCTTAAGATAATGGGAGCGTAATTATTATTATGATTAATATTTTTTTAAATAAAAAATATCCCTTCATGATTGCTAGTGTGGTACGGGAATATTTATGCCCTTCTTATTCTTTTATGTACACCCAAATACTTACCAATGTAATAACATACAACACCTTAATTTGCATTCATGTAGTAGAAAGGTTTTATAATGCTTAAAATTAAGCGAAGTTTTACTAAAACCTAATGAGTATTACTGCAGCAATTGCTAAATGAATTTTCATTATCCTTAATATAAATATTTTCTTCATTTTCTAAAAAAAAAGTCATTCAATATTTTTATTTTCTCTCTTTGGAGTAGTGGAGATAAATGCCGTAAAATTTTCACAATTTTTGGCTACACCTTGGAAATCGATTTAACTACTTTAAAATAGTGCTAACATACTTTTTCACATTTTACCGCTTTCGGTTCACTATTTCTTAAATATCTCAGCGTCAGATCGTTGGTATGCGATAGAAAAAAAATTCATTTTACTCGTCATAAGATTGCCTAAAAAACTGCGTAGAGTTCATTAAAAAACATTAGGTACATAACCTAAAAAAAGTATTTACTATGTCAAATTGTATAATGATTTTTTACGGGTAACTTCCGTTCAATGCGATATTACTGCTTCAAATTATAGGAAAATATAGGTTTTGTATTAACAAAAAAGTGTGCAAA
>CM032454.1:50039121-50169121 GCA_019049505.1 Pachyrhynchus sulphureomaculatus | reverse complement strand
GGATATTTTTGCATAATATGATACAATAACTATTTTTGCAAAATATGATACAATAACTATTTTGGCATAATATGATACAATAACTATTTTTGCATAATATGATACAATAACTATACCTACAACGACGTAACTGCCCTCTGACGGCCAAGAAAACAACTACAGTTCTGTCGTTCTACCACTGTATTCCTTAGGTGATTCTGATTCCAACCATTCATTTAAGTCAATTTGACCATTTTTTGCAGTTGCGTCATTGTTCTACCGGGACGGCGATATGGCAATATTAATTTTTCCATGACGCACTCTTTATACGATACGTAATTTGTAATTATGACGTAAACGTTTCTCATGAGTTATCTGTTCTAGTGAAATTACTTTTTTATCGAGACCATTCTTTAATTTTTTTCTTAATTCATCTAACTCGATCCGTTGACGACTACACTGGTTTGGCTACTTTCTTTGCGTTTGATCAGCTTTTCCTTTGCTAATTTGCCTTTGTGTCGCAATTGATTATAATCAAAAGGCATTTTTTATTTCATTATATTTATTTTTAATTTTAAAACAGAAGTAAGATGATCTAAAGAGTAAACATATACAAAGTATAATAAATATAACCTATACAAACGTTACTTCTTTAGAGCATTCAGTATACGCATTGGCAGCGTTGCCACATTTATTTTTATTAGAAGCGTGATTGTATTAGTGTGTGTCTGCATATGAAAGTTTCCATGTATCAAATACAGTCTCCGACAAAAAAAATACTCTGCCATTGAGTCTTTTAAACTTTTTGTATTTACTGTCAGATTATACTTTTGGCTCCGATTGTAATGAGTAAACTACCTTAAATACAACATGATTTTGAAACAAATACTACAGTTTTTTACAATAAAATTATGACCTAGAAAACACAAATGTGCTAATAATATATACTTGGATTTAAAGGCATTACTTACTTATACCTAAACATAATATAAGGTAATTTAAAAGTTACCGCATAGAGCCTTGAGGCTACGCTTCGAAATAAGTTGCAATGCTAACATCTTCGTGAGGATATAGATGGCACCTGTATCGTAAGCATCAAACATTCCATCGTAGTTAGTCTTATCATAACGTACTGTGGTTCGTGGTCAGCATTTATTTTCAGAGTTATGCTAACATCTTACTGTTTATTTTACCTATGTGTCTTGTGTATTCTTTAACTCATTATACATTTCAGAATGTTTAGTGATTTGTAATTATATTTTTTGTTAATAAGATTTTATTATTAACATGTTTAAGAAATCTATATAGTATATATTAAATTATCCAAGTGATTTTATGACCAAATTAAAAACACATTTTGACATTTTGACTCTCAACAATTTCTTCGTTTGCGTTATTTTAGTCCATTTTTGTTTCGTTGTATTTTTTTCCTTTTCTGTTATCTAAATTATAATCTTATTGTAAAATAGGTAGTATTTGTTTCAAAATCACTTTTTCATATTATATTTAAAATAAAATATTGAATTGAAATAAAAAGAATGAATTAGGCCTTTTCTAGAGCAAAAGCGAAAAAAATTGAATTTTTCGTAACGAAAAATTTTTTTTTGTTTATTCTTTATTTTTCCTTCTAACCATCTTCAAGAGCATAAAATTTCGCATATTTAAAAAAAAAACTTCCTACGACCTTTTGCCCACTAGAAAAATCCACAATAAAATTTGGTCTAAAATGCGAATTTTGTCCAACCTCCTTAATATTTTTTGAACAAATTTGGCACACTTTTTTGTTAATATAAAAGCTATATTTTCTTATGATTTGAAACCGTAATGTCGAATTGAACGAAAATTACCCCTAAAAAACCATTGTTCAATTTGCCGTAATAAACACTTTTTTTAGGTTATGTACTTAATATTTTTTATTGCAATCTACACAGTTTTTTCTTTCTGTCGCATAACAGCTAACAGAAGCTGAAATAATTAAGAAATAGTAAGGCGGAAGCGTTAAAACGTAAAAAAATTAAGCTGAGAAAACTCGTTTACATTATGCTGGCAATAGTTTAAAGAAGTTAAATCGATTTCCAAGCTGTACAAAAAAATTTCCAAAAATCATGAAAATTTTACAGCATTTACCTCCACTAGAGGTATTTTTGTTTATTTTAGTCGTATGTTACAATAAAATTCAGATCAAGCTAGAGATGCTGTCATCATTACATCGGTAAACAAATTTTTTAAAATTTAAGGTTATTCCGTCGTTCGTGAAAATTGCTGTAATATGGAAATTTTTATTATTAGATCACTGCGGATAGAATGATAATTTTAATACCATATTCATAAAGCATGATTTAAGATGCAAATCATGTTTTTAAACTTTCTCAGAAGATTTTAACATTAAAAGATAACTCCTGACATGTTTTTTTTTTACAAGATATATGATATAAAATTTATTTTAATTTTATCTACGCGGCCGGCCTTGGTAGCGTGGAAGATTACGAACGAGAGTTGCTGGTTCGAATCCAATCTAGCAGTTGAGTGTTGTGACGTCCCTGATTTTAAATTAAAAATTAAATAAAATAGGTCGTGCGTCAAGTTCATTGAACCAATAAAAAAATAACTATAAACTATATTATATTATATTTGAAACTGTAATATTTACTTAGGACACAGAATTATAACTAAATAATAATGGGATGAACAAAGTAGAGGAGGAAACCATTTTAGTTAAATCTTTTATGATTAATTTATTTTTGAAATAGTTGATTAGGGTTAAACATCTAATGTATTAAGACAGCTTTTTCTTATGTTTTTAACGGCAGATTTCTTCTTTGTAACACTTTGACAAGGGTCGAGCCCCGTGTAACTTAACATGGCATTTATCGTCTAGAAGTAATGAAATATGGAAAAAAATGATGCCGCTTTTTCTCCTGGAAGCTAAGATAGAAAATTCTCCCCCACCAAGGAAAAGCATTTTAAGATCGAATAAAAAAAAATTTAGCATATATAGCTGGATGATAATAGCAAAGAAACAGAAAAAATGGACGTCTAGTTCTTTGAAGACCTTAAGTACCCCTCGTAAAATGAAGCCCTTAATACTTCCTAATTAGCAAATTTCCCAAAATATTATATGAAAGCCAAAATCTTAATTTCAATGCTTTATATCCCCTAGGGGCTAAGATACACCCTGAGCCTCAACCATGGAAATTGTAGAATAAGATAAAAGTAGTTATTGCTGCATTAGCCTTTGGGATTACATCAGTGGTCTTCTACTGTCAATGCAAGATACGTCTCATGTTCGTAAGGTTTTAAAATATTGCTGCATTGTCAAACTGAAACTAAAATCTCTTGACTTTCTGCTAAACAGAATATAACTACAATTTTGAATAGAGATCAAAAGATTTTATTATTCATAATTTTTTGAGTGACTTATTTCAGAAAATACATTAAAATTGGATCTCCTGTCGGCCTCCAATTATTAATTTTATTTATTTCTAATATTTGTAATTATTCCTTCCATAAATTAAAAGATCCATCTGCTGGATAAATTTATCACTAAGACGTTAGGTGTATAAATTACTTTGGTACCCTTAAAATAAGTACCGAGTTGCAAATTGAAACTATTTGTCATCACTTTTATGCGTGGAAGCATCAGGAGTAAAATTCGTACTTCATGCATGGCTGCTATTCATATAATAGGCTCAAAAGCGATGTCGTTTGAAAGACACCATTTGAGGCACTGCATTTCAATGACAAAAAAATGCAACGCAAATGATTTGTTGAACTTTAAGAAAAGGTGTTGTAACTTATAAAACGTGTAAAATATGGTACCAGCGATATCTAAGCACCAGATCAAAATTTCAGAATTACCCGACATTTTATCTTTTTTTTGGGACGGACGTAGTTTTCGGACATGGTTCCGTCCGATTACTTTTGATTCCTGCAAGATCATCTTGCAAATTTTCACTTCACTCAGTTGTATACTCGATTTCATGAATTTGAAGCTACTACTTTGTTTTAGGGAGAGAATTCCGGAAATAAATATTTTATTTAAATAAGAAAAGAACCCAATTAATTTGGATATAAAAAGGGTATTTTCTAAAAGAAAACCATAGCGAATATCAAACAACCATTCTTTTATCTTCGTAAATTGTCAAAAATCTTCTCAATTTTAACTAAATTCAAATAGTGCTTTAAATTGGTTACCAATAACCAGCTCCTAGATTGAAATATTCAATGCGGTATTCAGAGGACTAATTCTATCATTTTATCATTGTGCATGCTTCAGTAATAGTACCGTCAAACTGTTGTAAAGAGTTAAATTTAAGGTTTAAGTGTGCTTACCAATTATATCATTTTATAGATTTATGGATTGAATAATTACCAATTGAGTCATTACCCATATTTAATAGTGTGGCATATTCAAATCGTCCAGCAAAAAGGACTTTCTTGATCTATTCCATTCGATCAACCATTATTGTAATCAGTAATAAGTTAATAGTATTATTCAATGCAAGCCTGAATTTATTTTAAACAATGGTTTCTACGTCCATAAAAATCTGCATAGGAATATACCTATGTACAAAATTTAATGGGCCTAATGTATTAATGTTTCACGTTATTACAAATATTTCTATTAATATACATCTTAATGTATATATATATATATATATATATATATATATATATATATATATATATATATATATATATATATATATATATATATATATATATAAAAAGCGTGTATCATTAAGGGGTAATGCCACCCTAGAAATTTGAAAAAATCAACATTTTTTGGCTTAAATAATACCTTAGGGACTTAAAAATAAGGTACAAAGGATTTTATCAGGGTAAGAAGGTTATAAGCGTATCTTTTATCAAGTGCGCATAATTGTCTTGCAGCGCTCTGCAAACTCTCCAAACTGTTTAAATAACTGTACCTTTCAGAATATTGAAGAAATCTATTTATCTACAGAATTTAAGTTCATCTAGAATCAATAAAACATGAATTTAGATGGCTAATTTTATGGCTCCGGCATCGTAGAGTAGAGGTATCTAGACAATTCATATAAATTTAAAACACGTTTTTTCTCAAAACTACATTTTTCAAACTGGCCGCAAACATAACTTCTTCAAATTATCACCGATATATTTGAAATTTTAACTGTACTTTTAAAATTACATTATCTAGCAAAGTACGTACAGATTTTACAATTTGTTTTAAACTTTTTTTTTATATACGATTTTTTACGTGATTTTTTACCGAAAAATGAAACACTTTCTTCATACATGTACCATTCATAAAAAAAAATAATATTTTTTTTATGAATTTTCTCTCCGAGAAAGTCTTATGTAGACTTTAAAAGACTTTGCACTTTTTCCCAGGTAAAGGTAAAAAATTGGAGGAGAAATCTTTCCGGTCGCAAAGTACTATTTCTTCCTTTACTGAGTACTGGTGCAGCTATTTTGTAAAAAAAACGTTAATGTAATTTAAAGTATGTAAAATAAAAGCATTTGAGTAAACTTTGGTTTGCGTTCACTATATTTCAAAAAAAAATTGTTAAAATCAGGCTTAGCTCTAGAGTGGCATTACCCCTTAATATAAAATTTAATAATATAGTGGTCGCTCGTTACTCTTAAAATCAGCGGCACAATCTTGGCAAGAGTTATTGTTATTTTTTAAATAATTTTACAAAACATTTACAACTGTTGTTTAACTTAAGATAGTATTAAAACTTAAAAATATAGAGCAGCAAGTCGAGAAGGAATTCCTGTGAATCTAAATAATTATATTACAACAAAACTATTTAAAAGACTAACATGGTGCATAAATCAGAATTAAATAGAGCTCCCTTACCAGATGAATGAAAAGTTGCATATATCTCATCTGTACACAAGAATGGACATAAATTAGATTGCTTGAACGATAGCTGTATATCAGTAATCATTACCCAAAAGAAAACTTAACTGAGATAGAATATAGAGCAATCCGGAGCTGAACATATAGATAACGTCGTTTTTAGGTGAAGAGACACAAAACATAAAGAAAAATAACTTAAGGAAACTTGGTTGAAATAAAATGGAGGTATTTAAGTGAGTACTGAGAGTATCTAGAAATGGTAGAATTCAAAATGAAAATGTACTAGAAGGAACACGAGTGGATAGTTCTCCGATGGCAGACACTAAAACAAGATCGCACGGTCGTGTACAGAGAATGGATGAAACTATATGGCAAAAAAAACTATGAAATAAATATCACCATATTGAAAATAAATATGTTCTGCCAAAGAAGGCTTGCAACAAAGTAATCTCCAGAACAATGAAGTCAGGGGCACTAAGAGAAGTTCAATAGAATAAGAAAAAGGCATAAAAGTTAGACGTCAAACAATGCCTAAAGACGTCTTGAACTAAATATCACACATATATGTAAGTACCAAATGAATTATTCATTAGAAATTTTAGGAGCATCAGTTCTTCACATGATAACCCGCCGCTGAACTATTTATTATCCACTAATATAGTTCAACATTTATATATAATCAAGTATCTTAGTAACCCAACAAATGATTACGAAACACTTTTAAATTTTTTTGATTTATAATTTTATTGCTTAGTCGTTCTATTCCCATGAAAATTTTACATTATCTATTAAAGTAAAAACTCTGACACAACAGTAGTTTTAACCTCATAAATTTTCATATAGACTAGCATCATGCCAACTTTACCAACAACTTTTGATACTAAAGACTATTAAACAAACGGAAATGTCACAAGCACATTTAATACTGAAGCTTCGATACAGAGTGTTTCTAAAAAAACATTTTTTAATATATTTATTTATTATAAAACTACAATTAATAGAAATTCTAACGGTAATAATCAAGTTGGCATGAAACCAGTAGCAACTATTTAAAATAAAATAACGTAGAAAATTATTACTATTTTTTTTTTTCGATAAGATTCGAGATATCAAATCAGTATATCGTCAGTGGATCCGAGAATGACCCCGCTATGAGAAATTTATGTTAGGCTGATGAGTTTGTGCAGTGGCGCGAAAGACCTTAGTTTTCTGGCTTTACTGTGCAGAGGACGCTACAAAATCTCACGTGATTTTACAGATCCGGCTTTTACATTTCACAACTTTTGCTGATTTGTGTCCACTCTTTTGGTGATCGATTTGTTATGGATTTCATAACGGTATAGCCAAATTTTTACGTAATGAAAATTCTAGCTTTGATTGTAATATCAGTCGGATTTTTGTAACTTTTTAAAATTTATCTATTATATGTCATTAAATTATGTATTATCCTTTTTCATAACTGTGCACAGTTCAATATAATTATGATTCATCATTTATTAATTAAAAAATAAGTAAGAATTTCCTTATATAATATTTTTAATTTTGTTTACAATTGTGTATTATCAGGTGTATCTTTAATACACCTGGCAATCACCAGGTGTATTAAAATTAGATCGTGACTCTACCCTAGAAATACACATTTGATTATTGTCAAATAATTGTATTCTTGTTTCTGTTCTACTCTTGAAATAAAAAGTGATAGCTAGCAAACCACTTACTATAATTTTATCAAAAACCCTTTAAATCCATATTATTTTATATAAATGTGTTTTGACTTCCCGATTTATCTTATTTCTAAATACTGTTTACAGAGTAAAAGTTTTTTGAAAATATTATAAGATTTATATTTTTCATATTTTTAATGTGCGTAAATGTCTTTCGACATAACACCCAAAACCTAAATGGATAGTCTGTAATGTAATTGTGATATATTGATACTCATCAGATGCAACAAAACCGACTTGCTCCACTAAAATTAAATATAACACCACTCAGAAATAAAATTCGCATGAATATATATTTCTTGCATTCTAATAGTAAGCCAAGTTCTAAGAATCACTCTGTATGCAGTTTCCTAATAAATCGTTAGACAAAACGGTGCATCGTGAATGGTAATATTGTATCTTTAAAAAAATAATAACTTATTTCTTTTTGATTTCTCTAGAAATAATTGATTAGTTGATTGCCTCTGCTCGAAAAGGTAGTGAAATCGGTAAATTTTATTATAAATGTTTTATTTATATATATATATATATATATATATATATATATATATATATATATATATATATATATATATATATATATCCAGATATTGAGATAGCCGAAATTTGAGCTTGATTAAACGACGTTAACCCGTGCCGTGCCGCTCGTCGCTCAAAGTTTGAAAAAATCCAAATTTTTGGCCAAAAAACTGACATATGGAGTCATAACTCCAGAACGGTAAATAATAGAAACACGCTTAATATCTCAAAAGAAAGCTAATGTTGTTCTTCAAAATTTACATTCTATACATAATTGTTGTTATTTTAAGTCAAACCGAGTTACAACAGCCTTTAGCCCCAAAAACGTGACCTGGTACCAGTAGGAGCCAGTTTGGGAGTATTCTAAGAATTTTACGGGTTTTTTACATAATGTGTCTCGGAATTAACATTTTTTTGTTAAAAAGTATTTTGGAACTCAATTTTCAAACATAAAGAGCCTTTTGTTCAAATTTAATCTTTTATTATATGGGGATTACCTGACTAGTTTACCAAAGAAAGACCCGTTTGACAGGTAAAAAGGAGGCGTACAACCGACCTTTTATTTATTCAGTTTAGTTTCTAAAGTGCCTTTGAGCTGGTTAGATCGAACAATTATCTAGTGAAGATATTTTAAACGTTTTTTTTTTTTTAATTTTCCAAGTGTGTGTGTTATTGTTTCTATAACTATTATAGTATTATTTTATAAGACATTTGAAAACATTTTATTGAAATTAAAATTTGCAATATATTTTGTTTCATTTGCCAAGTTAACTGTTATTTACCTATTGGCCTCTGACATGGCATCCACATCAGGTGTACAAAGCCGGCTATCCCATTCACCAGATCACCGGTTGTAAACTACCCTCAAATCGTCAAGTTTTGTGTGCTTTATTTTATAATTTACGTACTGTGAAATTAACTGTAAGAGAATCAGCAAAACTTACAATACGAGAAGTGTTCATTTTTTTGGGAGAAAGCTCGAATCCCGACTAAACATGAGCAAGATGCAATTACTAAGCTGGAAAAACTTCACGCCGAGTGGAGAACTCTTCAAAAAGACCGGAAGAAAACGAAAACGGCCAAGAACAAATTTAAACAGTTTGTTGAAAAGTTGGATGATCTCTTTGATATTGCTCAACAAGATGCCTTGGCTCTGATGAAATCGGAAGAAGATAAGGCGTTTCTCGTGAAACAGAGGCAGAAGGGCCGCCCAGGTTCCATGACTGGAGTGGATTTCAAGTTGTCTCGAGCTGAAGAAATCAAGGTGCAAAAGGAACTTGCAAAAATGAACCGACAAATCCAAGAAGCAACTTTTGATATTGGCGAGTTTTTTTTTATTATTAGTATTCTAAAAAATAGATAAACAAATAAGTAAATAGTTTCATTATAATTGAAAGAAAATTGTACATGAGAGCATGATTTGGCATCTTTATGATTGAGTTTATATATTTTTTAAATAATACCTTTTGATAATTAGAAGTAGGTAATTTAGTACCTATGTATTATTACTATTCTGCTAAAACGACAAGTTTTTATAGTCTTTTTTTTCTCTTTCTTTGTTGCTTCTTAGAGACGGATGATGAAGACAAGTTCGAAGAAGAAGAAGAAGACACTGAAGAGGATAGCATCTACCAGGAACTTGAGAGCTTGGAGGAAATGGACATCCCTGAAGAAGCTGCAGAAGATCCAGGACCATCTGAGAGCAAGAGGATGAAAGTTTCATTTGCAAGGGCGTTAAAGAGATTTTAAACATGAAATTGTCCATTTTATTAGATCGATGTAAGGTGTCCGACAGAAATGCCACGAGAATTTTAATAGCTACTCTAGAAGCACTAAACCTTGACCCTCTTGAGTACAAAGTCTCGAAAACTTTATTACATGATAGAAGGCAAATGTTCAGAGAACAATATAATAAAAAATTTTTTGATAAAGTAAACATTCCTGAAAAAGAGTCCGTGGTTGTCCATTGGGACGGTAAACTTTTACCGGGTGTTTTAAAAAATGAACAATGTGAGCGAATAGCTATAGCTATTTCATATGGCGAAAAGGAACAGCTGCTGGGAGTTCCTGTAACAGCAAACAGCTCTGGAGAGGAACAAGCCGTAGCCATATATGAATGCCTACATGAATGGGGTCTTCTCAACACCGTCAAGGCGATGTGCTTCGACACTACAGCATCCAACGGAAGACTCAAAGGAGCATGCGTCATATTGGAGCAAATGTTAGGAAGAAAATTGTTATACCTAGCTTGCCGTCACCATATCTTGGAAATTCTGTTAAGAGGCGTATTCGACACAAAAATGGGATCAACCACTGGACCTCATCCAGACATTTTCAAGAGATTCCTCACTGCGTGGCTCAAGATAGACAAAGGAGAATACGACACAGGTATCAGTGACAATCTAATACAAAAGCAGCTAACTCCAGAAGTAATTGCAAATGTTACTGCTGAATTCGAGACCAAATTAACTGGGAGCCACCTCAGAGATGACTACAAGGAGCTATTGCAGTTGGTTCTTTCTCGTATTTGTTGGATCACTAGACGGCAATGTTGTGGGTTTTAGAACTCCAGGAGCCATTCATCACGCTAGGTGAATGGCAAAGGCTATTTACTGCTTAAAAATGTTCATTTTTCGTCGTCAATTTAAGATGTCTAAAGAAGAAGAAAGTTCTGTGCGTGCCATTTCTGTTTTCCTAGTTAAGATTTATTGTAAAGCTTGGTTCAATGCTCCAAAAGCTCATCTTGCACCAAAACAAGATTTAGGTATTTTGCATAGTCTGTTAGACTATAAAGAATGTGACAACGACATTGCAGAAATAGCCCTGACCAAATTTTCGAACCATTTGTGGTATTTGAATGCAGAGTTGGTGGGATTATCGTTTTTTGATCCCACCATTACAGACGATGAAAAGTTGTTAATAGCTAATAAATTGCTCAGTAGCACAGATGAACCATCACAGCACGCTAGGGTTGTAAATCCAAAAGTTAGGAAAGAAAAACTTAAAAGAGGTAGTTGATGGAGGATTGGTAAATTTACTTACCAAAGAAACGTTTACATTCTTTGACCAATTTAATATAAAAAACAGATTTCCTAAGACAACATCCAAACACCTGGCCTCAAAATAATGACTTCCAAGAAGGATTGAAAATTGTCAAAACATTAAAAGTAGTTAATGATATGGCCGAGCGTGGTATTAAATTAACAACTGACTTTAACGACCTTCTGACAAAAGATGAAGACCAAAAGCAATATGTCCTGCAAGTTGTAAGTAAATGCCGAGCATTATATCCTGACGTTTCAAAAACTACTTTAACAAAAGCTCTAGAATAGATTAGATAACTATGTAAAATTATCAACTCATGTAGGTACTACGTCTGTATCTTTTCTGTGTCTGTTTTATATGTATTATATACCTAATTTTTATATTTTAAAATAAAAAATGTCATTAGACTTATCAGTATTACTTGTTTTTTTATTATATTTCTACTTTAAACTCAAAAATATACCAAAAAATAGCAAAATTTATCACTTAATAACAAAATATACGAAGTATGCTCCTAGTGGTACCAGGTCACGTTTTTGGGGCTAAAGGCTGTTGTAACTCGGTTTGACTTAAAATAACAACAATTATGTATAGAATATAAATTTTGAAGAAGAACATTAGCTTTCTTTTGAGATATTAAGCGTGTTTTCTATTATCTACCGTTCTGGAGTTATGGCTCCATATGTCAGCTTTTTGGCCAAAAATGTGGGATTTTTTCAAACTTTGAGGGACGAGCGGCACGGGTTAACGTCGTTTAATCGAGCTCAAATTTCGGCTATCTCAATATCTGGAAAGGGGAATCGTTTTTGTGGGATCCAGACGAACAAGATTCCAACATTTTTTTTCCCCCTCTATGAGATCCGGTCACTCTAATATATATATATATATATATATATATATATATATATATATATATATATATATATATATATATATATATATATAATATACACATATACACTGGTGAGCAAAAAAAATCGACTCGAAGGATTTTGCTTCATTTAATACCGATCCTTGAATTTAATATTCAAACAGTGGTATTATTTTTGATATTTTTAGAATGTTGATTTTCTACTCTTTCTAATAATACCAAAAACATTTAGGTTTCCAAAAAGCTTTACTGATTAAAACGGTTTTACTCAATACTCGCTGCGTAACGTACTCGTTGCGCGCTATTCATCCCTACAAAAACAGATATAACTGCATTTTCCTATCATTTCTTTATAGGAACTTGAACCCTCGACATCTCTGCTATATCTGATCACTAATTACGTCGTCGGAAAAATAGATGCCAACCCGGGAGAAACGGCAAGTCATTGCCCGATTGCAAGAAAGGCAAAGTCAACGTGTAGTCGCTGTGCAATTGCACCTAAGCCAGTCAGCTGTCTCCAGAGTCTACAGATGTTACCAAGAGCCTGGCGCCTTTACATGGATTCCACGATCAGAAAGAAGAAGGCGTACCTCGGAGCGCGACAACCACTTCATTGCCAACACAACTCTAAGGAATCGTTACTTGACCTGCGTTCAGGTTCAGCAGGAGCTCCGACAAGTTCGTGGTCGGGGTGTCAGTTATTGGACAGTCAGAAGAAGACTTAGAGAAACTAACCTAACTCCAAAGAGACCAGCTAACGGACCCAAAGTGATAGCAGCCCATCTAAAAGCGCGACTTAGATTTGCCCGAAAACATGCCGACTGGACCTAAGAGCAATGGCGCTCCGTTTTATTCTCCGACGAGTCCCGAATGGGCTGACATGGCAATAATGGAAGAAGACGAGTCTATAGAAGGCCTGGAGAGCGCTATACGCAGTGCTGCATTACTGAAACGGTCGCCTACGGAGGAGGTTCTGTCATGGTATGAGGAGGCATCTCACTGTATGCGTAAATCGATTGGGTATTCGTGATTGATGAGACTCGTGGCGGTGGATTAACTGCTCACTGATACATCGAGAAACAGGACGTTCCTTACGCCGGTTTTGTTGGCAGTAGCTTCGTGGCTAATGCACGACAATGCGAGGCCACATGCTGTTACATCGGTGCAGCAATACCTGGCAGAAGTTGGAATACCCACATTGGAATGGCCTGCGCGGAGTCCTGACCGCAATCCAACTGAACACATATGGGATGAGCTTAAAAAAAGTGTTCGAGCCAAAAATCCAGTCCCTGCATTGCTGAGGGACTTAAATTTCAGATGGCGGAAGAGTGGGGAAGAGACACACAGACAGTGGTAAAAAAGCCCCTCCCTACATGAAAAACAGACTGGAAGCAGTAATAAGGGCTCAGGAGGTAATACAAAATATTGAGTGATTTTAATTGTTAATCTTAAAATTTGTTTAAGTTTTCCTTTCTTTTACCCCTATTTTCAAACCTGGTTCTCCTTGTTTCTCTTTTCAATAATTTTAATCAGTAAAAAAGCATGAGACATACTATGGAATTTGGTATTATTAGAAAGAGAATAGAATAGCCTTTCACATGATACTAAAAATCTGTAAAAATAAATGAACACTAAATTCTACGATTCTTGTTAAATGAAACCACATAGTTTGATTCGATATATATATATATATATATATATATATAATATATATATATATATATATAATATATATTATATATATATAATATATATATATACATATATATATATATATATTATATATATATATATATATATATATATATATATATATTTATATATATATGTTATACTCTCTCCTGCTGATACTGTGTATTTGCGATTTGTCTGCCATAGGCTAACTGATGAGCTCTGATATGAAGCGAAACTTGCATGTCCGAGTTTGTTGTTTCATACATGGTACTACCGGGTGGTCCATAACCGTGGACGTACTTTTGATGCAAGAGCAGATAGCATGTTTTCTCCCACTAAGGCGGATATAAATCTTTTTTTTTATAAATAATTCACCAACGATAAATATTTATCGTCTTTAAAAATCGTGGCTACGTGTTACACTGTCCCTGGTGAGGATCGAAGGGCAATCCTGCCAACAAATTCGTCGAAAAAGTAAAGGGGAGGTAAAGTACAAACGAGATCTCTATTAGCAGTGTTCCCCTTTATTTTTAATTTTTTTTTTTTAGAGTTACTACTCTATAAAAATAAAGGAGAATACTGCTGACAGAGATCTCGTTTGTACTTTACCACACGCAGTAGCTAAACATCTTATAGTACTCTATTTTTACAGCTACTGCTACTCTTTTAATAGCGGTATAAGTATCCTATTCACTTATAATGTCAAAGGTACTGTATCTTATTTTACCTATGCTTTTTGCTCTTAAATTATAAGCTCTGACAGTTTTACACTGGATGGGCTGAGGTTTGTTTACCGGTGATACTGTTTTGGGTATGCCTTTTAAATCTCCCCTGCTGATCCTGTATATTTGAGAGTTGCCTTTTTATCTGGGCTCTAATATGGAGCGAAACACGCATGTCCTAGTTTGGTGTTTCATAAATGGCACACCCAGATAGTCCATTGCCTTGGATGCCCGGTACTTTTTGATGTCAAAGAAGAAAGCACAGTTTTTGTCCGCTAAAGTCGATATACATTTTTTCCTTTCTTTATACATATATATATATATATATATATATATATATATATATATATATATATATATATATATATATATGTATGATCTATAGCCACAATCCTCTTATAAATCAACAACTATTTAATTCATTTATCTTTTAATTATAATATAATGTTGAACATAGATCAACCTCTTACTTTTGTAAAATTATTTAGTTTTTTTTACTAAAGTCTGTTCATTAAATGATACGAAATGCACAAACTCAAGAGCCTGAAATAAAGCTACACGATGAAATTAAGACCTTATAACAGCATTAGCAATATATTAGCTAGTATACATGTTGATATTCTCCAAACACGCACTAATGGATCTCCGCGTATAATCATATCTCCAAATGTTTTATACAATATTTTACATGGTGAACTCATACTAATATAGTAGCTCTTCTACTTTAACTGCGATTTTTCCTGCTTTTTCCTACACCCCTACTAGTAAACAATTTAAAACCGTCCTTTGTATATCGTACATCAGGGTCCTCAATAGGTATTTGTTTGCTGGAACACTGAAGTCTAGCGGAATGTGGGTTCGGTATTATAGAAAGCTGCTCTAAATCTCCCTGCAAATAAAGAGACATTGTGTATTTTAATATACCCTCGTTGATTAAAGGAGAGGGTGACTTTTATAGAGACATAAAACAGAAAATTTTTAAATGGAAATTTTAAAGTTATGAACCAATGTTTTAAAAACGTGATATAGACAATGTTTTAGAATGTTCAGACTCTGAACTTTATTTTATGATTAGGTTGAGTTTCTTACTTAGCCAAATTGCATTAAACATTTTTCATCCTTGAGGTGGCGCTATGGTCGTTTGTTGGCTACCATATTTTTGCTTAATATGAGTGACATTGAGGACAACTAAACCCGTTTTTATTATTGAAAATATTTCAAAACATTACTTCATTCAACAAAAGTTTCTATTTTATTATTGAAACTTATTCAAAATTTTTTCGAGACTGCCATAAATCCGTCTGTTGTTGATGACATCATTTCAATATAGTATTATTTATTTTACTATCGAAATGGTGTTGTCAACAAAAAAATAGTTTCTTGTTATGAAAACACCATTAAGAAGGTCATAAAACTTTACGGGATGATAAAAATTTTGTTGTCGCCGGAACTCCTGTTTTGTTTTAATTTAGTGCAAGCTGTATGTAGGTATTATAGTTATTATTTTTTATTGGTAGCGGGTATATACTCTTCTGCGATCCCGGTGGAGGACAGATATACTTCAGGGATGCGACCCTGCCAACGCCAGCCTTGGTGTCCTCCACCTCCTAATATGGGGGGACATTAGGTCCTAAAAACATGAATTCTTCACCACATACCATTCTTCCAACTTCCTTACACCTTGCTAATACGTTTGGTCGGCGCGACAAGGAAATGACTAAAAGCCACAAAATGAAGAGTGAATATGTCGAATTTTCAAAACGCAGTACCTCAGGCAAGTAAAGGAAACTCAGAATCTCGAACTGCTCTTGCAGTCAGTCCAATGAATTCGAAAATAAAACACAATCATATAGCCACAGCACATAAGCAACACAAAAGGACAGAATGGTACATAGCCACTTACAACACAAGAAATTTAGGATCCGAAGAAAAAATGATCGAACTGGAAAAAAAAAAAAACAAACTGACAAACATAAAATGGACAGTGTTGGGCTTAGCGGAAGTAAGAAGAATAGGAGAGTCTTGTATTGCTCTAAAAAGTGGCCATAAATTTTTCTATAGAGGCAACGAAACTAATGGAGCCGGTCTACTTATACGAGGCTGGTTTGAAAAGTCCTTGCAAAGTCCGAGAGATGGCACCACCGGCGCGTATCGAGGTCATGTTTAGTTAGTAGCATCTCTTGAATGAACGCACACCAAGTTTCAGCCATATTGGTGTTTGGCATTCGTGTGAATCAAGGAAGTCGAGTGATTTTCAAGAAAAGGACGAAAAAGAATTTCGTGTGGTGATTAAACATTACTTTATGAAAGGCAAAACGCCTCAGGAGACTAAAGAGAAGCTTGATAAACATTATGGTGACTCTGCACCTTCGATTAGAACAGTTTATAAGTGGTTTCAAAATTTTTGGACTGGCCATATGGGCACAAGTGACGCTGAACGTTCTGGACGGCCTGTGGAGGTTACGACTCCAGAAATCATTGATCAAATCCATGATATGGTGATGGATGACAGAAGACTTAAGGTGCGTGAGATTGTTAGTGCTGTGGGCATCTCGACTGAACGGGTACATAATATTTTGCATAAACATTTGGACATGAGAAAGCTATCCGCAAGATGGGTGCCGTGATTGCTCACGCTTGACCAAAAACGGAATCGTGTGAAGTGTTGCAAGGATGGTTTGCAGCTGTTCCAGAAGAATCCGGAGGACTTTAAGCATCGTTTCGTCACTGTGGATGAAACATGGATACATTACTATACTCCTGAGATCAAACAACATTCTAAACAATGGGTTACCAAGGGGGAATCTGCACCAAAAAAGGCGAAGACCGTTCCTTCGGCCGGAAAGGTTATGGCGACTGTCTTTGGGATTCGCAAGGGATAATCCTCATCGACTATCTGGAAAAGGGTAAAACTATTACAGGTGAATATTATTCATCGTTATTGGACCGTTTGAAAACCGAGCTGCAAGAAAAAAAAAAACGCCCGCGATTGACCCACAAGAAAGTCCTTTTCCATCACGACAACGCACCAGCACACACCTCAGCAGTTGTGGTCGCAAAATTAATGGAAATAGGATTCCAACTCGTTTCACATTCCCCTTATTCTCCAGACTTGGCTCCCTCGGACTACTATTTGTTCCCCAATTTGAAGAAATGGCTGGCGGGACAAAGATTTTATTCAAACGAGGAGGTAATTGCAGACACTAATGGATATTTTACAGACTTGGACAAATCCTATTATTCGGAAAGGATCAACAAACTAGAACATCGTTGGACGAAGTGTATAAGCCTAAAAGGAGACTATGTCGAAAAATAAAAAAAAGGTTTACCCCAAAACACATAAGTAGTTTTTATTTTTGCACGGACTTTTCAAACCAGCCTCGTACATAAAAGAATAGCAGAAAGAGTGATTTCAGTAGATATACAGATGAAAAGAAGATGCAAATGTAAGATTATTCAAGTATATGCACCGACATCAGACAGCGAGGAAGAAGAAATTAACCAATTCTACGAAGATATAAACAAAGCATTGCTTCACCCTAAAACTAGATATATTATAATAATCAGCGACTTCAATGCCAAAATAGGGAAACCAGCGAATATAAATGAGAAGAGT
Source organism: Pachyrhynchus sulphureomaculatus (assembly GCA_019049505.1). Taxonomy (NCBI): domain Eukaryota; kingdom Metazoa; phylum Arthropoda; class Insecta; order Coleoptera; family Curculionidae; genus Pachyrhynchus; species Pachyrhynchus sulphureomaculatus. The sequence continues at coordinate 50,151,120 of CM032454.1, read as the reverse complement.
GTCGATAAGTTTAGTTTGGGTGAGATGAACAGAAGAGGAAGAATATTGTCAAAATTTTGTAAACGAAAATAACTTATACGTTATGAACACATTTTTCCAAAAGCTAGAACATCGACGATGGACATGGCAAGCAAACAAGAAACGAAATTGATTATGTTCTATCAAATGATAAGAATATTGCAATCGACACGACAGTCCTGAACATGATAAGCATTGGCAGTGACCATCGGATGCTCAGAGCAAAAATAAGAATAAATGTGAAGCAGAAAGAGACGTAGATTGATAACGCATATAAAGATAAAGACACCAACAGAAATAATAAAACAAAACACAGACGAATATTGACAAGCAATGGAAAATCATATAATACACATAAAATACCAAATAGAACTTGATGAACTAAACGCACAAATAACCAATAGCCTACTCATGACTACAAAACAAATAGCCACATTGAAAAAAGACAATACACAAAAATTAAGCAAAGAGACACAAAATCTCATGAAACAGAGAAGACTATTAAGAAATGGTCCTACAAATAACAGACTAGAATTGGCAGAAATAGACAAAAAAATGAAGAAAAAAATCAGAAAAAACATCAGGCAATACAGGAACTGGAAAATAGAAGAAACTCCGAAAGAGGGAAAAAAGTTTGAAACGCTTAAACAAACAAGCGAATGAAGGGAGACATTAAACTTGTAAATAACAATAACCAAGAGATCGTACAAATCAAGGAGATAAAGGAAGCTACAGAGAAATATTAACAAACACTATATAACACGAAAATATCGCCACCGCCTGGGAAAGGAGAAAGAAATAGAGTGATAGTAAGAAATGTGGCATCTAAAGAAATTCCCGATGGAACAACTGGTAAAATAATGAACGCCTTACCACATATGCACAATAACGAAGAACCAGGGGACGATGAACTAATTATAGAAATGATAAGGTATGGAGGGGCATCGATAATACAATCTCTTCAAGCTCTATTTAACAGGTGCCTAATAGAAAATAAAATATCAACACTTTGGGCAAACGCCCTGATTGTGCTTACTTTTAAAAAGGGGAACAAATTTAAATTGGAGAATTACGGATACATCAGCCTGTTATCGGTATTATACAAAATACTCACTAAAATTATAACTTATACTTTAAAGAAGAAATTAGACAGTTATCAACCACTTGAACAAGCGAGATTTCGACGGGGATACAACACCATCTTCAAACAATTAGATTACCAGTGGAAAAAGCAAATGAACATAAGGCCACCTTGTGGATAGTAATGATTGACTACGAAAAAGCATTTGATTCGGTAGAGATATTAACACCTCAAGTAACAGCAGTGTCGATGAAAGATACACAACTCTTCTTGAATATATATACAAAAATGCCACTTCACAAATAATGCTTAAAGAAAAAACAAATAAAATCAAAATTAAAAGAGGAATTAGACAAGGCGACTCGATATTCCCAAAGCTGTTTACCTTGACTTTAGAAGACATGTTCAAATCGTTAAAGTGGGAAAATAAAGGACTACTAATGGACTGTGAACGATTAAATCACTTAAGGTTAGCAGATGATGTCACTCTGATCGTCAACACAAAAGAAGAATTACAAGAAATGTTGATAGAATTAAAGAACAAGACTCGAGGGTAATTATACAGCTTAGCGGGCCTCACCTCCGATCTTGATCAAATCAGGCTTATTCGACGCGTTATCGAAAATAAAACAACTTTTTTCCTCTGCGAAAATCGTCGCGCTCTCACACGCGAAACGAGTTATTGAACATTAGAAAACAAGACTTTTGAGGTTACACGCCACTGTCGTATGTCACTTTAGATACTAAGTACCGCCGCCCGTAGCGACATGGGCACATTCCGTAAGATGCTTATGCGTGCTTTGTGTGTACATCTGCGCATGCTCAGATACAAATGCGCCGATTCGAAGTTATATACTACCAAGGAGTTTGTTCAGGTTAGTTCAGGTTAGTTCAGTACAAAACTCTGTTTGAAATTGGCGCATTTTCGCTTAGTAGTCACGTGACAACCCGCGGTCGTTTCATAGCATGCGCGCATGCAGTATCCGTATGTCGCTACGGCCTGTGTCTTAAGTAACTTACGACAGTGTCTTATAACCTCTAAAGTGGTGTTTTTTAAACGTTGAATAACTCGCTTCGCGTGACAGAGCGACGATTTTTGCATAGGAAAAAGTTATTTCTCTCTCAAAAACGCGTCGATTCATCATAAATTTATCAACATTTGAGGTGAGGCCCGCTAAACTATAATATTACCAGACTCGAGAAATAGATCTGAAAATAAACTTCATCAAAGCCAAATATTTGAACAACGGAAGTGAAGATAACAGCCAGGAACTATTAATAGAAGGTGAGAGAATAGAAGAGATACAAATATTCATATATTTAGGACAAAAAAATCGAAATTTCAAAAAATAATTTAAAGGCTGATAGAAGAGTCTCGTTAGGTTGGTCTACGTTCGGAAGGTTACAATCTACATTTAAATTAGACATCCCAAATACAATAAAAGCCAGAATATTCGATTAATATATACTGCCGGTATTAACATATGGCACTGAAACGTGGGCTTTAAATAAAAGTATAATAAATAAACTCCAAGTAACCCAAAGAGCAATGTAGAGGAGAATGCTAAATATTAGACTCCAACATCGTATTCCTAACATCATATTCGAAGAAGATCAAAAGTGACAGATGTAATACAACGAATATGTTCATTACGTTGGAATTGGGCGGGGCAAATCGCAAGGATGAATGATAACAGATTGACACGCCGCACAGTGGGGAAAAACGAAAAATCGTGTTTCAAAATTGTCAAGAGCCTTCAATTTTGGTTCGATTGGACGATTTTTTTTTTAAATTGAAGCTTATTAAATTCCGAACAAAGTTGTCGGAGCCGATTTTGCAATTAAACTTTTGTTTCAAAATGGCGGACGTCTTCAAAATGGCGGTTTCTGATTATATAGCGACTGAGACATAGAAAACGCTTAGAGTTTCAAACCAAGTTGTGCTAAAATGCGTGTATGTATGTTTTTTTATGTCGCAGATAATATATCTAATATCACAGTTAAAAGATTAATAATAATGAACCCAAAATGGCTGTCATGAACAATAAAAGTATTATAAATATGAATAAACGTACCATTATTATTTTATGTCCATAACATTTGCATAAATAATTTCTTTAAGGTTGTTAATTATAAATATGTTTCAACAACTGACTTAAAATGACAAATCAAGTATGGCGGTTGCTAAAATTGAATCGAGCAAGAAAGTTTCTCTGTGGCATTTAGACTGTGGAAGTCAGATCATTCAAGTTATTCAAGTTTAGTTGCGGGATTTAAATTTTCATGCAGTTATTGCTAGAATATTGCTGCTGTAAATTTTAAGTATCGTAGACAATTTTCTAGCAAAAACAGCGATACACGCAGAAAAGGACAGCTCACACAGCTAGAAAATGACTACAACAGCTAAAACGTTTTGTTAAAATAGGTACAGCTAAATATTTTATGTAAGAGTAAGTTAAGGTTAGACATATTTATTTTCTTATTTTTCTAGTGTATTCCTATAATTCAGTAGTTCTGTATATGTACTAAAGGGTTTTCTCGTTAATAAAGATTATTATTACTCTTACAAAATACACGCAGAGAAATGCTAAAATAGGGACAGTTAAATATTTTGCTGCATTAGCCACTGTTTAGCAACAGCAGCCACTTTTTTGCTACAACAGCAAACAATGTGGCTAGTGCAGCAAAATATTTAGCTGTCCCTATTTTAACAAAACGTTTTAGCTGTTGTAGCCATTTTCTAGCTGTGTGAGCTGTCCTTTTCTGCGTGTATCGCTGTTTTTTGTATCTGCTAGAAAATTGTCTACGATACTTAAAATTTACAGCAGCAATATTCTAGCAATAACTGCATAAAAATTTTAAATCCCGCAACTAAACTTGAATAACTTGAATGATCTGACTGCCACAGTCTAAATGCCACAGAGAAACTTTCTTGCTCGATTCAATTTTGGCATCCGCCATATTTGATTTGTCATTTTAAGTCAATTGTTGAAACATATTTATAATTAACAACCTTAAAGAAATTATTTATGCAAATGTTATGGATATAAAATAATAATGGTACGTTTATTCATATTTATAATAATTTTATTGTTCATGGCAGCCATTTTGGGTTCATTATTATTAATCTTGTAACTGTGATATTAGATATATTATCTGCGACATAAAAAAAAAAACATACATACACGCATTTTAGCACAACTTGGTTTGAAACTGTAAGCGTTTTCTGTGTCTCAGTCACCATATAATCAGAAACCAACGTCCGCCATTTTGAAACAAAAGTTTAATTGAAAAATTGGCTCCGACAGCTTTGTTCGGAATTTAATAAGCTTCAATTTAAAAAAAAATCGTCCAAATCGAACCAAAATTGAAGGCTCTAGACAATTTTTAAACACGATTTTTCGTTTTTCTCCACTGTGCGCCGTACAGTTGAATGGAGGCCTAGAGAACACAAAAGATGCAGAGATAGACCACAGACAAGATGAACGGACGACATAAAAAGATTAGCAGGACACGATTGGATGCAAAAAACAAACAAAGCTGGTTGGAGACAACTTGGGGAGGCTTATATCGGACTATGGATGGAATAAGCTAATGATGATGATTTTTTGTATACGTATAATATACACTTTTACAGAGGAACACATAAAAACATTTTAAAGTATCTGGTTTAAAATATACTTAGAATTTTTGAAGTTGTCACTGCTGAAACAACCGCAGTCAGGTTCAAGGGACGAAGAAAAGTGGGCATATGGATACAGAGAGCGTTTCTTTAAAGAAACAAACCACTAAACACGAAGCTACTTAAAGAGAGTAGCGCAAATCGACAAACAGGGGGACGCCAATTGACCTAACTAAAAAGTTTAAGTAATTCCAAAGGACTGTAATTATTTAACTTTTATATCAGCCATATTTGGCGAAGATATCTTAAAAATCTAATTCATGCTGTCCACTTCTTATGTATGCTAAGCTTACACAAAAAGGGAAAGCGCTTATTTTAAACGTTTACTTAACTGCCACTTTATTCTCTTAAAAAAATGTCAAGTGATGAAAAGTAAAACCAGAATAGCACACTCAGATAGTAAAATTTTTAAAAATAGTAGGACCTGTTTTAATTAACTCTTAAATTACTTTGTTACCTAATATTTTCAGGATGATTTGATAGGATACAGTATGGCAGCGTTTCTCAACCTGTAGGGCGCGCTCCACTAGAGCGGGGGGGGGGGGGGGTGATTACACTATTGGGGGGGGGGGCGCGAGCGTATCGAAAAGAAATTATTATTAAAAACATTCATTAAATACATTTAATATAATTTATTGAAAGGAAAGCAAAACAAAATATATTCTGATATAATAAATTAGTACTGCACAATTATTTTCAGTGCAGAAAACTCATTATTCGCCCCTGTCCAAAATTCAAAGAGTGATTTATTATTAAATTGTCTTTTGATTTCGCCACTTGCTGTGAAGTCTATGAAGATTTCTTCTTCGGAAGTTGAGAGCCCTTCGGGAGTATTTTGAAATTGATCCCTAACTCACTCGTAACTTGCTACCAAGTTATCGTCAGTAAAAAAATACTTTCTAAAATTCTTTGTCAACATGGCTAGATAATTTTTAATGGTTATTAAAACAACTGTCACATGTTGTTCTTCAGCCTTGAATGTTTTAACAAATTCACCCACATTTGCAAACATCTCTAAGTTTTTTTGCTTTACATTTCTGCTCCATAATTCTAATTTTCTACAAAAAGAATTAATTTTATTACTTGTATCGAATATATGTGTATTGGTTCCTTGGAGTTGAAGATTTAAGGTATTTAGTTTCTCGAATATATCGACCAAGTAGCTCAATTTCATCACAAATAAATTATCTCGAAACTTTTCGGCTTCCGGTCGGTTTTCCTCTTCTAGAAAAATGGCGATTTCAAAATCGCCATTTTTGCAAACATTTCCCACGTGATAACCATCTTGCCTCGCAATAAAATAGTAACGCTGAATGTTCGGCACCCATGTCTTTACAAAGCGCAGAAAAAATTCTGGATTTTAAGGGTCTCATTTTAACATAATTTACTACGGTTACAACTGTAGTGAGCACAATATTCAGAGCAAGTCTCATTTCTTTGGAAGCCAGAGCTTTCCCGTGGATCAAATAATGTGTCCACACACACGCAGTGGAGATTTTTGTTTCACAAGTGCTCGTACACTTTGAAATCTTCCAGACATTGAATGAGCACCATCGGCACATATTCCGACGTAATTTTTCCACTCCATATTTGCCTCGATTATAAAATCATTTAAGATAGCAAATAATGTGACTGATGTTGCTTTGAGTTCTATTGGTTTGCAGAAAAATAGTTCTTCTACTGCTGACATATCATCACAAAATTGAACATAGGCAATGAAATGAGCATCTTCATTGCTATCTGTTGCCTCATCAAGCTGAATTGAAAGCAATTTGTCACGCAACTTCCCGAAAAGCTGATGCTCTACATCTTCAGCTATATCACCAATTCGACGGGCAACAGTATTATTTAATATAGGTATGGATAGCAATTGTTTGGCAAAATTATCTCCAAACATAGTTTCTACAATCTCAATTGCTGCTGGAAAAACAAGCTCTTCACCAATGGTGTGAGGCTTTTTACTTCTGGCTATTTTATATGAAACTTTGTAAGAGCCATGTAAAGCTTTTTCATTCAGAGACAAAGTTTTTTTAAAAGATGATTTCTGCTTTACATATGATTTTAATTTTAATTCGAAGAATTCTCGAGGTTTGTTAAGGTACTCACTATGAAGCCTTTCCAAATGACGTTTAAGTTTATTGGTTTCATGCTGTCTGCCGCCAAGATTTTTGAGCAAATAACACACAGGGGCCTTTCTTCTTCATTTACTTCAGTACTGATAAACCCTAAATTCAGGTATTCTTGAGAATATTTTTTTGATTTTATTTTCGGAACCACGTTCGTCTGTGCACTTGTTGATGCTTCACTATCGTCTAATGCTCGCTTACGCCCACTTAAAAATTTGAGTGATGATTCTGTATAAATTTACTTCCGTGAATACTTAATACCTTCAATTTCAATTAACACGTAAATTACAACATACACATTCACGATAAATCCGATAGCAGTAGAAGGATCAACTCTACTGAGACGGGCTGTAATTGAACGAGGTGCAGCATTTATACACTTTTGGGCAGACTTTCCGAATGTTCGAGAACTTCTCGTGAAGCCGCTACCGATATGGTGGACGTGACAGAGAGCAATAGAGAGGCATCGAATTAAGGTCATAGTGTAGCTTTAGTATCAAAATACTGAAAATACATTATTATTGCATGTATTGTTATTGTATGAGAGGGGAGGAGGCGCGATGAAAATTATGTTTGAATATTCGGTCGCACATACTGAAAGGTTGAGAAACGCTGCAGTATGATGATATTGTTAAAAAAATAATAAGTTTTAAGACGAAATTATTAGTTACTAGTCTCTAGTTACATAATACTTTTTGATCTCAATAATTTACAGTTTTACATGGAAAAATATTTGTTGTAATTTTCCTCGCACACTGTATAAATTTAGTAAATTATTTTTTTCTTACCGTAAAAAGGTAGCCAATAATAATATCACAGTCATCGGGAATATCCAAGGAATGGCTATGCAAAATATCTGTACGTGACCATTCGCAGTCCACATATGTTTCTACTGTGCTATCATCACGAATACTAAAAATGAAAAAGTGCAAAGAATATAAATATACTCGTACATGTCTAAAATTTTGTAATTTCATCATCATACGTTTAATTTGTACATCAATAAAATTTTAATCAAATACTAGAAGCGTAGGTTTACTCGTAATTTCACATGTCTTTATTATACAATATTAAAACTCCGTTTTCTCCCATATACGTGTAATAAAATAATATTCAAAACTGAAGTTTATTATTTAATTTTACGTAGAGCAACTTCCTAAACATAATAACCGGTCAAGTGCAAGTTGGACTTGTAATTAGTGTTTCGTACGTTGATTGCTTTTAAAATGTTACGGAAGTGACAGTGACTTTACAAAACACATCCCAAATGAGGTTTTCAACAAAAAATTTTTTCCAATTTTTACTGAAAACTGATGATCTTGAAATCCTTGTTTTTTTTTATGTACCAGATATATTATTCTACTATCGCCTCGTGCTCAGTTCCCTTCAACTACACCATGTAGAGAATATTCCAGAATTTTTCAAAAATTTTTGATTAGTACTTTTTGATATAAAGAGGGGGGACAGTGATTTTTTGCATTTTTTTAAAAATAGTATAAAGGGAAGTGTCACATTATACATATTTTTGAACCCATCTATTTACAAGCTTTCATTTGATACCCCACTCGACCTGGTAAAAAAAATTTTTTTTTCACTCTCGATTTCACCGCCGAAAACTAACCCCTTAAGTCAACTTAACGTTCAAAACTACACGGCTCTGATGAGACCGTCAATTCCTATATTAGCTCCAAATGTCCACTTTCTATGTTAAATAGTTTCGGAGAAAATCGGGTGTGACAGACAGGCAGACAGACAGACGGACGGACACCTAAGTGATCTCATAAGTGTTCCATACTGAACACTAAAAATGATTTTTTTTAAGATATCGCTTTATCTATAAAATACTTATAATCTTAAAAAGTCTTTCTTGTCATATGTTTAAGACGAGTTAGTTTTAAGAGTTATTCAATCAGTAATGACAGCTGTCTCGTTTTTGGTAGCATTTTTGTTTTTCTTTCCCGTTTCTCCTTTTCTATAAATATTTCTTAAATTATATTTGATAATGGATATCTTAATATTTTAATTATTGTACGAGAGATAATGTTGACGGTGTATGTTTTTAACCCATTAAATTCGTCATACCAATCATCCTACGTACTTCTTTATTTATTTATTTAATAGTTATTTTTCATGTAATTTTTTTGCCTTTGTATTTTTTTTTCAACCTTATCATAGACGATTTGTAGAATGTATATTTTAAAATTTAAAATAAAAACATATATTAATAGTACGTTGGGATTTTGGAGTCTTTGGGCTCAACAGTCAATTATGGCTCCTAATGATCTTAACATGGTTATCCAAACGTGCGTGTTTGATCTAATGGTGATAGCTGTTTCGTTCATTTATTACAAAATATTTATATAGACGGAATTTAACTTTTGATGCTTTTTTTTTGGTATACTAGCAGCGAATCCGATCTTAACAACTTGGAAGACATTCAAGTCTTAAATATTATACTTGATATTTCTAAATATACTATGAACAAAGGCCTTAATATCGAACCATTTTTTTTTTTAATTCTTAGTAAAATTATTACAATTACCGTTGTATGGGAGGTAGCGTTGCATTTTTGGTAATGTTTTTATACCTACCGATTCTTACTTCAGTCGTTTTTTTTTTTTTATGGGTCTAGCACACGTGCTACAGGGAAGTCCCTAAAGCGCTACAGGAGCGACACGTGTGCGGAGAAAGGGATTCACGTTGTTCTTGAATCGCTGTAGATTGTACTCGATGGGAAACACAGTCCTGGGCAAACTATTCCAAAGGTATGATGTTCTCCATATAAAAGACTGCTTGAAAAGCGTTGTACGAGGAGTAACAAGCTGAACCTCATACGGATGTGAAGTATTAGCGCGACGTGTACTTCTAATATGCACCGCTCTGGGAGGAATTAAACGGGCCACATCCTTCGAACACTTTCCATGAAAGTACTTGTAGAATAGGCTCAAGTCGCCAACCGTTCTTCGATGTTCCAGCGAATCAAGGCCGTCGGTCAGTTCCGGTGTCCAATCAGACGAATAGCTCTTCTCTGGATATAATCCAACAAATGCAGTGTATGTTTGGGAGCGGAGCTCCAAACATGGGAGCGGAGCTCCAAATATGGGAGCAGTATTCCATAGTTGGTCGAATTTGAGCTTTGTAAAGAATTAACAGTTGTTGTGGAGTGTAAAGCTTTCTGGTTCGAAACAATATTCCCAACTTTTGAGAAGCTCTCCTTGCTATGCCTGCAACATGTTCATGCCAGGGCATATTTACTCCCAAATTAACGCCTAACAGATTGAGTGACGATGTTAGGGGGATGGAGTGCCCCGACATAACTATGTCGGGTTCTGCAACGTTAACTTTTTTAGAAAAAACTGCCGCCTGGGTTTTTGTAGCGTTAAATTCCACTTGGTTACTGTCACCCCAAGATAAAATTTCTTCCAGGTCTTTGTTAAGTTGAATGACTTCCTGCTGTCTGCGGATATTCGTCTGAGTAGTCGATGTCGGAGCGTTCAAAGTGAATGAAGAGATAAGTGTACTGTCATCTGCAAAGCTGTAGATTGGATTCTCGGTCTTTTCCAGCAGATCGTTAATATAAATGAGGAAGAGAGTAGGAGACAGTATGGAACCTTGGGGCACACCGACGTTGATAGTGAAGGTGTTAGAAAGAAATCCGTCGACTGCCACTCGTAAAGAACGCTCTATGAGGAAACATGAGAGCCACAAACAGAACTTTTCAGACATACCATAAGAACGTAGCTTAGCCAACAGCCCATCGTGCCAAACACGGTCAAATGCCTTGGATATGTCAAGAGCAACCGCTCGAGATTCTCCAAAGTGTTCAATTGCGTTGTTCCAAACATGTGTTACATAAGTCAGAAGATCTCCTGTTGATCTATTTTTTACGAAAGCCATATTGGTGATCACTAATAATGTTGAATCCTTCAAGATATTTTTAGATGATGCTGATTGATAGCCTTTTCCATGACTTTCGATATTATTGAGAGTAGTGCGATTGGTCGGTAGTTATTTGGCAAGGTCTTCTTGCCTTTTTTAGGTACCGGCTGAACTGTGGCACATTTCCAGCAGGAAGGAAATATTCCCTTTCTGTAGGATAGGTTGAAAAGTCTACAGAAAACTGGTGTTAGTTCCCTCGCACAGTTCTTGAGAACTATGGCAGGTATTCCGTCAGCGCCTGAAGCCTTTTTGGTGTCTAGCTTCATCAAAATACGTTTTATGATACGCTGTCTGAAGACAATATCGGGCATCCTTGACTGCACTATGGGAATAGTAGGTGGTGTTTTTCCTTGGAAATCGACAGTAGAATGTGAAGCAAAGAGTTCAGCCAACGAGTTCGCTTTCTCAACAGGTGTCGTTGCAATAGAATTATCTGGCCGTGTGAGTGGTGATATGGTGGATTTGGTGAAATTTTGACTAACTGCCTTAGCGACTGACCAAAAGGACCTGGAATTGCCGGGACAAGCGAGAAGTTTGTTTCTAATCCGTTGATTGTGTACCTCCTTGGTTTCGTCGATAATTTCTTTGCATCTGTTCCTGGCACGAACAAAGATGTTACGACTCAGTATATATCACCACTACACCAAACACTTTATTTTTGCACTCGACGCGCGTTTCGCTAACCATGTTAGCTTCATCAGGAGCGATGATTGACAGTCAATCATCGCTCCTGATTGACAGTCAATCATCGCTCCTGATGAAGCTAAGATGGTTAGCGAAACGCGCGTCGAGTGCAAAAATAAAGTGTTTGGTGTAGTGGTGATATATACTGAGTAGTATCATTGTGCCAAAGATTCCACATTCCCAACTTAGTAAAGATGTTACGATTTATGGTGTTAGGATGTTCACGCCAGTGTCGGTATGCAAAATGTTTAGAAGCAACAGCTTCTTTGCATTTTAGGTCAAACCAAGGCTTGCCGTTGGAAGGGCATTTCTTCGAAAAGGGGATGTAAGCCTCCATACCGGCCAAAATAACATCGGAAACCTCCCTGGCGCAGTCAGATGGGTCGTCGGATCGAAAACAAACGTCCAACCAAGGGAAAGTAAGAAAATATTCCATGAGATCTTCCCATTTAGCAGATTTGTAGTGCCAAATCTTGCGCGGTTTGGGCGCCTCTCTGTCACTGATTGGTAGAATACTCGATGTCGAAAGTAGTTTATGGTCAGAAGAACCTAACGGCGGATTTACGCTGACCGTGTAAATCTCCGGATTGGTGGTTAAAAACAGATCAAGAAGACTGGCGAACTCTCCGTCTCGATCAGGAATCCGTGTTGGTTCATCAATAAGCTGAGTCAAGCCACAACTGATTTGAGCTTTACTAGGCATGACACTACTGGTGGTTTGCCATTGCCTTTGAGAGAGGCGAGTGTCACGCTGTAATTTTTTTTTAAATTAATTTTCGAACCGAGATTGGAGCATACTTATGCTAAAATTGCTGATTTCGTCACAAAATAAGTATTTACTGGCCTAAATTCCTTAGACTCTATACACTCCTTTGTGCTCTAGCAATATGTTATTATATTCGATGAACATATACTTTCTTGTTTAGAAAGTTGTGCGTGGTATTATTTACAAGAAGTTATGTTAGTGTTTAAAAAACTTTAGATATCATACCAAAATTATAAAAATAATTTATTTTCACATCATACGACGTTATCTCAAAAAACCGAGTGATTAGGTACAAAAATTGAAGTTAGTCCATATATTCTTCATTGGCCATGCTACACTAATGAAAGAAGCATCTACGTCACATTTATAATAATAAAACTATTGTAAGTTGATAAGAATTAAGAAGAAATAGCAAGGTACACACTACAAAATAGTAAATCGGTAAGTACGAGGGTAGTATAATGAGTACCTGGCCTTGACAAGAAATAATAAAATTAAAAAAAATATTTTATTTTTCAACATATGGAATTCATGCAGCTGAATTCAATGTATTTAAGAGAATCAAGAAAATAATCATCTCGGTGAATCGGAGCGTTGTACAGTCACTATTATCGATCAAGTGACGACCTTTAGCTCCGAAAACATTCAGCTGACGACAACTTTTATTATCCTACATTTAAATTTCAATCAGTATAGAATCAATTTAATATTAATTTCGTCAGTTCATGCTGCGAATGACAAACTTTGAATGTTGAGCTTTGACTGTATAGCACTCAAGTACATGCAGTTTTTTAATTATATACAGTAGAGCTAGGGCTTCAAATAGAATTGGCCCCAGTGAGTCGACCCTAATCAAGTGAGACAAACCTATACGAAAGAAAGAGAAATGCTTGCATCTGCTCCATAGTTTTCGTACTTGTACATTTTCGACTAGTTGATTTAGTCTCTGTTGTGCTCTACTATTAAAACATGTAGTGTTAAAAATGTGACGCTAATGTAACTTGATGATGCTTAAATACAGTGAAACGTCTTGATTTTCTTTACTTTTAATAAATATTTTATTTATTTGCCCCTTATGTATATCTTAATTTTGAGAATTGAGAAGTTCAGCTAAAAAAATGAAAAAATACGGAAGAGTTATTTAGTTGTTGAAATAAAATTAATTTACGTACAACCGTTGCGTCCTGAAAGAAAGAGCAAGAGTTTAGTGAAACACTAAATTTAAATATAGAAGGATATATTACTAACAAAATAAAAATTCCTAACTTTATTACACTCCTAAAAATTACTTCTACTAAATAAAAACCCCTTAAGCTAGAAAAGTGTAATAAAAGGCTTGATAAAACACAATATTAAAAGTTTGTGAAATTAACTCCGCGAATTACACGTGTAGAGTAGTCGATGGAAATGCACTTATAGACAGGAAGTGAGATTTTTAGACAGGTGGTTGGTTTCTCCTCGTGGGGTTTTCATAAGTTACTCGGCCTCTCCTTGTAAGATCCTCATAAAAATATTGTCTCAGCCATTACCATCCTAGTTTCATTTGGGTTGTTAACCACTTTTTGACCCGAAATGCCTGAGGATGAGCAGGATATTTCAAGAAAGGAAAACAGGCCTTAAACTTGAGAGCTAGAAACCGTTACTGCACTACTACATCACTGAAAAAAAAACACTCTGGCGTGCTGGAGAAGAAAGCCACTACTGCCTACTGCTTCATGGTCGAAAAAGCCACTCCTACTTCATGGTGGAAAAAAGCCCTTCAAAATTCGTAATGGCTGCTTAAATATCTTCGTCCCTTCCTTAAAGTGACGTCCTTAAAATGGCTCACTTCTAGGCGAAAAATTAATGCAAAATAAATAAGTCAAGTCGGCAACACGCGTTACGCACTGCCGGTTTAAATTAAACTGCTCAAAAATTTAAAACACTGTTTTAAGCTACACTGCAATAAATATAAAAATGTAATAAAATATAAACTATAGGGAGAAAAATAGTGTCGTAATATGATCTTAAAATCTAGGAAGAAATGAATGTTACGACAGATATTCTAATTACACTGTTAGGTAATATGAATCATATTCAGAACAACTTGAAAATTTGTATGCTACTTGGAAATGGGAATGCCCAACGCTATATTAATGCCACTCAATTGTATCAAGGACTTGGACACAGCTTGAGGGCATCGTTGCCGGGATTCCACGCTTTCACAGGATGCGACTTAATCCTGCCTTTTACAGAAGAGAGAAAAAAAACCCTTTGCGATATTGAGAAAATTTGAATCTTATATTAAAGCATTTACAGACATGTCAAATGAACAATGATAATGTAAACAGCACGAGTTGCAACATTTATAAAAACTTATAAGATAAATGAAAAGGAAGATTTGCTTTAAAAAATACCACTGACGGAGCAATATTTCCTCCATGCAAGTCGGAGTTGTATCAAGACATATTACGTACATACTGCTCAACGGTCAGTCCCATCTGAATTTAGACTATGGATAAAAAGAAGAAAATGATGAGTATTCTTTTCAAATGGTTTGACTGAGTGATTAAATCCCACCAACTACAACGGGCATAACGATCATCGATGAAAATCATGCAGGTACTTTTTTAACTTATACATGTTTATAATAAATTGAAATTCAATTAAAGTAACATCAAAATAACTTTAATAATTGCACTATTTTTTTTATAGAAAATGTCGAAGGAGATTTAACGAGCCGATAATGCTGAAGAGGATGAAACAGAGGAACCTGAGGATGCAGAAAACTTCATCATAGACAGCTCAGATGATAGTTGTGAAGAAACTGAGGAATGTGAAATAGTACAGGAGATTTAAGTGAGGTGATTGATACATAATTTTTGTTTTAGCAAAGAAAAGTCTTTTTTTCCTTTTATTATCTTACTGCACTGACTTAGCCGTTACTTGATGGAGATTCATAATAACTAGGAATAAAAATTTAAACCACACAGTCCGATCTTAAACAGTTGTTTAAATTTTTATTCCTAGTTTTATTATCTTGTTTAAAATTTGTATATGAAATAAAAAAATGAAAAAATGAATATATATAAAAAATTATGAGCGACATTTATTTGTAAATATATAATTAGTACTTTTGTTATTTAATTGAAAAACTTTATGTACTTGAGTAATATTGGATATCCAGTCAAAGCTTCACGGATTGTCATTCGCAGCACGAAGTGACGAAATTAATATTAAATTGATACAATACCGATTGAAATTTAAATAAAGGTTAGTTTTATTATTAACAATAATAAAAATTGTCGTCAGCTGAATGTTTGCTTGCGTTGTACAACGGTCCGATCCACTGAACGCCCAATATATTTATGACGTCAACTGACAGTCTCACCCCCACTATAAACACAGCTGATTATTTTCCTTATTCTCTTAAATACATTGAAATTCAGCTGCATGAATTTCAAATGGTGTAAAATGACTTTATATTTTAACATTTTTTATCCGGTTTATATAAGTGACTGACATATAATCCTCCCTCTTCAATACAGCTGATCATTATTTTCTGAATGACTATTATCTGAAAAATCGTCGTATAAATTTTAAAACAGTATGAAATGACTTATAAAGTAATTCAGTTTAACAAGTTAAATCTTTTTTCACTCTTAACTCCTCTTATGTGTTGGGGGAAAACTATCATTGTTGTACTACAAGAGATTGGTTCAATACGAACTTTAAAAAAAAGATATAGTAGCCTCATCCAAACTTCATCTTCCTTTTATTGTTTTCCTTTTTCGAACACTAAATATTCATAATATTTTTTTAGTACTAACTCAATAGATGCCCAAAGGCATATAACCATTGATGATAAAATAAGAAATCTTTATAATATTAATAAATCAACACAACAGCTATCACCATTAGACCAAACTCCTAATGATGCTAACCATGTTAGCATCATTACGAGCTATAATTGACTAAGTAGGGAAATATAAAGCCTCTTGATCTGATAGTTCCCACAATTATGTTTCTTAGAAAACATTGTGTACGTTTACGTTTCCTCGGTCGTTTGCAATCGCCTGACATCTTACACGTACGATTTGGTTGTTTTATGTTTGTTTAAATCAGCGTTTCTCAACCTGTGGTGCGCGCCCCACTAGGGGGGGCGGTGATTACACTATTGGGGGGGGGCGAGCGTATCGAAAAGAAATTATTACTAAAAACATTCATTAAACACATTTAATATAATTTATTGAATGGAAAGCAAAACAAAGTACATTCTGGCATAATAAAAAATGAAGTGCACATTTACACTGATATAATACACCTATAAATAAAATTGTAATAGTACTGCACAATGTATTTACCTAATAATTAACATATCAATACTAAATTAAAAACAAGTTTAATAATTATTAGTGACTCTCTTGGGCCTGTTTTGCAGAGCAAAGATTTTCGAAGGATGGTTTAATATTAGAAATAGACACCCTGAGTTCTTTTTCTATATTTAGTTGAGATCTATATTTTGTTTTCAAAGCAGCCGCCGCAAAAAATCCGGTTTCGCAAAGGTAGGATGTTGAAAATGGTAATAGTACGAATGTCTTGTTTTCAGTGCAAAAAACTCACCATTCACTCCTGCCCAAAATTCAAAGAGAGATTTATTATTAAATTGTCTTTTGATTTCGCCACTTGCCGTGAAGTCTATGAAGATTTCTTCTTCGGAAGTTAAGAGCCCTTCGGGAGTATTTTGAAATAGATCCCTAACGCACTCGTAACTTGCTACCAAGTTGTCGTCAGTAAGAAAATACTTTTTAAAATTCGTTGTCAACATAGCTAGATGATTTTCAGTGGTTACTAAAACAACTTTCACATATTGTTCTTCAGCCTTGTATGTTTTAACACATTCATGCAAACATTTCTAGGTTTTTTTGCTTTACATTTCTGCTCCACAATTCCAATTTTCTACAAATAGCATTAATTTTCTCACTTGTATCGAATATATGTGTATTTGTTCCTTGGAGTTGAAGATTTAAGGTATTTAGTTTCTCGAATATATCGACCAAGTAGTTTAATTTCATCACAAATAAACTATCTCGAAACTTCTCGGCTTTCGGTCGGTTTTCCTCTTCTAGAAAAATGGCGATTTCATTTCTTAATCCATAAACACGTTGCAAACATTTCCCACGTGATAACCATCTTGCCGCGCAATAAAATTATAACGCTGAATTTTCGGCACCCACGTTTTTACAAAGTGCAGAAAAAATTCTAGATTTTAGAGGTCTCGTTTTAATATAATTTAATACGATTACAACTGTAGTGAGCACAATATTCAGAGCAGGACTCATTTCTTTGGAAGCCAGAGCTTCTCTGTGGATCATACAATGTGTCCATACACACAGTGGAGATTTTTGTTTCACAAGTGCTTGTATACATTGAAATCTTCCAGACATTGAATGAGCACCATCGGTACATATTCCGACGCAATTTTTCCACTCCATATTTGCCTCATTTATAAAATCATTTAAGAAACCAAATAATGCGAATGATGTTGCTTTGAGTTGAGAAAAATAGTTCTTCTACTGCTGACATACCATCACAAAATCGTACATAGGCAATGAAATGAGCATCTTTATTGCTATATGTTGCCTCATTAAGCTGAACTGAAAACAAGTTGTCACCCAACTTCCCGAAAAACTGATGCTGTCATCTTCAGCTATATCACCAATTCGACGGGCAACAGTATCATTTGATATCGGTATGGATAGCAATTGTTTGGGAAAATTATCTCCAAACATAGTTTCTATAATCTCAATTGCTGCTGGCAAAACAAGCTCTTTATCAATGGAGCGAGGCTTTTTACATCTGGCTATTTTATATGAAATTTTGTAAGAGGCAAGTAAAGCTTTTTCATTCACAAAGTTTTTTTAAAAAATGATTTCTGCTTTACATATGATTTTAATTTTAACTCAAAGGATTCTCTGGGTTTGTTAAGGTATTCACTATGAAGCGTTTCCAAATGTCGTTTAAGATTATTTGGTTTCATGCTGTCTGCTGCCAAGATTTTTAAGCAAATAGCACACAGGAGCATTTCTTCTTCATTTACTTCAGTACTGGAAAACCCTAAATTTAAGTATTCTCGAGAATATTTTCTTGATTTTATTTTCGGAACCACGCTCGTCTGTGCACTTATTGATGCTTCACTATCGTCTAATGCTAGCTTACGTCCACTTAAAAATTTATCCATGATTCTGTATAAATTTTTTGCCTTGAATACTTAATACCTTGAATTTCAATTAACACGTAAATTACAACACATTCACGATAAATCCGATAGCAGCAGAAGGATCAACTCGATTGAGATGGGCTGTAATTGAACGAGGTGCAGCATTTATACACTTTTGGGCAGACTTTCCGAATGTTCGAGCCAACTCGGAACTTCTCGCTAAGCCGCTACCGATATGGTGAACGTGACAGAGAGCAATAGAGAGGCATCGATTCTAATTTTGTCAACGCAGCAGATATGTGTTGTCAAATATGAATAAATTTAATTATTCTTGGTAGTTTGTAAGGTTTGTAATTAAGGTGTAGCTTTAGCATCAAAATACTGAAAATACATTATTATTGCATGCATTGTTATTGTATTAGAGGGAGGAGAGGCGCGATGAAAATTATGTTTGAAAATTGGATAGCAAATACTGAAAGGTTGAGAAACGCTAGTTTAAATCAACTAGCACGCAGGATTAGCTTAAGTTAACCATAATTAATTTTAGGTTGAATTTCAGTTTTATGTTAATGAAATATCTTAAGATCTCCCCACAGATTTATATAAAATTCTTACTTACTGACATGTCCATATCTTACGATCCAATATGTAAACACACATGACAGTAGACATTAGGCATGCTATACATTTTTAAATTTATGAATAATAGATAAAGTTGTACCATAGTAAACATAACACAGTAACGACGCTCAAGAAAATTTGTAGGTCCTATTTTTTATCATGCATGCGTCCTCTGTCATACGAACAACATGGCGGCCAGCGTGGTCGCGGCTTGTGTTTACATCTTGATTTCAAGGAGAATCTTTTTATAACGTGCTCTGAAATTCATTATTAATAATTTTCCAATAAGTAAATGACTCGTTTGACGTTATAATTGAAAGTAATTATGAAAAAGATGTCAAGAGGAAGTTTTTGTTGTGCGGTTAGTGCTTGGAAAAATATATACGGTATTTCCAAAGGAGTTAGTTTCTTAAATTTCCCAAAGATCCTAAAAGCCTGAAGATTATGATAATTGCGTTTTCATATTAGAGATACATTTTATTTGTATTTTTTTTATATAAGTAGTATATAGGCACGAAAAGTCATTAGTTGTAAGAAAATTATTATATTAGATTAAACTAATGATAAAATGAAGTAGAAAGTCTGTTCACTTCATTTTTAAGTTTAGAAGTAAGACATCTAAAAATGCTAATTATAGTTATTTTTAATCTCTCCAGATTACTGAGATTCGCTGAAATCTAAGAAACATGATGTTGATGTTGTGTGCAGAGATATATTCTCAAAATGAATATTCCCCCTCCCAGGACAATATCTCTAATAGTTGAGAAATATAAATTCAAGAATGAAATATTTAAATGAATAACTTGCAAAGGGCGTTGAAACCAAATGTTTTTTAAATCAAAAACTTTTCTCGTTTTTTTCTTCCTGTTATGCAGCAAAATTCATTTGTATTTTACAGAATAGGATTTTTCTTGAATTTGAATATTTTAAAACTCGCGAGCATCATACCAGCAATATGGCGACAGGTCATGTGATCATTACAAACTCAAACCCCTTGAGATCAAAGATGTCGAGTCGAACTGTCGCTGTGTTTTATGTTTACTGTGGTTGTACCCTCTAAAAGGGCTGCAAAAAAATCCAATAGACCTGTAATGTGGAATTTTGTCAGATAAAAAAAAAAATTCGTTAATGCAACTCTGGTTGGTGAAAATAATGTATTTTAGAAGTAACAAATTGTTGGTTTCTTATCGTGAAAAGATAAAAATTCTTCTTAAAAGTACTCGCCATGTCTGTTAATATTAATATATGTTTTGCTTTTTGCATAAACATTTGAATAATTAGTTTTTACTTATTTGGCTTGACAACCAAAGCCTTGTCCAAAAAATATCCGTCAAATATTAAAAAAAGAATAATAAAAACCACCCTTTTTACCAAACACAATTCGGGATATAAAATAAAACAAATATTTAGAAGTCAATGTTTACCTAATGGCAATTTGATGCCACTGAGCATCGTTCAATCTGGCCGGTATTCTGACCACATCCGTTCCATTTACTGCAGCATGGATTAGTTTCAAATCAGGTCCGGCAACTTCCAACGATAAATACGTATCCTGTCTGCTACGCGAACGCAGACTGAATACCGTACCGAGAGTGGCCTGAAAATAAAACAAACTGTTTTAAAACTGAAAAAGAAAAACATGAGGGTTTAGTTTTGTAGGTAAGAGCGCATTTAAATTGAACATTTCAATAATTGTACTAATTAGAGAAAACATAATTTTGCAGGTCGTCATGCGCATTTGATTTTGTTTAATACAGTAAAAAAGATCAAAATAATGATGAGATAGGCATAGTTTAGATACAGCAATATTATAATTTTAACCTCTCTGGGGTATCACCACGAGTATTGTTCTGAGTTTTGGACCTCGAAAAACTAGTGCTCTTTTGTTTATTAACAATTTAAATTTTCAAAACACGTTTTTTTAGCTTAGAATGCGAATAACTCTGGTTATATATGTCGGATCGAGGCAAGAAAAAAACAGACTCTTCATAATGAAATTTCCAACAAATCCCCGTTTGTTTTAAGTAGTTCAAATATGTACATAACCTACAAAATTGAAAAAACCGACAAAAAACTGTTTTTTTTCATTCTATTGTACAGGCCAACTAAGTGAACCGATCAGCTTGAAATTTTAAGAAAATATTCCTTTTGTTGTAGCAAAAATACCCTGAAACTGTTTTTTACATTTGTTTATTAATCAAGTAACAATTGACATTTTGAAAAAAAAAATTGTTAACGAAAATTACATTTTTTTTTAATAAAGGTCTCGTGATTCTCTACCACGCATTTATTTTTATTTGATTAATAAGCAAATGTAAAAAGAAACAGTTAAAATGACACACAATTTTTTTTAATGACATCGGAAAGCTGGTGTCAAGACCTAAATTTTGAAAATAAAGATCCATTTTGGACCAAATGGCATAAAATGGCGGGCAATTCAAATTTTAAATAACAAATTCGATTGTGCCCACCGTGTTTAATATTTTTGAACCAAAATCTCGAAGTATTTTTGCTACAATAAAAGGCATATTTTTTGAAAGTTTCAAGCCGATCGGTTTACTTAGTCGACCTGTACGATAAAATGTAAAAAAAAAATAGTTTTTTGTCGGTTTTTGCAATTTTGTAGGTTTTTTTTTCACCCTTGGCTCGGATCAGAGAGCATTTGCCAGACCTATTTCTATTTTACTATTTGCAAATTATTCAAGTGACGACACAACACCCAGGCAGACAGGCGGAATCGAACCGCCGACCGCATGATCGACAGTAAGCTTCCCTACCTACTGCGCCAGCGGTCCTCCCAATTTTGTAGGTTATGTACACCTTTGAGCGACTGAAAACTAACGGAAATTTGTTGGAAAGTTTATTGCGAAGAAACGCGTTTTGAAACTTTTTTTTATACACAGAAGAGCAGTTTTTCGAGGTCCAAAACTCAGTACAATACCCCTGGTGATACCCCAGCGAGAATAAAATCATAATATTGCTCTAACTAAACTGTGCAATTTCAAATGCTTTTTTTAGTGCACTAGTTGGCAAAATTAAAAAAAAAGGATATAAAATCATTTTATTCATTAAAAATGATAACATATCATGCAGGTGAAAATGTTTAATATCCCTCACTTTTGCGTTACTTCATTAGAAAATTGATCTTTGTCACGCGCGATCGACAAATTTTACTTGCTAATAAGTTCAGTTGGAAGATTCTCGTTTTAGTGTTCCGTACGGAACACTTATATGATCACTTCGGTATCTGTTCGTCTGTCTGTGTGTCTGTCCGTCTGTCACACCCGATTTTCTTCGAAACTATTTGACATAGAAAGTTGAATTTTGGTATTAATATAGGAATTGATGGTCCCATCAGAGTCATGTAGTTTAAATCTTGACTAAAAGGGCTAGTTTTGGGGGGGAGAGAAATCGGAAGTGTAAAAAAAAATTACCAGAGCATCGAGTAGGATGTCAAATGAAAGTTTGTGAAAACACAAGTTTAAAAATATATAAAATGAAATACTTGCGCAGACTCTTCTTTGCATTATTTTTAAAAAATTGCACAAAATCGCTCTCCCTGCCCCTTATCTCGAAAAGTACTATTCAAAAAAATTTGAAAAAACTCTGGAATATTCTTCACAAGGTGTAGATTGAACGAAAATTATCACGAGTGTGATTTTAATAATAATTTATCTGGTATATAAAAAAAAACAAAAATTTCAAGTTTTCAACAGAAATTGGAAAGAAACTTTGTGGAAGACTCATTTGGAGTGTGTTTTGTAAAGTCGTTAATCATTTTATATCTCCGTTATAAAAATTTTTAATTTAAAAGCAATCATTGTACTGAACACTAATTACGCAAATCCGACTTGCACTTGGCCGGTTATTTCATATCAATATTTGATAATTTTTTTTTGCAAGCAGTTCCTTATATTTAAAATATTTTTTTTTTTGCAATATTAAGTAGATAATTTTAATTAAATGTTAAACGTTAAAATTTAATAATTTTTAGCTTCCACAATTTTCCCCAGATTATTAAAATACAACGTTTATACATGCTTGGTGTCTTTGACTCGAATTTGACAACCGAATGTGTTGCTGTATACCGTTCACGCGTTGTACTTTAAGCATGCTCGTGTTAATAGTTATTTAAAGGAGGGTTATTTCAAATAATTAATCCCCACCAAATCCTCCGCCCGTTCTCAACCCGCACCGGACCAGCGTGAGAAATATAGGCCAAATGAAAATGTCGAATTCTAAAACTAACATATCCCATATATAGCTATCAACTAAGCTCAAAATCTTGCACCATCAGTGTGTCCCAAGGATTTTCGAGGGGGGGAAGCAAAAGTTTGACTACTCAAAAGGACAAAACTCTCTATATCGCTACATACAATATTCGCACAATGAGGCTTGAAGAACATTTTGACTGTTTAGAGCAGTTACAGAACATCAAATGAGATGTACTCGGGATCAGTGAGGCGAAGCTACAGGGCGAAGCGGTTACCAGCTTCAGAACCAGAAACCTTCTTTTCCAAAATAACTCGGACTTAAATCACACATTGGCGTAATAGCCCTACTAATCCACAATCGAAAGAAACACCTCGTCACAAAAACCAAGATCGTGTCAGACAGGGTGATCTATGTGATATTTAAACCTAGCACCATGCTCCGCATCCAGAATATCAAAACGTATGCACCCACCTCCTCCTAGACCGATAAAGAAATAGAACAGTTCTACAAAGATTTGTTGATAGCCAACAACGCAGAAAGCACCAACTTCTCCATAATACGTGGCGACCTTAATGCCAAGATAGGAGCGGAGTCTATTTCGACAAGCTGCTAATAAAGTACCTGAGCTGGAAATTCGACTTTTACCAGCCAATCGAACAAGCAGATTTCAGCACAGTCGATCATATTCAGGCATACTGATTGAAAAATGAACGGAGTATAAAGTCCCACTTCGCATGGCTTTCATGGAGTACTCGATCGAGATCTGAGCAATATTGAGGGCGATAAACAAAGCTCCCATTAACTCCAGATATACCAACCTGTTCCACTATATTTACGACAGCGTGACCCTACACGTGAGGATTGAGGAAGGTTGGATCACTGGGACGGTTCCTGTGAGGAGGGGCGTCAAGCAGGGGGGCACGATCTCACTGGAGTTATTCACCTTAGCTTTGTTCAGGTATTTAACATGTAAACAGAAGGGCGTCAACTTAGACGGAAAGCATCTCAATCACCTTCGCTTCGCGGTTGTTTTTATTGTCGCGAAGCAGAAAAACTAACGACAGTGGCTAAAGAACTCAAGGACGCCGCCAAAGTTGTGTTCAAAAGAACCAAATAATAAGCCTAGGTAATATTATCGTCACCATCGAGAATCACGCTTTGGAAGTAGTGCCCGGTGCCCTGCGCTCCCTGTCAACATGGGCGGGAAACATGGTCAGAAGTGATTCTAAATGAACCGAAGCGCTAATGAAGTGGAGGCCAAGGGAGATAAAGAGAAGTGTTTGACGACCGTAGGCGCGATGGAGGGACGACATCTAACGACATGCGGGAAAAAACTGAATTCAGACGGCCCATCAAAGATCGGCATGGAAATCTCTAGAAAAATCTATATATATATATATATATATATATATATATATATATATATATATATATATATATATATATATATGTACGATGTTATGAAAATCGTTTAATATATTGAAACTACCAAACTATTGCATCAAAAGCAACAGTACAAACAGAATTGAAAATATCAGTTATCAATAACTAATGAGAAATCGTCAGAAACACGAAATGGGTATAGAATCTAACCTACACAAATAATTTTCAATTCAAAGCCAAAATTTTTGCTAATGTCACGAATTAATATATTTCCGGTAAAAAATTTGTTTAACTTTTATTATAGTTTTATTGGTCCCACAATATCCTTATTATAACTAACTGGTGAATCCGGTAGCACATAAAACATAATATAAATTCGGGAAAAAGAATCTGGAAAGACTTTCTACATAAGTATAACAAAGTTTACTATTCATTCAGCATAATAAAATTACTAGCTATATATTCTTGAGAAACTTTAAATTTGTTTAAATAACTTTACCGATGACAAAACTCACGGAGTTGTCAGCTGCAGCGATAAAAGCTATTGCTCCAGTTGCGTTGTAAAAATAGCCCTTCACCATTGTAGCATCACGATACTGCTTCTTATTTAGATTCATGACTTCATTACTTTTGGTTTCGTTTGTATCATTTTATGTTAAAAATTTAAAATATATGATTCAAGTAACACGGATATTTTTTAGCATATTATTAAATAGTAGAATATATTATTGAATAATACCAATAATTTTTTTAGGTAATTTTGGAGGATAGTTTTTTGGTTTTGAAAATTATATGCTTGAACTATATGTCACTTACCATGTTTCGTAGTTTTTAGCCAATGATTGACGTCACCCTTTTTCTTGAATTCAATATTCTTAGATGGAATTTTGGTAACGAATGTGTCAATCAGTGACAGCCGTGCCTTTAAACGCAAAACTATTTATTGACGCATTGGACTCTCTATGCATATTTTCAATATTTCTATAAACAGATATGAAATATCTAATACTGAAGCTCAGGTAGACACTATGTAGATAAATATAGAATATCTCTATATTTTCATCTGCAGAGAAGGCAGTTATATCTGACGCTAAACTTCATGATTATTCCGTCCACTGTAGAGTTTCCAGATTATTATTATTAGTCAAGTCTAGTGCATTTTTAAATTACTTTTGTATTTTATGATTTTTTATTGTTAATAGAAACAAAATTTTTTTATTTGATAACACAGCCCCACAAAAAAAAAGTGGGGTATACTTTTGATGCGATATATCAGATCCGTAGTATTTTTGCCCGCTGATCACGAATCTGACGTCAGAATATCGCCATCACATCTCAATTTTTTTCTAACCTCAAAAAATAGGTAAAAATTAGTAAAAATTAAGAAAAATATACTCCTAAAAAATTGATTCAAGCTTTTTCATGAATCCAAAGATGTATTAATATGTATTCGGACACGCTAAGCTAATATTCATCAGTTGGATTGAGTCATACAGTTCTGTTTTCTTTCTAACCTCAATAAATCAGACAGATATAGTGCTTCTCGAATGCAAAAACGAATTCAAATTAAAATTTCAACCGATCCTTACCAAATTTGGTACACGGGGATTTTTTGGGTCGCTGATCACGAATCTGAAGTTGGATTTGGAAAATTCAAGATGGCAGATGTTTTCGCGCCATTTTGAACGCCGAGAAAATTCATCGGTCGATTTTTATTCTTCTACCTGCATCCAGGGCACCTCCACGTGGTGACGGTGGGCAACGGTGTTACTCCACTAGCCGGCAGAGTCCCTGGATAACGGCTTAGATGCCGTCATGGCAGGTAGAAGAAAGAGAATTACGATGCAGGGACTCGGAAACCCAGTATCGGCGGTTGGTCAGGGTGGGAAAGCGGGCCCGCAGCCGTCATCATCCAGCGACCGTAGCTCTTCATGTGTGGGTGACTTGGCTCATGTAGAGTATAATGCTACAAGAAAACGGTCTCACGGTACAAGGACTTTTCATAAGTGCGATAAAAACAGTGATTCATTTTGTTATATTTGCTGTCAACACGTATTGAGTAAAATGGGGTCACCGATAACGGATAAGATTAAAACCTTATATAAGGATTGTTTTAACATTGAAATACAGCACCAGGATACAGATTGGGTTCCCCACATCATTTGCAGTTCTTGCAAAATAATGTTGTACATCAATAAGAAGGCGATTAAATATTCCAGACCAGCAATATGGAATAGACCATACAGTGAAAATGATTGCTACTTTTGTATGAATGTTGTATCTAGGCATAAGCGAAAAAATAAAAGCACTATTACTTATAACGATGTTTCGACAGTAACAAGACCAACTAAACTAATTCCGCCTCCTGAACCACTTGATGCTGATGTTATGGAAACAAATGATTTCACCTTATCAGTTCATGCCGAAAACATTGAGACTGTCGAAAAAGATTCAAACACTGTTACTAATGAATGTTCTAGTGACAACCTATCATATACTAGTGACACAGATAAAGAATTTCTACCATACAACCGTAAACCAGAACCAATACTCGTATCACAGTCAGAACTTAGTGATCTAGTCAGAGATTTAGGCTTATCCAAAGATGGTTCAGAACATCTTGCTTCCTTTTTAAAGAAAAAAGACATTTACTTAAGCCAGAAGCTACGATTTCTTTTTATAGAAACAGAGATGAAGAATTTCGAAAATATTTCACAATGGACGAGGAATTGTCACTTTCACATTGTACCGATGTAAAAGGTCTAATGGATTAATTTCAAAATAACTCATACGATCCTGAAGAATGGAGACTGTTCATTGATTCCTCTAAACGGAGCGTTAAGGCAATTTTGCTGCATAATACCAACGTTTACGCTCCCATTCCGATTGCTCATTCCACAGTTATGGAAGAGCAATATGAAAAAATGAAGCAACTTTTGATAAAAATAAAATATGCTGATCATAACTGGAAAATTTGTAGAGATCTGAAAATTGTAACCATATTGCTTGGCCAACAGTCAGGGTTTACACTTTATCCCTGTTATAAATGTCTGTGGAATAGCAGAGACAGGGAACGTCATTATAAGAAAAAAATTTGGCCAACAAGAGAATCGTTCACTCCTGGTGAAAATAATGTATTGTTTCCACCATTGGTAGATCCAGGAAAAGTTCTTATTCCCCCGCTTCACATTAAGCTTGGACTTATGAAGCAATTCACGAGAGCATTATTTGTTACTAAAATGAATAAAGTTGAAAAAGCTGCTTGGCTTAGTTTTAAAGAAGTCGCAACAAACTTTTTGGGAAATAATAAAAGTCCTAAGTACAAAGAAATAGTCGAGAAAATGGTAAAAAATTTTCAAACATTAGGTTGCTTAATGAATCTAAAATTACATTTCCTGGACTCCCACATCGATGATGATTCCCCAGATAATCTTGGTGACTACAGTGAGGAGCAAGGGGAACGTTTTCACCAAGATCTGAAAATCATAGAAAATCGGTATCAAGGACGATGGGATGACCATATCCTAGCGGACTATTGCTGGTCGCTAAAAAGAGAAACAAGTCTTCAAAAGCGTTTGGGCAGAAAGCCTTTGAATAGGTCATTCGCGGAAAAAAGAACAAGATACAGCCAAAAAAAGGAAAGTTAGGCGCGGGTCTAACCTTCGCAATTCTAGGGCTTAAGGGTCTACTATTTGAGAGTATATGGTTTAAAAGTCCTGGTTTTGAGTTTATTGGGTCTCATTTTTAAAGTTATAGGGTTATTGAGGTCTATTTTTTGAGGTTACAGGGTGTGGGAGTCTAAGGTTTCAGGGTTTAGGGTTTTAGAGTATCAGGTTTGAGGATTCCCCAACTGTATACCAAATTTGGTAGGAATCGGTTGGTTTTCAAAAATTTTGTCCGCCATCTTGGATCCGCCATTTTGAATTTTGCAAATTCGACCTCAGATTCATGATCAGCAACCCAAAAAACCCCCGTGTACCAAATTTGGTAAGAATCGGTTAAATTTTAATTTGAATTCGTTTTTGCATTCGAGAAGCACTATATCTGTCTGACTTATTGAGGTTAGAAAGAAAACAGAACTGTATGGCTTAATCCAACCGATGAATATTAGCTTAGCGTGTCCGAATACATATTAATACATCTTTGGATTCATGAAAAAGCTGGAATCAATTTTTTAGGAGTATATTTTTCTTAATTTTTACTAATTTTTACCTATTTTTTGAGGTTAGAAAAAAATTGAGATGTGATGACGATATTCTGACGTCAGGTTCGTGATCGCAAAAATACTACGGATCTGATATATCGCATCAAAAGTATACCCAACTTTTTTTTTTGTGGGGCTGTGTAATAGGAACGAACTTTCATATAAAATACTGAGAGCAATCACAGGAAAAAGTTTATTAGACGGAGTGAGTAACAACACCATAAGAGAACAGTGCAAGGTAGAAGATATAGTCAGATGGGGAAGAAAGAGAAGAAGAGAGTGGCCGAACATGTACAAAGGATGGAAGATATGAGAATGATAAAAATATGTATGAACGAAAAACCACATGAAACAAGACCGAAAGGACGACCGCCAAAGAGATGGAGAAACAGCTGGATATCAGAATCACAAGAGGTTTAATAATGAAGTAGAACAGATCTGTGACCTACTCAGAAAAGGAAATAAGTAAGTAATATATATATATATATATATATATATATATATATATATATATATATATATATATATATATATATATATATATATATTTATATATATATATATATATATATATATATATATATATATATATATATATATATATATATATATATATATATGCAAAAAATTTGATGGAAAAAAATTACAATATTACGATTTATTTATATTCACAAAAGATAATTCAGGAAAAACTGCAATACAGTATATTAAATAGTGTATCTAGATACTCTTATATTTATCTATTATCTGAAATCGCATATATATAATAGTTTTTTTACGATTTAAAATTCACGTCGAGATACTGCCTTTCTGGGCATGCGCAACACAGCCTGACAGAGAGATATAATTGTGCTCCAGTATCTATATATGGTTATTTTTTTATATGAGTATTTGGTATCTATAAAAAAAGTTTTTGATGCAGGTTAAAAACATAGTAAATATTTAATAACCTGTTTTAGAATCCAAGTTTAAAAAAATTTAATAACATATATTTAATAGCATTGAATGCTTATAAGAATAAGCAAAAAAATGGGAAAAAAAATGAAAAATTTATAAAAATTAAAAATATGTGTGTCTGCGTGTTTCGTATGTGTGTGTGTGCATATGTGTGTCCGCTGGTGTGTGTGTGTGTGTGTGTGTTGTGTGTTCGCGTGTGTGCGTGTATATGAGTGCGCACGTGCGTGTGTGCGCGTGTGTGTTTGTGTGCGCGTGTGTAAATGTGTGCGAGTGTGGGTGTATATGCGTGAGCGCGCGCGCGCGCCTATGTGTGTGTGTGTGTGTGTGAGGGTGTGCGTGTCTGTGTGTAGGTGTGTGTGTGGGTGTGTGGCTATGTGTGGAAGTGTGGCTATGTGTGGAAGTGTGTGTGTAAGTGTGTGTGTAAGTGTGTGTGTAAGTGTGTGTGTAAGTGTGTGTGTAAGTGTGTGTGTAAGTGTGTATGCATGTATGTGTATGTGTGTGTGTGTGTGTGTGTGTGTGTGTGTGTGTGTGTGTGTGTGTGTGTGTGTGTGTGTGCGCGTGTGGCATGTGTGCGTGCGTGCGTATGTTTGTATGCGTGTATGTGTGTGTGTGTGTGTGTATATATAAAGTTGTCCAATAACAGTTTTATATATCGACAGTCGTGTGGTTATCTTCTATACGTTTGCCTTGATGTAAGAATAGCCATCGATGTTTTTTTTTTGTTTGTTATATTATGCAGATTTTAATTGTCTAATAGAAACAAATTTATCAAAAAAAATATAAAGCTCTAAGCATGTACTTTGGCATATTCAATAAAGATATTCTCTTAAGGTAGAATGATTTGATGCATCGGTTACAGATTCTAAATTTTATACGAGGCTGGTTTGAAAAGTCCGTGCAAAGTCCGAGAGATGGCACCACCGGCGCGTATCGAGGTCATGTTTAGTTAGTAGCATCTCTTGAATGAACGCACACCAAGTTTCAGCCATATAGGTCTATTTCTTTGTGTTTGGCATTCGTGTGAATCAAGGAAGTCGAGTGATTTTCAAGAAATCGACGAAAAAGAATTTCGTGTGGTGATTAAACATTACTTTATGAAAGGCAAGACGCCTCAGGAGACTAAAGAGAAGCTTGATAAACATTATGGTGACTCTGCACCTTCGATTAGAACAGTTTATAAGTGGTTTCAAAATTTTCGGACTGGCCATATGGGCACAAGTGACGCTGAACGTTCTGGACGGCCTGTGGAGGTTACGACTCCAGAAATCATTGATCAAATCCATGATATGGTGATGGATGACAGAAGAGTTAAGGTGCGTGAGATTGCTAGTGCTGTGGGCATCTCGACTGAACGGGTACATAATATTTTGCATAAACATTTGGACATGAGAAAGCTATCCGCAAGATGGGTGCCGCGATTGCTCACGCTTGACCAAAAACGGAATCGTGTGAAGTGTTGCAAGGATGGTTTGCAGCTGTTCCAGAAGAATCCGGAGGACTTTAAGCGTCGTTTCGTCACTGTGGATGAAACATGGATACATTACTATACTCCTGAGACAAAACAACAATCTAAACAATGGGTTACCAAGGGGGAATCTGCACCAAAAAAGGCGAAGAAGACCGTTCCTTCGGCTGGAAAGGTTATGTTATCGACTATCTGGAAAAGGGTAAAACTATTACAGGTGAATATTATTCATCGTTATTGGACCGTTTGAAAACCGAGCTGCAAGAAAAACGCCCGCGATTGGCCCACAAGAAAGTCCTTTTCCATCACGACAACGCACCAGCACACACCTCAGCAGTTGTGGTCGCAAAATTAATGGAAATAGGATTCCAACTTGTTTCACATCCCCCCTATTCTCCAGACTTGGCTCTCTCGGACTACTATTTGTTCCCCAATTTGAGGAAATGGCTGGCGGGACAAAGATTTTATTCAAACGAGGAGGTGATTGCAGACACTAATGGATATTTTGCAGACTTGGACAAATCCTATTATTCGGAAGGGATCAACAAACTAGAACATCGTTGGACGAAGTGTATAAGCCTAAAAGGAGACTATGTCGAAAAATGAAAAAGGTTTCCCCAAACACATAAGTAGTTTTTATTTTTGCACGGACTTTTCAAACCAGCCTTGTAAAATGCGGAATGTGTCCTTGAAACAACCATTCAGTTGCGATCCTTTAAATGAAATTCTATAACCAATTTGACTAAAATGCATTCTTTATTCGTGTACATTTCTTATCTTAAATTTTATGATCTGTAGATAAAAATAAAATTTCAAATTACTTTAAAGGCGTACTAGCAAGTTCAAAGCATATCTTTAACTTTGTTTGCAATAAAACGCTTCGAAATCCGACAAATTTACTTTGGCATTTGAAATTCACATTTCTCCAGTGTCATGTCACACATAGAATAAATTCTTGGCTCGAAGGACGAGGTTACGCCGCACCATTCTCGTTTTAAATGGAATTTGAGATTCAAGGATTTAGTGGGCGTACACACCACAAAGCTCCTTAATTAAATAAAGTTATTTGGGCAATAATTTAGTGTAGTTTTATGGTAGTGACAATTTAATTTTTATTCTTGAATAAAAGTGCCGAGTGTTTCTGTTGTCTCGAATGATAACACTCAACTTTTGTTGGCGAATTGGTCATATATATTTTACTGCTACTCTATAATTATATAGGAGGATAAAAGGTCTTTCTTTTGAAGCGAGTCATCGATGTTCCGCCTACAACTGCACTAAACCTCTTTACACATTTATACTCTTCGAGATTTGAACACTGAATAAGTTCATGTAGGCATAAGTTAAACGCTAACATTCACAGGTAATTCGTTGTAATAATCGGTTACCACGACTAACAAAGACTATAATTCCTTATCACAATTGATGGCATTAGTGTGTTTGTAAATTTCGAATGAATCCCTAACCTTCTGTTCTTTGGAATTGAAGATAGAAGCACGAACTTCGGTTTCTTTTATTTGGCTAGTTGATCCTGTAGAATCTTGGATAGCACACAGTTGATTGTATTTTTTTTTTACCGTTCACCGCCCCGCCTGAATAAAGATTTTACCCTTTTTAGAGTTCCGTACGGAACACTTATAAAGCTAAGTGTCCACTTGAGACAAAGTCTCGAGAGAAAGTCTCGAGATTAGTTCCGAAGTGTTGTCCATTTGAGATCACTTGCGCTCTCGAGACAGCAGTTGGAGACTCGACAGTCATTGCAGTCTCGAGATCGGGAAATTTTGTGTACACTTGAGAGCTTACTCTGAAGTCTCAGTCGATTCTGTGACTTGGTTGCTTGTTTGAGATTTATTTTTTTCAAAATGGATTCACGCCAAATTCTAGCCTTTCTAATTGTGCATAAAATTATGAAAAAAACGGGAAGTGAAAAAAAAGGCGTGTTGGGTAAGAAAATGGGTGGATCGACGAAATGCATTGGGAGCTTCTTCAACACTTGTAAACGAGTTGCGGTTGGAAGATGCACAACAGTTTAAAAATTTCATTAGGATGTCTGCAGTTCAATTTGAATTGGTTTTAAATTTGGTAAAACACGATATTGTAAAGCAAGATACAAAGTTACGTGATGCGATTCCAGTCCATGCTAGATTAATGGTCACACTTCGTTTTCTGGCTTCAGGTAAGCCTTTGAAGCGAATGTACAAATATTTTTCTCTAGAACATTACATTTTTATATTGAAATAAACTTTCAGGAGATGCTTATTGTAGTTTGCAATACCTTTTTCGCATTCCACCTTGTACAATAGGAAGAATAGTTCCCGAAGTGTGTAAAGCCATCTATCATCATTTAAAGGAAGAATATTTAAGGGTATATATAAATTAAAAAACAACTTTAATTATAGAAGTATAATAACAGAAACTTTACAAATTAAGGCACGTTAATAAGTGAATATGAACTATTGTAAAAATCTTGGGTTGTTTGAGTCTCAATATTTTGTTGAGAAAAGTTGTCAACAACAATGGGTGGTGATGCAATTAGCGTACTGCATGAAGTACTTGCACTTGAAGAGGATGCAGTGGACCAGTAGCATTTTTCATCCATATCAGAAATATTTAATATCGCTTTACGAATCTCACTTTTTAATACTCCTCTGTAATAATCCGATTTTTGACTTTTTAGCTCCAACGCTACGTATTCTCCAAAGCGATCGAAATAGTCTTTTGGCTTCTTCATAATTTCTATTGCTTCCTTCAGAATGTTATCATCTTCTTCAGTTCTTGATGTTGCTTTGCTAATACGTTTTCTTTTTTGATCTTGTGTGGGCTCATTTTGTATGGACTCATCCTGTGAGATATTCATGTTTTCGGGAATATTATTCTGAAAAGTTAAAAGCGCAATTAATATACTATGCTGTATCAACTTTCATGCATAGAAAAATAGAAAAATACAAGTAAAGTTTTTTTTATTTCAGTATCTTTCAAGTGCTGAAGAGTTGAAGAAATATGCAGATCAATTTGAATTAAAATGGCAATTTCCACATTGTTTCGGAGCTATTGACGGAAAGCATATTACAATGGTGGCACCTGAGAACTGTGGAAGCCTTTACTATAACTATAAGGGTACATACAACATAGTTTTGATGGGAGTCGCAGATGCCAATTATAAATTAATTTACGTTGATGTTGGTTGCAATGGTAGAATTTCTGATGGAGGTGTATTTACAAATTGCTCCCTGCACGATGCTTTGGAAAGCAAGCAATTTTCACTTCCCGAACCAGAAGCATTGCCCCAAAGATGTTTGCCAGTGTCATATGGTAGCTGACGATGCTTTTGCTATGACATCGTATATATTAAAGCCCTACGGGTACCGAAATCAACCTGCACCAAACAGAATTTTCAACTACAGATTAAGCAGAGCTCGTCGTATAATAGAAAATGTATTTGGCATTATGTCAAGTAAATTCAGAGTTATCCGAAAACCAATAAATTTAGCACCTAATAAAGTAATAGATGTTACTCTGGCAATATGTGCATTGCATAACTTTTTAATATGTACTTCAAAAAATTATTTGAACCCTTGTTCAGTTGATTTTGAAGATCCTAATACACATGAAATTGTAAATGGCGAATGAACCCCCACCACAAGGATCGTTTTTTTTCACTAGAGAGAGGCCAGCAGCGAAATTATGCAATCTCTCAAAAAGATGTGAGAGATGAGTTTAAAAAATACTTCATGACAACTGCAGGTGAAGTTCAGTGGCAATATCGTTTAATTGCTTAAATTTAGTACCTAATCACTTTGTTTAATTTGAATTTTTTTATTTGTAATTTTATGATAAATAAAATTTCATTATGAAACATAGCAATAATTATATTAACTTACCATGTTTGAAGTCGATGTTGTGGGTGTGAAGTTGGGTAAAATGAACTGTAATGCAGTGAAAAACTTCCATTTACTGTCATATCTGTCATCAGCACCATCACCACTCTTCAATTTTTTTATCTTTTGCAGTTCATGAGAAACCTGAAAATAATATATTTGACTATTGACTAAAAAGTCAATTTAAATACTAATGTTAATAATAATTTTAGAGGATTATACATACCTGATTGCGTAAGTTATGGATCTTCCGCTGAATTTCATTTCCACTGCAATTTTCAAATTTCGAAGCAAATTCTTCGTACATTGCCATTTTTTTTTCGCGATTTCTATAAAGTTTATGTTTCACGTTCCATAAAAACTCTTTCTCCTCATAAAGTTCAATTAATTTGAACACTTCCTCGTCAGTCCACTCGCGATTAT
Organism: Pachyrhynchus sulphureomaculatus; assembly: GCA_019049505.1. Taxonomy (NCBI): domain Eukaryota; kingdom Metazoa; phylum Arthropoda; class Insecta; order Coleoptera; family Curculionidae; genus Pachyrhynchus; species Pachyrhynchus sulphureomaculatus. The sequence goes on along the minus strand of CM032454.1, from coordinate 50,115,479 downwards.
CCTTCATTTTTAAAAAATTAATTGGTTATTTAAATTAAACAAATATTTTAAATAAAAAGTCTCCAGTCGGGGTCTCAGCTCTTCAAACAATGACGGAAGACTGGTGACTAAGTCTCATGAGCAAGAATAAACATGTCCACTTGTGACACGTGCAGTGTCTGATACTCGCATCGGTTTGTCTCTGAGAGTGCTCTCAGGCACTTATACATTTGTGAGTCTGGTCTCGAGACTGCTCTCGAGGCCATTTAGTCTCAAGTGGACACTTTGCTTAAGATCACTTCGGTGTCCGTCCGTTTATCAGTCTCTCTGTTTGTCAGTCACACCCGATTTTCTCCGAACTTATTTGATATAGAAAGTTGAAATTTGGCACTAGTATAGGAATTGATGGCCTCATCAGAATCGTGTAGTTTTGAGAGTTAAATTTTGACTTAAGGAGTTAGTTTTGCGGGGTGAAATCGGAAGTGATTTTTTTTATCAGGTTACCGAGTGGAGTATCAAATGAAAGATTGTAAAAAAAATGAGTTCAAAAATGTAAATAATGTAATACTTGCGCACAATTCTCTTTGTATTATTTTTAAAAAATCGCGAAAAATCGCTGTCCCCCCCTTATCTCGAAAAGTACTGATCAAAAAATTTTGAAAAAATTCTGGAATATTCTTCACGGGGTGTAGATTGAACGAAAATTATCACGAGTGAATTACCTTTAATAATTTATCTGGTATATATAAAAAAAAAACAAAATTTTCAAGGTCATCAGTTTTCAGTAAAGATTGGAAAAAAAAAAACTTTGCTGAAAACTCATTTGGGGTATATTTTGTGAAGTCACTGATCATTTTATACCACCGTAACAAAATTTTTTATTTTAAAAGCAATCAACGTACGGAACACTAATTGTGCAAGTACAACTTGCACTTGACCGGTTATTTACCTTCCATTTTGGTATAGCAAACGCAGGTTTTGGACCCTTATATGATTTTGTAGCTCCGAATCTTGCTGATTTGTCCGCTTTTTCATTACCTTTTATCTATGAATTTCTAAAGCCGACAGTACTTCTACCCTACTTGGAGTTGTCATCTAAAGCCTTTAGAGCAGCTTAGCTGTCTGAAAGAATATATATTTCTTGGCTGAGATAGTTCCATCTAATATTCTCGTGAACCAATCCTTGTATGGCGGAGATTTCTGCCTGAAATATTGTTGTACTTGTCCCTAGTGGAATGCTATATCCTCACTTGGGCTTTTTTGCATATATGCCAGGACCTACTCCTTTCAAAGTTTTTGATCTATCTGTGTAATACACCAGACCCGTTGCCATCTCGATCCGTAGATTTAATACTTACTTACTTAATCCTTATGAGTTTCTACCCCTTTTGTTAGAAGTGTAAGGTCCGTGGAGTTGAGTTATTCTATATTTGTCTTTTCCATATTTCCTTCTATATACTTCCATCCTGTTTAAATTGCCGATTGTCTCTTTTATTTCTTCTGTATTAGTTTCTTCTGTTTGTGTGGGTTCTGTATCTTGTTCCGGTATTATGTGTCTATGTTGACTGATGTATGCTATGTCATTCCCATCTGATCCATATTTCCATAATTTTATCTTTTTCTTTTATGACATTTCCTTCTAATTTTTTGCATCCATTTCCTTTCCTTTCTGTGGCCATGATTCCTACATAGTGTATTTGTTGTTTTTCTGTCAGTTCATCCTCTTTTCCGTTTATATCCCTATTATTCCGTGTTCTCAATTTAAAAACTCGATAATTATTTCCCATTTCATTCTTCCTACCTATTTCTTTGATTATGTTCTTATTTGTATTCCTTTAACTAGTCATCTCTTCCGTATCCTTTATCTTTGCCAGAGTCGTCGTCAATCCACCTATCTCTATCCGTTTTCTCAGTTTTTTGACTTGATGGTCGTAGTATTCTTTGTTTGTTCTTTCGGTTTTTCTTCCTCAATGTCCCATTTATATTCTCTTTCTTCGATTACGATTCTTTGATATTCTATTTTCACCCTTTTTTCCATTTTTGCCTTATTCTCTGCTATATGCTTCAATTTCTTTTGAATTTCCCGTTCATCTTTTGTTAAATCGTTGTTGTAATGTAAATTCTCTCTCTTAGGTTTCTCAGTTTGTTTTTATTTTTCATTACAGCTTCTTTATCTCCCGCGTTTCCAAGTTCTATCTTGTATATTATCACATGTTTAATCTGTACTTTTGTGTCCATACTCCTCTCTATAAAATGTTCGTAAATTTAGACCACATCCTATTCTATATGTTTTTTTTTAATAATATGACGTTGTCATATAATCAGATTTCATATCCAAGAGTTTGTCGTCGCTTAGATCCCTAACTCTGATGTGCCCAAATTGTACAGATTGTTATTTCCATTCCCCATTTGTCCTCACAGCTCCGATGAAACATAAGCACGGTAACCTCTGCAGCCGATTTAGCCCAGTGCTTGTCGTTTTCTGCTCTGTTTTTGTCCGCTATACCGCAGGACCGTATGTAAGCATGGGTCTGATGACAGCAACGTATAACTAAAGCATCTTTGCTTTAAGGTCCCAGGTTTTACCAAACAAGCTACTGCATCTCATCAAACACATTTTGGCTTTATTAAGGTTCTTTTGTAATTTGCTTGATCCACGTTAATTTTGTGATCAGTGTCGAACCCAAATATTTGTACTCATTAACGGTTTTTATCCATTCTTCGAAGATTGGTTCGTTATGGCAAGTATAAGAGCAATCTTTGAAGGGCTAATTGTCGGGTTTACTTCGTTATACCACCACTTTACATTGTTCTTTGCAGGAGCTTTGCCACAGTGGCATTCCCTTGGATGAATATAACTATATCAGCATATCCCTGGATGTGAATACCCTATGAATTTAAGCGAAACACCAACTAATCCGCCAATATTTATTTTAAAGTTCATTTACTGAATTAAAACTTTGTCAAATTAGATAAATGGATTTCGACCACAGACGCAAAGTTTGGAACAGGTTTAAATTCTTCGCTGTCGTGAACTTTTCAAGTAACGTAGTTCGTTTCGAATCAATAAATTACCTTTTGTTATTATTTTTGGGCGCCTATTTTAAATTTAATGGATTCCATAAAACTAATAACAAATTATTTATAAACCTAATACATGTACCTATAAAAATATAAACTAATACTTTATTAGCCGTTTGTAGTCCAACAGCTTTTGTTTGATTCTTTGAAAGTTCAAGAAAATTATTAACGCCTGAAAACACCTACTATATGAAAATGACAATTAGATTGCTCAATCTGAGCTTAAACTTCAATATTTGACCTTATCGAAATTTACTCTGTTGGAATACGACGAGTTCCAAATAAAATAAAATTTCTAAAGTCAGCCAGCTAGTCATACCGCTAACAAAGGCCTTATAAAGTTAGATTTTTCTAAATTTCTAGACAACTGACTAAAAAAAATATATTTGTTCAAGTCGGTAACTAGTTTTGTTGAGAGCAAGTAAAATAAAATAAGCTAAGGATACTTCTATCCTGAAAATAAAGTTTATTTTTTACCTAAATAAAGTATTATATGTTTATAAAGATTTTGAACAATTTAGAATAAAATAATTAATCTAATAAGAAAAAAACTCAATAATTATAATTACCTGAAATGTAAGGTTTTAAAACACAAGAGTTGCTTTGCCTTCTGCAGCCTGCAGAACATGTGGTTTTTGGGCCGTCTTATGACCAGGTTTATTTTTCTACTATAACTTCTGGTTACAATCAAACAGTTTCCAATAAACCAGCAGTTAAAATACTTAAAAGTGAACATGCTAATTATTTCAAATATTCTGTAATAACTTTCTGAACCAATTAACAATACTGAGCTTCAGAATCAAAAGGAAACATGTATATATATATATATATATATATATATATATATATATATATATATATATATATATATTGTCTCCAATGAGCTTTGTTGTTGGCTTTTGGCATCCAGTCGTATCCTGCTAATCTTTTTATGTCGTCCGTCCATCTTTTCTGTGGTCTACCTCTGCATCTTTTGTGTTCTCTGTCTGTTCTGTGCCTCCATTCAACTATACGGCGTGTCCATCTGTAATCATTCATCCTTGCGACATGACCCGCCCAATTCCACCATATATATATATATATATATATATATATATATATATATATATATATATATATATATATATATATATATATAAAATGCAATGTCTCTCTGTCTGTCTGTCTGTCTGTCCGTTAGTGCGCTTATCACTGGAGAACCACTTTTCCGATTTACGTACTTTTTTTAAAAAACATACATATGTTCTCTGACCAGGTTATAGGCTATATTTTATTACGATAAGTAGCATAAGGAATGAGCAGTGACGTAAAATAGTGAGTGAAGTCGGAAAAAAGTTTGCCGCTAGCGCGTTCCTTTGCAATACACAGCCTAAACCATTAATTATGGAACAATATTATGTAGCAGATAATATCTATAACATATAATCTATAATATATATAAAATGCAATGTCTCTCTGTCTATTAGTGCGTTTATCACGCGAGAACCACTTATCCGATTTACGTGTCTTTTTTTAAATTCATACATATATTCTTTGGCCAGGTTATATATTAATAATAATAATCTATATCTATAATATATATAATGCAACGTTTCTCTGTCTGTCTGTCTGTCCGTTAGTGCGCTTATCCCTCGAGAACCACTTATCCGATTTACGTTATTTTTTAAATTCATACATATGGTCTCTAACCAGGTTATAGATATACATTTTATTACGTCTATAATATATATAAAATGCAACGTATCTCTGTCTGTCTGTCTGTCCGTTAGTGCGCTTATCACTGGAGAATCACTCATCCGATTTTCGTGCTTTTTTTTTTAAACATACATATGTCCTCCGGCCAGGTTATAGGCTATATTTTATTACGATGGGTAGCATAAGGAATGAGCAGTAACGATAATAGTGAATGAAGTCGGAAAAAAGTTTGCCGCTAGCGCGTTCTCTTGCAATACACAATCTAAACCATTAAATATGGAACAATATTATGTAGCAGAGAAGATCTATAATCTATAATATATATAAAATGCAATGTCTCTCTGTCTGTCTGCCTGTCCATTAGTGCGTTTATCACGCGAGAACCACTTATCCGATTTACGTGTCTTTTTTTAAATTCATACATAAATTCTTTGGTCAGGTTATATAATAATAATAATAATAATCTATATTTATAATATATATATAAAATGCAACGTCTCTCCGTCTGTCTATCTGTCTGTTCGTCCGTTAGTGCGCTTATGACTGGAGAATCACTTATCCGATTTACGTGCTTTTTTTTTAAATATACATATGTTCTCTGGCCAGGTTATAGACTATATATTATTACGTTAGGTAACATGAGGAATAAAGCATTGACGATAATACTGAATCAAATCGGAAAAAAATTTGCCGCTAGCGCGTTCTCTTGCAATACACTGCCTAAACCACTAAATATAGAACAGTATCATGTAGGATGTCTATAATATATAAAATGCAACGTCTCTCTGTCTGTTTGTCCGTTTATGCGCTTATCACTGGAGAACCACTTATCCGATTTACCTGCTTTTTTTTTAAACTTACGTATGTTCTCTGGCCAGGTTATAGGATATATTTTATTACGTTAGGTGCCATAAGGAATAAGCAGCGACGATAATAGTGAATCAAGTCGTAGAAAAGTTTGCCGCTAACGCGTTCTCTTGTAATACACTACCTAAAGTATTAAATATGGAACAATATTATGTTACAAAGAATGTAATATATATATAAAATGCAATGTCTCTCTGCCTGTCTGTCTGTCCGTTAGTGCGCTTATCACTCGAGAACCACTTATCCGATTTACGTGTTTTTATAAATTTATACATATGTTCTATATAATTCGATATAAGCCTAGATAATGGGAGATAAGGTGAGATAATGGGAGATAAGGAGAAATAATGGGAGATAGGTCGAGATAAGCCTCGATAATGGGAGATAAGGTGAGTTATTGGAGATAAGTATAAATAATGGGAGATAAGGAGAAATAATGGGAGATAAGCAGAAATAAGTCTAGATAATGGGAGTTATGGTCAGATAATGGGAGATGAGGATAAATAATGGGAGATAAGGAGAAATATTGCGAAATAAGTCGAGATAAGCCTAGATAATGGGAAATAAGGTGAGATAATGGGAGATAAGGAGATATAATGGGAGATGAGGAGAAATAATGGGAGATGAACAGAGATAAGCCTAGATAATGGAAATTATGTAGAGATAATGGGAGATAAGGAGAAATATTGGGAGATAAGGGGAAATAATGAGAGATATTTTATTACGTTGGCTAACATAAGGAATAAGCAGTGACAATAGTAGTGACTCAAGTCTACGCGAGCGGAGCCGCGGGCCCGGCTAGTATATATATATATATATATATATATATATATATATATATATATATATATATATATATATATATATACGTTGTACTAAATCTGTCACTTTTGATCTTCTTCGTATCTCGATGTTAGGAATACGATCTTGGAGTCTAATATTTTGCATTCTTCTCTTTGGGTTACCTGAAGTTTATCTGTTATACTTCTGTTTAAAGCTTACATTTCAGTGTCATATGTTAATACCGACAGTATATATTATTGTATTTGGGTTGTGTAATTTAAATGTAGATTGTAACCTTCCGAACGCAGACTAAGATAACGAGACTCTTCTATCCAAGTCAGCCTTTAAATTATTTTTTGATATTCCGATTTTTTTGCCCTAAATATATGAATGTTTGTACCTTTCCTATTCTTTCAACTTCTATTAACAGTATATAACTGGCTTCACTTTCGTTATTCAAATATTTGGTTTAGGTGAAGGTTATTTTTAAACCTATTTCTCGAGACTTGGTATTCAACTCAGCATTTCTTGCAATTCTTTTTTGTGTTGGTGATCAGAGTGACATCATCTGCGAATCTTAAGTGATTTAATCGTTCACTGTCCATTAGTATTCCTTTATTTTCCCACTTTAACGATTTGAACATGTTTTCTAGAGTCAACGTCAACAGCTTTGGGGATTGAGTCGCCTTGTCTAATTCATCTTTTAATTTTGATTTTATTTATTTTTTCTTTAAGCATTATTTGTAACGTTGCATTTTTATAAACCTATTCAAGAAGAGTTCTGTATCTTTCATCAAATCTGCTGTTACTTAAGGCGTTAAGGACTGCCCATATCTCTACGGAATCAAATGCTTTTTCGTAGTCAACCATTGCTATCCACAAGGTGACCTCATATTCATTTGCTTTTTCCACTACTAATCTAATTGTTTGAAGATGGTCCAAAGTCCCCGTCTAAATCCCGCTGGTACACGTGGTTGATAACTGCCTAATTTGTTCGTTAATCTATATGTTATGATTCTAATGAGGATTTTGTATAGTACCGATAACAGGCTGATGGGTCTGTAACACTCCAATTTAAATTTGTTCCCCTTTTTAAAAATAAGCACAGTTGTGGCGTTTACCCAAGGTGTTTTACTTTCTATTAGGCACTTGTTAAATAAAGCTTGAAAATATTATATTATCGATTCCCGTTCTTTTTCATTGTGCATATGTTGTAGGGCCTTCATCATTTCATCCGTTGTTACATCGGGAATTTATTTAGATCCCAATTTCTTACTGTCACTCTATTTCCTTCTTCTTTTCCGGGCGGTGGCGATATTTTCGTGTGATATTGTGTTTGATAATATTTCTCTGCACCTTCCTTTATCTCCTTGTTTTGTGCAATCTCTTGGTTATCGTTATTTATAGGTTTAATTATTTGATGTCTCCCTTCATCCATTTAATTGTTTAGATATTTCAAACTTTTTCCTTCTTTCAAAGTTTTTTCTATTTTCGAGTTTCTGTACTGTCTGACGTCTTCATTGATCTTTTTCTTTATTTTTTTGGCTATTTCTACCAATTATCTGTCATTTGTAGGATCATTTCTTAATAATCTGCTCTGTTTCACAAGAATTTGTGTCTTTTTACTTAATTTTTGTGTTTTCTCTATTTTCGTTGATGCTATTTGTTTTGTAGTCATGAGTAGGCTGTTAGTCATTTGTGCGTTTAGTTCATCAAGTTCTGTTTGGTAGTGTTTGTGTTTTATATGATTTTCCAATGTTTGTCGATATTCGTCTCTGCTTTGCTTTATTATTTCTGATCGTGTCTTTATCTTTGTGTGCATTATCAATTTACGTCTCTCCTGCTTCAGATTTATTCTTATTTTTGCTCTGAGCATCCGATGGTCACTGCCAATGCTTATGGTGTTGAGTACTATTGTGTCGATTACAATATTCTTGTTATTCAATAAAACATGATCAATTTCGTTTTTAGTTGTACCATATATATATATATATATATATATATATATATATATATATATATATATATATATATATATATATATATATATATATGAACGCTGTTTCTGATGAAGCTTGATTACCATATGCTTTTGTATGCAATTGGCGGACTTAGATGCACATTTTCTCAAATCAAAATAGTGCGTACATATCACAAGAAAGACTTATCGCATTCCCTTATTTATCGATTAAAAAAATATTTTTGTTCGCACAATGACTGCCTCTGTATACTGACGCAATATGATCAGTGAGGACTTATTAAAGATATATATATATATATATATATATATATATATATATATATATATATATATATATATATATATATTTATTGGATCCATCTGCTTTGGCAAAATGCTTTGCGTCAATGTTGAGCAACAAGTTAACCTGAAATTTCTTGTTAAATTTGGAAAGTCTGCTAAGGAAATATTAAGTTTGCTGCAAGAAGTGTATGGTGATGATTGCTTATCACGAACTTAAGTTTTCGAGTGGGTAAAACGATTCAAAGATGGCGGAGAAGACGTCACAGACGATTCGCGCCTTGGGCGTTTACGAAGGGCAAAAACAGACGACAACATTGAAAAAGTCTGTAAAATCATTAAAGAAAAACGACGTCTGAGTATTAGAACTGTTAGTGTGTTAACAAATATTGACAAAGAAAGTAACACACAAATTTTACAAGATAGTTGTAATATGAGTAAAGTGTGTTCAAAGTTGGTACCGAAAATCCTTTCTGTTAATCAAAAGCAAGCTCAAATGACCATTTGCTCTGACACACTGAAAAACTTTTTACAAGGGGTAATAACATGTGACGAATCATGATTTTTCTCGTTTGAACCTGAAACCAAGCGCCAGTTCATGCCCTGGAGAAACTCAAATTCACAGAGGAAAAAGAAAAAGCATGCATATCAAAATTCAAAGCAATGATAATCAAGTTTACTGTAAATAAGTTTTGACCACCCTGGAATTGCCGTATTAGAGCATCCACCCTACGGATCTAACCTTGCTCCATGTTACTTATTTTGTTTCCCAAAGTAAAAAGTGTGTTGAAAGAAACACGTTTTGAGTCCGTTGACGCAGTGAAGAAGAAAGCGATGGAGGTCATGATGAGATGAACCTATCAGAAGACTACCGGCAGCACTGCTACCAAATATGATGAATTCATATGCAGCGGTATGTGGATCGAGAAGTAGTATATATTGAAGGTGGTTAGGTTTATATATATATATATATATATATATATATATATATATATATATATATATATATATAAATATATATATATAAATATATATATATATATATATATATATATATATATATATATATATATATATATATATATATATATATATATATATATGAGCATTTCTGTAAATTATTGATATGTTAGCGGTTCAAAAAAAAGAGAATTTTTTTTGAAAACATACTCATTAGACTCGATTTAAATTGTTTCTTGGACCTCCAGAAAAAATTATTCACGGCTGAACATGACTTTTTTAAGAACCTTTTTCTACAGCTCAATATGCAATTTTTTGCGAAAAAAATGAATAATTGTTTCTGGACGCCCAAGAAACGATTTAAATCGAGACTAATGAGTGTCAATTTCAAAAAAAATCTCTCTTTTTTGAACCGCTAACAAATCAACAATTTACGGAAATGCTAATATACGTATATATATATATATATATATATATATATATATATATATATATATATATATATATATATATATATATATATATATATATATATATATATATATATATATATATATATATATATATATATATATATATATACTAGCCGTGCCCGCGGCTCCGCTCGCGTGGACTTGATTCACTACTATCGTCACAGCTTATTCCTTATGTTACCTAACGTAATAAAATATATGCGATTATTTCCTCTTATCTCCCATTATTTCTTCTTATCTCCCATTATCTTACCATAACTCCCATTATCTACACTTATCTCTGCTTTTCTACCATTATTTCTCCTTATCTCCCATTATTTATATTTATCTCCCATTATCTCACCTTATCTCCCATTATCTAGGCTTATATCGAATTATATAGAACATATGTATAAATTTATAAAAACACGTAAATCGGATAAGTGGTTCTCAAGTGATAAGCGCACTAACGGACAGACAAACAGACAGAAAGATGTTGCATTTTATATATATATATATATATATATATATATATATATATATATATATATATATATATATATATATATATTATATATATTTGCAACATGGTTTAGGCAGTATATTGCAAGAAAACGCGCTAACGGTAACCTTTTTTCCCACTTGATTCACTATTATCGTCACTGCTTATTCTTTATGTTACCTAACGCAATAAAATATATCCTATAAACTAGCCAGAGAACAAAGCACGTAAATCGGATAATTGGTTCTCCAGTGATAAGCGCACTAACGGACAGACAGACAAACAGGCAAAGATATATTGCATTTTATATATTTTATATATATGTTTTGATTTATCGTGAACAACACGTTTCCTTAGTTGCTCTGTCGGAAACTTCAATAAGTTCGGAAGTAGTGCCTGTAGATTCGCGTAAATGTGCTGGTGGGTAGACCTTGTGATTGTCCACATATGTGCTAAGTTTTAGTGTAATCGGTCCATAAACAAAATAATTACAATTAATTTAGTGTCAAACAATAGACAACAATAGTTCTGTTATCAGTTTAATCCCAACAATAACAATAGGCAGCAAAAAATAACTACTTTTAGACATATATTAATAGTGGCAAGTTAAAACTTTTAAAGCCCATACATTTTACTACTGTGCCTTGTGAACTTTAAAATGTTATAATGTAATTATCTATTTAGTGATTTAATTGGACCAACATGGCTAACATATGTAATCATTGTGAAACAGCTATTAGCCGTATCAAGCCCAGTATTTCTTGTCGTGGTTTTTGCCAAAATTCTTATCACGTCGGATGTGTTGGTGTTCCGGCTGAAATCTTAAGGCATATAAAAACGCCCGGTTTATTTTGGTACTGTCCTGACTGCACGAAGCAGAAAGATAATTTTGAAACTGTACTTATGGATAGAATTAGTAACAAAATGGACACGTTAATCACTGATGTTCTTCAAGTGTTTTCTGATGTTAAATCTAACTTAATTGAGAAGGTGGAGAACTCTCTTTCTATCGTGCCTGCTTTAGAGTGTCGTGCTGGCGCTGTTAAGCGTAAAGCCATGGTTTCCATTAGGCCCAAGGCAGCCGGTCAATCAAATAGTGAAACCAAATCTAAGGTTTAAACAAAACATTGACTTTGTTGATGCAAATATTCGAATGTCGAGAGTTAAAAACATTAGTGATGGAGGTATTTTGATTGAGTGTGATGGTGCAAACGATGCTGAAAAATTTAAAAATCTTGCAAATAATGCTCTAGCTGATGAATATGAGATTAGGGAAGTGAGGAGTTCAAATCCGAGATTAAAGTTGGTTGGTATTGGCGAAGAAATGAGCCCTGAGGAATTGCTTGCCAAACTTAAACTACAAAATGACGTTTTTGATATTTCTAGTGAATGTAAAGTATTAAAAGTATGGCCTACTAGAAAGCGGAGCGATGTTTATCAAGCAATCTTGTCTGTTGATTCTTTTTTATATTGTAAAATTCTAAATAGTGGTCGGTTGCTTGTGGATTATGACTCATGTATTGTCTATGATGTTTTAAAATTCTGTTATAAATGTAGTGGTTTAAATCATTTTTCAAAAAATTGTAAATCCACAGTTGAATACTGTCCTAATTGTTCTCTAAATCACAGTATTTCTAAATGTAAATCTGATCATTTTAAATGTATTAACTGTGTTAATGCAAAAGTTGAAACAGATATTAACCATGCAGCGTGGAATGCAGTTAAATGCCCTATTTATAAAACTAAGTTGGATGCTTTTAAAAACATCTCTTGCATCTAAAATATAGCAATCAAGTGATGGCTTGCGGTTGAGAGCATTGGGGCGGAAACTTAAAGAATTTTCTATTTATTATCAGAATGTACGTGGTTTGAAAACTAAAACACATGACCTTCTTAATGCTTCCTATCTTTGTTCCTACGATCTTATAGCACTTACTGAAACTTGGCTCGACTCTAGTGTCTTTGATGCCGAGTTGTTTAGTAGTCAGTACAGTATCTTTAGGGCTGATCGTAATTTTGCTTTAACGAATACTACGAGGGGTGGTGGCGTACTGCTTGCTTTGAGCAAGACCTTCAATGCAACTAAAATTGAATTTCATTCTTCGCTTCCTAATATTGATATGATCGCCATAAGATTGGAATTGTCCCATCGTGCAGTTGGCATTCTTCTGATTTATGTCCCACCTAACAGTAATACTGTTACCTATGACACACTATTTGAAGAAATGTTGGACTCTGGTTATTTTACTAATGAAGACGATTTGCTAGTCTTGGGAGATTTTAATCTTCCTACTTATGCAAATTATGTTATGGATGCCTCTTATAGTGACAACCAAATTTCTTCTTTACTTGAATTATGCGAGTTTTTATCTTTAAATCAATATAATCGTAATTATAACGAAAATAATCGTCTGTTAGATCTTGTATTTAGTAGAACTCCACTTAATGTATATAGTGCGGATCATCCTTTGATACCATTGGATCTTCATCACCCTGCCTTACAGATGTCAATTCTGGTTGAGCATATTCATGATAAATTTCCCCTTTTTCAGACTCAAAGGTACAACTTTCGAAGAGCGAATTACCCATCCCTTTACAACGACATTCTACAAACCGATTTTTCATTCTTGGGGTCCTTCAATAATATTGATAACGCTTGCGACCAATTCTATGTCGTACTGAATTCAGTTATCTCCAACAATGTTCCTATTATTCGCCCTAAGACCCTCAAATATCCTAAATGGTACGATAATTCGATAATACGTAAAATCAAAAAAAAGAATCAAGCCTGGAAAAGGTATAGACGTACTAGAAATATTTGTGACCTAGTCGAATTTAAACGTCTTCGTAGAGAGATCAAGATCGAGGTTCGGATTGCTTATAGAAATTATGTTACTGAGGCGGAAAGGGACTTCTCTATCAACCCAAATAAATTTTGGTCTTTTCTAAACGAGAAAAGGAGGACAACTAGTATTCCCATCAACATGTATTTTGAAAACGAATTGCTTACGGCTCCTCAGGAGATAGTGAATTTGTTTGCTAAGTTCTTCCAATCGGCATATGTTGATTCCTCTACGTTTCGGAACAACCCCCCTGATAACTGCTCACGTCCCTCTCTTTCATCTCTAATTGTCAACACCATAGAGGAAAGAGACGTGATCAGTGCCTTAAAGAAACTTAAACCTAAATCGACCGCTGGAACCGATGGTCTACCAGCTTTTTTTATTCGGGATTGCGCAGCTGTGTTGTCCAAGCCTCTCACGTTTTCTTTTCAATCTGTGTTTAAACTCGTCGTCCTTTCCCCAAATCTGGAAGAAGTCTAAAATATGTCCCGTATTCAAAAAGGGTGATAAGAGCCACATTGAAAATTACAGACCTGTGGTAATATTGAACAACTTTTCAAAGGTTTTCGAAATTGTGCTATATGACATTATATTTAATCATGTTAAACTTTTCATAACTGAAAGCCAACATGGATTCTTTCCAGGGCGTTCAACCATTACCAATTTAGTTACAATTACTCAATTTATTTCGGAAAGTATGGACAATGGAGGACAGGTCGACGTAGTTTATACAGACTTCTCAAAGGCTTTTGACCGGCTTGACCATGGTATTTTGCTTGAAAAACTCTCAAACTGTGGAGTTAATGGCAATTTATTAAATCTTCTGAAATCTTACTTAATTGGTCGTCAACTGATAGTAAATTATCGTGGTTTTGAGTCGGTCATTATTAATGCTACCTCTGGTGTTCCTCAAGGGTCTGTCCTAGGACCGTTATTGTTTAACATATTTATAAATGACATCACCCGAGGCCTTACCTCGTCCTCTTTGCTTTATGCTGACGATCTGAAAATATACCGATGCATAGACTCTCTCCATGATTGTGTAACTCTTCAGGACGATCTAGATACTTTAAATCGTTGGTGTATTCGTAATAACTTATATTTGAACACAAAGAAATGTTTTTCTATGTCTTTCACTCGAAAGAAATTACCAGTAAATTTTTTATATAATTTAAACCATAATGATCTTGAAAAATGTTATCGTTTCAAAGATCTTGGTGTAATGTTTGATACTAAACTCAGTTTTGTGGATCATATAAATGAGATCATTGCTTCTTCTTATAGGTGTATGGGTTTCATTATGAGGAATTCTAGAGACCTTTCAAACATTGAAACCCTCAACACTTTATTTAATGCTTTGGTGCGTTCTAAACTGGAATATGGTTCAGTTATCTGGTACCCAACATATGAGATCCACATTAATCATATTGAAAAAATCCAAAGACGATTTGTGAAGTTCCTCTGGTTTAAATTAGATGGTATTTATCCACCATTGGGTTTCCCTAATGATGTTCTGTTAAGAAGATTCAATATTGTTAGCCTTTCTCGGCGTAGAGAATATGCTACAATCTTGTTTTTATATAAAATCTTGAACAACAGAATTGAATGCCCTTGCACCCTCTCAAGTATTAGGTTCCGTGTGCCATCTCCACACGCTCGCCTAAACCATTCTTTTTTCTACATGCCTGTTCCAAGAACAAACTTGTTGATGTACTCGCCGATATACGTTATGTGCATGAATTATGAAAGGGTCAAACATATAGTTGATATTTTCTGTTGCAGTATGACATCTCTACGTAGGTCATGTTTAACTGTGGATTAGGTCTGTCTCTTTTTATTTTATTTTTCTTTAGCTTGTAGTCTAGTTATTAGAATTATTAAAATGCTGATTTGATAAATACTTATCTATTTGTACTTGTTATATTTGAATGTTCCTATCCTATAATTGGATTGTTCTGTAGGATAGTTGTATTAAATAAATAAATAAATAAATAAATAAATAAATAAATAAATAAATATTATAGATGTAATAAAATATATATCTATAACATATGTATGAATTTAAAAAATCACGTAAATCGGATAAGTGGTTCTCGAGGGATAAGCGCACTAACGAACAGACAGAGAGACGCTGCATTTTATATATTATAGATATAGATTATTATTATTATTATTATATAACCTGGCCAAAGAATATATGTATGAATTTAAAAAAAAGATACGTAAATCGGATAGGTGGTTCTCGCGTGATAAACGCACTAATGGACAGACCGACAGACAGAGAGACATTACATTTTATATATATTATAGATTATAGATATTCTCTGCAACATAATATTGTTCCATTTAATGGTTTAGGTTGTGTATTGCAAAGGAACGCGCTAGCGGCTAACTTTTTTCCGACTTCATTCACTATTCTCTCTTTACTGCTCATTCCTTATGCTACCTATCGTAATAAAATATAGCCTATAACCTGGCCAGAGAACATATGTATGTTTTTAAAAAAAAAAGTACGTAAATCGGATAAGTGGTTCTCCAGTGATAAGCGCACTAACGGACAGACAGAGAGACGTTGTATTATATATATTATAGATATATATATATATATATATATATATATATATATATATATATATATATATATATAAATAGATATAGAATGCCAATATTGATATTCATGAAGCATAATCTTGTTTGAAGACGATTTGACGATCTGTAACTACAGTAATAATCGAGACTAATGAGTGTCAATTTCAAAAAAAAATCTCTCGTTTTTGAACCGCTAACATATCAACAATTTACGGAAATGTTCATATACATTATACATATATATATATATATATATATATATATATATATATATATATACACACACATATATATATATATATATATATATATATATATATATATATATATATATATATATATATATATATATATATATATATATATATACATCTAGAGTAACTGACTGACAGATGAAATGGAAATCTATCTAGAAACCTGTGAGAGTGATTTTTTACAAGGGTAATGCTTCCTCTTAACAAAAGAAGTATAAGTTTTTAACTATTCAATTATTACTAGGACTTTTTTTTTAAAAAGAGCAAAGTAAATTTAATAAAAATTTTATATGCAATGTTAAAGACTACATTTCCCTTTTAAACTGACAGAAATTTCATTATAAACTTTAAAAATTTGATATTAAAAAGACTTTTTAAAATGTTCAATTCTAGGAGCCAGAGGATTAAGGCAACCTTCAAATAGAACATTTAAATTAAGAACATCGGATCCAAACGTGATTTTTCTATATAAGTAAGAAGGATTTTTTTTAAAAATAACTTTATAAAATAAATTAACTGCATATAATAATTAACTAGTCTAAATCAAGTGTTCTTGAAGTGCCATATTCGATACGGATGTAGGCGACATTCTCGCCTGTGCCTGTTTTTGGTGCTTTTTTTTTTAATCGTTCCCCGGAAGGGGACCTACAGTTTAATACTGGTTCCAAACGGCCAAAGTCAGAAGGCTTTTCCGAGAGAGGCAACCGTCACGTTGTCAAGTTTTCTTTTTAAATTTTTTTCGAGCAGCGATTCCAGCTCGGGTCTCCGAAGTAAAAGGTAGACCCCTTGCCCACTACGCTGCGCCCGCTTCTAAATGAACTATTTCAGAAGAAATTTGTTTTCGTTTACAAATACTAAATATTAAATGCAGACGTAAATGTTGTAGCACACACACAGAACGTCTATAGGGTGAATGTAATAATAAACCATAAACAGGATCACAAAATCTGGACAACAATTTGGTAACCAACTAATTTGGGTTATTACTGTACTTATAAATCGTCTTTAAACAAGATTATGCTTCATGAATATCAATATTGGCATTCTATATATATATATATATATATATATATATATATATATATATATATATATATATATATATATATATATATATATATACCTAGGTTTATGCATAAGTTTTTGCCGGTTTTTGTGGTAAAAAAAACACGTAGTTTTCAAGGGAAATTCATTTTTTATTTATTCAAAATATTGGCCATTGGCTTCTACGCACTTCGCCCATCTTTCAGGTAAATTATGAAAACTGCTCGTCTTTTGCGGTAACCCATTCGTCGAACCATTTTCCAATTTCCTCGAAATTGCTAAAATGCTGCTCTGCAAACGCATGCCCCACTGATGCGAAGAGGTGATAGTCAGATGGCGCCAGGTCGGGAGGGTACGGCGGGTGCGGAAGGATGTCCCATCCAAGCAATTTCAAGGTGTCTTTCACTGGTTTTGCTGTGTGAGACGGCACATTGTCGTGTAACAAAATCATTTTGCCATGTCTTCTGGCTCATTCCGGTCTTTCGATCAATGCGTGATGTAAATTAATCATTTGTTGGCGATAGTGTTGTGCATTAACGGTTTCGCCGGGCTTCAAGAGTTCATAATACACAATACCGCTCTGGTTCCACCAGACACAGAACATGGTCTTCTGGCCGAAGCGATTTGGCCTTGGTATTGAAGGACCGGCTTCGCCAGGTGACAGCCACGATTTTCTCCGCTTCGGGTTTTCAAAATAAATCCATTTTTCGTCTCCCCGTCACAATTCGGTGATGAAATGATTTTCTTTCGTGGCGTTGAAGCAGCATTTCACAAGTGACTTTACGATTTTCCATTTGCCGTTCATTCGAATCGTGTGGGATCCATTTATCGAGTTTATTGATCTTCCCCATTGTTCGTAAACATCTGCTGATTGTTTCTTGTGACACATTTAATGCTTTTGCCAATTGCTGTTATGTTTGAGTTGGGTCGTCATCCAGTAACGCTTGCAATTCCTCGTCTTCGCACTTTTGTGGTCTACCAGAGCGCGCACTGTCTTTCACATTGAAATCACCACGTTTAAATTGTCGAAACCATGTTCTAATCGTTGGAGCGTGTTCATCGTATGTTTCTACCAGCAAACGATGACTTTCCGCAGCATTTTTCTTTTGATTAAATAAGAAAAGCAATGCGTGCAAATGTTCTTTTTCAGGCACAAAAGTCGACATGATCACTGAACGATACAATACAGACGCTAATGTTTGGCGGATTCAACTTGTGTATGTTGGTTAGGTTAATGTCAAACGAACAAACTGACGTATCCATCAAATTCATACACTGCGTACTGTTCGCTGGTGCCATCTCTTAGTGAAACCGGAAAAAAAATTATGCATACACCTGTATATACCTATATATATATATATATATATATATATATATATATATATATATATATATATATATATATATATATATATATATATAAATAAATACATCAAATAAGGCTCATAGAGACAATAACGACCACGCACAACAACCAACTCGTTAGCTGAACTCTTTACTTTACATTCTACTGCAAATTTCCAAGGAATAACACCATCCACTATGTGCGGGCAAAGATGCCCGATATTGTTTTCAGATAGCGTGTCATAAAATGTATTTTAATGAAGCTAGACACCAAAGAGGCTTCTGAGCTGGTGGTATATCTGCCATTGTGCTCGAAAACTAATGAACTGATATCAGTTTTCTGTAGACTTTTTAACTCATCCTACAGAAAGGGAATATTTCCTTTCTGATGGAACTGCGCACAGCCGATATTCAAAAAAGGAAAGAAACTATTGCCAAACAACTACCGAACAGTCACACTACTCTCAATAATATAAAAGGTTACGGAAAATGCTGTCATTCAGTATCTCCTAAAATAGCTGAAAGGATTCAAGATTATTAGCGCAACATGGCTTTCATAAACAAAGATCACCAGGAGATCCTCTAAGCTATGTCACTCACGGTTAAAACAATACAATTGCACATTTTGGGGAATCTGAAGCGGTTGCACTTGATATATCCAAGGTATTCGACCGCGTTAGGCATGACGGATTGTTCGATAAGCTACGCTTCTGTGGCCTGTCTGAAAAATTTTCTTTATCGCTCTCGTATTACCTCAGAAAGCCGCAGTTTATAATTTTTTTCCGAATACCTTCACTATCAACGCCGGCGTTCCCGAACTGCTTCCTACCCTTTTTCACATTTACATTAAATATATGTCGAAAAGAATCAAGGATCCAATCTACAGCTTTGCAGATGATAGTACGCTTATTTGTTCATTTGCTTTGAACGCTCGAAAAAACAGCTACAATTGCAAATATCCCTAGACGGTAGGAAGTTGTTCAACTTAACAAAGACCTTTTGCAAAATTCTATCCTAAGGTGACAGTATCCTAGTAGAAATATAACTATAAACACCCAGGCGGCTATTTTTTTTTTTAAATTATTGTTGCGGAACCCGACATAGTTATGTAGGGATATTTCATTCCTCTGGCATCTTCACTCAAGTTGATGAACATTAACTTGGAAGCAAAAATGCCTTACTATAAACATGTTGCATGGATAGCAAAGAAACAATAATTTTTAATTCTCTACCAAGCCCTAATTTAACCAACGATGGTATACTACCATCAGGTGTAAAACTCTGCTTTCAAACATACGTTGCATTTGTTGGACTCTATACAGTAGAGGACTATGCGCGTGATGAGAGACCCAGAACGCACCAGCAACCTTGGAAAATCGAAGAAAGGTTGGCGCACTAAGTATATTCTCCAAGTACCTTAATAAAAAGTGTTAGACTGTTGTTATCCACTTAATTCCTCCCAGAGCAGTGCATACTAAGAATACATGTCGCGCTAATTCATCATATCCGTGTGAGGTTCAACTTGTCACTCCTCCTACAACCTTTTTCAAGAATTGTTTTATCGCTTTGGAATGATTTGCCCAGAACAGTGTTTTCCACGATTTACAGCCATTTAAGAGCAAGCTCTTTAGGGAATTTCCTGCAGCAGGTGTGCTTGGTCCACAAAAAAATTCACGATCCTTAGATTAGTTTTATTTTCGACCTACGAGAACTGGCGCTCCAGATAAATGACTCAATGATATCGTATGTAGATTATACTGTGCTGTTTTTCAAGGCTAAGATTTGGAAAAAAGAAAGAAATAAAACGGTATATAGTCTCAATATTACTAAAAATTAGATAGAAAATTTTAAACTATGCTTAAGTCTAACCCAGGCAAATTATATCGCCTTTTCTTCAACTAGTGCAAATAATCCTGAGGTCCATTACCTCATTGTTAACAACTACAGGGTTAATTAAGTTTATTAAATTAATTACCTAAATATATATAATACAAATAAATAATTAATAAATGTTTAAATTGGCAACCACATATCGAATATTCCTCAAACAAAATTCGTAGTCAAATATACAAATTTTATATTCTATTCATTTTATTACAATGAACTAAACAATATTTCTTATAATTAAATAAACAATTTCCTCAGGAAATGTACTTAACATTCCATGTTCATTCTTTTTGCCTATGAAACCTTTTCTTCTTCTCTTTGATACTTCTCCAAACACGCTTCCGCTTTCCATTTTCTGTTTCCCGTTTGAGCATCCAACAGTAGTCAGCTAGCATATCGACGCCCCATCTCTCTTCATAGCGTCTCTCGATATGACGGACATCCTGGTGAAATCTTTCACCCTGCTCTTCATTGTACAATGGTTTTGTAGTGAGGGTCTTTATTATTACCCAAAAACTTGTGCACTAGGTCTTTGAAAGGGTCCCACGCATCTTTTTCTTCCATTGTGTCTGAAAAGAGGGTATCGGCTAGTTTTCGTATGTCGGGGCCAGTTAAAACTCCCTCTTTCAACTTAGCTTCAGACAGTTTTGGGAACTTGGAATACAGATATCTGAATCATTCCCCATCTTTTGGTAGTGATTTAGCAAACTGCTTCATAAGCCCCAATTTAATATGAAGAGGTGGTAATAGAACCTTTTAAGGAGGAACCAAGGTCGTATTAATGGCGTTATTTTCGCCGGGGGTTTAGGCGTCTCGAAGTGGCCAGTCAGTTTTTGTCTAATGAAAATCTCTGGCTCGACTGTCTCACAAGCAAAGGAAGCAAGGATATTTTGTATAATCTGCCTGCTGAACCAACATCATGGTTAATATTTTGAAGTCTCCACAAACTATCCAACGATGTTCTTGATGTTTTATTTTCTCAAGAATTATTTTCAAATCGTTAAAGTGATGCAAATGTATTCCCATTATACAGCAAGACTGCTTTGAGGCTTATTTTTTGACGAATCAAGGAATAGGCGTCACTCAGATGAATCTTATTTCATTTCAAAACACTTCATTAGCCCTTGAACATCACTACAAAAAACGAGATTTCCCTCTTTAGAGAAAAAATTTAGTGAATTCTCTCTTTCGGTGCCTGTACCACGAAAAGGAGGTTCCGAGTGACAGCAGGTTTTTATTTTTTTGTATTGATCCTAGTAATTTGTCAGCATCTTTAGAAAGGCCTAAATCTCTAACCAGGTTATTGAGCTCGCTCTGAGAAAAAAGTTGGGGTCCTCCATCAACAAAAAAATCTTAACTAGATTCGTCCTGTGGAGGTAATATGTTTTCGTCCTCAGAATTACTCGGGATATCATCCAAATTGGAAGGTGGGTGTGGAACTGGTATTTTAGAGCTATGAGGCACTATACAAATAGCTGAATTAAGGTTTGGGTCAGATATTTTCTTTTTATTTTTTGTACTGAAACCTTTCACATCTACTGAACAAAAATAGCAGTCGGTAGTGTGGTTTTACTGTTCACGCCACATCACAGGAATGCCAAAACGAAATGAGTGTTTCTTACCCTTAAACCACAAACGAAGCACCTTCTGCACACCTCATGAGGAGCCCAGGTTTTGTCTTGATCCCCAAGTATCAACTTGAAGTAAGCAAAATACATTTCTTTATTGACTTTTAACAGTGTATTCACCACAAATAAAACAAAAGTTGTCAGGAGTAATAACACAACCTCCTGGAGCCATAATATATAACTAAAAATACGAGTACAGTCACGTTTCAATGCAAAATGAAACCGGGTTTGGCTTTTTCAACCAAGATCTTGAACTCAACCGTCTTGCGGAGCTCCGCTCTGAATGAAACTACAAACACGAGTTTTTCAAGAAAAGCTGAGGAGATGTAATTTTTCGAGTATTTTTCCCGATTTTAATTATAAAAATACTGTACAGTTTTTTGGTTGCAGACCTGTGTGACCGAGTGTCACACTCGTAATAGTTTTCGTTCAATCTACACCCTGTGGAAAATATTCTAGAAATTTTTTGATAAGTACATTTAAGATTTTTCGCAATTTTTTAAAAATAATACAAAGAAAAGTGTACGCAAGTATTACATTATATATTTTTGAACTCGTGTTTTTACAGGCTTTCATTTGTAACCTCACTCAATGACCTGGTAAAAAAAAAATTTCACTTCCGATTTCACCCCCCAAAACTAACCCCTTAAATCAAAATTTAACTTTCAAAACTACATGACTCTAATGAGGCCATCAATTCCTATATTAGTACCAATTTTCAACTTTCTATGTCAAATAGTTTCGGAAAAAATTGGGTGTGACAGACAGATACCGAAGTACTCTTATAACTATTCCGTACGGAACACTAACAACCAACAGTGATTAATGAATAATAATAACCTGTAACGAAAATGTGAACTTTTTACTTACATTCTGTATTCTCAGAGTCAGCGCCAGCGAAAACTCTCTTGGAAAATTATGCGCTTCATCATGGGAAAAAAGTAGAGCGGCCGGAATCCAGATATAAGAGTTCGGCGTGAGACGCCACGCTGTCGGCCTGTCTGGAATTGACTGCCAACGATCCCTCGAGGGATGGAAGAATTGGCCCTCTTTAAGGCTGAGGGGGGTCACTGTGTTATTGCAACTAAAAGGAAAAGAAGACAAGTGATAAATTAAAGTACATTTATGTTTAATAAAAGATAAGAGAAGTGTTTGACATAAAAATAAATAGGCGAGAAATATAACGTTTGGGATTTTCATATATGCTTTGTCCTATTTCATTATAAAGACCGAATATATTTCTTATGAGGTTTCTTGTTATAAATTATATAGTATAATTAAAACTAGTAAACATAACAAGGAAGGTATGTATTTTACAAATATGCATTGTTGGCTTGTTCGAGCTTCGTATCCTGAGGAGTAACCAAGAGGCAGAAGGTATATGTGCCTTTACTCCTATGGATGTAGAAACGAAACCCTTTTATCGGGGGTTTTATTTTCAGACAATGGTCACCCTCCAGTCACTGATTTTTAAATTGAGATATGAGTTTTTAGAGTTTTGTTGTAGCTAGAGGCTCATTTTTGTGAAAAATGTCTCCCTCTCAGGTCATCGATTTTTAAATAGGGGGTAAATTTTTGAGTTCTATTATAGGTAGGGATTCTTTTTTGTGGAAAATTAGTTCACTGTATTCTTTTGGTAAGTGGTTTCTCTTCCTGATTGTTGTTTGACGTCCTTCTGTTTGTTGACTGACGCTTTCTTTTATAAGTAGCTCCACCTTTGGTGATCTCTTTATTTTTCTAAAGAAAACGCCCTTTATATGCCCCTCTCGTCCCTTGAACTTAGCTACACAATTGTCTGTATCTACAAAAAATTAGTACATTCATTTATTTGATAAAATCTTAGTAATATCTTTCTTATGGACTATCCATATATATATATATATATATATATATATATATATATATATATATATATATATATATATATATATATATATATATATGCAAAAAAAATAAATGGAAAAAATAATGGCAGATGCAATAATATAATAAGAAGAAGAGTATCGAGAATGCTGAAAAAAAGTAATCGAAGTACAATACATGTCTTTGTACTTCTTTCGTTATTATATCCTTCTACTTTTTCATTTCTCCTTTGTTTTAGGACAAAATCTGTTTTTTTAATAGTAATTTCTGACCATTCCCCTGAGTTGATATTATTGATTCGTTTCTTCTTTTTTGTATATACACCACTTCTTGAAGTGCCATATCCTGTACGGATGTAGGCGACCCACTCGCCAGTGATTGGTGCCTTTTTAAGTGTGTCCAAGGGCAAAGAGGACCTACAGTTTAATGCCGGTTCCGAACAGCCGAAGTGAG
This sequence comes from Pachyrhynchus sulphureomaculatus, assembly GCA_019049505.1. NCBI lineage: Eukaryota > Metazoa > Arthropoda > Insecta > Coleoptera > Curculionidae > Pachyrhynchus > Pachyrhynchus sulphureomaculatus. The sequence goes on along the minus strand of CM032454.1, from coordinate 50,090,995 downwards.
GGGAACGTATGATACTACGGGTGATTTACCGTTGCCTTTCCGAGAGAGGCCATCGTGACAAAAATTTTATTTTATTTTTTTTATTATTTCTCGAGCGGAGATACGAACTGGGGTCGCTGGCATCGCAAGCAGACACCTTAGCAACTACGCTATGACCGCCCCCACCGGACTAGTCTAAAATTACATATCTTGCAAGCCCAGCCAATTATAAAATATACCGCAACAGGTAACAATTGCTCAAAATGTCTCCCGTTAACAGCAAGGCAATCACTCAATCTGTCATAAACCGCCTTAACAGAGTTTTGCAGAGAATTCGGGGTGTTCCGTGCTACTTCATATTGAATTCTTTCTTATAAATCGTATACAGTTTCAGGTCGATTTCGGTAAACTTTAGTTTTCAAATGACTCCATAAAAAAATCGGGTGGCTTAAGGTACAGGACAGCGGTATTTACAGTTACTCCAAGAGCAAGTGTCCATGCTTTTTATGACAGACTGGGTCATTGCCTTACTGTTAACGGCAGACATTTTGAGCAATTGTTACCTTAAAAATAAACCTAGAGTATTTATTAATAGTTTTTTTTTATTTTATTTTAAATTTCAATTGACACTAATTCCAAAACAGTTCAATTTAGACATATGGTATGTTAGACAAATAATATCTAAAATTTTTAGTAGAACTCAAAAATAAAATAATATATTGGCTTTTCTACTCAGTATATATCACCACTACACCAAACACTTTATTTTTGCACTCGACGCGCGTTTCGCTAACCATGTTAGCTTCATCAGGAGCGATTATTGACTCTCCTGATGAAGCTAACATGATTAGCGAAACGCGCGTCGAGTGCAAAAAAAAATGTTTGGTGTAGTGGTGATATATACTGAGTAGTATCATTGTGCCAAGATTCCACATTCCCAACTTAATTGGCTTTTCTATTTAAAAAAAATCAAGATGGCGTAATTTCTTCGAATTGACAGTTCAAAACGTTCTGTTGTTAACGTCAGCATGTGCGCCGTATAACATCCCATAACTTTTATTTAAACATTTTTTGGATACACTGATTAATAAATGCTGTGGAATCGTTATTCCATACATATGGGGCACCCTGTATATATATATATATATATATATATATATATATATATATATATATATATATATATATATATACATATGTATGTATATATATATATATATATATATATATATATATATATATATATATATATATGTATATATATATATATATATATATATATATATATATATATATATATATACCGAGTGATATAGAATTCACTGCATATACTGGAACTGGCGCCTCCTTGTAGCAACACCGACTGCTGAAAATTAATCTTAAATAGCAGTTCTCAGTAATAAAGAAAAAAATCGACCCTAAAGAAATAACGTCATAAATATTTGTTTCACGCTGCCATTGATTTACCATACAACTGCAAAATATCGGCGAGTTTTATGCTGAAGGTCAAGTTCAAATTAAAAAAAAAAATTTTATTAACCCTCAATAAAATTTACAAGGTTGGTTCACAATTTTTGATCTCAGTGGATACAGTGTGCTTTTTAGTACATTTACCCACTGTATAGTCTTTCGGTTTTGCGGGTGTTCTAGTGGTATAGTTGATATATCAGTCCTTTTGTGCCCAATAATCTTTCAGCAATTTCCGGTTGGTTATCCTCAATGACTTTTGGCTATTGTTATTAAAATTATGATAATTTTTTAATTCAGTCTTCTGGGAATTTTTTTTTTTTAAATTGCCTGGACCAGAATTTAAGATTATACAGTTACTACAGTATTTTTCACATTTGAATAGGTTTTTTTTTAACAAATTTAATAACAAAACATATTATAAAAATTGTTACCTTTTCAACTAATTACTTTTTCACCCTAAGAAAAGTTTTTAAAGAGGACTGGCTAATTTATTAGACAGTTCTCTTTAAGATACGAATTTATTTATAATTTATTCATTTCGGTTTTTAAAGTCATTCATATTTTTCGTTTTTTTTTTATAACGCCGAACGCCGCACAGTAGGAAGTACTACTAACTTGGAGAAAATTCTCTCTGCATTTACTTTTCATCGTTTTGTAATAATTTTTTTTTAAATCCTCTTAATGGATAGAATATAAAAATGTACAATTACATTTGAGATGTTTGACAATTATTTAAAGTTTAAATTCATCAATACTACCATAAACCTAAACTCAAAATGGTCGGACCTGAAAAACTTGACCAAATTTTGGCATTTGTCAACATTTTTCGAGTTTTTCTAGTGAATATATGAATACACTCTAATTTTTAGCTAGTCCCATATCATCTCAAGGGTGTGAACCAAAAGTGTAACAAGAACGTTGACCTGAAATGATCTAATCTAAAAAATCAGGCCAATTTCGGCCATTTCTCACCTTTTTCTACTGCCATGTTCTAGTTTAGTAATTATTTAAATTTAAAATTATCTCACGATGCACTCATTTCAATTCTCTCCAACCTGACATAACTAGAGTACCATTCATTACGAGCATTTTAAAAAGAAAATTTGTACAAAACGATGGAAATTAAACGGCCGTTCAAATTTTGTCCAAGTTGGTAATACTTCATACGACTGCCCAAAGAAATTTCCATCGCCCATGCCAGTTTTTTTTAGATATCTGCGGAACTGTGAAACTTTAAGCTTGTGGAAAGTTGAGTAAATGGTATTATTTGCTTTTCTTTTTTTTACTGATGTCTCTACCTTTTTAGGGTCCCGTACGGAACACTTATGGGATCACTTCGGTGTCAATCCGTCTGTGTGACTATTTGTCACAGCCGATTTTCTCCGAAACTGTTTGAGATAGAAAGTTTTAATTTGGCATGAATACAGGAATTGATGGCACAATCAGGAGGTCAGTTTTGGGGGGTGAATTCGGAAGTGAAAAAAAAAATTACCAGGTCATCGAGTGGTGTGTCAAATTAAAGCCTGCGAAAACAAGACCTTAAAAATATATATGATGCACTACTTGCGCACACTTTTCTTTGTAGTATTTTTGAAACAAATGGCCAGAAAGTCCTATCTCGAAAAATACTGCCCAAAAAAAAATTAAAAAACTCTCCATAAGTTGCAGATTGAACGAAAATTATCAGGAGTGCATTACCTTTAATAATTTATGTGGTATGTAAAAAAACAAAAATTTCAAGATCATCAGTTTTCAACAAAGATCGGACACGAACTTTGTTGAAAACTTATTTGGGGTTCATTTTATACTTCTGTAACAAAATTTTTTATTTTACAATCAACCACCTTACGAAACATTATTGCACAAGTCCGACTCGCACTTAGCTGGTTTTATTTTCAATTAAATATTTTTGTAAGAACTTGATATAATTTCCACAGCTTTTGTACAGTATTTTTTGTAGTATTAGACATAAAGACTTAAAAAAATTTGTCAAAGCTTTAGCGTTAAATCCGGAAGTAGACAGTTCGCAATTTAAATGTGGCATTCTATTCGGAGGTATTAGGTTCGATGCTTCCAGGTTCTTCGAATGCGTTGTATTTTCACCAAGCATGAGTAACACTATATTTTTAGGGGCTGGCTTTAAGACGCTTATAAAATGTTTCATCCATTTTACAAATAAGTTTCAGTTACTATAGCCATTCTTTTGAATATAAGCATTGGTAGCACATACGGTGCAGGCACTACACAAGGCCTATTCCCCCACTTGTGATTGCGCAGATTTGTTCCTTCCTTTTTAGTCCTAAAACTTTATACATTTTTTTCTGAACGGTGGAAAATCCACTTTCATCAACGTTAAATATTTTTATCTAGGATTTCCTTCAGAGGGTCGATTTCCCTACTCTTCTCTATTTTGAAAAATAACCTGTTAAGGGGCAGTGATCGAGTTCCAAGGAATTCTTTCTTCTTAATGTCAATTCATAGGCGAGTTAAATTTATAAATAATTCGGTAAAATGGAGTTTTGCCCCTTTTTATTTACTTACTTACCCATCTCAATATATGCAGTGAACAAGAAATGATAAATGAGTTAAATTACCACTCAGAGACAATTAGTCTTAAGGTGAATAAAATTAAGACAAAAATATTAACCAACACTAATAACAACAGAGTTATAAATTCGGAAGGAACAGCTCTCGAGATTTTTAAGAATTATATGTATGTGAGGCAAAAAATTACTACGACGAGAGACAGTGTGTCGGATGAAATTTTAAGAAGGATGCTTGGATAGTGTGCATTCGGGAAATTAAGTTATATATTCAAAGATAAAGTCATCCCAAATAAGTTTAAGGCCAAATTTACGACCAGTACATCCTATCCAGAATTACATATGGCGCTGAAACTTAGACACTGAATAAAGCCGGTATACAAAAACTAGCTCGAGCCCAGAGAGCACAGGAAAGGCAGTTGATCGGGATAAAACTTAAGGAAACAAGAAGATACGTGTACAAACGAAATTAAAGGATATTATAGAACACGTAGCAGAAAGAAAGTGGCAATAGGTTGAACATGTAGCATGCACGACCGATGATCGATGGACCAAGCGAACATTAGAATGGAGACCACGAGAACAGATATGGAGCGTAGCTGGTGGGATAATATACAGAGGGTTGCGGGCATTGGATGGACGAGCACAGATTCAAATAGATTGAGATGGAAATTCAGTGGGATGGCCTATATCCGGCATTGGATAGATCTAGACTTATATATATAGATGTAGATAAATAGATCAGTATTATTACAGCTTTAAATCGAAATATAATATGTTTAAAAAAAATATTGATCGAAATATTTTCCAATAAGGTAGTTTTTATTTTTTTGTTTTTTAATTACAACAGAAAGCAAAATAATACTGAGAAAATATTTTCTTAACCACTCTTCCGTGGTACCTAACATCATTTCTCGTTTTTCAAATGAGTTCTTAAAACAAGATTACTTTTTCTCTGAGTAAAATATATTTTACTAAACTAATTTACTTAACAAGTTTTGCACCGACGACCAAAGTTTTGCGTCTTCAATACTTTTTATCATTTGTAGAGGATTTCTTTCTCGTTAATCATTGTAAAATGGTATTTTATTATAATAGAGGAAAATATATTTTTTATTTTGCGAAAATTTCATATAATTTAGCACATTTTACCGTCAGGTAAAAAAGTTTTTTTGTATAGTTATCTTAGTTCATTTTTTTATATAAAAGATTTAACGGTTATTCATATGTATGCATATATTTAGGTATGTGTTCGTATGTACACATATAGGTAAACACTTACGGGATTACGTCAAGAATGAATAATCCAATTCTCATCCAGTTTTCTTCCTCGTTTTCAGCATCTGTTCAAATCTTTCACTATACTTGATTAAAATTTATTTAAAAATAAAGGAAAAGGGAAGCAAATTATTTTAATACATTTGCGCGATATATTAATGACTAGAAGTTGGGCATTAGCACAGAATATGCGAGACAGGATATTAATGTAAGTGACCAGTGTGCTAATTTTGAACGTCGATAACGTACAAAGTTCATCTTTTTTCTTTCTTTGCAATCTCTTAGTAATTATTTACTGTTATTTTTTTTATTGTCATTATTTGCGAAAAAAAGTCCGACGTGACCAACCCTGTCTTTCCACCCGCTTAAGTTGTCGAACGTCTTGACTAGTTAATAAACTAGTTAATGAGAATGAGTGAGAGTCAGAATTTTCGAGTCATATTAAAGTCGAGAAGTAAGTAAAATCCAGTTTTTTTAGTGATTAAAGATGTTTTAGAAACTGTTTAGTTAACTTGTTTCCATGCAAAATGTTCTAGTATCTTATCAAAGTGTGTTCATTTTGTGTAATTTGCGAATATAATGTTATAGACTTATGTACGAATTTTGTATCGTTACTAATTTCCTCATAGAGTATTTTATAACTTTGTAATAGTGTCATATTTTTCGTGTAATTTATAAGTGTAATGTTTTAAATGTATATAAAAATATTTTACAAAAATTACCTACAAAAATTTATAAATTCATTCAAAGTTCGTAACACACTCACAATTAAACAAAATATGATTAATGTAATGTTATAATTCGCAATTTCTTGCTGTATGGTTCTCAAGTTGTACCTTAAAACTGGATTTTAGCCAACTTGGTCGAAACTTTTAAATTATTGTAGGATATATAGGGCATAAAAGTTAATGTTCACTAAACATAAACATCGCAATCAAAAATCCAAATTTACAGGATCGACATGAGGTGTCATGCTGCGCTAAAGCGCCTTGCTAATGTTCTTTCGAAGACTAAAAGGACGCTTTAAACTAGAGTTGGATGTTTGTTACGACTAAAGAAATAATAGTGTAATTCTTATCACGATATGAAACAAGTGTCTAATCGATATTAGAACGACATGAAAGAAGAAGTGTTCTAATCTCGAAGAGTAAAGAAGCCGAAGATGTCTCATACAATCATGAGTGAAACGTCAAAAAACCATTACAATTTGACACGGTCTAATGAAAAAACGTGGATAACGATATGAAAAAATTGTTACCTGAAAGGTAAAGATTTTAAATTAAGTTGAAAAATTTTATCTCTCGGAAACTCTGACACGTACAAAATATTTGTTTCTTGGTTAAAATAAAATAAAATTTAACAAAGTTCAAGAAGGAAGAAATCTTCTAAAAATGATGAAAATAATTAAATATATAAAACTTTGGTCGACGGAGTAAAACTTGAAAGTTCAGTAAAACTTATTTTACTCCGAGAAATAGCAATTGTGTTTTAAGAAGTTATTTCAAAAACGAAATATGATAGGAGTTCTGCTAAGAGAGGACTACTAGGAAAATGTTTCTTCGGGCTTATTGTACTGATTGTTATATGGGAAAAACTTTCAAAAGATAAAAATGATCGTAACATTTGTCGAGAGGTATTTTTAAATAACACACTTTTTTCCAAATAATTAATCAGTTTAAGTTAACTTGTTTTTTAAAGGTGTTCAGAAAATTAAATGTGTTAGTTGAGAAAAAGCATTATATTCTGAAATAGCCATGTTATTAATAGCTATATGCCTTCTTAAACGGTAACCTATAATTACGTTACAATGTACGCAGTTGAAATTTAGTCATGTACTGAATTAAATAGGACGGACAGAACCTGCTAAACTCTACAAAGACATCCTGCACTGTCTTGACTTGTAAATAAAGAGATTTGACTTTTCTTATATATATATATATATATATATATATATATATATATATATATAATGTATATATATATATATATATATATATATAATATATATATATATATATATATATATATATATATATATGTATAAATACATATATATATATATATATATATATATATATATATATATATATATATATATATATATATATATAAATATATGTTAAAAACATAAAAGCATAGTTATATAAGAGCAAAGAATATCTTATTTATTTGAAACCTTATGTTGATTTACTATTTTTTCGTCATGTAGATTATTATCCTAACACCTTAAATCGTAACACCTTTGTCCGTGCCCTAAACAGATGCAAAGAAATTGTCGACGAAACCAAGGAGGCACACAATCAACGAATTAGAAACAAACTTCACGCTTGTCCCAACAATTCCAGGTCCTTTTGAGCAGTCGTTAAGGCAGTTAGTCAAAAGTTACCAAATCCACCATGCCACCACTCAGACGGCCAGATAATTCAATTGCAACGACACCTGTTGAGAAAGCGAACTTGTTGGGTTGGCTGAACTCTTTGCTTCACATGCTATTGTCGATTTCCAAGGAAAAAAGACCACCCCCTATTCCCATATTGCAGTCAAGGATGCCCGATATTGTCTTCAGACAGCGTATCATAAAACGTATTTTAATGAAGCTAGACACAAAAAAAACTTCTGGCGCTGACGGAATACCTGCCATAGTTCTCAAAAACTGTGCGAGGGAACTACCACCATTTTTCAGTAGACTTTTAGACTTATCCTACAGAAAGGGAATATTTCCTGCTGGAAATGTGCCACAGTTCAGCCGATACCTAAAAAAGGCAAGAAGACTTTGTCAAAAAAACTACCGACTAGTCGCACTTCTTTCAATAATATCGAAAGTCATGGAAAAGGATATCAATCAGCATCTTCTAAAATATTTTGGAGAATTCTACATTATTAGCGATCACCAATATGGCTTTCGTAAACATAGATCAACAGGAGATCTGACTTATGTAACGCATGTTTGAAACAACGTAACTTTGGAGAATCTGGAGCGGTTGCTCTTGACGTATCCAAGGCATTCGAACGTATTTGGCATTGTTGGCTAAGTTACGCTCTTACAGTATGTCTGAAAAGTTATTTTTGTAGCTCTCATGTTTCGTCAGAAAACGTTCTTTGAGAGTGGCAGTCGACGGATCGCTTTCCTTTCTATCAACGCCAAGACTCCATACTGTCTTCTACTTCGGGATTCCAATCTGCAGCTTTGCAGATGACAGTACGCTTATCTCTTCATTCACTTTGAATGCTCGTACATCAGCTACTCAGACGAATCTCAGACAGCAGGAAGTCATTCAACTTAACAAAGACCTGGAAGAAATTCTATCTTGGGGTGACAGTAACCAAGTGGAATTTAACGCTACAAAGATCCAGGCGGCAGTTTTTTCGAAAAAAAGTTAACGTTGCTGAATCCGACATAGTTATGTCGGGGCACTGCATTCGTCTAACATCGTGACTCAATTTATTGTGCGTTAAGTTGGGAGCAAATATGTCCTGACATGAGCATAGCCAGGAGAGTTTCTTAAAAGATAGGAATATTATTTCGAACCAGAAAGCTTTACACTTCACAACAACAGTTTACAAAGCTCAAATTCTGCGTCCATGTTTGGGGCTCCGCTCCCAAACATACACTGCATTTGTTGGATTCTATTCAGAGGAGAGCTGTTCGTCTGATTGGAGACCCGGAACTGACCGGCGGCCTTGATTCGCTGGAACATCGATGAACGGTTGGCGACTTGAGCCTATTCTACAAGTATTTTCATGGAAAGTGTTCGGAGGATGTAGCCCGCTTAATTCCTTCCAGAGCGGTGCATGTTAGAAATACACGTCGCGCTAATACTTCACATCCGCATGAGGGTCAGCTTGTTACTCCTCTTACAACCCTTTTCAAGCAATCTTTTATAAGGAGAACATCATCCTTTTGGAATAATTTGCCCGGAACTGTGTTTCTCACCGAGTATAACTTACAGCTATTCAAAAACAACATGAATCACTTTTTCCGCACACATGTCGCTCCTGTAGCGCTTTAGGGACTTCAATAAATTGTCAAAATAGAGTTTTGTTTTGTTTGATTAAAAAGAAAAACTAAAATACTTATTTTCAATATTTGTACTTTTCTCTCCCTCTATCTCTCTTTTCCATATGTAGATAAGTTATCTAGCTCGGTTTTGTTGTATATTTGATTAAAATTAAGAAGTTTCGTAAAAATTACATTTTTTTATCGATACTAATGATATGAGGTAAACGTGGCGTTTACAGAATTATTGGGTTGAAGCAATAGAATAAGTTTATTTCAACATAAATGACCTACTTAGTAAGAAAACATTACCGCTTATAAATGACTTTCGCTCTAAATTGCGTTCCGTCTTTATTCTATCGACGTTATCAAACGTCTTATATTAGGTCACATAATGGAATATTATTCAGAACTTTTCACTAAGAACTATAAATGGCGATACCATTCTGTTCTAGACAAAGCTATTATATAAATTTTATTTTATTACCAATTATTTGAACGTGACATTTCTATTTTCCGGAAAGTGTAGCTTATTGTTACATTATCAGTTTTTAGCATATATTGGGTAGAAGATTATTTTTGTTTTTGAGGCTACAGTAATAATTTATTGATTTTAAGTTATACCCTAGTATTCACAGAATTCATACCTACGTACATATGTACGTATAACTGTACCATATAAATATATATACAGTGACTCACAGCTTAAATGATGCAGTCGCTATAAGAAAAGACTAACTGGTCTCAGTGCCTCTTTATTTATTTGAAAAAAACAACTTATTGAAATTAAATTAGTAAAAAGTCTTCGAAAAAAGTAAGAATTACTTTTTGTCTTAAATATGCCTTACTTAATTAACAATAAATAATTAATCAAATCATATGCAATTTTAACGTCACAGCTTAAATGATGCAAAATAACAACAGGGGTCAAAACTTATCGCATTTTGAAATTTACGAAGGCGGCGTTGCTTTGATTTCTTAGTGCAATTGTTTTTTGTTTAGTTTGACATTTTTTCATTCAATAAAACGAAATTGTTTAAGAATGGATCGTCGAACTACAATTTCTGAGAGAAATTTAATTATTACTCATTACAGGAATGGATACAGCCAAAGAGACATAGCCAAAATGGTAAATAAATGTACGTCAACTGTTCAGCATATCATTGAACGTTACCGGAATGAAAATAGAGTCGAGAATAAGTCAAGGTTGGCTCTCAATAAGATCTTCAGTGAACGTGAAGAAAGATGGATTTTAAGAGAGGTATCAAATAATCCAAAAAAAAGTGCGCCAAAGTTGTGCGCCGAGGTGGAAAGACAGTTTGAAAAAAGTTGTAACCCCGAAACAGTTCGACGGATCTTGCGAAATAATAATTTACTTGGTCGAACTGCCTTTCATTAGCCAAAGAAATAGACGGGTGAGATTGGAATTTGCCAGAGAGCATATCCATAAAAACTTGAACTTCTGGAATTCAGTAATATTTGCTGATGAGACCAAAATAAACTTATTTGGGTCCGATGGAAAAATATATCAGTGTGGAGAAAACCTAACGAAGAATTAAAATTGAAAAATATGAAAGCTACGGTAAAGCACGGTGGAGGTGGAGTGATGTTATGGGGCCGTATGTCATCTGCAGGAGTAGGTAACATGCATTTCGTCGAAGGGAATATGAACCAATATGTGTAATTGGATATACTAAGGCAGCATCTCGTCGCTAGTGCCCAAAAATTAGATATTGAAAACAATTATCGGTTCTATCGCGACAATGACCCAAAGCACACGTCATTTCGAGTCCGCAGTTGGTTGCTTTATAACTGTCCTAATGTTATTAAAACACCAGCCCAGTCACCAGACTTAAATGTAATTGAAAATTTGTGGCTGACATTAAAAAAATAAAGTAAATAGTGCCCCAATATCAAATAAAACTGAATTAAAAGTAAAAATTACTGAAGCATGGAACACTATTTCCCCGGAGTATACTAGAAAGTTAGTTGAATCAATGTCCAGAAGATTACAAGCAGTTATTGATAATGAAGGAGGCCCGACCAAATATTAGCAGGCTTATTTCAAATTCTACAGTTTGTTTTCTCTAATAATGTTGGTATATTGAATTTTGCATCATTTAAGCTGTGACGTTAAAATCGCATATAATTTAATTAATTATTTATTGTTAATTAAGTAAGGCATATTTAAGATAAAAAGTAATTCATACTTTTTTAGAAGACTCTTTACTAATTTAATTTCAATAAGTTGTTTTTTCCAAATAAATAAAGAGGCACTGAGACCAGTTAGTCTTTTCTTATAGCGACTGCATCATTTAAGCTGTGAGTCACTGTGTGTATATGTATATATATATATATATATATATATATATATATATATATATATATATATATATATATATATATATATATATAGGTTTACTGATTATAAACAGACCAGTCCTGTAACTCGCTTATTTAAAAAGACCAAAAAGTTAAAATAGAAAATGTAGCATTTCAGAGAATTTGTTTTACAGAGTTAAAACAGAAATAATCGCGAATAATGTTTTTGACATTTGATGCAAACTTCATATCTCCTAAATGGAATACCTTGAAGAATATGTTTTAATTTTATAGAATTCCTAAGTTTAGAAACACCAATGTAATATTAAAGCTCGCAATTTCTTGCTGTATGGTCTCAAGTTGTACCGTAACACTGGATTTTAGCCAACTTGGTCGAAACTTTTAAAGAATTGTAGGATATATAGAGCATAAAAGTTAATGTTCACTAAACATAAACATCACAATCAAAATCCAAATTTACAGGATCGACACGAGGTGTCATGCTGTGCTAAAGCGCCTTGCTAATGTTCTTTCGAAGACTCTTTAAACTAGAGTTGGATGTCTGTTTTCTTACGACTAAAAAAATAATAGTGTAATTGTTATCACGATATAAAACAAGTATCTAATCAATATTAGAATGACATGAAAGAAAATATATTATTCTGGATATTCAGTGTTCTAATCTCGAAGGGTAAAGAAGCCGAAGGTGTCTCATACAATCATGAGTGAAACGTCAAAAAACCATTACAATTTGACACGGTCTGTAAAGATTTTAACGTAAGTTAAAAAATTTTATCTCTCAGAAACTCTGACAAGTACAAAATATTTGTTTCTTGATTAAAATAAAATAAAATTTACTTAGTAAGAAAACATTGCTGCTTATAAATGACTTTCGCTCTAAATTGCGTTCCGTCTTTATTCTATCGACTTTATCAAACGTCTTATATTAGGTCACATAATGGAAATATTATTCAGAACTTTTCACTAAGAACTATAAATGACGATACCATTCTGTTCTAGACAAAGCTATTATATAACTCTGAAAGAGCTGAATATTTTTATTTTATTACCAACTATTTGAATGTGACATTTCTATTTTCGGAAAGTGTAGCTTATTGTTACATTATCAGTTTTTAGCATATATTGGGTAGAAGATTATTTTTGTTTTTGAGGCTACAGTAATAATTTATTGATTTTAAGTTATACCCTAGTATTCACAGAATTCATACCTACGTATATATGTACGCATAACTGTAACATATATATATATATATATATATATATATATATATATATATATATATATATATATATATATATATATATATATATATATATATATATAGGTTTACTGATTATAAACAGACCAGTCCTGTAACTCTCTTATTTAAAAAGGCCAAAAAGTTAAAATAGAATAGCATTTCAGAGAATTTGTTTTACAGAGTTAAAACAGAAATAATCGCGAATAATGTTTTTGACATTTGATGCAAACTTCATATCTCCTAAATGGAATACCTTGAAGAATATGTTTTAATTTTATAGAATTCCTAAGTTTAGAAACATCAATGTAATGTTAAAGCTCGCAATTTCTTGCTGTATGGTCTCAAGTTGTAACGTAACACTGGATTTTAGCCAACTTGGTCGAAACTTTTAAAGAATTGTAGGATATATAGAGCATAAAAGTTAATGTTCACTAAACATAAACATCACAATCAAAATCCAAATTTACAGGATAGACACGAGGTGTGATGCTGTGCTAAAGCGCCTTGCTAATGTTCTTTCGAAGACTAAAAGGACTCTTTAAACTAGAGTTGGATGTCTGTTTTCTTACGACTAAAAAAAATAATAGTGTAATTGTTATCACGATATAAAACAAGTATCTAATCAATATTAGAATGACCTGAAAGAAAATATATTATTCTGGATATTCAGTGTTCTAATCTCGAAGAGTAAAGAAGCCGAAGGTGTCTCATACAATCATGAGTGAAACGTCAAAAAACCATTACAATTTGACACGGTCTGTAAAGATTTTAAATTAAGTTAAAAAATTTTATCTCTCAGAAATTATGACAAGTACAAAATATTTGTTTCTTGATTAAAATAAAATAAAATTTACTTAGTAAGAAAACATTGCTGCTTATAAATGACTTTCGCTCTAAATTGCGTTCCGTCTTTATTCTATCGACTTTATCAAACGTCTTATATTAGGTCACATAATGGAAATATTATTCAGAACTTTTCACTAAGAACTATAAATGGCGATACCATTCTGTTCTAGACAAAGCTATTATATAACTCTGAAAGAGCTGAATATTTTATTCTATTACCAATTATTTGAATGTGACATTTCTATTTTCGGAAAGTGTAGCTTATTGTTACATTATACAGGGCAACAAAAAAATATTTTTGTTTTGGTGCCTGGGATTTTAGAGCTGATATTAACTATATTTGGGACGCTAAATCTATACATGCAATCCGTTTTTCTCTATCAGCTCTACTTTTTTAGATACATCAACTTATCTACCAATGTGGTTTTTTATTCAGTATATTCATTTATGAGAGTTCTAAAATTATTATATATTCATTAATGTAGGTACAATGGTTTTATTGTCAGTCTGTAATTGAGTAAATTCCAGGTAAATCTATAAATAGTGGAACCATTCCTTATCAGGTACCTGAACTGATCCTTTTAATCACCTAACTCGGGTAAGTCTCGTCAGTTTGTGCGTTCTTACTAATGAGAGTAGATCGAATTCGGCGTGTTATTTTATGTTAAGAAAAGAGTGTTTTTGTGTTATTGAACAGAATTAAAATGAGTTCAGGTTCCAGTTCAAGAAGACGTTGTGTAAATCAACCTGATGTGTTTTGCTATATATGCGGAGAATACATGTTTCAACAAAACAGACAAACTATTACTGACTTTGTAAAGCGAGCGTATCTTGGATACTTTGGAGTTAAGCTTGGTGATCAGGACAAAACGTGGGCCCCGCATCTCGTATGTAAAACTTGTACAGAGCATTTACGGCAGTGGACTACCGGGAAAAGAAAATGTCTAAAATTCGGCGTACCAATGGTTTGGAGAGAACCAAAAAACCACTTCAATGATTGTTATTTCTGTTTAGTAAATACTAATGGAATCAATCGAAATAACCGCAGTAAGTGGACTTATCCCAATTTAGACTCGGCAATACGCCCTATCCCGCACTCAGATGAAATACCGATTCCAACATTTCATCAGCTACCACATATCTCTGATGACGAATATTTTCCCTCTGATCGCTCTTCTGATGCTAATAAAAGTTCTGATGCTAATGAAACTAACAGTGACTATGAGGGGACGTCATCAGTTCCTCAACGCTTCAATCAAAATGAATTAAATGATCTCACCAGGGATCTCAATTTATCGAAAAAAGCTTCTGAAGTACTGGCTTCTAGGTTGAACGACAAAAATTTACTAGAACAAGGAACCAAAATTACCTTTTACCGTACAAGAGAAAAAGATCTGCTACCATTCTTTTCTCAAGAAGACAATCTTGTATTTTGTCACGAAATTAGGGGACTCATGAAAGAAATGGAACTTTCTGAATATATTCCAGATGATTGGCGCCTATTTATTGACAGTTCAAAGCGAAGTTTAAAATGTGTCCTTCTACATATTGGGAATAAATATGGTTCAATACCACTAGCTCACTCAACGAAACTGAAAGAAGAATATAATACCATAGCTTTGGTCTTGCAGAAGATAAAGTATTACGAACATCAATGGATGATTTGTGTAGACTTAAAAATGGTAAACTTTCTTCTTGGGCAGCAAAGTGGTTACACGAAATATCCGTGTTTCTTGTGCCTCTGGGATAGTAGGGACAAAACACACCACTGGGTTAGAAAAGATTGGCCTCAGAGAGAAAACATGGACGTTGGGGAAAAGAATGTCATTAACGACGCTTTGGTTGAAAGAGAAAAAATCATACTTCCTCCGTTACATATAAAGTTGGGCTTAATGAAGCAATTTGTAAAGGCTCTTGATAAGAATGGGTCTTGTTTTGCATATATAGGGGTAAAAATGCATCAGTTGAGCACAGAAAAACTCAAAGCAGGGATATTTGACGGCCCACAAATAAGACAATTAATTAAGGATCCTGCCTTCATAAATTCAATGAATCAAGTTGAACGAGAAGCTTGGACATCATTTGTTGCAGTTGTAGAAAATTTTCTAGGCAAGCATAAAGCTCAAAACTATGTTGAAATGGTTAACAAGATGCTTAATAGTTTCAAATCCTTAGGGTGCAATATGAGTATTAAAATACACTATTTACACAGCCACTTAGACCGTTTTCCAGAAAATTTAGGAGACATGAGTGAGGAACAAGGTGAAAGATTTCACCAAGATATTAAAGTTATGGAGGACCGCTACCAAGGAAGATGGGACATGCACATGATGGCATATTACTGCTGGAGTTTAAAAAGGGACTGTTTAAAAAAACATTCAAGAATGTCGCGGAAAAGAAGCTTTCCAAGTGTTGAGTGACTATTTCATTTCTTCAATGTTTTTTTTTTGTTTGTAAGTACGACATAATATTGTATTTTGTATAACTAAAATAAAAATTTCGTATCTACTTTTGTTTACTACACTTACGGATTTGAGTTACAATAATGTAACTTATATTTCTCTAAAATTGTATATCTTAAAAATTTGAGCTCCTAGGTACAAATGAATACGTTTATTTGAATTCAGGACATCAAATTGATATAGAATCAGCTCAAAAAACCTCGACACCAAAACAGCTGTTCCCCTGTGTATCAATTTTTAGCATATATTGGGTAGAAGATTATTTTTGTTTTTAATGCTACAGTAATAATTTATTGATTGTTCTATCCTACTATTCACAGAATTCATACATATGTACGTATAACTGTAACGTATATACAGGTTTACTGGTTATAAACAGACCACTCCTGTAACTGGTTTATTTAAAAAGACAAAAATGTTAAATATAGAAAATGTTGCATTTTAGAGAATTTGTTTTACAGAGTTAAAACAGAAATAATCGCGAATCATGTTTTTGATATTTGACGCAAACTTCATATCTCCTGAATGGAATACCTTGAAGATTATGTTTTAATTTTATAGAACTCCTAAGTTCAGAAATACCAATATATATTTTAGGGACGTTATCGTGAAAAATAAGGAAGAAGAAATACGTTTCTCACTGCTGAAATACCCCATTGCATGTTTGACAATAACGCAAATTGAGCAAATTATGATAAGATTTTGTTAGTATTAAATTAAAAGTTAGCCTAAATGTATATAGGTATAAATTATTTCTTTTTGGAAGTGCCAGAACCAGATATATATGAAGTACTTGTATTTATTTATAATAGCTACAACAAAAGGCAAGTACGACGGAAGTACTTGATATTCAGTCATATTGTAACTGAAGTAATGCTTAAATGAGAGAAAAGTACTGCACAACAAGAATAAATCTACCAGATTGAAGAACTGGAAATTCTTTTTCATTTTTAAGGTACCTTATTATTATGAAAACTAAACGAAAACCAATATTTACTATTTTTTCATTTTAAAACACTCAGAAAGATCTTTAACAGTTGTTTGATGATCAAAATAGTACAGGATTTAAAGTGCTTCACAGAAGTGTGATTCTACTAATGCAGCATTTATCCTAGAGAAACAAATATTGAAGTTTAGGCTTTTATCGGAGATAATGCAACGTAAGGAGTAAGATACGCAACTCTTTAAATAACCAATTACAATTTACCTCGACCAACGTAAATCGATTTTTCCGCACATATGTCGCTCTTGTAGCGCTTTAGGGATTACCATGGAAATATTGATTCATCCCAAATATGCATGGGTAAGGTTACTGATTGTAAATGAACCATTTTTTTTAACGCGAATATTTAACGAGATGGAGGGAAAAATGTTAAAAACAGAGCTGTAAGACTTTTAAACAATTTTTTCACGAAATTGAAATAAAAGCAATCGTGCATCACGTTTTTAGTATATTATGCAAACTTTATATTTTTTATTATATATTATTTTTCAGTTTTATAGAACCAATAATTTTAGAAACGCCAATATATATTTCCATGGCGTTATTGCGCAAAATAAAACAGAAAAAACCGGCCAAGTGCAAATCGGACACGCAATTAGTGCTCCGTACGGCGATTACTTTTAAAATAAAATAAAAACCTAAGCTAAGTTAATTAGGTCCCTAACAAGTATATATCTTAAGATTCAATGTGTATTTTTACGTTTTCTCTTAATCAATAATGTATAATAGTTATAGCATTTTAGCTACCTAATAATCAATAAATCAATCTAGCTATATCTAAAATGTAATAATAAAGTGTAAAAACAAATATTTACTACCTAAATATATGTTTAATTATCTTCTTCTCAATGTGCTTATTCGGTTCGAATGTTGGCAATAATTCTGGCTATTATTACGTTATCCACTGCAGCTCTGAAAAGACCGGTAGTATTTGTTGAGAGCCATTCTCGCAGATTGTTTAGCCAGGAAATACGCCTGCGTCCTGATCCTCTTTTTCCAAAAACCTTTCCTTGGAGTATTTGCTGTAGTAATCTATATCTGTGGAAATTTCTCAATATGTGTCCTAAATACTCCAATTTTCCTACTTTAACAGTTTTCATAATTTCCAGTTTCTTGTTCATGCGATGTAAGACATCTCGTTGGTAATATGGTTAGTATAAGAAATTTTCAAAATTCAGCGATATAGCCATAATTCAAATGTCTCAAGTTTCTTAGAAGTGGGTTCAGTCAGCGTCCAAGATTCCACACCGTAAAAAAGGACACTTCAGAATTTCAACCATTTGGTGATGTTGGACTCTATCAAAGGCCTTTTGGTAGTCGATCAGGCACAAATATACGTCGCAATTGACGTCTCTACATCGCTGAATTAAAACCTGCATGTGTAGCTGACATGTTTTCTTCACACAACTTGCATATTCTTCAGTGAATGATTTTCAGAAATGTTTTAAGGCTAATTGTTCTATATTCTTCACATTTTTTAGCGCCTACATTTTTGGGATCGTTATAAAACTCAGACTTTAACCAGCTTTCTGGTATGTTGCCTAAATCATAGATTTTTGTAGATCATCGTAAGCCACTTAATCCCATCCTCATCTAAGAGCTTAAGAAACTTCCCATGAAATTCATCGGGACCGGTGACTTTTCCATTGTTTTAGTTGATTTATTGTAATGCGCACCTCATCGGTGGTACTACAGTGCCCAAACAAGTCTATTAAGCATTGTGGCTGATCTGGTCTGTAATATAGTCTTGGCATATCTTCAATTTCTCTTCTTTATCGATAACAACGTTTCCTTGATGATCTATTAAACGTCCATTTGATTTCGTTCTCCGCTCACCAGTTAAGTCTTTGATTTTTCGATAGATATTAAAGCTATCATACTTTCCCTGCAACTCCTCTTTACATCTTTCACCATTCCATCTATCTTTAGCCGTATTTGTGGTCAGCTATATTATCTTTCGTTACCTCTGTTTTTGTTTAACCGTCTTTCCTCCATTAGTCTTAGAATGTCATCTGTCATCCATTCCTTCCTTTTATGTGTTTGTTCCATAGTTAGATATTTATTTTTTTATCCCCCTTGTTATTTCATTTAATTTTTCTATTTCTTTTTTTTTTTTTTTTTTTTTATGGGTCTAGCTAACGTGCTGCAGGGAAGTCCCTAAAGCGCTCCAGGAGCGGCACGAGTGCGGAAAAAAAAAAGCGATTCACGTTCTTGAATCGCTGTAAATTGTACTCGGTGGGAAACACAGCGCTGGGCAAATTATTCCAAAGAGATGACGTTCTCTCATATAAAAGATTGCTTGAAAAGCGTTGTACGCGGAGTAACAAGCTGAACCTCATACGGATGCGAAGCACCAGCGCGACGTGTATTTCTAACATGCACCGCTTTGGGAGGAATTAAGCGGGCTACATCCTTCGAACACTTTCCATGAAAATACTTGTAGAACAGACTCAAGTCGCCAACCGTTCTTCGATGTTCCAGCGAATCAAGGCCGCCGGTCAATTCCGGGGTCCCCAATCAGACGGACCGCTCTTCTCTGAAAAGAATCCAACAAATGCAATGTATGTTTGGGAGCGGAGCCCAAACGTGGGAGCAGTATTCCATAGTTGGTCGAATTTGGGCTTTGTAAAGAATTAACAGTTGCTGTGGGGTGTAAAGCTTTCTGGTTCTAAATAATATTCCCAACTTTTGAGAAGCTCTCCTTGCTATGCCTGCAACATGTTCATGCCAAGACATATTTGCTCCCAAACTAACGCCCAACAAATTGAGCGACGATGCTAGGGGAATGGAGTGCCCGACATAACTATGTCGGGTTCAGCAACGTTAACTTTTTTAGAAAAAAAACTGCCGCTTGGGTTTTTGTAGCGTTACATTCCACTTGGTTACTGTCACCCCAAGATAGAATTTCTTCCAGGTCTTTGTTAAGTTGAACGACCTCCTGCTGTCTGCGGATATTCGCCTGAGCAGCCGATGTCCGACCGTTCAAGGTGAATGAAGAGACAAGCGTACTGTCATCTGCAAAGCTATAGATTGGATTCCCGGTCTTTTCCAGCAGATCGTTAATGTAAATGAGAAAGAGAGTAGGAGACAGTATGGAGCCCTGGGGCACACCGGCGTTGATAGTGAGGGTGTTAGAAAGAAATCCGTCGACTGCCACTCGTAAAGAACGCTCTCTGAGGAAACATGAGAGCCACAAACAGAACCTTTCAGACATACCACAAAAGAGTAACTTAGCCAACAGTCCATCGTGCCAAACACGGTCGAATGCCTTGGATATGTCAAGAGCAACCGCTCGAGATTCTCCAAAATGTTCAATTGCGTTGTTCCAAACATGTGTTACATAAGTCAGAAGATCTCCTGTTGATCTATGTTTACGAAAACCATATTGGTGATCGCTAATAATATTGAATCGTTCAAGATATTTTAGAAGATGCTCATTGATAACCTTTTCCATGACTTTCGATATTATTGAAAGCAGTGCAACTGGTCGGTAGTTATTTGGCAAGGTCTTCTTACCTTTTTTAGGTATCGGCTGAACCGTGGCACATTTCCAGCAGGATGGAAATCTTCCCTTTCTGTAGGATAGGTTAAAAAGTCTACAGAAAACTGGTGTTAGTTCCCTTGCACAGTTTTTGAGAACTATGGCAGGTATTCCGTCAGCGCCAAAAGCCTTCTTGGTGTTTAGTTTCATTAAAATATGCTTTATGATGCGCTGTCTGAAGACAACATCGGGCATCCTTGACTGCAATATGGGAATAGTAGGTGGTGTTTTTCCTTGGAAATCGACAGTAGAATGTGAAGCAAAGAGTTCAGCCAACAAGTTCGCTCTCTCAACAGGTGTGGTTGCAATGATTTTTCAGATTTCAGATTCTATGTCTTTGTTTAGATCTGTGTCTCGGAGTTCTTTATTAAGATCTTTTTTAATTACGTTTGTTACATTTTCGCCTTTAAGTTGTCGCATATCGTATATGTTTTTCTGTTTTCTTTTTTAACTTTTTCAAAATAATTCTTAGAACCCCTACCAGGGGATTGTGATCCGAGTTTATATCAGCACTGGGATATGTATTGACAGATACAACACTATTTTTGAAACCTTTATTCACTAGAATCATAGTCTATTTAATTTCTGGTAATATGGTCTGGTGAGTCTAGCGGGGACTTCTACGTGTATAATCTTAATGTTAGTCAGTTAAAGAAAGTATTCGTGATAATATAACCTATTTCTTCACTGAAAATGTTTAGTCGTTTACCTCTGTTGTTTCTCTCACCTAGAATATATGGTCTTTAATTATAAACAAAAAAATAAAATTATTTTATCTTGGTACCGGAGCTACACACGACTCGGTAGCAGTAATGTACTGACAAATTTATTAAAAAGATATCCACCATATTGTCAAGGCACATAGTCCAGATTTTTTCAAAATTTTTTCATCAGTACTTTTCGAGATATGGTGAGGGGACAGCGGTTTTCTTCGGCCATTTTTAAAAAATAATACAAAGAATAGTGTGCGCAAGTATTATACTCGTATCATATATATTTTTGTGTTTTTATTTGCCACCCCACTCAGTGACCGAGTTTTTTTTTCACTTCCAATTTCACCCCTTAAAGCTAACCCCTTAAGTCAAAATTTAACTTTCAAAGCTACAAGACCATCAGTTCTTATATTTGGACAAAATTTAATTTTTAAAACTACACGGCGCTGATTGGACCATCAAATTTTAACCTTATATGTCAAATAGTTTCGGAGATAATCAGGTGTGACAGACAGATGGACATGAAACTAGTCCCATAAGTGTTCCGTATGGAACGTTTTCTAACTTTACCGAATGTGGCTATGCACGTTTGACAACAAAGCAAACTGACAGTGTTTTTTTTCATGTTAGGAATTTTGATAGTACTAAGTATTAATATAAAAATCGATTTTCGAGAAATTAAAAACTGAATTTAACAAAAAGCAAGCACAATAGGAGGATGTAATATTTTATTGAAAGCAAAGAAGAATTCGTTAAATAATTTAATCCATCCACAAATTCATAATATACTATTATATTGTTAAAACAGCATTAATGCCTTTTAGAACTTTAATCCATTTACCTCAAAACCAAAGACATTTGTTAATTTTAAGCCTTAAGTCGATAACTTTGTTTGGGTTAAATAGTGCCCCACCAATTGGAGCTAAAGATGTCGTAAGAAGATTAAATGTAAAATAGAGCAATTTGGGATATAATTTTAACGGTACTTTAACCTTTAATTTTCTAGCCACTCGTTTTTAAAGTTTAGAACACAAACTATTGACAGAGGCTAAAAAATGATGTTCTAAAGCCCAATTCATTGAGCAAGACCTCCATAACCAATTTAAAGAATTTTCAAAGCTGATATGTATTAATTAAAAAAGGGAGCGACGTATTGGTCCTGTATAAAATACGAAATTAAATGATTGTTTTCTAATTTATTACAGTAAAGATCAACAAGCCGATTCTTTTGTGATTTAATTAATGCGTTCAAGCTTTGAAAATTCATTAAGTTGTAGAAGTATGGGTGATTAAATTTGTCTTCTAAAATTGATTTAAAAACAAAGAAAATGTTACGAGAATAATATGAAAGTATTTTCTGTTCAATTTCTTGCTACATGGATTAACGGAAATGCGGAAAATACAATAATATACATTATGATATTTATGAAACTATTTCGAAAATCTTACGTACATAGTGAATAGAAGGCAGAACATTTCGGTAAAGTTATAAAAAATTACTTTTGAAACTTTTATTGTTAGTACGTATATGTAAAGCGACGCCACAGTGATTCGGCAAGAACATGCTAGCGGGACAATATTCATGACGTAATTTCCAGGAACCACTGATAACGACCAGTAAACAACCCCCCCCCCCATTTAACGAATTCCAAGAATTAATTTGTTTATCACCTCATAAAGGTATCTTATCAGGGGGTCAAAGTAACCCTTATAAGAGAGGTCATTTTCATTTGCAAATCAGTTGCATTTTATGCACACTTGCGATAACATATTTTAAAATTGGTAGCAAAGTGAAACGAGTTTTTTGTGATGGAATATTCTGTTGAAGGTATGTACTCTATTATGACTTATATTTTTTATAAAAAATATGTATACTTTTGGAGTAATATCAATTTGTAAATGTATAGATAAATCCAGCAAATTTTACATTAATTGTAAACTTTAAAAGTAGCAACTTTTTTTATCCACATATATCCACCTAGATTTTTCTATATGTAATACCTACAACATTGAGGCACAGATTCATATATATTATAGACCCCGAACAGCCCGAAAGTAAAATTATTATATTTTTTTCAGAACGAGTCGTGACTATGACGAAAATCGAGTTTTTTGAAAAATGGCTAAAACATGACAAAACTGAACGAAACAGTGGCATTTTTTATTATATAAGTGAAAAATTCAATATGTCTGATGTTTCTGACGATTCTCTAAAACGACTCAAAATGAAAATATCAAGCCTTTCAGCAAAATTCAATCAAAAGTGGACTTCTTTAAAGTGTAAAAAAAAAAATGTTTCTAATCAAACATAAAGATTGGTTAGAGGGATCCGGAATCGAAAAAAAGATGTGTGTTAACCAGCCGTGCACTTCAACATCATCAGCGGCTCTTTCCGTAGGGCGACCCAGAAAATCATTTGAAGACTCATCAACGAAAACGAAGAGACGCAGAGTAGAAGATCTTTTGGAATCGCGAAGTGCAAGTGAGCTTATTACAGCAGCTGAGTTAGCTACTCGAAAAGAAGGGCATCGAAGTGTTGCTAAACAGATCCATAACGTCGCGGTCAGTGAAACTAGAGAAAAGAATAAGTGTTCTGAACAAAGTCGGCAGTTAACACCAGACGAAGCTTTAGCTTATTATGTGGACTCGAAATCGACTTCTCACTCATATAAACAAACAAGAAAATGGTCAATGAAAGCGGGACATCAAGTGTATCCATCGTTTTATAGTTTAGGTAAGTCCAAAGCTTCTTGTTGTCCTTCTGACGAATATATTTCTGTGACTAAATCTCGAGCTGAAATTAAACTTCACGCGATTTTGGATAAAATGGCTGAACGATTAGTTAAAGCTCAGACGGAAGTCATTAGAAGTGTGTTACCTCGTTCATATTATACGTTGGTAAGCAAATGGGGCTGTGATGGGAGTTCGGGGCATAGCACGTATAAGCAGAAATTTGAGAACACTAACGCTACAGACGAATTTTTGTTCGTATACTCATTTGTCCCTTTGAGACTGCTTGATGGCGAAACTGTGATCTGGCAAAATCCAAGACCTTCCTCTACTTTATATTGCTGTCCTATTAAGTTTATTTTTGCCAAGGAGACAAAAGAGTTTACGAAAGAAGAAACTTCTAAAATTTTAGATGAAGTAAGTCAGCTTCTTCCAACATTATGTAACGTTGCTGGATCTCAAATCTCTGTTAAACACGATTTGTTGTTGAGAATGACTGATGGCAAAGTGTGCAATGCCTTAACAGACACAAGTTCAACACAAAAGTGTTATATTTGCGGTGCCACCCCGTCTACTATGAACGAGGAGTCAAAGAAATATCCCAGCAACGAAGAACGCCTTGCATTTGGTTTATCTACTTTACATGCATGGATCCGCACGTTTGAATGTTTGCTTCACATCAGCTATCGTTTAGAAATAATAAAGTGGCAAGTCAGGGGAGATAACCACAAAGCTATTGTGAAGCAACGCCCACAAGAGATACAAAAAGTGTTTAAAGATCGTATGGGTCTCATTGTAGATAAACCAAAACCTGGGTATGGTAACACAAACGATGGAAACACAGCACGTAGATTTTTTTCCAAAGCTGAATTGAGCAGCGAAATTACAGGATTAGACGTAAATCTTATTCGTAGATTTCATGTAATTTTAAGAACTTTGTCATCGGGATTTGACATAAATTATATAGAATTCGAAAAGTTTTGTGTTGATACTAGAAAATTATACCTTGATCTGTATTCGTGGTATTCCATGCCCGTTACTGTGCATAAAATTCTTGTACACAACGCGGAAGTTATGAAGTCTTTTCTTCTTCCCATTGGACAACTCTCCGAAGAAGCCCAGGAGGCAAGAAATAAAGACTGTCGTAGATTCAGACCAGGAAGCGGTCACGTATTGCCACAAATACAGATCTTTTGAGAATGCTTTTAATTACGTCTGATCCTGTTATCAACTCGTATAGAGAATTACCGCGAAGAAAATTTACTTCTTTGCCATCGGAGGTTCTGCAGTTGATTATCCCACTTTCATTGCCATCCGAAATACCATCAGTAAGTCATCATCACGAATTAAATGAGGAGGATTATTTACTCTCTGAATATTCTACTGAATGGGAGAGCGGTGATGACGACTCATCTGATGGTGATTAGTAGGTTTAAGTATTTTTTTATTGTAATTATTATTCTTATTTTATTGTGTGTTGTAGTTGCTTATAATTCATGCCTTAGTATATAAGTTATTTAATATTATATTTCTTTTACTTATACACCTTGTTATTGTAAATAATTGATATATAGATACTGTTATTGTACTAATTTATTTTAAAAGAAACAATATTTTGTAAATTAATAAATGTGGGTACTATCATTATGATTTTTATGTTTTTCCTAGAAATTTCTTTGTAAACAAACATGATTGTGCTTTTCACACATAATGAGTAGGTAGAGGTATGTAGCTAATTAAAGAACAATTAGCGACAATAGTGAACAAATGAGACACATTAGTAAACCACTTCCGTCTTGCAGCTACATATTTCGATTAATACACATACAGTACACATTTTTCAACTTTTTTTTTCTTAAAATAGCTTAAGATACCTGGAATATACATAAACAATTGAAATAAGTGAAGAAATAATATCGTCCCGCTAGCTTGTACTAGTCGAGACACTGTGCGACGGTAAGTTAGTTTTGGCTTAGTAGTAGGTAGGTAGATAATGACATTTTTTTACGTCTTTCGATGAAGCAAAGCGTGAAAACTCTGGCGAAGGTGTAGGTACATGTTAGTTATACATGTAACCAACTACACCTGTAAAGTTAAGTTAGTTATATAGTTTTAGAAGATTGCCAGTAAGTTTGTTTTAGAAAAGAAATTTCTAATATCGAAAAAAGGTTTCAAACTTTGTCAGAACAAAGTATCCTGAAGTTTTCCAGAATTTCATTTGACTAGGAAAAACTAGAAACTGCGAGATAGAAAGCTTCTAGCACGATGCTGGAAAAGATCAAAAGTAGTTGGGAAACATGTTGTAGATGTGTAAGTAAAGATGTCGGCTAAGTGTATGACGTTATTTTATTTACTGCTTTCAGCAGCATTTTAAAAATACTTAACAAAATCCTTTTTGTAGGATTCAAATGAATACAGTGAAGTCTGCTTATAACGAACCCGTTTATAGCGAATTTCCGGTTAAAACGAACTATTTTATAATGCACGGAAAAACTTCTATAAAACTAATGCAAATTTTTATCAGTTATAACGAACCCGGTTATAACGAACTTCCGAATAAAGTGAACCAAATTTGAATGTTTTGTGTCTATTTATAACGAACTTGTCACTCCCTGTGCTCGATATCACGGTAATTCACCGAAACTCGCTGGCAATCCCTATTCTACTTGTTTCCGCCGCGTCGCTAGTTCGAGCAGTATTATTTTACATTCACTTGTTGGGTTATGCAGTTCTAATGAATATTTGATCAACGTAGCAAAGTGATTGTTTAAGTTTTTATTTTAAAATGAGTACACGAAAACGCAAAGCGCTTACTTTAAAAGACAAACACGATATTATAAGAGAAAATAGAAAATGGAGTTAAACAAAGTGATGTTTAAATTTAACTGAATCTATGGTTTCTACCATATGGAAGAAGAGGCAAGAAATCTTATCAATCTATGATAGAACAAACTTTAGTTGTAAAAAAGTAAGAAAATCTACACATGACCAAGTCGATAAAGGACTCCTTTAGTCAAAGACGACATCTACATGTTCTTTACAAGGGAAAGTTAGTAAATTGGGAAGGAAAATAAAAAACACCGAGTTTAACTGTTCCTGAAGTTGAATTGAACGATTTAAAAAACGACATAATATTAGTGGGGGTAAGCTAGTAGAAGAAACTGCAGGAGTGGATATCACTATTGTTGATCAGTGGTTGGCCAATGTATGGCCGGAAATTCGAGAAAGTTATGAATATGTGGACATTTTTAATGCGAATGAAACGGGTTTGTTTTACAAGATGACGCCTGATAAGACAGTAAAGTTTGTCGGAGATAATTGTGCTGGTAGAAAATTATCAAAAGTAAGGATTACTGTGTTGATAACTGCAAATATGTATGGAACAGAGAAAAGAAAATTGTTGGTGTTTTAAAAACAAACATTTACCAGTAAAGTACAAATCAAACAGTAAAGCCTGGATGACATCAGAAATTTTTAAAAACGAACTCATCGAATGGGACTAAGAATTAAAATCCACAGACAGAAAAATATTACTTTTGATTGACAATTGTCCAGCGCACCCTGATATTGATCTACAACAAATAAAACTGGTTTTTATGCCTCCAAACACAATGTCATTATAGAAAGATTTTACTTATGAAAATGTTAGAGACGACCGATAAAGGTAACATTTTTTCTGTAACTCTCTTGGATGCTATAAACTTTATCCATATGGCTTGGCAAAGAGTCAGTAGAGAAACCACTGCAAACTGTTTTAAACATGGTGGATTTTTAAGGAAGGAATGTAGATATGACTATAAGTTACCGTTGACTCAGTGGATTGAGAAACATCGAGAAGATCCTACTGATTGTCTAGAATTTGTTCACGATGCTGACATTCAACAAAGTACAGTGGAAATCGATATTAAAAAGATGTTTAATCACTTTAATTTTGAAGAATATGTATGTGCTGATAATCAATTAATGACGAGAGAAGAATTAACTGATGATAAAATTGTGACATAAGTGACTTCTGGAAAGATTTTAAGCGATAATGAAGACGAAGACGAGCTTGGAGAAGGAGATAATATTTATGTTCCATCCATTTCAGAAATGACTAAGAAAATGACTGAAACTCGCAATTTTTTGGAATCTCGGGAGGTTTCTGAACACATATGGAGTAGTTTTTGTGACTTTGACAATTATTTAAGCACCATTTCTTTTTCAAGTAAAATTGTACAAACGAAAATTATTGATTTTATTGTATAAACTACGTATTTTAATGTTTTTGTTTATACTCGTATATGTTCCCACATACATAATAATAACTTTAGTGTGACTTGTTTTATTTTCTTTTGAACGGTTTCTTTTAATTTAATAATTACACAGCCCCACAAAAAAAAAGTGGGGTATACTTTTGATGCGATATATCAGATCCGTAGTATTTTTGCCCGCTGATTACGAATCTGACGTAGGAATATCGCCATCACATCTCAATTTTTTTCTAACCTCAGAAAATAGGTAAAAATTAGTAAAAATTAAGAAAAATATACTCCTAAAAAATTGATTCAAGCTTTTTCATGAATCCAAAGATGTATTAATATGTATTCGGACACGCTAAGCTAATATTCATCGGTTGGATTAAGCCATACAGTTCTGTTTTCTTTCTAACCTCAATAAATCAGACAGATATAGTGCTTCTCGAATGCAAAAACGAATTCAAATTAAAATTCAACCGATTCTTACCAAATTTGGTACACGGGGGTTTTTTGGGTTGCTGATCATGAATCTAGGTCGGATTTGCAAAATTCAAAATGGCGGATCCAAGATGGCGGACAAAATTTTTGAAAACCAACCGATTCCTACCAAATTTGGTATACAGTTGGAGAATCCTCAAACCTGATACTCTTAAACCCTAAACCCTAAACCCTGAAACCTTAGACTCCCACACCCTGTAACCTCAAAAAATAGACCTCAATAACCCGGTAACTTTAAAAATGAGACCCAATAAACTCAAAACCAGGACTTTTAAACCCACATACTCTCAAATAGTAGACCCTTAAGCCCTAGAATTGCGAAGGTTAGACCCGCGCCTAACTTTCCTTTTTTTGGGAGTATCTTGATCTTTTTTTCACGAATGACCTATTCAAAGGCTTTCTGCCCAAACGCTTTTGAGGACTTGTTTCTCTTTTTAGCGACCAGCAATAGTCCGCTAGCATATGGTCATCCCATCGTCCTTGATACCGATTTTCTATGATTTTCAGATCTTGGTGAAAACGTTCCCCTTGCTCCTCACTGTAGTCACCAAGATTATCTGGGAAATCATCGATGTGGGAGTCCAGGAAATGTAATTTTAGATTCATTAAGCAACCTAATGTTTGAAAATTTTTTACCATTTTCTCGACTATTTCTTTGTACTTAGGACTTTTATTATTTCCCAAAAAGTTTGTTGCGACTTCTTTAAAACTAAGCCAAGCAGCTTTTTCAACTTTATTCATTTTAGTAACAAATAATGAATCTTGAAATAATTTTCTTATTTGTGGCCCGTCAAATACGCCTGCCTTAATTTTAGGTTCAGAAAATTTCGGAAATTTTTTATGCAAATATTTGAAACATGGGCCGTTTGTATCTAATGCTCTCGTGAATTGCTTCATAAGTCCAAGCTTAATGTGAAGCGGGGGAATAAGAACTTTTCCTGGATCTACCAATGGTGGAAACAATACATTATTTTCACCAGGAGTGAACGATTCTCTTGTTGGCCAAATTTTTTTCTTATAATGACGTTCCCTGTCTCTGCTATTCCACAGACATTTATAACAGGGATAAAGTGTTAACCCTGACTGTTGGCCAAGCAATATTGTTACAATTTTCAGATCTCCACAAATTTTCCAGTTATGATCAGCTTATTTTATTTTTATCAAAAGCTGCTTCATTTTTTCATATTGCTCTTCCATAACTGTGGAATGGGCAATCGGAATGGGAGCGTAAACGTTGGTATTATGCAGCAAAACTGCCTTAATGCTCCGTTTAAAAGAATCAATGAACAGTCTCCATTCTTCAGGATTGTATGAGTTATTTTGAAATTCATCCATTAGACCTTTTACATCGGTACAATATGAAAGTGACAATTCCTCGTCCATTGTGAAATATTTTCGAAATTCTTCGTCTCTGTTTCTATAATAAGAAATCGTAGCTTCTGGCTTAAGTAAATGTCTTTTCTTTAAAAAGGAAGCAAGATGCTCTGAACCATCTTTGGATAAGCCTAAATCTCTGACTAGATCACTAAGTTCTGACTGTGATACGAGTATTGGTTCTGGTTTACGGTTGTATGGTAGAAATTCTTTATCTGTGTCACTAGTATATGATAGGTTGTCACTAGAACATTCATTAGTAACAGTGTTTGAATCTTTTTCGACAGTCTAAATGTTTTCGGCATGAACTGATAAGGTGAAATCATTTGTTTCCATAACATCAGCATCAAGTGGTTCAGGAGGCGGAATTAGTTTAGTTGGTCTTGTTACTGTCGAAACATCGTTATAAGTAATAGTGCTTTTATTTTTTCGGTTATGCCTAGATACAACATTCATACAAAAGTAGCAATCATTTTCACTATATGGTCTATTCCATATTGCTGGTCTGGAATATTTAATCGCCTTCTTATTGATGTACAACATTATTTTGCAAGAACTGCAAATGATGTGGGGAACCCAATCTGTATCCTGGTGCTGTATTTCAATGTTAAAACAATCCTTATATAAGGTTTTAATCTTATCCGTTATCGGTGACCCCATTTTACTCAATACGTGTTGACAGCAAATATAACAAAATGAATCACTGTTTTTATCGCAGTTATGAAAAGTCCTTGTACCGTGAGACCGTTTTCTTGTAGCATTATACTCTACATGAGCCAAGTCACCCACACATGAAGAGCTACGGTCGCTGGATGACGACGGCTGCGGGCTCGCTTTCCCACCCTGACCAACCGCCGATACTGGGTTTCCGAGTCCCTGCATCGTAATTCTCTTTCTTCTACCTGCCATGACGGCATCTAAGCCGTTATCCAGGGACTCTGCCGGCTAGTGGAGTAACACCGTTGCCCACCGTCACCACGTGGAGGTGCCCTGGATGCAGGTAGAAGAATAAAAAATCGACCGATGAATTTTCTCGGCGTTCAAAATGGCGCGAAAACATCTGCTATCTTGAATTTTGCAAATCCAACCTCAGATTCGTGATCAGCGACCCAAAAAATCCCCGTGTACCAAATTTGGTAAGGATCGGTTGAATTTTAATTTGAATTCGTTTTTGCATTCGAGAAGCACTATATCTGTCTGATTTATTGAGGTTAGAAAGAAAACAGAACTGTATGGCTCAATCCAACCGATGAATATTAGCTTAGCGTGTCCGAATACATATTAATACATCTTTGGATTCATGAAAAAGCTTGAATCAATTTTTTAGGAGTATATTTTTCTTAATTTTTACTAATTTTTACCTATTTTTTGAGGTTAGAAAAAAATTGAGATGTGACGGCGATATTCTGATGTCAGATTCGTGATCAGCGGGCAAAAATACTACGGATCTGATATATCGCATCAAAAGTATACCCCACTTTTTTTTTTGTGGGGCTGTGTTATTATTATTCTTTTTCTAAGCATTAGCGCCTAATCTAAATAAAAAAGTAATGAAAAATGATTTTGTTTACTATTTGTAACGAACGGATGTAGCGAACCATTTTTAGTGATTTTTTGGAATTCGTATAAACGGACTTCACTGTAATAGATTTAGGGGTGCATGCCTTATTTAAATTAACTTAATAAAACAAAGTTATAGTGTACTAATGTGATGATTATGCTGTAAAATACGTTAATTTTTTATTTAGAGGATTTTAGAAATTTAAAGCCTATTCCACCCTCCCTAATAGACAGTCGCACTACTCTCTGACCAGTTTCGTTAATGATTTACATCATTTCCCTTTATACATATATTAAGCAGTACAAAATTGTTTAATTAACAATCGTAAACCCGAAATAAAAATACTCACATGTTCCGTCATTTTTCTGATTTAACATATATAACTGGTCGCAATGGCCTGTTCCGGTGGCAGGCACAATAGTTTTAAAGCCTTACTACAGGAGATAGAGGAAACACTTAAAAACTTATCTATTCGACATCATTCGCAATTGTTAAGCTTTTAGTTTTGATCGTATCTATAATGGTGACAATCATGCCCATGATCATTCGGACTGTAATGTTTCTAATAGATATTCCCTTTATTTCATTTCGATTTAATTGCTGAATTGCCCGTCGTACTTGATTGATTTTGTTTTTGATGTTCCCATCACTTTTCTCTGTTGTAGGCAACAAGACAGGACAAAGTATTTCAAAGGTGTTTTTTATAACTTAGTAATCTCGAAGCGTTATTCTCCAAGCACCAGCTTCTCTTTTTTATATTAACTTCTAATTCGCTCTTGTCATACTTCTTTTTCAATTTTACTAATATGTAGAGGACATCTTCATTTACGACGATTGAAGCTGTCAAGAGTATGGAGTTCTCGCCTGTTGGAAATTCCATGCTGCTGCATTTGCGCGTTCAGTTTTTAAGAGCAAATTTTATATAGATTTTAAATGACGTTGGAGCCAGGGACCAGCCTTGCGGGAGACCCTTTGTCTTCTCGCCTATTTCAAGTCCCATACTTCTGCATTATCACTTCCAGTCTTTAAAAGTTTAGTTTTCAAAATTTTACGTACCCAACAAAAAGGTTTAAAACTATACTTTTTAGAGACAATGCAAATAAATCGATTAAGGTACTTTACTCAACGACCAGGTAGATTTAAACCAGACTTTTCCAGTATTATCAATATAATTTAATTAGGTGTAATATTATAATTAAGAAATTATATAAAATTGTAAACATTAAATCTAACTTGACATTGTAAAATGTAGATCCGAGGAAGCTGCATCGACAGCGAAACGCGTCATCACAATAGTAAATAAACCAGTGGAAATTGACTAAAAACAGTTGTCTATTATATATTTATAATGAATTTCCATCAAGTAGAAGCTACAACCATCCCAAATTTGAAATTTTTGATGGTATACAGGAAAAATAAAAAATAATGATTTATATTGAAGAGTAAAGTGTGTGGAAATTTAAATATAGAGCAAAATATTAATTGAAAATGTTGATAGGAATTAAAAAATTATGATCACGTTTAGATTTGTGGCTTTCCTAGTTAAACAATTAAAAAAACTTTTGTAAACACGTCAGGAATTGTCTCTCTCTGTCTCTGCAGATGACCAGATTCTTCTGGCCGGACTGAAGAGGATCTACTGCAAATACTTAAGAGTATAGAGAAAGAAAGTGTAAAACTTGAACTTGAACTCAATATAAATAAAACTAAAATTATAATTGCCGATAGGCACAGACCAGATGTCAGACAAATGGACCGCCTTGAAGTTGTTAGTGACTATGTGTACTTGGGATTCCTAATTAGTAATGCCGGTACAGTCGAGAGGGAGATCCGTCGAAGGTATACTCTTACAAAGGTTGCTGTACAAAAGCTCAAGAAAATTTGGCAAGACAAACATGTATTCAAACGAGTGAAAATCAGACTGGTAAATTGTCTTGTCTTTCCTATTCTCACATATGGCAGGGAGTCCTGGACATTCAGAAAGTTGGAAAGAAAAAAAAAACAGGTGCCACAGAAATATACTGCTGGCGAAGAATGCTTAGGATCCCGTGTACCGCACGACGGACCAACAACTCAATTATATCAGAGCTGAGTGCCCAATCACGTATTTCGAGTCCTATCCAAACAAAAATCATTAAATTTGTAGGCCATGTCATGAGAAAAGATCAGGAATATTTAGAAAAACTCATCATTTAAGGAGAAGTCCCGGGAAGAAGACTCCGAGGATTTTTCCCGCCCCGTTGGGTGAACCAAGTTATCCGTCTTCCGAATAAGCATTTCATACACTATTGCACGAGACACAGGCTAGAGAAATGTGGAGAGGAACAGCCCATAATGCAATAAAATGACCCCTATATTCCCTAGAAGGAGTTGAGAATGTAGAGAGAGATGGGAACGTAGGGTCATATTAGAATTATTTATTAAAATATTTGTTATAGTAATAATATATTGCGAAAGAGAGTTCGTATATATGTATTTTTTTTGTAATTTTATTTTTTTATGGTATCTCTGTAGGTATTGTATTACTACAAGACGAAGGTGAGCACAAACTGAGTATTTGAAACGAGTAGGTGATTTGTATTTGTTCATTCTCTCAACCAAATCTATGTTATTTTTTCTGCTTGAAAAGGTATCGTTAAATAAGCTATTTTCCCACCTCCAATACTACGTGTATATCAAATTTGACACCAACAACTGATTTCGTTCTAGTGTTATCGAAGAGACGGAGTAGTAAGCGGCAAACTAAAAGATTGATTAAAAAAAGGAAAATTAGGAATTGAAAATTATCTCTTTCATAATCTAGGGGCCATGAAAGGTAAAATTCTAATCCTAAAAAATTAAGTTACAATCTTACATATTGCGAGTATGAATTTATAAACGAGTTCATTTGTACTCGAAATTTCTTTTATTCCACTTTGTTTTTCTTTGTTTCTCAGCAAAAAATTCCCATAACCTGCTTCGTATTCATTTGTATGTATAAAGTTTATCATATTTTTAAAACGCAATCTAAACCGTTACCGCTCGCCTCGCCAAAAAATCCTACAATTTCAAGCTTACCCTGATTAACTTCGCAATAGGCTCATGAATACCGAATGGCTTTTACAAACACATAAAAACTGTAAAGTATTTTTGTTTGGAGATTATAAGATTAGATCTCCTTTTAGGTACGTAAATGGAAATTAAGCTTTTAAAAGTTCTAAACATTTTTCTTTAAATTCAGAGGATTAATATTGATTAAATGTCTTAAATACTATTAAAAATATTGTAACATTCATTTTTTCTTAGATTTTAAGATCATGTTATGTTACTGATCCTCGCCTTATAATTTACATTTTTTTTTGCATTTTTATATCAAGCAGTGTTTACTAACTTTTAAGCAGTGTAGTTCACTCGAATTTTTGAATCGTTTATATTACAGTGTGCAGTGCGTGTTGTCTGCTGGATATATTGAATTCGTTTCTAATGCGTCGATTGGCTGTGCATTTGTATCCGGGAAGTAGCCATCTTGAAGACGTAATTTTTACGGGAGGGAGAAAAATATTTAAAGGTCCGGATAACACGGATCATGGCTTTTTTCCTTCATAGAGCCAAGTCGAGTACAGGGCTTTTTTCCATCATAGAGCCAAGTCGAGTACGTGGCTCTTTCCAACATGGAGCCGTAGTGGCTTTTTCGACATGAAGCCGTAGTAGGTTCTTTTTTCTCAGCCAAAGTAAGGGCTTCAGTAGGCTTTCACTATCAAATAGCTGTACTGATATTAGTGATGGAGTAGTGTGAAAGCGGTTTTAGTGCTCAATTTAAGGCCTTTTTCTCTGAATCCGGTTTATTCCTAGACCTTTAGGGGCCAAAGAAAAGTTTAGTAGCCTAAAGGAAACTGAAGTAACCAAGGGGGAGACATCTGTGTTTTGAACATCCCACCGGGACAGGCCTAGAAGCTCATAGGAAAGCCGTAAGTCACCAGAATATCCATCAGTAGATCTTTTTTCCCGCAGATAAGTGTGTTTAACATCGAATTGAACTGATAACTCGTGAAGTGCAAAGTTTTAAAAGTAAAAATCCTGATTTAAGGACTTTATTTAGCAATACCACTTATTAGGCTAAGGTTTTTTTGTAATAACAGAACCGCAAAAGTTAGAACTTTTAGTTAAGTCATTAATAAACCTTTTTTCCTTATTTAAGGCTACTATTTTATTTTTCAGGACGAAAGGGTTGTACCATATCAAAATTTCCCTTAACAACTACATAACCCTTCAGTGTTTTTTTCATTTTTTTAGCTGAAGTTAGATCCTTTTTATTTTAAAATGAATGGTGCCCAAAATTTGTACAACCAAAAATTTTAAACAACTATAGAGACTATTTCCAAAAGACGTACAAAAATTATCTCTTATCCATATTACTCTACCAAGAAAAATTGAGCTAGTGTATGTTTAATTTCTTTAGTTCTTTTAATACTAATACCCACTCAATCCATTCTCAGAAATTATGAAAGGGGAACGCCACAAGTAGCGCCTCAATGTGCGGGCGAAGTTGACAGGCCACAATATATGCGACAGTCCTGTGGTTGTGCCCATGAGGGTAGTTTTCGATATAATTATCCTCGATAAGGCTACAACTACTAATGCGCAATGCATATTCAAACATTACAATCTGAAAAATAATTGTGGTATGACGCTTGTATAAATAGCAACGACTTCTGATGGAGGCGGAAAAGGTTTCCAGTATCTCTTGATCAACAAAAGCAAAACTAATTAATACATCCAACTATAGTCTAAAGGAGTCTGTCAAAAAAAGGCGATTTTTGGTCTAAATATGTAACTTAAAAATCAAATAGTTTTGAGTTATGTGTACTTAGACTTGGAAATAGCAGCCGTTAGTCTTGCAAGTCGCGGAACATGACGAATGCGTTGCATTTCCTGAAGAAATTGTTATAGATAGTTTTGTCTTATACCTGGCATTTTAATAGTATATCTCTATGCATCTTGTCATACTGAAACTGATTTTGTTACTCATACCGACCCATAACATTACATTCTTATCTTAACCTCAAAAATGGAAAAAAAAAAACTTGAAAATAGGTAAAATAGGTCTTGAAACTGCAACACTAATATCATATTCCTGTATTTTGACCTGCTCAAAGAAATTACAATATTTATACCAAACCATCACATTTTTTTTAACCTCAAAATATTCCTCGAAAATGAAAAAAAATTGAAAAAATAGTTAAAAATGCTCTTTTATGTGTAACACTAATATTGTACCCCTTTTATATCCTGACGTGCTGAAACCGATTATAATATCCTTATCAACCAATGTTGTATTTTTCATAACCTCAAAAAACACTTCAAAAATCAAAGCATTGCTCCTTGAACTGCATACTGGCGAAAAAAGCGATCTTTATCATATCAAAGGGGAGCAAAGTCTACTTGTCATTTTACTTCTTGTACAAATAAAAGGATTAGCAACCATTTAATTTAAAAAAATCTGCCTTTAGCACCTGTTTACCTCGATAACTTGCGAAGGTGGTTAGAGTGTTCCGATTAAGTAAAATTTTCGCATAAGCCGCACTGAGAGACACGAACGGGGACGTGGCGGTGATTGTCTCCGTATATGTGTATGTGTGTGTACGTACACACGCATGTGTGCGTGGCCTGTGCGCATGTCTGTGTTGCTGTGTGTGTATGTATAGAGTGTTTGTGTAGGTGTGTATTTGTTTATATTTTTCTCTATTTGTTTATCTGTGCATTGTGTAAAAGTGAGTGTATGTATCCATGATTGACGTCTATGTTTGTATACGTCCGCGTACGTTTGTAAGAATGTATTAGTGTCCAAGTGCGCGCATATAGGTTTTCGTGTTGCATGAATATGATTATATGTACGTGTATATGCATATGTATGTATATGTATGGGCGTATGTATTTGCTTGCGTGTAAGTTATATTGCATAAATATATTCATTTTCTTTCTGAGATTTTCATTCTCTCTCTATCCGACTCATCTACTTTGCTGTTTATTTAATTCAATATCTTTTTTTTATATATTAATCATCATCTTCGTCTCCTGATTCTATTTCCATATGATTTAGTATTGGCTCATCATCGTCTAAGAAATACATATTAAAATATTGAGCAGATTGTAATATTTCGCTCTGATGCCTTGCTAAAGTACCAAATAACAGTAGCAACATGAGAATAGCATTTGACTCTTTTACCAACTATACAAGCACACGTATGTCCTATTATAGATGAGAGACCTTGCTTTTGTTTATCAGCTAGAACATATACATATTTAACTACATAAATCTTGAAAATCCTAATAAGTAAGTGTGTGAAAGAAACAACAGTACAAAGCTTAACATTTTCCGTATGAAAAATGATGGAGTCCGCTTTCTACGTCTGTATGCAGTTCAGGGAGCATTGTTTCGGTTTTTAAAGTGTTCTATTTGAGGTTATGAAAAAATGCAACATTGGTCGATAAGAATATTGTAATCGTGTTACAGAAACAAGACCTTTCTACCTATTTTTAACATGGAATAAGTTCATCGGGAGAGGTACTTGGAATGACCTTGAAATGTGACGGCAAAAAGTATCTGTTTTCAGGGGTCTGGCAAAAAGTAGAGCAAAAAAACTGCCTAATTAAGTTTAGACAATGATCCATATTTCCTTATACATTTTTCTTTTTCTTTTTCTTTTTCTTTTTCTTTTTCTTTTTTTTCTTTTTCTTTTTCTTTTTTTTCTTTTTCTTTTTCTTTTTCTTTTTCTTTTTCTTTTTTTCTTTTTCTTTTTCTTTTTCTTTTTTCTTTTTTTTTCTTTTTTTTTCTTTTTCTTTTTTCTTTTTCTTTTTCTTTTTTTTTTTCTTTTTTTTTTTTTTTTCTTTTTTCTTTTTCTTTTTCTTTTTCTTTTTCTTTTTCTTTTTCTTTTTTCTTTTTCGAGGTATATTTTCCTACACTACATTTAAAGTGTGGTCAAGTTTACACTCCATCGTGATCTTAGAGCTGGCCTGATAGGCAACCAAAGCCTTTCAAACAGCTTGTTTGTTTGAGAAAATACATATTTCTTATTGGCTGTTGTAGTCCCGTCTAATAATCTCGTGAGCTTATGATTGTATTGCGTGAATTTCTGCCTAGAATATTGTTGCATTTGTCCCTGGTGGAATGCTAAAACTCTAATTGGGCTTTTCTGTATATCTACCAGAGCCTACTCCCCTCGAAGTTTTTGATCTATAGACCAATTTCATTGCCCTTGTTGGAGTCTTTTCCTTCATCCATAGATTTGGATCGCACAATTCTATATGGTTTTTCGTGACCATATAGTCAGGTTGCATATCCAAAAGTTTGTCGTTGATTAGATCCATCAGTCTTGTATACCCAAACTGTAAAGGTTGTTCTTTCCATTCTTCATTTATCCTGATTCGATTGTTACATTTGACCTATTACTGTAAATAAGTCGTGTGTGAAAATATGGTATATAAATATAACACTTATTGAAAACTTGAGGCAGAATATGAAAGGTTCTTTTTGTGATACTGAGTTATAAGTTACATAATTTCTTCAGAATGTTTTAAAATCGGTTACAAAAAAACGTTTTTTTTTAAATATTTATATAATACTAAATATGAAACAATTAGTCCGAGTAGTAATATTACTACCTTACAATACTGTGACATTTTTCTTACAACGCTACAATCTGATAAAGTATGATTTTTTGAACAATATATGGACAAGATTCCTCCAAATACAGACTAACTGATAAACGGTCAATTTCTCTAACACGCCTATTTATAAAGAAAGACAAAAATGTTAAACACAAAAATTGTACGGTTTAAAAAGAATTCCTTTATGAAGTTCAAACAGAAACAATAACGCGTAGCGTTTTGTACATCGGACACAAACTACATATTCTTCAACTCTGTGTACTATTTTTATCAGTTTTATATAACTCTCCAGAACGGTTAATATTTTTTTTTATGGTGATATAGTGCAGTAAAAAAAACATTTAAAATAGCATAGTTTAGATACAGCAATATTATGATTATATTCTCTCTAGGATATCACCAGGAATATTGTCCTGAGTTTTGTACCTCGAAAAACTTGTGCTCTTTTATTTATAAACAATTGAAGTTTTCAAAACGCGTTTTTTGAGCTTAAAATGCGAATAACTCCGGTTATATATGTCGAATCGAGACAAAAAAAACAAACTCTTTATAATAAAATTTTCAACAAATCCCCGTTAGTTTTAAATTGCTCAAATGTGTACATAACCTACAAAATTAAAAAAAAAAGGGAAAAAACTGTTTTTTTTTTTTTATTTTATTCTACAGGCATTAAGTGAACCGATCGGCTTGAAACTTTCAGAAAATATGCCTTTTGTTAAAACAAAAATACCCTGAAATTTTGGTTCAAAAATATCGAGCCCAGTGGCCCTATTTGAATTGCCCGCCATTTTATGGCCTTTGGTCCAAAATAGATGTTTTTTTTTAAAAATTTAGGTCTTGACGCCATTCTTTCTGATGCCATTAATTTTTTTTTTGTGGAGTAATTTTAACCGGTTTTTTTTACGTTTGTTTATTAAACAAATAAAAACAAAACTGAAACTTTTTTATCACATCTGGTAGAGAATCGCGAGACCTTTATTTAAAAAAAAAATCATTTTTGTTAACTATTTATTTTTTTCAAAATATCAATTTCATTAATAAACAAATGTAAAATATCCGGTCAAGTGCAAGTTGAACTTGGACAATTAGTGTTCCGTACGTTGATTGCTTTTAAAATAAAAAAAAATGTTACGGTGGTATAAAATGATACCAAAATACACCCCAAATAAGTTTTCAACAGAGTTTGTTTCCAATCTTTACTGGAAACTGATGACTTTGAAATTTTTGTTTACCAGATAAATTATTAAAGGTAATGCACTTGTGATAATTTTCGTTCAATCTACACCTCGTGGAGAATATTCTAGAATTTTTTCAAAATTTTTGGATCAGTATTTTTCGAGATAGAGGGGGAGGCAGTGATTTTTCGCGAGTTTTTCAAAATAATACAAAGAAAAGTGTGCGCGTGTAAGACATTATATATATTTTTGAACTCCTGTTTTTACAAGCTTTCATTTGACACCCCACTCGATGACCTAGTAAAATTTTTTTTTCACTTCCGATTTCACCCCCCAAAACTAACCCTTTAAGTCAAAATTTAACTTTCAAAACTACACGGCTCGGGTTAAGCCATCAATTTCTATATTAGTACCAAATTTCAACGTTCTACGTCAAATAGTTTGGGAGAAAATCGTGTGTGACCGACAGGCAGACACCGAAATGATCTTATAAGTGTTCCGTACGGAACACTAAAAATACCTCAAAAATGGAAAAAAAAAAAATAAATATTTTGATCAGTACTTTTCGAGATAAGGTGGGGGGACAACGATTTTTCGAAATTTTTTAAAAATAATACTGAGAAAAGTGTGCGCAAGTATTACTATATATATTTTTTACTCGTGTTTTCACAAGCTTTCATTTGACACCACACTCGATGACTTAGTAAAAAAATTTTTTTTTCACTTCCGATTTCACCACCCAAAACTAACCCTTTAAGTCAAAATTTAACTATCAAAACTACATGGCTCTGATAAGGCCATCAATTCTTATATTAGTACCAAATTTCAATTTTCTATGTCAAATAGTTTCGAAGAAAATCGGGTGTGACAGACAGACAGACAGACGGACGGACAGACAGACACAGAAGTGATCTTATAAGTATTTCGTACGGAACACTGAAAACAGTTAAAATGGCTAAAAAAAAATGGCATCGGAAAGCTGACATCGGGACCTAAATTTTGAAAAAAAAGATCCATTTTGGACTAAATAGCATAAAATGGCGGGCAATTCAAATTTTAAATAACAAATTCAATTGTGCCCACTGGGTTTCAACATTTTTGTACCAAAATTTCAGGGTATTTTTGCTATAACAAGAGGAATATTTTCTGAAAGTTTCAAGCCGATCGGTTCGCTTAGTCGACCTGTATAATAAAATGAAAAAAATAACTGATTCTTGCCAGTTTTCTCAATTTAGTAAATTACATACATATTTGGGCGATTTAAAACCAACGATGATTTGTTGGAAATTTCATTAGAAAGAGTTTAGTTTTTTATTTGTCTCGATCCGACTAATATAACCGGAGTTATTTACATTTTAAGCTAAGAGAACGCGTTTTGAAAACTTTATTTTTTTATAAACAAAAGAACACAAGTTTTTCGAGGTCCAAAACTCAGGACAATACTCCTGGTGATACCCCATTATATTGCTGTATCTGAACTATGTTCAAAATAATTAAGAAAAATATTTTTTTTAGTTAGCTATGCACTGTTGACAATAAGGTAAATTGACAATGACGTTTGTTTATGTTCAGAATTTTGATAGTAGTAAGTTTAAACTACGTGTAGTATAAATATGATTTTCGGAAAACAAAAAACTGCCTACATATGAAATATCTATTTAAAATTGTTATAACAAAAGCAAGCACAAAAGGAATATACGAACCTTTCTGAAAGGCAAAGCAGAAATACATTTCTCACAATATATAATCACAACTTAACTGAAGTCACGTTTACACCCACAAAGAGACAAAGAAAAAAATATTGGTAAAACGATTTACTCAGTATTCCTTGCAAATATTCAGTTCTAAAATAAGCCTTAAACTTGACTATCTCGCACTAAATAATAACTTCAAACAACTCACTTTATGATCAAATATCGAGAAAAAAAATTAGAAATTTACATTGTTCAAATAATCAAAAAAATATATCATGATTAAAAACAACAATCCTCTCTTTTAAAATCACATTGAATAAAATATATACACCCAGCCAATGAAATATGTGCATACATTAATGGATAAAATTCAAATGTGGCCTATGCTAAAACGTCTTGGTCTGTAAATAAAAATTAACATTTTTTGTGATGTGTGGTTAAATTGCTATTTTTGCAATATTTAATATGATTTATTATGAAGTTGGAAGTTCAAAAGTTTGTTTTTAATGATCTAAAAATCCCAGGACCTAAAGAAACTTCCCGTTACCATGAAAACTAAATAAAATAAGTTACCATGTTCCATAAGTGCATTTCCTCTAACTTAATCGTTTGCATTTCTAAAATTTATTCTATTATATATTATATGTTATATCCCTACTATACCCTTCTGTTAAAATTTGGAAATAATGGAAAATCAAAAACACTGAAATATAATATATTAGTACATACACGTAATCATCTTTTTAGCTCCCTACCTTATTCGATTCACCTCGTATATATTTTACTACAAAACATTATTTTATATTATATATCCCAATCAAATACTAGGGAAAATTTCCATAACAATATTGAAACAATACAATCGCTTCCACTCCTTTTATTCCTTTCCTATATTAACAAAGAAAATATGGAAAAAATATGTAATATTTCAATTCCTTGACTGCAAAGATACCAAAAAAGACCAATAACAAGACAAATACGAAGTCACTCTACTCCCTTCTCCACCCCTTCGCCACCTTATGTTTTATTATAAATAAGTATGCTTAAAATTTGCCCAACATCAACCTAAAAACTTGCAAACATTTTCAAAATACTGCTCAAACTATACAATATTTAACGAGCTCTACCCCTTCGCTCCTTGGGTTAAAATAATAACCCAGTTTTTTCTTCACTCTAAGAGCCTTAAAAGGGACATATAATGCCAGAGGTTCGAAACAGCTCCTCTAATCTCCTATTCGACCTCTTTCTGTTTTGTTATAAATACTTATGAAAAATATTTCTTTATTATTCTGACAGAAAACCAAGAAAACCGTATTACTGCTAAAAGCACGCAAAAATCAACCCCAGTCCCCTTTCAACTTTTTTGTCTTAAGCGACATCATTTAAAAACAATAGGCTTCATTCCCTCGTAAAATATTATCTATATACCAAGTTTGAAATTGGTATTTCGTTCGAGATTTATCATGCCAACAGTCCAAAAACAAACCGACAGAAATAGGTAACTAGGTTTTGGTGATCTTTAGCAAGAAGAGAGAGTTTGATACAGAATAGATGGTACTTCGTTGTTCGGCACTTAGCTGCTTCCTTGGCGCCATCTCAAAAGCGAAGTTTCGTACTAAACAACTGACACTGAGACTTTCGCCTTTGAGGTGTGGCGGCCCGTGGCTCCGTAGCGTAGTACTTTGTTTACGGTGCAGAAGGTCAAGGGTTCAATCCCGCAGGTTGGTATACTTATTTAATAATTTATTTAAGTATATTTGGCCTGGCCACATAGATAGTAGTTGTTTGCAGAAATGCAATAACGCCCGTGGCAGCACTACCGCGTTGTCTAAAAGGTGCTGTGAAATACAAAAATGTATGTTTCGGCACTTGGACAACGTTGATGGGTATTACGACATCCTGGTCGATATCCTTGGGATATGGAAAAAGGATAAAATTCCTACTGGGGCGGAGAGGTGAACGATAAAGAAAAAAAAACACTAAAATTTTAGTAAATGTATAGCTATATATTAAACTCATGATGAAATGTATGCAGTCAGAAATTGACAAGTATTAAAGTTCTGAAAAACTCACATAAAAAGTAAAAAACCGACGAAGTTCAAGTCGGACTTGCGTAATTAATGTTCCGTACGGTGATTGCTTTTAAAATAAAAAATTTCGTTACCCTAAATGAGTTTTCAACAAAAAGTTTGTTTCTGATCATTTTGAAAACTGATGACCTTGAAATTTTGTCTTTTTTTTTACGAGGCTGGTTTGAAAAGTCCGTGCAAAAATAAAAACTACTTATGTGTTTGGGGTAAACCTTTTTTATTTTTCGACATAGTCTCCTTTTAGACTTATACACTTCGTCCAACGATGTTCTAGTTTGTTGATCCCTTCCGAATAATAGAATTTGTCCAAATATGCAAAATATCCATTAGTGTCTGCAATCACCTCCTCGTTTGAATAAAATCTTTGTCCCGCCAGCCATTTCTTCAAATTGGGGAACAAATAGTAGTCCAAGGGAGCCAAGTCTGGAGAATAGGGGGGATGTGAAACGAGTTGGAATCCTATTTCCATTAATTTTGCGACCACAACTGCTAAGGTGTGTGCTGGTGCGTTGTCGTGA
Source organism: Pachyrhynchus sulphureomaculatus (assembly GCA_019049505.1). Taxonomy (NCBI): domain Eukaryota; kingdom Metazoa; phylum Arthropoda; class Insecta; order Coleoptera; family Curculionidae; genus Pachyrhynchus; species Pachyrhynchus sulphureomaculatus. The sequence goes on along the minus strand of CM032454.1, from coordinate 50,046,054 downwards.
TGGAAAAGGACTTTCTTGTGGGCCAATCGCGGGCGTTTTTCTTGCAGCTCGGTTTTCAAACGGTCCAATAACGATGAATAATATTCACCTGTAATAGTTTTACCCTTTTCCAGATAGTCGATGAGGATTATCCCTTGCGAATCCCAAAAGACAGTCGCCATAACCTGTCCGGCCGAAGGAACAGTCTTCGCCTTTTTTGGTGCAGATTCCCCCTTGGTAACCCATTGTTTAGATTGTTGTTTGGTCTCAGGAGTATAGTAATGTATCCATGTTTCATCCACAGTGACGAAACGACGCTTACAGTCCTCCGGATTCTTCTGGAACAGCTGCAAACCATCCTTGCAACACTTCACACGATTCCGTTTTTGGTCAAGCGTGAGCAATCGCGGCACCCATCTTGCGGATAGCTTTCTCATGTCCAAATGTTTATGCAAAATATTATGTACCCGTTCAGTCGAGATGCCCACAGCACTAGCAATCTCACGCACCTTAACTCTTCTGTCATCCATCACCATATCATGGATTTGATCAATGATTTCTGGAGTCGTAACCTCCACAGGCCGTCCAGAACGTTCAGCGTCACTTGTGCCCATATGGCCAGTCCGAAAATTTTGAAACCACTTATAAACTGTTCTAATCGAAGGTGCAGAGTCACCATAATGTTTATCAAGCTTCTCTCTAGTCTCCTGAGGCGTTTTTGCCTTTCATAAAGTAATGTTTAATCACCACACGAAATTCTTTTTCGTCCATTTTTTGAAAATCACTCGACTTCCTTAATTCACACGAATGCCAAACACAAAGAAATAGACCAATATGGCTGAAACTTGGTGTGCGTTCATTCAAGAGATGCTACTAACTAAACATGACCTCGATACGCGCCCGGTGGTGCCATCTCTCGGACTTTGCACGGACTTTTCAAACCAGCCTCGTATATTTCAGTTAAATTATCAGACATGATGCACTCGCGTGATAATTTTCGTTCAATCTACACCGTGTGGAGAATATTCCAGAATTTTTTCAAAGTTTTTTGGTCAGTACTTTTCGAGATAACGCGATTTTTTGCAATTCTTTAAAACTAATACGAAGAAAAGTATGCGCAAGTATTACATCATATATATTTTTGAACTCAGTGTTTTTACAAACTTTCATTTGACATGATGACACGATGACCTAGTATTTTTTTTTATATTTTCAATTTCACCTCTGAAAACTAACCCCTTAAGACAAAATTCCTACATTAGTGCCAAATTTCACCTTTCTGTGTCAAATATCTTCGGGGAAAATCGCGTGTGGCGAACATATAGACAGACAGACGGACAGCCACCGAAGTGATCTTATAAGTGTTCCGTATGGAACACTAAAAAATGAAGAATTGGAAATTCTTTTTTTCCATTTTCCAGGAACCTTTTTATTAAGAAAACTAAACACAAGCCAATAATTACTACTTGCTGGAATTTACGAAATCTCAAAGGTTCTATAACAGATTCTATTGAAGGTTTTGAAAAAACATTATAGAACTCAAAATATTGTAGCAAAATAAGGTTATCGCCGATGTAAAGTTTTACCAGTGCAGCATTTAACCCAAGAAAGCAAACAGCTAGGTTTAGGCTCTTGTTTAGAAGGATGAGTAAGTTTTCTCAACAGAAAAAGTTTTTAATAGCTTTTAGGCTTACGAATATCCTCTGTTGACCCGAGAAATAAAATAGGCTTGGAGTCAATCTATTCGAGTTTGGTGTGACATATTAAAAATATTTTTAATAGAAATTTAAATACGAAATTGTTAAAAATTTGGTGCCACATAATAAAAGGGAAATAATTTGGCAGCAAAATGGCGCTCTCGATTTTTTAAATGAACCTTCCTGGATTGGCTGATTTTAGGGATGAACTGCGTTGCATATAGGGGTAAAATTATTTTTTTGTTTTTTTTAGATATTTGAAATGGGGTTTTATTTCTAATTATAGCAATAAAAAGCTTTTTGGGGTGCATATTTTGAAGAATAATACATTTTAATACATAAAAACAGTATACTGAGAAAAAAAAACAAAAATTACAAAAATAATTATTTACGATGAAAAATCCTACGTCTCTTCATCCGGGCCCGAGTTCTATTCCTCGGCTTCCTCTGCAGATTCCTCTGCGGATTTCTCTTATTCTTCGAAACTTTTTTTGGGTTTTGGTCCTATACTATCTATTAAGGAATCATCCTCCAAATATGTGGCCAAATGTTTAGCCGTGTGATCTAATACATGTTGTAAGTTAATTTCAGCACATGTTTCAATTACCCGATAAGCCTCTTTCGCCGAATAACAAGTTCTTTTTGCTTACTCTAACACTGTGTAACTCGGATAATACTTCTCGTTACTAGTCCTTATTATTTCGCACTGTTCAAACATTGAGAGAATTTAGGAGGATTTAGTTGTGACTGTTCTTCATACTGCTTTGAAATTTTGTATGCTTTCTAGTATACTTGGGTTGTCTGGGGAGAGTTAGTTATGCCTTTGGAGAATACTGGATGCAATTCTCTCTCCAGAACTTTGAAGGGTTGTTTGAACAGCACGCATTATTACTTCTTTATCTGCAGCACTGCGTACTTTCTCTGTTTTTCTACGTTTGTACCTCTAACTTGATTTTTCAAATGACTTTGTTGGACTACCACAAGACTGGCGTTTTGCTCTAGGTATTTTAAATGTTCCTCGTAACCATTCGTCATTCTTTTTAAGAAAAATATCTACTCTTTTATGCACTTCTGTCCAGTTTTTCTTGAATTGTTACTTCAGATAGGAGAAGTTGTGCTTCACTTCCTTCCTGTGCTCATCACAATATTCATCCTGCATTAAAATATAACTCTCAAGATATATCAATTTTTCTTTAAAATTTATCAAGTTTTGTTTCTGCATTTTATTAAAAAGTACTCTACGCGATACTACTCGGACACCCAAAGTACCCTTGGATCCTAAAACAAAATAAAAACTATTTAAATTAAAAAAATAAATAAATATACCACGTGGTTTTCACCGTCTGATTTAATGACTATGAAAGCCTCGATGTCACGGGAAATCACGGCTAATATTGATATATTTGAGCAGTGCAAATACATTTTTTTCTGTTAAAACCAATAAAATCACTGGGACGTACCCTAAAGTATAACAAATATCTTTTTAAATATGGAAAAGTGAGTTTTCGTATAACAATTTCGAGTAACATTTTCTACCTTCAAAGCATTACTAATTATATTTTTAAAAATACATAAAAATGATCAATATGAAGGCGCTCTTACCTGTAATATTCAAATCCATCACAATTTTCTTCAAGAGAAACTCCAAAAAAGAAAAATCTCTTTTTGAATAACTCTTTTGTAACGAATGCCGAGAAGAGAAACGAACACTCAGAGTGACGATCAAATTCCGACTGAGACTCCGACGCACGCGCTGACAAATGGGTAATGGGAGGGGGTCACCTATTGTTCTATGCATGTTTAACATTGTTAGGTAGCAAATTTTTTCTACCTGGAACAAGTTTTAGGAAATCGATTTATAGCCTCCTAAAACGCTGAAATACCCCTATATGCCTTGGATACCTTTTTATAAAGCTATTTAAATAATATAGATTTTGACAGACATAGAAAGACATGCATTGTATAGAATGGGCAATATGTTCAATATTTAGCATAATCAATTTTAGTTTTTTGTGATAGTACTAATATCACAGTTAGGATCAATTGAGGTAACTTTATTTTTAAGTCTTTTTTTGTTCTCAGCATATATTTTATCATTCCTAAATAAAAATTGTATAAAACTGAAAAACAGAATGCCAGATTATCTCCATTTTAACTACATAAAAAATTCTTCTAAAATGCTATACTGTATTTAACCTTTTTACCAATTTTTTTAATCAGCTAGTGAGAAGAGAGGTCTGTCTATAGTCCGTAACCCTGTACAATACATAATATTGTTTAATGTTTCTCTAATGTTTTTTTTTCCTTATTCCATTCTGGTGCTCGTTGTTCCTAATGAACTCGGCAAAAAGCTTATGAATATTCAAATAGGCATGTGTAGCATGATCTAGACTGCGAAGTATTCCTGTTTGAACTTTAGAAGATGAGCTTTTTGATGATTCGTACAATGTTTACCTTAATATTTGTTCTGTAATATTTTTCTTTTAAGTAAATATAATTTTTAAATAAACACTGCAGAAATATATGTATACATTTCTAAGAGTATTCCACAATTATGTGATAATGATATTTTATGTTAGTTCAAACAAACGAGGATTGGGATCTATTAAATTATGTAATGGTACGTGCCCGTGGCATCATTGGAGTAGAAAGTTCTTTTCATACCTGCGTACTGCTTCAAGGATGTTTCTTTATTTAAGTACCGTCTATTATCACGAAACTCCTTGGTTTCCTGTCACCACAACATCGAGCCTTAGTTTACTACCACCAAAACATTCTCTAACTACAATGTTCCCATTTTCGCGCTTACTAGTTGGAACAGTGCAAATTTTTGAGACTCTTGAGTTAGTTAAGCGGCGCACAAATATTCTTCGATGGGCGTTTATAATTAAGAAAAAAACGCCATTTTACATCAGTGTGAACAAAAGAGCGTATGGCAGATGTTCGTAGTTATGAGAATTTGGCGAGATTATGTATCTGTTTTGATTGGTATTGATAATATCACCAAATTCTGCTTGCCATAAACATCTTCCTCGCGCTTCCTTGTTTACAATGTTGTAAATTTGACTTTTTTCTTAATTACAAACGCCCGTTAGCATAATCAATTTGGAATTTCGATTCATTCGTTCAAAGGACCTTACTTCATTGGTTCGTTGTTCAACTTCTATATGTTTTACCCCTTGCAGCTATTATGCCTGTCTTAAATGCCAGCCGCACATCTTTTTAGGCCTGCAAACTATTACAATCGCTTCTGAACAGTGATAGTCGATAAGAAGAGTGTAAACTTGTTTATATTCCTGTTAGGGTAGGTGATTTTCCTTTTTTTTATTATTTTGTAATAAGTAACAGCGGCTCAGTTTCTATGAATGATTCTCTAACAATTCAGAATAAATTATTCCAATTAGCGACTTGCTGTATGGCAGAACTGCCCAAGCAAAAAAATAAAATTAAAAAAAAACCAGTGGTAGTCGAGTGGTTTAACAGGAATTTCGTTTAAAGTAGCAGTATTTTGAAGTGCAGTTACGGATCGATTTCATTTAGATATCACTATGAGAAACTGATCTTCACTTTCTGCTGTTGCATTATGATCGACCAGACCTTTTTCTGCCATAATTTGGTCATATTACTTATTTTGTGTAGAGGGGTTAATATACGGTTCTATTCGGCATACCGAGTTTGTTAAATAGATGGTATTTCGCTGTTCGACACTCACCTGCTTCCTTGGCACCATCTCAAAAGCGAATTTTTGTACTAAACAACTGTAAAAATATTTTGAAGTATACTAAATTTAGAAACTTTTGAGTACAACTACTAAATTTTTAGTTAATGTAGAGCTATATATTAAACTTGTTCACTATAAGTAAACTAACTGGTAGCCCAAAGGTGATGAAAGATATGCCGTCGGAACTTGACAAGTATTAAAATTCTGAGAAATCCGCATAAAAATTTATCGTAATTACATGAGGTAGCTGAGGTAATGAATAAAGATTTATGACAGATAATTTATTTTGAATTTTTTCCCAATAGATTTATTTATCAATTGAAAATAGTCACCACTTCCAAACTCTTGGACGAGCATATACGTATTTGCAATAAAAGGTGCATATGACCCTTAGTAAGGACGTCTAACGATATATTCAAGGTACTTCCTTTAAAAAGAGATAGCCACACAGGGACCCTAAATCCTAAACAAAGGCAATTTCGTGGGGTGATTTTTTATGTATACAATATTTCTCTTAAAAAGGAACGTAAGAATATTTAGCAATTTAGCGTATTACAAATATACGAGGACCGCCTTTTAAGTTTTTAGAGATGACCACTAGATGGCGCTATTGAGATGTGATATTAGCATTGTTGTAAAATTTGACATTTGTTATTGTTAAAACAGTGGCAGCTCATAAATTGGCCGAGTAGTTTGTTTAGAGTGAGCGTTAAAAAAATCGGTTTTGTGAACAAATGGAAGTTTCACGTGAAGGTTTTCGGTGGACGATTTTTTACAATTTTAGTAACAATAACACCTCGAATCGCTTCGTTCGATTTTTAGTAATCAATCAACATCAGAAAAGACTGTTTAAAATTGGTTTGCAGAATGGTCGTGCTTCCATCAGCGATGAATTTCGTGAAGGTCGAATAAACTCGGTTGTTGTTCCAAAAAACATGGATACTACTGTGCGCAACATAATTCAAGAGGATCGGCATGTGACTTACCATGAGATAGAGGCAACCTCAGGCATATCGAAGATCTTTTCCCTATGGATTCCGCAGAATTTGACCGAAACTCAAAACAGGCTCGTGTCAATTGGTGTACGGAAATGCTCGAAAAATTCGACCGAGGACATACAAAATCCGTATACCATATAACATGGTAACATAAGACGAAACTTGGATATATTCGTACGAGCCAAAAACTAAGTAACAATCAACTGTTTGGGTGTTCCAAGATGAACCGAATCCAACCAAAGTGGTTCGCTCGCGAAGCACTTCCAAGAATATGATCGTTTGTTTCTTTGGTTATAACTGGACATGTTGCAACCATTGTTTTAGAGCAGGGGTGCTCAAACTTGAACTGCTGGCGATCTACCTCAATATTGTTAGACTACGATCGATCGACTCTGAGAGGCTGCAAGTAAGTGTGATGCAGGATTATCGTCTAGGTAGGGTGTATCGTGGCATAGATATTAATTTTCCGCACAATATGCATTTTTTTAGTCAAGGTAAGTGTAGGTCTGTTCTAAAATGTCAATGAAAAAACTTAAAT
>CM032454.1:49969121-50034121 GCA_019049505.1 Pachyrhynchus sulphureomaculatus | reverse complement strand
TGTGTAAGAATAATGAGAAATATTTATGTTTGAAATTATAATAATCGTGTATTTGAGTGATCTACAATTATGTCATGGTCTCTGTTTTTTTAATTATGTGGTGAACGAAGTCCGGTGACAGGAGCTGGCAGTGTAAAAAAAATGCTCAGCGATGACCTTGACTGTCACCTATGAAAATAAATGGACCTGCCTTTTTTTTGTTTATCTTAGAATAATGTAACTCAGTATTATAACATAATCAAAGTCATGAATTTTATACTAGGCATGCCAACCAAAACTCTAGTGAGTCAAAATTTCTTTTCATCTATTTAAGAATTAGTTCGATCTTGGTTTAAGGCTATATATTTTCAGACCTATTTTTATTAGTTTTAGTTTAATTCTCTCTTTGTATATTTGTTATGATAGCGGCTGTTACGCCAATTTCTGGCGGCAATGTAGAGAAGGTGCCCAGAAATGTGTGCCAATTTTAGCCCAAATTACATCTTTTCTCGTTCGTCGTCGACAGGGTTGTAGGTGTAACTTATGTCAAACAAAGTAGGAAATTAATTTTTTTAATTTAAGATAGTGTTATTTACCATGATATTTAACACCCGTCTACTGTCAACAAGAAAAAGCTAATTGAAACTTTGAACATTTTCTTCTACCCGCTGGACTAATGGCACGAACAACTGCCGTCACAATTACCTTAATAGAGGAAGAGATAGATGACAGAATGGTACCTAACAATATTTATTAATTAATTAAACAGAAAATATTAAAATCTCACAAGTTGTTATATTACCAAGTAAACAAATATAGAAAACTCTATCTGATATTTCTAAACGTTGCACATAGGGATTTTTCAGCGTTTTAGGCGACCATAAATCGACTTCCTAAAACTTGTCCCAGGTAGAAAAAATTTGCTACCTAACAATGTTGAATAGACACAGAACAATAGGCGACCCCTCCTGTTAACCATTTGACAGCGCGAGCCCCGGAGTCTCAGTCGGAATTTGATCGTCGCTCTGAGTGTTGGTTTCTCTTTTCGGCATTCATTACAAGACAGTTATTTAAAAAGTGATTTTTCTTTTTTGGAGTTTATATTGAAGAAAACTGTGATGGATTTGAATATTACGGGTAAGAGCTCATACATATTTATCATTTTTAAGTTGTTTTTTCTAAATAATTAGTAATGTTTTGACGGTAGGAAATGTTAGTCGAAATTTGTACGAAAACTCGTTTTTTAGTTTTTAAAAAGGTATTTGTTACACTTCAGGGTGCATCCCAGTGATTTTATTGGTTTTAACAGAAAAAAGAGTATTTGCACTAATCAAATATATCAATATTAGCCGTGATTTCCTATGAACTCGAGGTTTTCATGGTATTAAAATCAAATGGTGAAAACCACGTGGTATTTTGAATTTATTTACTCTTTTAATTTAAACAGTTTTTATTTTGTTCTAGGATCCGAGGGTACTTCATGTGCTCGAGTAGTAATGCGTAGATTAATTTTTGACAAAATGCAATTCGAAACTTGACGTATCTTGAGAGTTTATATTCTATCGCAAAAACAATCGAAAAACGTCTCACATAGAATAATAGGCGACCCCTCCTGTTACCCATCTGCATCATGACAATGCCAGCTCTCACACAGCACGTCAAACAATTGATTTTTGATGAAGGAAAACATGGACTTAGTGTCTCATTGCCCGTATTCACCTAATTTATCGTCTAACGACTTCTTGACGTATCTTGAGAGTTATATTCTATCGCAAAATCAATATTGTGATGAAAAGAGCAAGGAAGTGAAGTATAAGTTCTTCTATTTGAAGTCATAATTCAAGAAAAAGTGGACAGTGGACAAACTCTCCAAACAGCCCATGCATACCAGAAAGCATACAAAATGTCAAAGCAGCATGAAAAATAGTCACAACTAAATTCTCAACATTTGTAGAAGCTGATCTCTCAAGATAACAGTACAGGCTTATCGAGTAACTGAAACATGTGCTGAAATTTACTTACAACATTTATTAGATCACACGGCTAAACGTTTTGCCACATGTTTGGAGGATATACTAAAAGAATTAAATCTAGAAAAGCGTCAATTATTGACACTAATCTCGAAGTTTAAGTTTAAGTAAAAAATGCAAGAAGAAGATCCAATTGACAGCAATATTTTTCACAATTGATTTGTGGGACAAACGAGTTTAGATTTGTTAAAGAAACAGTGGATATCACAAATTCTAAAATTACTTAATAGAAAATGCAATAAACACTTTGGTAGATAGCGAATTCTTACAAGGAGACATCTCTTTTTCCATGAAACATATAATGACGCTAACTATGGTCCATGTAAAAGTGTGCAATGCTGCTACTTCAACTACTTCAACAATGAGATGCTACATTTGTGGTACTAGTTTAAAGCAGTTTAATGCCCTCAATGTAAAAAATAGCGTTGACACAGATGCATTACAGTTTGGTCTGTCTGTATTGCACGCTAAGATCAGATTATTCCAAAGTATTCTGCATTTGTCATACAAGCTTCCTGTGCAAAAGTAGCAGCTAAGATCGGACAATGATAAAGAAATTATCAAACAAAAAAAAGCAGAAATACAGACAATATTCAGAGAATAAATTGGCATAATCATAGATGTGCCAAAAGCTAACACCAATGGGGACAATACAAGTAGGAGATGTTTTGCTAATCTAGAGGTAGCCGCTGAAATTACCGATGTCGACTTCAACCTCGTAAATCGCTTGAAAGTGATTTTAGCAGTAATATCGAATGGTCATAAAGTCATAAAATTTGCAGAAAAGATCTATGTCGTTTAGTAAAGAAGCAATACAAATGCCTGTTTCTACTGAACCCAATATTAACGACAAAAGTTCCGAAGAAGAGGAGAAATCCGGGATTCTTTATCGTGAATAATTATTTTTGTAATTTTTGTTTAAGTCAGCATTTTTTTTTTCAATATTCTCAACATTTAGTATTCCGTACGGAACACTTATAAGGTCACTTCGGTGTCTATCTATCCGTCTGTCACACCCGATTTTCTCCGAAACTATTTGACATAGAAAGTTGAAATTTGACAACAATATAGGAATTGATGGCCCCCTCAGAGCCGTGTAATTTTGAAAGTTAAATTTTGACTTAAGGGGTTAGTTTTGGGGGGTTAAATTGGAAGTGAAAAAAAATTTACCAGGTCATTGAGTGGGGTATCAAATGAAAGCTTGCAAAAACATGAGTTCAAACATGTATATAATGTAATCCTTGCGTACAATTATCTTTGTATTATTTTTAAAAAAGTGTGAAAAATGGCTGTCCCTCCTTTATCTCGAAAAGTATTCATCAAAAAATTTTAAAAAAATTCTGGAATATTCCCTACAGGGTATGGATTGAACGAAAATTATCACGAGTGCCTTAACTTTAATAATTTATCTGGCGCATAAAAAAAAAAAAAAAAATTTCAGGGTCATCAGTTTTCACTAAAAATCGGAAAAAAAACTTTGTTGAAAGCTCATTTTGGATGTTTTTGTGATTATTTTATATGTCCGTAAAAAAAAAATTTATTTTGAAAGCAACATACGGAACACTAATTGCGCAAATTTAACTTGCACTTGACCTGTTATTTATTTATATATTAGAAAGTATTTTTCTTCAAAATATGCACTCCAAAAAGCTTTCACTGATATATTTAGAAATAAAACCCGACTTAAAAGATTTAAAAACAGAAAAATAATTTTGGCAGCATAAAACACTAAAATACCCTTATGTGCGTTGTTAATATTCAGAGTAGTTAATTAAAATTACCATGATACTTGTGTCAACAACACTCAAAACTCTGTCCTGCCATATGGGATGGTTTTTAATACATGTTAATACTAAATTCGCTCACAAAAAAGTATTGAGTATTTTTTATTCGTAACATATACTTTCATTCTGTTTACGTGGGAAATATTATTTTATTTTAAATTAACTTCTTTCATCATTAAGTGTACCTCAATAAAGTTAGTTATCATAAAAACTAGTTGGTTACTTTGTCAACATGCTTTAAAACCTTCATGTTTATCAGTGGCTTTGTAATTCGGTGTTCGATATTTTAAATAATATACTTTTAGCCTTTGCTGTTAATTCCTTTCATTAAAATTTTTACAAATATATATTTTTCTATTATTAATATTATTCCATTCAATTTAAATAAAGTTAAAGTATTTTAGTAAGGTCCTTAAAAATATTTTGAGTTTTGTCTACATAACTAATTTTCCTCTACTTTTAAGATTTTTTTTTCATTTATATATATATATATATATATATATATATATATATATATATATATATATATATATATATATATATATATATATGTATGTATGTATGTATTTACACGGGGTGAAAAGTCCCGAGACTTTCCGAGAGATGTCAAGAACAAAAAGCCATATGGTTTTCAGTTAGTGTCAATTCACAGAGGAGTCGGGTAAAATATTCATGATATTTTGTCTATTAGTTTGCGAGTTACAACTGTTTGAGTGACGCTACTTTTGCATTTTGCAAAACTATGAATCATAACGAATTTCGTGTGGTGCTTAAACATTGCTTTTTAATGGAAAAAGATACAGCCAGAACCCAAGAATGGCTTGAGAAGTATTATGGCACATGTGCTCCCTCGAAAGCAGCTTTTGTTGACGTTTTAGTGAACTTAAATGCGGTCGTACAAGCACCACGTTCCGGACGTCCACTTCAAAAAAACACAAAAAAATTCACCATATTGTTTTGATGTGAAGGTGAGAGAGATAGCTGGCATCGTGTAGTTATCAACAGAATGCGTGACGCGCACTCTCATGATTGATCAAAAACAGCAACGTGTCGAAGATTCAGAATGCTATTTGGCACTGTTTCGGCGTAATCCAAAGGAGTTCTTGCATAGATTCGTAACAACAGACGAAATATGAATCCAGCATTAGACTCCTGAGTGCACACACAGATACTGCGCCGAGTGGCTGAAGCTGCATGAAAGTTGACCGAAGCATCCAAAAATACAAATACCTGACGGAAAGGTTTCGGCAAGTATTTTTTGGGAAGCGCGTGTAACAATGTAAATGGTAAAATGAAGAAAAAAACGCCGCAAGTAGCAAAAAAAAGTATTTCTTTACTAAGATAATGCACCAGTTCAAACTCCAGAAAATCGATGGTGAAACTGAAATTGAAACTGGCTATGAATTGCTTCCTCATCTACTTTATTCACCAAATCTGGCTCCTGGTGATCATTACCTCTTTCTAAATTTAAAAAGGTGGTCCCAGAGAAAGAGGTTTATTGAAGAATAAAATAGATTTTGACATGGTTTTTTCTTCAAAAGTCTTAGATCTTTTCACTCCATGGGTACATAATTACAATCTGAAGCTATATGCAATAAGAATACTATGGTCTGTAATATTTCACTGGTAAAGCTTTGTTAAAACTCGGATTTCAGTTTACTTTTAAGCTTCGAGTCGTTAATAAAATAAAACAGACACGGCCAGCAAGGGCACAATTAAATGAAACGGAGTCTTTATAAACTTCAATATATAATTTTCGTTGGCACTTATTAGTCAAAAAAAGTTAGTAATGTAATTATTATTACTTTCGTTACTTCTTTTCTGTGTAAATACTAGGTTTAGACCATGAAAAGAATCTTTTTTTACGATTGCTGAGAAAAATCTTTCTTACAGTTTTAGTCATGTAGTAACTTAAATCAAATGAAAACACTTTCACGACGTAATTACAAATTACTCTAGAATCAGTATTCTAATTTTTGTATCGTTCATTTTCCGTAAAAAACTATTCCCACATTCTACGTTTGAGCTCATCTGTATTTTTGTTAAATTTAATGTCAACTAAATGAAGCGATCGGCTTGAAACTTTCAGGAAATATGCCTTTTATTACAATATAACAAAAATATCATGAAATTTTGGTACAGTGGGCACGATTGAATTTGTTATTTAAGTTTTGAATTGCCCGCCATTTTATACCCTTTGGTCCAAAATGGATATTTATTTTTTTTAACAACTAGCGTCGTCAGTTTTTCGATGCTATTAAAAACATTTTTTTTTTTTGGAATCATTTTAATCTTTTATTTTACATTTTTTTTATTAATCGAATAACAATAAATGCATTTTTTAAAAAAAGCCTGTTAACAAAAATGATTTTTTTTTAAATAAACGTCTGGCGATTCTCTACCAGATGTGATAAAAAATTTTCAATTTTTTTTTCAAAATGACCGAAAAAACACATTTGTCTATATTTGATTAATAAACAAATGTAAAAAAGGCTAAAATGACTCGCATAGTCCCAGAGGGCGCGGGCGTAGCCAAAAAACTCGTCTCCTAAAATTCAAACATACTTCGCAGTCTAGATCATGTTACACAAGCTTATTTAAATATTCATAAGCTTTTTGCCGAGTTCATTAGGAACAATAAGCACCAGAATGGTATAAGGAAAAAAAACATTAGAGAAATACTGTGTATTGTACAAGGTTACTGATTATAGACGGATCTCTCTTCTTACTCGCTGATTCAAAAAGATAGGCAAGAAGGTTAAATAGAGTATAACATTTTAGGAGAATTTTTTATGTAGCTAAAATAAAGATAATCTGGCATCGACTTGACCGGTTATTTCTTCCTAAAATCTTCATGCACAATCATCAAAACTGTTATGTCAGCTACTTCAGCTGCAATAAGCCTAATTCTTAGTTCTTGCCTCAACGTCATTCCGATCGAGGGTCATCCTAAATTGAATCTCGGCCCCATGGAAACAGTTTAGACCAAACTTGAAAATAGGATGGGTCGTCATTACGCACACCTGGGGCATTCTATTACACAGGGGAACAGCTGTTTTGGTGTCGAGGTTTTTTGAGCTGATTCTATATCAATTTGATGTCCTGAATTCAAATAACGTATTCATTTGTACCTAGGAGATATACAATTTTAGAGAAATATAAGTTACATTATTGTAACTCAAATCCGTAAGTGTAGTAAACAAAAGTAGATACGAAATTTTTATTTTAGTTATACAAAATACAATATTATGTCGTACTTACAAACAAACAAAAAACATTGAAGAAATGAAATAGTCACTCAACACTTGGAAAGCTTCTTTTCCGCGACATTCTTGAGTGTTTTTTTAAACAGTCCCTTTTAAACTCCAGCAGTAATCTGCCATCATGTGCATGTCCCATCTTCCTTGGTAGCGGTCCTCCATAACTTTAATATCTTGGTGAAATCTTTCACCTTGTTCCTCACTCATGTCTCCTAAATTTTCTGGAAAACGGTCTAAGTGGCTGTGTAAATAGTGTATTTTAATACTCATATTGCACCCTAAGGATTTGAAACTATTAAGCATCTTGTTAACCATTTCAACATAGTTTTGAGCTTTATGTTTGCCTAGAAAATTTTCTACAACTGCAACAAATGATGTCCAAGCTTCTCGATCAACTTGATTCATTGAATTTATGAAGGCAGGATCCTTAATTAATTGTCTTATTTGTGGGCCGTCAAATATCCCTGCTTTGAGTTTTTCTGTGCTCAACTGATGCATTTTTACCCCTATATATGCAAAACAAGACCCATTCTTATCAAGAGCCTTTACAAATTGCTTCATTAAGCCCAACTTTATATGTAACGGAGGAAGTATGATTTTTTCTCTTTCAACCAAAGCGTCGTTAATGACATTCTTTTCCCCAACGTCCATGTTTTCTCTCTGAGGCCAATCTTTTCTAACCCAGTGGTGTGTTTTGTCCCTACTATCCCAGAGGCACAAGAAACACGGATATTTCGTGTAACCACTTTGCTGCCCAAGAAGAAAGTTTACCATTTTTAAGTCTACACAAATCATCCATTGATGTTCCTAATACTTTATCTTCTGCAAGACCAAAGCTATGGTATTATATTCTTCTTTCAGTTTCGTTGAGTGAGCTAGTGGTATTGAACCATATTTATTCCCATTATGTAGAAGGACACATTTTAAACTTCGCTTTGAACTGTCAATAAATAGGCGCCAATCATCTGGAATATATTCAGAAAGTCCCATTTCTTTCATGAGTCCCCTAATTTCGTGACAAAATACAAGATTGTCTTCTTGAGAAAAGAATGGTAGCAGATCTTTTTCTCTTGTACGGTAAAAGGTAATTTTGGTTCCTTGTTCCAGTAAGTTTTTGTCGTTCAACCAGTACTTCAGAAGCTTTTTTCGATAAATTGAGATCCCTGGTGAGATCATTTAATTCATTTTGATTGAAGCGTTGAGGAACTGATGACATCCCCTCATAGTCACTGTTAGTTTCATTAGCATCAGAACTTTTATTAGCATCAGAAGAGCGATCAGAGGGAAAATATTCGTCATCAGAGATATGTGGTAGCTGATGAAATGTTGGAATCGGTATTTCATCTGAGTGCGGGATAGGGCGTATTGCCGAGTCTAAATTGGGATAAGTCCACTTACTGCGGTTATTTCGATTGATTCCATTAGTATTTACTAAACAGAAATAACAATCATTGAAGTGGTTTTTTGGTTCTCTCCAAACCATTGGTACGCCGAATTTTAGACATTTTCTTTTCCCGGTAGTCCACCGCCGTTAATAATCTGTACAAGTTTTACATACGAGATGCGGAGCCCACGATTTGTCCTGATCACCAAGCTTAACTCCAAAGTATCCAAGATACGCTCGCTTTACAAAGTCAGTAATAGTTTGTCTGTTTTGTTGAAACATGTATTCTCCGCATATATAGCAAAACACATCAGGTTGATTTACACAACTTCTTCTTGAACTGGAACCTGAACTCATTTTAATTCTGTTCAATAACACAAAAACACTCTGTTCTTAACATAAAATAACACGCCGAATTCGATCTACTCTCATTAGTAAGAACGCACAAACTGACGAGACTTACCCGAGTTAGGTGATTAAAAGGGTCAGTTCAGGTACCTGATAGGCAATGGTTCCACTATTTATAGATTTACCTGGAATTTACTCAATTACAGACTGACAATAAAACCATTGTACCTACATTAATGAATATATAATAATTTTAAAACTCTCATAAATGAATATACTGAATAAAAACCACATTGGTAGATAAGTTGATGTATCTAAAAAAGTAGAGCTGATAGAGAAAAACGGATTGCATGTATAGATTTAGCGTCCCAAATATAGTTAAAATCAGTTCTAAAATCCCAGGCACCAAAACAAAAATATTTTTTTGTTGCCCTGTGTTATGAATAACTCTTGCTCCAATTCCTTTTTTAGTGAAAACTTTTATCACTGCATGATGTGCCAATTACTTTCATTTATTTGTCGAAAAAAAAAAACATCGTAAAGACTGCTAACGGCAACGAAGAAATACAAAATTTTATCAAAGTAGTAGTAATAGCAACAGTAGTTTGCCAATCAAATAATTTTTTACTAGGACTTCATTTTCATGCTAGGTAGATAAGTTAAAAATCCTCCTCGTATATTGGATGCAGTTAGCATAACGGATTGCTAAATGTGTGAAAAGCATTGTTCACACGACTTATCACAGCTCTTTACAGTTCTTATTCCCAAACCGTGATAGGATATATCCCTCTGCGCAGCAGAACAAATCGACTGTCACTGCATCATTCGTTCTCGTCTTTTTAGGTTCATGGTGATACTGTAATAATACACAAACACATATCCCTGTAATAATAGATTGTTACCACAACAAATGGCTCGGATTGATCGTGATGAAGATATTTTAAAGCGAGAAATAGCCGTTTCGAGACGAAATGATGACCATAGAGGTCCTATAGTTTTCAATGCTAATACTCGATTGTGCAAAAATTGCAATATATCTATAGTTAATGAAATAAGAGTTCTCCAAGAAGATCCTTTGGCACTGAAACCAAGGAATCAAATAAATATCGGTTTTTTTGGATCGCAGGAATAATAACCGGTCAAGTGCAAGTTGAACTTGCGAAATTAGTGTTCCGTATGTTGATTGCTTCTAAAATAAAGAAAAAAAATTGTAACAGAGGTATAAAATGATCAGTGACTTCAAAAAACACACCCCAAATGAGTTTTCAACAAAGTTTGTTTCTGATCTTTAACGAAAACTGATGACCTTGAAATTTTTGTTTTTTTTTATATAACAGATAAATTATTAAAGGTAATGCGCTCGTGATAATTTTTGTTCAATTTACACTCCGTGGATTTTCCAGAATTTTTTCAAAAGTTTTTGGTTAGGGGAGGAACAGAGATTTTTCGGGATCGCGCAAATATTACATTATATACATGTTTGAACTGTGTTTTTACAAGCTTTCATTTGACACCCTACTCGATGACCTAGTAAAAATAAATTGTTTTCACTTCCGATTTCACCCCTCAAAACTAACCCCTTAAGTCAAAATTTCAGGGCTCTGATGAGGCCATCAATTCCTGTATTAGTACCAAATTTCAACTTTCAATGTCAAATAGTTTCGGAGAAAATCGGGTGTGACAGACGGACAGACACCGAAGTGATCTTATAAGTGTTCCGAACAAAACACTAAAAATTACTGTTCTGGAAAATTCCTGTTTCTTTTAAATGGTAAAAATTCTTTTGAAAATAATTAAAACAAATGATAGGACAAAAAATATAGTTAGGCTTTTGGAACAGAAGCTTTCACTGTTTTGGTTAGATTAGAAATCGTGGTTATTAAGATTAGACCATATCATTTGAAAGTAACTTTCCGACGCTTCGCCTATGATTGTATGTGCTTTTACTCTTCAAAATTAGTACATTTAATGAGTTTAAAGAAGCAGAAGTTAAATATTCTCATTCGGGTTACTGTCTCATCAGACGAGCAAAAGGAGCATTACTAGGTCATGGTTAACTGAATACCGGTCAGGAGTATACATTTGATTCGTACTTTTCTTTTCCCATTCACTATTCTGACCTTTAAGATAACTAAAGATGTTTCGTTAAATAGTAGGTGAAATGTTCAATTTGACGCCGTTTAATCTCAAGAACCCTGATTTCTCAGTTAGGTTTTTGAAAATAGAAAAAAATATGAATAGTCAGAAAAAACCAAATATAAATATACTATTTTTATAAAAGAAAATAAACAGAATATATAGTATGTCCCATTGTTGGGGTGTAACCGTTGAACGGACAAGCTTTTAAAGGATTAGGTACTTAAGGGGTTACATACACCTCGAATTTTCAAAAATTCGATTTTTATTCTTATCTCTTATTAAATGACACCAAGTTGCAAGAGGGAGCAAGCATACGGTATGAAGCTGGAATGGGAGACTAGCAGTAAGCTCACTTTTTATCTACCCGAAACTTTAAACGTGTTTTTTCTCGAAACTATGTTTTCAACATTGTCTGCAATATTACTCAGTCAATTTTTAATATTATTTAACTTTTTTTAAAATATCTTTATAAATACTTCTTCTACAAGATGTTGAGAAGCTTTTTTTAATTTTTCTAATAGATAATTTTTCATAAATAGATACACAAACATTTTTTTGTCGAAAATTGCATACTTTGAAACACCGTAATTTTTTTATTTAAAAAAAAAAACCCTTGGACAATTTTTAACTACAACATTATTTTAGAAACTTAATTTTTATTTTTTCAGATTGGATAATTTTTTGTGAAGTTATCCTGCCGACAAGGAGGCGCCATAGTTTTCATCAGTGGTCCCTTTAAAAATAATATATATAAATAAACAAAATATTGTTAACATTTAAGGGGTTACACCACCATTAGATTTTCAAAAATTCGAATTATTTCTTTTTGGCTAGATAAATTGTTTATATTTTTAAGAATAGTTTAAACGTTTAATTATTTCAAAAAAAGGAGTTGAGTTTCGGATCGCGAAGTGTGTGCATGTGAATCGAACGCCCGGCAACAGTCAACTCGTTCAACGAGCACAACGCCGGTGTGCCCTACTCTCTTTCTCATTTACATTAACGATCTGCTGGAAAAGACCGGGAATCCAATCTACAGCTTTGCAGATGACAGTACGCTTGTCTCTTCATTCACCTTGAACGCTCGGACATCGGCTGCTCAGGCGAATGTCCGCAGACAGCAGGAGGTCGTTCAACTTAACAAAGACCTGGAAGAAATTCTATCTTGGGGTGACAGTAACCAAGTGGAATTTAACGCTACAAAAACCCAGGCGGCAGTTTTTCCTAAAAAAGTTAACGTTGGTGAACCCGACATAGTTATGTCGGGGCACTCCATTCCTCTAGCATCGTCGCTCAATTTGTTGGGCGTTAGTTTGGGAGCAAATATGTCCTAGCATGAACATGTTGCAGGCATAGCAAGGAGAGCTTCTCAAGAGTTGGGAATATTATATAGAACCAGAAAGCTTTACACCCCACAACAACTGTTAATTTTTTACAAAGCCCAAATTCGACCAACTATGGAATACTGCTCCCACGTTTGGGGCTCCGCTCCCAAACATACACTACATTTGTTGGATTCTGTTCAGAGAAGAGCGGTCCGTCTGATTGGGGACCAGGAATTGACCGGCGGCCTTGATTCGCTGGAACATCGAAGAACGGTTGGCGACTTGAGTCTGTTCTACAAGTATTTTCATGGAAAGTGTTCGAAGGATGTAGCCCACTTAATTCCTCCCAAAGCGGTGCATGTTAGAAATACACGTCGCGCTGGTGCTTCACATCCGTATAAGGTTCAGCTTGTTACTCCGCGTACAACGCTTTTCAAGCAATCTTTTATATGGAGAACGTCATCCCTTTGGAATAATTTGCCCAGCGCTGTGTTTCCCACCGAGTACAATTTACAGCGATTCAAGAACAACGTGAATCGCTTTTTCCGCACTCGTGCCGCTCCTGGAGCGCTTTAGGGACTTCCCTGCAGCACGTGTGCTAGACTCATAAAAAAAAAAAAACGAGCATTATTACGGTAGTGTTTCGATCTATCTAATTATTTTGTCGATTACAAACTAGAGGGACTAGAAATAAAGCACAGTGTAGTGTTAGAATTAAGACAATAAGTAAAAAATTTAGAGGTTAATGAGAATAATTCTGTGAAATTGTGTGAAGCTAACGAAACGATAAGAGACGACCTTGATCGTTTTACTGTTTACGATGATAAGAAGTATAAACAACAGTCTTTTTCTCCCGTGTTTGAAAATGGAATATACTAGGAACACACGTAAAGTTTTTATAACAGAAAGAACAATGGATAGTGATGATTATACATCAGGAGACTCAAAAAGAAGAAAAGTCGAAGAAAAAGAAGAGCCAATGGGATTATTCAAGAAAAGTAAAAAGCTGATAAGAACACCACAGAAAAAGAAAAACCAAAGAGTAGGTAAGATAGACAATTTGATAGAAATGATCAGAGAGCTAATGTCAGATATAAAGGATATAAAACGAGATCTGAAGAGATACCAACAACAGTTAAAGGAACTAAGAAAGGAGAATGAAGTATTGAAAGAAAAAAAGAGATAGAAGAAGATAATTAGAGAAAACATGAGAAGTATGGATTTGAAGATGAGTAGACTGGAAAAAGACAACGTAAGGAATAATATTGTAATATCGGGAGTGAGATTTGAAGCGAATAGCCAACCAGATCTGAAAATGGGTTTAGAACATTTTATGGAGAGGAGTATGGACACAAAAGTACAGATTAAAGTTGTGATAAAATAGGAGCGACTATATACAAGATAGAACTTGAAAACATGGGAGATAAAAAAGCCGTAATGAAAAATAAAAACAAACTGAGAAACCTAAAAGAGAGAATTTACATAAACAACGATTTAACAAAAGATGAACGGGAAATTCAAAAGAAAATGAAGCATATAGCGGAGAACGAGAGAAAGAATGGAAAAAGGGTGAAAATAATATATCAAAAAATCGTAATCGAAGGAAGAGAATATAAATGGGACATTGAGGAAGAAAAACTGAAAGAATAAACAAAGAATACTACGACCATCAAGTCAAAGAACTGAGAAAAAGGAGAGAGATAGGTAGATTGACGACGACCCTGGCAAAGATAAAGGATACGGAAGAGAGGACTAGTAAAAGGAATACAAATAAGAAGATAATCAAAGAAAGAGATAGGAAGAAAGAAATGGGAAATAATTATCGAGTTATTAGTTTGAGAACACGGAATAATAGGGGTATAAATGGAAAAAAGGATGAACTGACAGAAGAGCAAAACATACACTATGTAGGAATCACAGAAACAGAAAGGAAAGGAAACGAATGCAAAAAATTAGAAGGAAAGGTCATAAAAGAAGAAGACAAAATTATGGAAATATGGAGAGAATACTATAAAGATGTATCAGATGGGAATGACATAACATACAAAAATCAACATAGAGACATAATACCGGAACAAGATACAGAGCCCACACAAACAAAAGAAACTAATACCGAAGAAACAAAAGAGGCAATCGGCAATTTAAACAGGATGGAAGGATATAGAAGGAAATATGGAAAAGACAAATCTAGAATAACTAACCGATTTTGTTAAAATTTACAACTCATATTCTTCATAATATTATCTAAGATGTAGCATAGGATTGTTTTGATTGGGTGCCACGTTCATAAGTTATAAATTTTTTAAGCTCAAAAATTCGAAACAGCTGTCATTTCTACAAAAAAAAATTTAAAAAAAAATTTTTCCTATGCTACATCTTAGCTATTACCTTTCTAAATAAGAAAAATATATTTTCTATTTTTCAGAAAATGCCCGACAGAGAAAATAAGTACACTATAAGTAAGGATTTTCAAAAGAGAGTCCGATTTGATGGCTCATATCTCCGTCATTCTTTAATTTTTTTTATTCGTTATTATTTCGAATTATTCATAAAACTACTATGTATATGTGTAAAAGAAAACTTATTTTATATATTTAATAGCTGCGTCAGAATTTTTTTTATTTTTAGACCTATTTTTCCGAGCGCCAAGGGGATGTAACCCCTTAAAACATTTAAAAAAAAATTCTTATAATTTAAAGTGCAATAAAAATATGTAACCGCCATTCTGTTGTGTTATTCACCAAATAACCTTTATTTTTTTTTAAATATACATACTTTTTGTAGCGCCCAGCTGTCTATAACTAAAAAAAATTGAAATATTTCGATTTTAATTTTATTACCTTCTGCGTTTAGATTTTATGTCAGTAATAATTACGACACTTTTATAGAATCGTTGAAACAAGAAGAAATTTTTTCATTGCGACATTTCATGTTGTATAGTGTTATGAAATTGTGAAATAGGGTGAGTATATGCTTCCGCAATATCAAGTAGTATGCATTTGCATTTTATAAAGTTTTATATAACAAATAAGCAATCATTGGAATATGAAAAGGTAACAAGTTTTTTCCTATCTTCTATATTTATAGTTTACCTGCCCTCTATCGCTTTTTGATCCCTACCCAAGGAACACAAAAATAATTAATAACTTCTTAACCTAAACGAGGTCCATATATGGGCAATTCTCTTTTTTTCCAACAATTTTATGATTTTTTTTATTTTTTGGCGACCTTTGGTAGACGGCAGGTATGCTATTAATATTGAGTTGACGTCAGCTAGCTCTACGACTTGTTCTATTTTAATGATTGATTGCTTGAGTGATCTTCTCTCTCTCGAACATAGCTCTACTGACGTTTTGTCATATGTTGTAATGCGCATCCCTAGATGGTTCTATAGATTGAAGAGTAATAAAAATTATAATTACTAACAGTTGGACTTTTTTGGTTTTGGTAGTTATTAATTGTGTTCATTCTAACTTTATAGTACATCTCCATTATATCCTGTAAGTATTATTTTTTTGCTAACTGTTTCTAATGAAATTTTAAAATAGTAGAATGGTATGTTCGAAACCTGTCACTTAAACTATTTCTCCCGATTTTCAGCAACAACAGTTTTCTATAATACATTGTAAGTTCCTAAAATATTTCATTATATTACCTAATTTTCTCTTCAAATAATTCAAAATTGGAAGTCAATGCATCTAATGGTGGTTAATACCATGCGCTACTAGACAATAAGTTAATTATTTTGAATTTAAATTAAGCTGTAGCTCAACTTAGTTAATTACAGTGACAATTTTAATTTAACACACGGATAATTTTGTTCTACGAGGTGGTTAAAAGGGTAAAATTTTGCTGAACAATGCCTCCGCTGTACTTCTTCATAACTTTTCTGCCATCTGTGTGTACACACGGAACAAAGAACAACTTTATAATAAAAATTAATATCTTAACTCCGAAAACTGTGCGATCGGTATGGAGATACAGGTGACTGAAATATTTTTTGCGTTTTCCAATAAATGACAGTAGCTTATAGCCATATTTTCAGAAAGCCTAGGAAGATCATTTTTACCAAACCCCTTTAACGTCTGGGTAATGTCAGTTAGACTGGACCATAACTGTAACGTAGCATCCCATCTATTTGGCAGATGGTACTCTTAGTCAGCTGTTTTATGAATTTTCACACTTCTTGCCTGCCATAATCCTATAGGGATGTTAGGTCTACAAACATATATATATATATATATATATATATATATATATATATATATATATATATATATATATATATATATATATATATATATATATATATATATATATATCTATATATACCGGTATACAAGTATTCTTGTGTGTTCTAAAAAAACATGTTAAATTCGGAAGAATGATAAAAAGTCCTTTATTCAAAGTATGCTCCATCGCTTGTTATACATTTTTCCCATCTTTCGGGCAATTTGTGAATACCACGCCAGTAAATATCTTCCCCTTTTGCTGCGAACCATTCATCGAGCCATTTTTTCACATCTTCGTACGAACCAAAGCGCCGCTCAGCACGTGCGTGAGCCATCGATGCAAAAAAGTGGTAATCGGAAGGAGCCAAATCTGGTGAGTAAACTGCATGGGGTAGAACTTCCCAGCTGAGTGCTTGCAACGTGTCCCGAACTGGTTTTGCCGTATGTGATGGAGCATTGTTATGAAGAAAAATGATTATGTGTTGCCTCTTTCGGTATTCTGGCCTTTTTTCAAGCAGTGAACGGTTCAAATCGGTCAATTGTTTTTGGTAACGTTTAGTATTAACCGTTTCCCCAGGATTTAATAGCTCATAATAGACCACGCCCCCCCCTGGTCCCACAAAACCCAGAGCATCGTCTTTCTGCCAAAGCGATTCGGTCTGGCGGTCGATGTGGATGGTGCGCCTGGGTCTATCCATGATTTTTTGCGCTTGGGATTCTCAAAATAAATCCATTTTTCAACCCCTGTAACTATACGATGAAAAACGACTTCCTTTTGTACCGAGCGAGCAAAATCTCACACGTGATTTTGCGCTTTTTCATTTGCCTGCCGTTCAACTTATGTGGTACCCATCTACCGGTCTTCTGAATCTTTCCCATCTCTCGTAGCCGATTGGAAACAGCTTGTTGACTAAGGCCCAATTGCTCGGCCAGTTGTTTTTGTGTTTGCGAATCATCTTCGTCCAACAACACTTGCAATTCCACATCTTCGTATTTTTTTGGCGGTTTTATACGTTCCTTGTCTGCAACATCGAAGTCACCACTTTTGAAACGCCGAAACCATCGTTCACACGTATCTTGCGATGGACCATGTTCACCATAAGCTTCTCGAAGTAATCGGTATGATTCAACAGTAGTTTTCTTCAAATGAAAACAAAAAATCAATGCTGTCCGCGAATCCTCTTTGTTCGGTATAAATTTCGACATATTGAACACAACAACACAACACTATGCACATACTTTTCCAATTTATCACTCGTGCGCATCTGACACTTGTTGGTGACACAACAAAATGGCGTAGTGTTAAATCTTTATAGCACAAACTGCATTGGTGCACCATCTGTTGTCTGAAATCCACATTTCATACTTGTGCACCTGGTATATATATATATATATATATATATATATATATATATATATATATATATATATATATATATATATATATATATATATATATATATATATATATATATATATATATATATATATATGTATATATATATATATATATATATATATATATATATATATATATATATATATATATGTATATATATATATATATATATATATATATATATATATATATATATATATATATATATATATATATATATATATATATATATATATATATATATATATATATATATATATATATATATATATATATATATATATATATATATATATATATATATATATATATATATATATATATATATATATACATATATATATATATATATATATATATATATATATATATATATATATATATATATATATATATATATATATATATATATATATATATATATATATATATATATATATATATATATATATATATATATATATATATATATATATATATATATATATATATATATATATATGTAATTATATATATATATATATATATATATATATATATATATATATATATATACATATATATATATATATATATATATATATATATATATATATATATATATATATATATATACATATATATATATATATATATATATATATATATATATATATATATATATATATACATATATATATATATATACATATATATATATATATATATATATATATACATATATATATATATATATATATATATATATATATATATATATATATATATATACATATATATATATATATATATATATATATATATATATATATATATATATTTATATATACGAGTATACCTATATATTTTCTTTTTAGTGTTCCGTACGGAACACTTATAAGATCACTTCGGTGTCTGTCTGTCTGTCTGTCTGTTACACCCGATTTTCTCCGAAACTATTTGACATAGAAAGTTGAAATTTGGTAATAATATAGGAATTGATGGCCTCATCAGAGCCATGTAATTTTAAGAGTTAAATTTTGACTTAAGGGATTAGTTTTGGGGGGTGAAATCGGAAGTGAAAAAAAAATTTTTTACTAGGTCATCGAGTGTAGTGTCAAATGAAAGCTTGTGAAAACACGAGTAAAAAATGTATATATAATGTAATACTTGCGCGCACTTTTATTTGTATTATTTTTAAAAAATCGCGAAAAATCGCTGTCCCGCGCCTTATCTCGAAAAGTACTTATCAAAAAATTTTGAAAAAATTCCGGAATATTCTCCACGGGGTGTAGATTGAACGAAAATTATCACGAGTGCATTACCTTTAATAATTTTTCTGGTATTTAAAAAAAAACAAAAATTTCAGGGTCATCAAATTTCAGTAAAGATTGGAAACAAACGTTGTTGAAAACTCTGGGGTGTGTTTTGTGAAGTCACTGTTCATTTTATACATCTGTAACAAAATTTTTTATTCTAAAAGCAATCAACGTACGGAACACTAATTGCGCAAGTTCAACTTGCACTTGACCGGTTTTTTAACATAAACAGACCTGCAGTATCTGCCGGTTTATTTTTATCGGACAATTATATTATCATTATCAAACAACTGTAATTTTTATCTGCTTTAAATACTAGCACTTTCTAGCAAGTATATAACCAAGGGACTTGGCGCCCACATGCTAATGGAGAAGACGCGCGAAACGTCCGCTCCAATTACTAACCCTTGCTAGCTGTGAGTCGTGCAATAGTCACAAGGGTAAAGTCGCACGAGTTTCCCGCTCCAGCAACTAGCAAGACGTGCAGTGATGCCAAGGAAGAAGTCGTGAGAGGTATACGCTCAAATACTAACTCTTACTAGCAGTGACTCGTGTAATGATGCCAAAAGAAAAGGCGCGCAGGACACCCGCTTCATATACTAGTAAGAACATAATATAATAAACGGGTGTTTGCTGAGCTACGCAATAAAACCAAGATAGCGCTAGGATTCTGTTCCTATTAGTAATCCTTGCTAGCACTAAGACGTGCAGTAAAGCCAAGGATAAAGTCGCGCGAGGCTTCCCCTCCAATTACTAGTAAGAATATAATAAAACACATAGCAAAACCAAATTTTTTTTTTTTTTATTAGTCTAGCACACGTGCTGCAGGGAAGTCCCTAAAGCGCTCCAGGAGCGGCACGAGTGCGGAAAAAGCGATTCACGTTGTTCTTGAATCGCTGTAAATTGTACTCGGTGGGAAACACAGCGCTGGGCAAATTATTCCAAAGGGATGACGTTCTCCATATAAAAGATTGCTTGAAAAGCGTCGTACGCGGAGTAACAAGCTGAACCTCATACGGATGATAAGCACCAGCGCGACGTGTATTTCTAACATGCACCGCTTTGGGAGGAATTAAGCGGGCTACATCCTTCGAACACTTTTCATGAAAATACTTGTAGAACAGACTCAAGTCGCCAACCGTTCTTCGAAGTTCCAGCGAATCAAGGCCGCCGCAATTCCGGGTCCCCAATCAGACGGACCGCCCTTCTCTGAACAGAATCCAACAAATGCAGTGTATGTTTGGGAGCGGAGCCCCAAACGTGGGAGCAGTATTCCATAGTTGGTCGAATTTGGGCTTTGTAAAGAATTAACAGTTGCTGTGGGGTGTAAAGCTTTCTGGTTCTAAATAATATTCCCAACTTTTGAGAAGCTCTCCTTGCTATGCCTGCAACATGTTCATGCCAAGACATATTTGCTCCCAAACTAATATTTAGATAACTAAATCAAATACTATTCGTTAAGCTTCAAATATCAAATATTAATTAAATATTATTTATAGCTTTGTAAAATTAAACAGTAGGTAGCCAGCTACAAAAATCACCAAGGTATTATTACTAAAGGTGATCATAATAAAAATAATAATTATTTAATTATGAAATGTACAGAAGTAGGTAAATTAAATTGCTCTGTGATAATAGTCACCTCTATTTAAAAATTGTTTCTGCAACACATAATAAAACGTAGTTCACTGGAAGTGGTTAAAAATTAATCTGAACTGTGTCGAACTTTTGGGTATTGACTTCTGAAAGGGATCTTTGTTTTTATTAGCAATAGACGGAAATATAATAGAAAAATTTGAAACTAAAAAACACATAAAAAACAAATAAATAAATTATTATTTGTTTTCTTATGCGTCTTATGCATTTTTTCTGATTAAAAATTTAGTAAAACAATATGTTAAAAAAGTGTGTGATTCAATTTGATGCTATGGGCGGCCATTTCACCGCCGCTAATGGTACGATCTTGGTTATGGGAGTGAATTTATGAGTATAAGCTACAACATAAATAAGTTTATATAGTGGTTTACTTTTAAAAGCCTTTCAACGGTAGTAGTACAGGATACTCTATTTAATCTTTAGAATTTACACAAAAGACCCATAAACCCAGCCACTTAAAATAATAACTCACTACAGCAAAAAACACGAAACAGTTTTCAACCAAGAAAGGTGATTACTTTACAAAACTCAATATCTGGATCATCAGTGTAAATATTTTATATCTGTTGAAATATTCGTGCTTTATAAAATTAGAAAATGGCGCTCAGCACTTTTGTGATGGTTTCCCCTCAAAGAATAGTAGAGAATAAATAAAAGAATTGCGGCAGAGACAATATAACAAATATATGTCGACTAAGAGCTTGCCCAGCATTTTCTCGATATACGAGGGCTAGTTCTGTAATGCTTCATCTACTAATCATTTTTGTCTTAACTACGTTGAAATTTTTAACACGATACTATACAAGTTATCATTACTACACCTTATTTATGCACTTGACTCTTGTTACCAGAACAGAGAACTATAAGGAATAAGTTCTTTACGATTATTCAGGCTGTTTTTAGTGTTCCGTATGAAACACTTATAAGATCACTTTGGTGTCCGTTCGTCTGTCTGTCTGTCGGTCACACCCGATTTTCTCCGAAACTATTTGACATAGAAAGTTGAAATTTGGCACTAATATAGGAATCGATGGCTTCATTAGAGCCGTGTAGTCTTGAAAGTTAAATTTTGACTTAAGCGGTTACTTTTGGCGGATAAAATCGGAAGTGAAAAGAAAATGATTTTACCAGGTCATCGAGTAGGATGTCAAATGAAAGCTTGTAAAAAGACGAGTTCAAAAATATATATAAGTGCGAAATATCGCTGTCCCCCACTTATCTCGAAAATTACTGATCTATAAATGTTGAAAAAATTCTGGAATATTCCCTATAGGATGTAGATGGAACGAAAATTATCACGAGTCTCTGGTATTAAAAAAAGAATTCAAGGTCATCAGTTTTCAGTAAAAATCGGAAAAAAAAAAAACCCATTTGGGATGTGTTTTGTGAAGTCACTGATGATTTTGTACTTCCGTAATAAAAATTTTTATTTTAAAAGCAATCTTTTTATTTTACAAGCACTACTATACGAAACACTAATTGCGCAAGTCCAGCTTGCACTTGACCGGTTATTTCATTTTAAAATTAGAACTTTAATTAAAGACCATGGACCTATTACTTACAGTTCCTCATACTGACAACTGGACAGGAACTAAGCAGAATATGTGTCTGTGATTGGTTATACATCACAATTTTCATATAATTACTTTAATTGTTCAACTTAGGTTTAGTCAACCATCATTCGTGATGATGCTAATATTGTAAGTAGAACGTGCATCGATTGTAAAAACAAAGTGGCAATAACGCACCACAATTCTTAACGTATGATCATCGTGATTCATCACTGAAAAAAAAATTCTATGGTTGCCTCAAAAGATATTGTAGCCTGGTAAGTTAGTATTGGCTTGAACTCGTTGAGTTTTGTGGACCCTACAGTTGTCATTTTATAGAAAAGTTTTGGTTCTCCATGAATTCGAACGTTTATTCTAACGGCCTGCTTCAGATTTTGGAACGTTCTTCCGTAAATCGCTCTATTAATTCAGCACCCTTTTTCCATATATTCCATATATCAATTATAAGATAACTAAGTTTCCGCTTTTTTTGATATATCCATATATGAGATATCCAGAAGATGAAACCATTTTATCGACTCAAGCTTTGTGAGAGAGTCCTAACAAAATACCAAAGTCTCATCTAAGATAAAAATTCGCTAAAAGTAACTCTCAGAGTTGGCTAAATGATCTTGAAACATTTATTTCCTTGACAGTTTTTGTTTTAGTGTAAGAAGTTTGGTGATCAATTATGCGGAAATTTTTTTCATCTCTAAATTATCGTACATAATCTTGAAAACTGTGGTTTCGGTTACTTTATTAGTAAGCATTGATATATTCATTCGTCAAAATGGCAGAAACAAGCCTGATAATTTTCTCAGTTCCTGATTCAACTGGTATTCTTGATCTAGGCTATTCTAAACTGAGTGTTGGACACATCGAAACTGTTAGTATTTTACTCCATTATCGTACACCTTAAACACTCTTCCCAAAATAAATTTTGGTTAATTTCCCTCTTTAGTCGGAAAATTTATTACTGTCATCCGCCATAAGTCAAGAAACATACGTTTTATAGCTATTCTTTTTTATACCAGATAAATTAGCTAACGAAATGCACTTGTAATATGTTTTGCTCAATCTACACTTTATGAAGAATTTTTTAAAAATTTTTGAACAATATTTTTCGAGATAGGGTGGGAAGACAACGATTTCTGGCCAGTTTTTAAAAATAATGCAAAGAAGAGTGTACGTAAGGATTATATGACATATATTTAAAAATTTTACAAGCTTTCATGTCTCGATGACCCAGTAAATTTTTTTTTTTTCACTTTCGACTTCACCCCCAAAACTAACCCCTTATGTCAAAATTTAACTTTCCAAACTACACAGCCCTAATTAGGTCATCAATTCCTATATTTTCGAAGAAAATTGGATGTAGCTCTCGGACGGACAGACGAACACCGAAGTGATCCCATAAATGTTCTGTACAGAACAGCAAAAACATTCTGTCCCAAATATTTGTTTTATCGGTATGGGGGTCAGGAGTTTTCAAGAAAAGGTTAAACCTGAACAAATTCTGGATTTTTACTAAACTTCAAACAAAGCTTTACAAAGTACATTGAAATATCTAGGCTTTTTTAACGTATACTAAACACAGGGACAATGCTGTTATTACAACCGAAATACGATATTACAAAATAAAATATACGAAGATAGAATGTAAGACACAAAATACTACCGCAAGACGACTTTACTAGAAAAATAAAAATTATTGTTGTATGACTGTAAACGAAACTAGCTCTAGAGTGAAAAAAAAGTGTTTTCAAATCGTTGTCTTTATTATAAAAACAGTATAAAATCGAAGAATTATATACTTCAATGGAGGGAGTTTTAATTAAAATACTTTCCTAAGCCGATTTACGTTAAATTAACTAATATAAGTATATAAATAAAAAACAAATAAGCTTGTAACCTAATTGAAATGCATAACAGTTACTACCACTATACCAAACACTTTGTTTTTGAATTTGATAAGCGTTTTTTGCTAACCATTTTTTTATGGGTATAGCACCCATGCTGCAGGGAAATCCCTAAAGCGCTACAGGCGCGACGCATGTGCGGATAAGCGATTCACGTGGTTCTTCTGTAAACTGTACTCGGTGGGAAACACAGTCCTGGGAAAATCAATCCAAAGGATGAGGTTCTCCATATAAAAGACGGCTTGAAAAGGGTTGTAAGACAAGTAGCAAGCTGAACTTCATATGGATGTGAAGTATTAGCACGTCGGATATTTCCTAGCATGCATGGCTTTGAAAGGAATTAAGCAGGCTACATCCATCGAACACTTTCCATGAAAATACTTGTAGAATAGACTCAAGTCGCCAACCGTTCTTCGATGTTCCAAGGAATCAGTTCTGGCTCTCCAACTAGGCGAACGGCTCTGTTCTGAATAGAATCCAACAGATACAGTGTATTCCTTGGGAGCAGAGCCCTATCATGGAACCAATAGTTCATCATTAGTAGAATTTGAACTTTGTACAGAATTAACGTTGTTGTTGTAGATTGTAAAGCTTTCTAGGTCCATATAATTTCCCAGCTTTTGAGAACCTCTTATTGCTATGCTTGCAACATGTTTATGCCAAGACACATTTGCTTCCAAAGTGATGCCCAGCAAGTTGAGTGACGATGATATGACGATGGAGTGCCCCGACATAACTATGTCGGGTTCAGCAACGTTAATTTTTTTATAAAAGGACTGCTGCCTAGGTTTTTGTAGTATTAAATTCTACTTTGTTACTGTCACTCCAAGAAAAAATTGCTTCCAGGTCTTTATTAGGTTGAATGACTTCTTGCTGTCTGAGGATATTTGCATGGGTAGCTGATGTTCGAGCGTTCAAAGTAAATGAAAAAATAGGCGTGCTGTCATCTGCAAAGCTATGTATATATCGGTTTCCTGGTCTTTTCTAGCAGATCGTTAATGTACATAAGAAAGATAGTAGGAGATAATATGAGCCTTGTGGCATACTGGTGTTGATAGTAAAAGTGTCGGAAAGAAATCCGTCGACTGCCACTCGTAAAGAACGCTCTCTGAGGAAACATGAAGGTCATTAACGGAACTTTTGAGACATGCCGTAAGAGCGTAGTTTCGCCAACAGTCCGTCGTGGTCAAACGCCTTGAATATATCCAGTGCAACCTTTCGAGATTCTCCAAAGTGTAAAATTGCATCGTTCCAAACAATTGTTACGTAAGTTAGAAGATCTTATGTTGACTTTTGCTTACCAAAGTCATATTGATGGTCGTTAATAATATTCAATTCTTCAAGATATTTTAGAAGATGTTGATTGATAGTCTTTTCCGTGATTTCCGATATTATGAAAAGTAATGTGACTGATCGGTAGTTATTTGGCAAGATCTTGTTACCTCTCACCGTTTCCAACAGGAAGAAGATATTCCCTTTGTGTAGAATGGGTTGAAAAGTCAGAAAATGGGTTTCACGCTTTTTTGAGTACTATGGCAGGTATTCTGTCAGCGCCAGAAGCTTTTTTGGTGTTTAGCTTCATTAAAATACATTTTGTGATACGCTGTCTGAAGGTTTGGTGGTGTTTTTACTTGAAAATTGAAAACAGAATGGGAAGCAGTAAGTGCAGCTATCAAATTGACGCTGCCATAGTATTATCTGGTTGTGTAAGTGGTGATACAGTGGATTTAGTGAAATTTTGACTAATGGCCTTAGCGACTAACCAAAAGGGCTTGGAATTATTAGGGCAGGGAAGAAGTTTGTTTTCAATTCTTTGTTTGTGTATCTCCTTGGTTTCGTCGATAATTTCTTTGCATATGTTCCGAGTACGAATAAACATGTTTCGATTTATGACGTTAGGATTTTCACGCCATGGTTGGTAGGCAAGATGTTTAGAAGTAACAGTTTCGTTGCATTTTCGGTCAAACCAAGGTTTGCCGTTGGAAGGGCATTTCTTCAAAAAAGAGAGTTAAGCTTCCATACCAGCTAACCTGACATCGGAAACCTCCTTGGAGCAATCAGATATATTGTCGAATCTAAAACAACCGTCTAACCAACGGAAGTTCGAAAATAGTCCATGAGTTTTTCCAATTTAGCAGATTTGCAGTGCCAAATCTTGTGCGGTTTAGGCGCCTCTCTTTGCCGGTAGGATATTTGATGCCGAAAGTAGTTTATGGTCGGAAAAAGCTAACGGCAGATTTACAGTGACAGTGTAAATCTCTGGATTGGTGCTTAAAAACAGAACAAGAAGACTGACAAACTCTCCGTCTCAATCAGGGACCCGTGTTGGTTCATTGATAAACTGAGTAAAGCCAGAACTGATTGAGAATGATCCAGCTTCACGACATTGTTAGCCTGTTGTATTTGAATACTTAAGCCAGTTGATATTATGAACATTAAAGTCGCCTAGGATGGCAATTTCGGCATTTGGATATTTAATCTGTAAATGATCGATGGTGTCTGCAAAAGAAGCGAAAACTGTTCTAAAGTTAGTGTCACTTGGTGGTTGATAAAGGCAGTGAATAAAACTTGCAATTCGTTGAGTCATTATTTTTAACCACATAATATCAAAGTTTCAGGGCTCCTCTAATTGGCAAGAGAGATCGTTGCTGATCAAAAGACATATTCCAAAGTTATGCCTAAAGCGGGAATAGAAGTCGTACTCAGAATAGAGAAAGTCAACTATGCAGGTCGATGAACTGACCTTGGTTACTTATATGCAGTTACGCAACCTAAGCTGATGCGATGGTATCACACCGGGCGATGCCTGACGTGATTTGGACATCTACCATCTAAGTTGTTCTTTTAGTCGCCTATACCGCTACCGACGATAATTGACCATAAACTATTCTCCTAAATTCGTAAACGACATTGGGTATAAAATTTGAAACATTCGATAATAAACCCAGTTAACGCGGACTCAGCTCGCTTGTAACTATAAATTAAACATTTTTAAATCTAAATTATCAACATAATAAAAACATCATTAAAATCAGTCCATTAATCTAGTAAATAGGTTTGTTATTGCATCATAAATATTTTATTACACCCTAAACAATCCTGCCCTATAAAAATTAGGACATGGCGCTGTTGCGATGATTCAAAGGAAAAGATACAAGATTAGCAGTAATGAAAAGAAAATAAGTAAAACGTAAAGAACTGCTTTCAAGAAGGGTTAAAAATTGGATTTATTTGAAGAGCGTCTTATTTTCTGAGATGATTATTTGATATTTTAAATTAATCCGTTCGGTACTGGAGAATATACATAATATTGCTTTATGTTCTCCCTCCAATACAGTTGCAACAAATAAAAAGAAAAATTAAGTAAAAGTGTATGATTCATATGAAATGTCTCTACAAACTAAATAAAGAAAATATATTCATTGATGACAAGATTTTCTCTTTTTTTCTTCGAAATTCTTTGGATAGTATCCTGGGAGATGGGTGCGTATATTCTACCGTTTTGATGATTGCCGTTATTTTTTTAGCTGCTGACAGAGAAAACTTCTGCGAATTATTTTTATGTACATTTTGATGACCGCTTTGCTTCTTGTCTCCGTGTAATCAGCAAAAGATATCTCGTATCCTGTGACGGTTTGATAAATATTTTATATATTGATATATATATATATATATATATATATATATATATATATATATATATATATATATATATATTGATATATTTGCATCTGTTTTATTAAGTCGAAAACCCTCGATGCTGGTCTCTGTGATAGTCTCCTATATATCCATATTTACTGTATGATGTATCGAACCAAAATAGTTCATTTAATTAAGTAATGTGTTGGTATACCTTCCCCTCCACAAACAAAGTAACTCTTCCTCCCAAGAATAATATTAAGTGATTTTAAATATTGCTCCTCTTAAAAATTAATTAGTGTATATATGTGCTGAAGAGAAGAAAGAAAAAAGAAAAATTAACGAAAAAAAAAAAATGAAAAAAACCCGAACGAAACCGAAACACTATTTTTATCATTTTTGAGTTCAGTATCAAACATGGATTTGATTGAATTAGTCGTGTTGATTGACGTTCAGGGATATAATTGCTGTTTGGGTTATGTCTCCAAGCAATTTATGTTGGTATTCGTTGTACAAATTAACTATTTACCCAAACATTTACAAAAAACATGATATCTGATGAAAATTAAAAATTGGTTAATTGGTCAGAACTATAGCATAGTTTTGACTGGGAGACTGGAGTTAATGAAATAGATAACGTTTTAAAAGAAAAAAGAAAAAAAAGGCAAATTGTTTAAAGAAATTCTTGTATGAAGAGTACATAAACAATATTTCAAATAAACTAGAACCTAAATTAAGTAGATTTAAGAAGCTTCCAAAATGTTATTCTCGTAAGGACGTTCATCCATGGCATTGTGCATTAGCTAATGTAAAATTATTGTAACATATAATTATAAAAATTGTTGAAAATAAAAATATAAATCAGTAGATATTTAACTATTCCTCCCTATAAGATGAAAACTTTAAAATTTTTTATTTTTCTCTATTAATCACAAAATTTGACTCTTTTTCTTAGAGGAGCATCTTCATTCTCTGATTCCATCATAGTTGGGTGATAGGCGACTGGATCATCGATGGTTCCAAGTTAAAAACTCCATGGGGCCAAGTCAGAAAAATCTATAGACAATGGAAGAAGTTCTTGTTCATCCCAGTTTAGCCATGAGTCATCGATTGGCGGATAAGGAGGTGCCTATCCGGAGATTAGAAGTGGCAACGATAGCTCCCGTGTAATATCATCAATCTTCTGAAAAATTATCTGCTTCTTCCGATGACAAAGATTCATCATCGACGAAAAAGTTATCGTTTTCCCCATAATCAATTTGTAAAACGTCATCGTCAATGGCAATATCATGATTCATATTATTAATTAAAGTATAATAGTAATGTAAGTAGAGGATGCTCTTAGAATAGAACTTCAGCTTGAATATAACCAACCAAGCGGAAACCTTTTCTTTTATAATTCATCATCACCAACGAGACTGAAAGGTCGGAAATGGAGGGAAGAATTTTATGTTCAAGAAATTTTTTAATTTAAGGCATAATTAACATCATTATGAATAAGATGCAAGTTATGGATATACAAGGATTTATGGATGGGAAAAAAAAATTATTTCTAAAGAATTAGCTACTCAGTATTAGCTGCTTACGATGGAGAAAAAATAAGTCATTATGTATTTAAGCAACCTTTCGTATTAAATTTACTTTGTAAAAAATTACAATTAGGCTAATGAAATATCCTCAATGCATTAGCTGGAATTTAGGATACACACCTCCAATAACACACTATTTTTCTTTGTTAAAAGAAATGAAAAAGTAAAGTATTTTAAAAAATATGCATCTAAATCTG
The DNA here is from genome assembly GCA_019049505.1 of Pachyrhynchus sulphureomaculatus. NCBI lineage: Eukaryota > Metazoa > Arthropoda > Insecta > Coleoptera > Curculionidae > Pachyrhynchus > Pachyrhynchus sulphureomaculatus. The sequence goes on along the minus strand of CM032454.1, from coordinate 50,004,393 downwards.
TAACTCAACTAGAAGATCAATCGCCTTTTAAAGATTTAATACAAAATGTATTTATCAACCAAAGTCGCCATCTATCTGTGATTCATCAAACGTATTTTTTATATAGGATATCTTTCATCTAATCCTTATAATTTAAACTCTACCAATAATTTTGATAAGTTATTTTTTAAATAGTTTTTACATGCTTGTGCTGCTTTTTGACATAGTGAAATATGATCTATTAACTCAAAATATAACGACCAATCTTAAGTTTTAGTTTCTTCACCAGCTAATGAGTCGTATCGAGAACATGTCTCTGACATAATGAACTCCTTAAACATTTCCTTCACAAATTTTTGCACACAACGCTCTAAAAGTTTTTCCACATTGTTTTGACATGCTGAAAGTTTTAAACATTCTAGCTTCACTGATACGTTCACACAATATCATCTTAAATATAATTTTTCAAACTGATAACTTCTGCAAAAAATACATTTTTAGTATTTCGAAATAACCGTCAGAAGGTTCTACACCATCCAGATATAAATTTGCAAAATTATTGTAATAATTGACCCAATTTGGTGTACTATAAACAGAATAATAAAACTCTTCATTAGCTAATTCACCAAAAGTTTAATGCAATTTATTAATAGATGTTGACAATTATTATGTTATTGAATGCACATAATAGTTTGGCGAGATTCTATATAAATCCTTAATTCCCCGCCCCTACTTTTCACATGGATGAATTTGACATTTATATTTAAAAAATTATTAATATTATTTTTGGGGAAGAGTTTACTCTGTTTGTTTTGAGGAGTGACTCTGTTTCTGGAAGGAGAGGGAGGAGGTATTCCCACAAACTCGGAACTTGAAAAAAGAATAGGGTGTAAATTTTTCCCTACGTCTCAAAAAATTGACAAAACGGTATAAAAAATTTTGTCAGTCGAAGAAGGGTAATTTTTCTCGGCTTGAGTGTTCGAAGGATGTAGCCTGCTTAATTTCTCCCAGAGCGGTGCATGTTAGAAATACACGTCGCGCTAATACTTCACTTCCGTATGAGATTCAGCTTGTTACTCCTCGTACAACGCTTTTCAAGCAGTCGTTTATATGGAGAATATCATTCCTTTGGAATAATTTGCCCAGGGCTGTGTTTCCCACCGAGAACAATTTACAGCGATTCAAGAACAACGTGAATCGCTTTTTCCGCACACATACAGCTCCTGGAGCGCTTTAGGGACTTCCCTGCAGCACATCTGCTAGACCCATAAAAAAAAAATAAGATTCTTGGGAGTTGGGAATCAGAAAAGTTATTATTATTATTTTAAGTATTTTTTCTAAAAGAGTTAATATTGCTGAACTCGACATAGTTATGGCGGGGCACTCCATTCCTCTAACATCGTCACTCAGTTTGTTGGGCGTTAGTTTCGGAGCAAATATGTCCTGGCATGAACATGATGCAGGCATAGCAAGGAGAGCTTCTCAAAAGTTGGGAATATTATTTTGAACCAGAAAGCTTTACACTCCACAACCACTGTTAATCCTTTACAAAACCCAAATTCGACCAACTATGGAATACTGCTCCCATGTTTGGGGCTCCGCTCCCAAACATATACTGCATTTGTGAGATTCTATTCAGAGAAAAACTGTTCGTCTGATTGGAGACCCGGAACTGACCGGCAGCCTTGATTCGCTAGAAGATCGAAGAACGGTTGGCGACTTGAGCCTACCTACAAGTATTTTCATGGAAAGTGTTGACAGGATGTGGCCCGTTTAATTCCTCCCAGAGCGGTGCATGTTAGAAATACACGTCGCGCTGATACTTCACATCCGTATGAGGTTTAGCTTGTTACTTCTCGTACAGCGCTTTTCAAGCAGTCTTTTATATGGAGAACATCATCTCTTTGGAATAATTTGCCCAGAACTGTGTTTCCCACCGAGTACAATTTACAGCGATTCAAAAATAACGTGAATCGCTTTTTCCGCACACGTGTCGCTCTTATAGCGCTTTAGGGACCTCCCTGCAAACACGTGTGCTAGACCCATAAAAAAAAAATGTTTCATTATTTTAGATTTTAAAAAAAGTCTTTTATCTGCTTGCTTTTCTTTATTAATATCTCACTACAAAGTGCCTGTCATTTAAGATATCGAGTTGTAAGACAAACTAGATGTCCACTGTAGAAATGGGTGTTTGTGCTTTGCAAGTTTTTCTTACTTTAGGTTTTCTTACTTTTCTTACTTACTTCCTTTAATATGTTAAACGCAAATAAATATTTAATATATTAAATTACCCCTGTAAGAATATCCTTGTTGTAATGGCATAAATTTGTATTACAGCAGCTGTCTGGCATTACTAAAATATAGCATTTACCTAAATAAATTACAGTGCCTCTGCTGAACGTTAAATCCAAAACATTTGCTGTGTAAGCAATGGCGTGTTCTCTGCTGAATTCCTGACGAACAGGATACGCTGCAGGTAGACCAGTCGCTCCATTTACTCCATCCTGTAAATAAAACATGCTATTACGAATTAAATTACGGTTTAATTAGTATTTTAATATATAGTAATTTCAAAATGACAATAAATCTAATAATTAGTTAACTAACATGAACTAGCTGAAAAAATTGATAAAAGTTCATAATTCGGCAGTTAATTATAGCATTTTCATCTGTCGAACCATATCGGGACGTTTGTTTCATCCTATTCGACTCCTCACTCGAACTAGGTGCAACATAGAAGAGAACAGAGGTAAGTACTTTTGCGAAGCACGATGGTAGGATACAACGAATTGTATAAGGTACGCATACCTATTACTCCATCGAAAGCTGACACAGCAGCTTTCGAACCGACAGAGTGGTTGACACAGTCAACGCTTTAAAGCAGGTAGCGCTTTTTCGAGGAATCCTTCCTCAAGTATATATATAATTATTGTAAAGCAACTGAAAATAGACAGAATTCCATATTCCAGCAGCTTACTAGTTGTTCTCTTGTCTGTCAAATCCATCCTGAGACGCGTTTCGCCGTATCACGGCTCGTCAGTCAGGCTAGGATTGACAAACAAGAGAACGGTATCAAGTGGTACTTATCCCAGAAGTTGCGAAGCACGATGGTAGGATACAACGAATTGTATAAGGTACGCATACCTCGAAAAAGCGCTACCTGCTTTAAAGCGTTGACTGTGTCAACCACTCTGTCGGTTCGAAAGCTGCTGTGTCAGCTTTCGATGGAGTAATAGGTATGCGTACCTTATACAATTCGTTGTATCCTACCATCGTGCTTCGCAACTTCTGGGATAAGTACCACTTGATACCGTTCTCTTGTTTGTCAATCCTAGCCTGACTGACGAGCCGTGATACGGCGAAACGCGTCTCAGGATGGATTTGACAGACAAGAGAACAACTAGTAAGCTGCTGGAATATGGAATTCTGTCTATTTTCAGTTGCTTTACAATAATTATATGTAAGTACTTTTGCCCCATACACTCGAAATACTCTAACATTTTAACGTTACACTAAGGGTTTTCCCGCCCTCTGTCAAAGGCCGTGGGAGTACAAGCTAAAAATGAATAGAAAAAACTTTTAATAAACACTGTCATAATTTTTACTAGAACCGCTAAGTCACGCCACATACATGAGTTAAACATCCTTGAACGGAAATTAAAATACTTATAAACTACCAAAATTAAACAGTGACCATATTTCGGCAAATAATTTCCTGCCTGTCGATCCTAGCTCCGCCGAAAGAAGCGATACGGTGAAACACACTTTTTAAAATGATTCGACAGATGAGAGAGCCAACAAAAAAATGAAATGTGTTTTAAAAGGAATAACTTATATAATCTGTTATATTAGAAGATCAATACTTGACAGAACAAATCAGAAGCAAAGCTCTTGATTCGGCATCAGTTTTTATGAAAGAAAAACTACACTATTTCCTTTAATAAATGGTAATTTACATTATTACTCTTCTTTAATAACTATCTTGCAACAATTGCTCTCTTAATATGAGAAGTACTTTCTTCTCATTACAAAAAGATAAACTGAGCAGTACTCCAAAAATATAATACGTGTTACCCTAACGATATTCAACCTCTTTAAATTCCCAACTTCCAGACAAGAGTTTAATAAGAATCTACCATTAGAGGGTTTGGTTAAACTCTACATACAGGCCGTGAAAATATTGAAAATATTGAATATACAAAATTGAACTATACTGTGATAACAAAAACTTATGATTTCACAATCTAAAAGAGGTTGTAGAATATTGTGTTCCTATAGTATAAAGTATGTAGATGAAAAAATAATTTTTACAATGCTCTGTATGTCAATATGAACATGCAACCGTATCACGATCTCAAATTTCTCTAAACGATGATCGAAATTTACACCCTAATCGAGAAAGAAGACCAGTCAATCGGTTCATCCTATTCGACTCGTCACTCGAACTAGGTTCGACATAGAAGAGAGGCAAAGGTCTGTACTTTAGCCCCATAAACTTCAAATACTCTAACATGATATGATACGGTGTGTCCCTGACATTAAGTGTTTTCCCGCTCTCTGTCAAAGGCCGTGAGAGTACAAGCTGAAAATGAATAGAAAAAACTTTTAGTAAAGACGCAGTCATAATTTTTAAAAGAACCGCTAAGTCATGACTTAATAATCCTTGAACAGAAATTAAAATACTTATAAACTACCAAAATTGAAAAGTGACCATATTTCGTCATATAATTTTTGGTTTCCTACCTATCGATCCTAGCTCCGCCGAAGAGAAGCGATACGACGAAACGCACTTCTCAAAATAATTCGACAGATATAATATATTATATTAGAACACAAATACAGAACACACCAGAAGCCAAAGCTTTTGATTCGGCCTCAGTTTTTATGAAAGAAAAATTATACTAATTCCATTAATAAATGGTAATTTACATGATTACTCTTGTTTAATAACTATCTTCCAATAACTGCTTTTGTAATATGAGAAGAACTTTCTTCTCATTACAAAAAGATAAACTGAGCAGTACTCCAATGAAGACGTTATCTCCGAACCTGAGGCCTGATTTCAAGGCAAAGACAAATCATTCTACAAAAAAGGTATAGAAATGTTAAAGAAACGTTGGACTGTTTGTATCGATGCATATATATATATATATATATATATATATATATATATATATATATATATATATATATGCACTCATTTATAAAGTTTGCATCACATGGGAAAAATTTTTATTATAAGAGTTTTTGAAAATTTAACTTCGAAATGTTAGTGCATGTTTTATGTTTAGGATTACACCCAAATAAGGTCATGATGTTACAAGCCTTGCCTGTCAAATTTGACATTTAAAGTTTAAAACTGGGAAAAACAGATTTTTCAAAAAAATACCTAAAAAAGTTATAAAGAAAAAAAGATTGTATTTTAGTTTTAAGTCTACATGCCAATTTTCAAAAAAATTTGACAAAATTCTTTTTTTTCAATTATGTCCCCCGCAAATGATGATCGAAAATTTTTTCTTATAAATTATATTATATACTTTTTTAGTGGTTAATGTTTTACTAAATGTTATGAAAAAAAATTAATTAGGCCGTAAAATTAGGCTGAAAATTTATTTTTTTCAAAAAGTTGTAATTTAACAACGCAATATTAATGCAAAGCTATTTAATATTTATAACACTTATGACACGTGAATTTTTAAGGATTACTATTATAAAAAATTAATGTTATTTACTAAATAAAAAACGTTCTTAAGTTTCTATGCTTCTTCCTTCCTTTTCAATGCACATAATAGTTCTGTTATAAATTTCATGTCGAACATTCGCATAGAACTCCGGCTTGCTTTCATTTACAGACTGGCGGATAGTTTCTTCTAAGTGTGCGATATTTTCAAAATTTTTAAATATTCCCACAAAAAAAAAGCGCGGCCAAGGTACTTCATAGGAAAACTTATCAATCCACGTCCCAGGAAAGTTTTCGTCCAGCCAATTTCTAATTTCCAAGCTGCTGTGACTAGGTGCTCCATCTTGTTGGAAGTACATTTTCATTTTTTCCTCTAAACTAAAATCTTCCAGTTCATTGGAAGAAAGTTCGTTGTTTAGAAACTGTAAGTACCTCGCGGCTCTAAGATTTTCTCTAAAAAAAGACAGGCCAATAATTTCGTTATTTAAAAATACCACCAAACGTTAGTTTTAAAGGAATATTGATCTCTTGTATCTATTGTAAAATTTGGATTGCTATCCGCCCACCATCTACAATTTTGCGACGAGACAACACCATTAGAATTAAACGTACATTCATCACTGAACAAAATGTACTTTGTAAATGACGGTTCTTCTTCAGTTTTACTTTGCAGCCAGAAAGAAAAATACAAGCGCCTATCATAATCTTATTCTTTGAGAGTATGGACAAACTTTGATTTATAAGTTTAAACCTATTTTTCTTAAGCACTTTATGAACTGAATTATAAGATAAACCTACATAGTGCGATATTTGACAGTTGAAGTTCTAGGAGTTTCAATCACACTCTGCATAACTGCAAACTCGGCATCCTCATTAGTAACCCAATGTTCTTGTTGACGTTTAAAATTATTGTCCACACATCCAGTATTTTTAAAGTTGGTAAGAATTCTTCCTACTGTTGTATGCGTTATAAGTTTTTTCCGAATGTCGTTGGTTAAAAATGACGGCAGCTTCTCTTTGAGTTTTGTAGTTATCACTCACGATCAAAACTATTTCTAATTTATCTTGCTCACCCAATTTAATTGGTATTTTTATTAAAGGAGAAAATTTAGAAAACTGTTATTACTGCATTAATAATAGTGAACAAACTAATGTGAGTTTGACCTTCTATGTGACAAAGGAACAAAACATGAAATCCATGGCAACTGCGACAAAGATACGTGAAAGCCTATCATATCATAATCTTGTTTGACTTAATAACAAAACATGAATGTATATCCTTTCCACCAATATTGCGTTGCAAAACGTTGTAACAATTTTTAGAAATCTTGTTTTTTGACATTTTGAAAATATTTTAAAAAACATTTAGAATAAACTATCCCCAAAACCTGTATATGAAATTAAGATTGAGCTTCTCGCGAATGTTCGCCATATAATTTATAAAAGAACTATTTTGTGCATTGAAGAAGGAATTGAGAAACTTAAAAAACTACAAATTTGCTCAAGTTTATTACATAACATTAATATTTATTATAGTAGCCCTTAGAAGTTGTGCTGTCATAAAAATTATGCAGCTTTTCACCAAGATTACGTTGTTAAACTACGACTTTTTGACAGAACTCGTTTTTCAGCTTAATTTTAAGGCCTAATTATTTTTTTTTCTTAACGTTTAGCGAAACATCAACAAATAAATAAGTATAGAAGATAATTTATGTGAAAAAACAGTTGATTGTCATTTTAGGAGAAAATAATTGAAAAAAGTCAATTTTATCAAATCTTTTAGAACATTGGTATATAAATGTAAAACCGCAATGCAATTATTTTTTCTTTATAACTTTTTTCGATATTTTTAATAAAAATACGATTTTTTCACATTTTAAAATTTAAATGTTAAATTTGACAGGCTAAGCATGTGACGTCATGACCTAATTTGGCTGTAATCCTACGCATAAAACATGCACTAACACATTTCAAAGTTAAATTTTCAAAAACTCTTATAATAAAAATTTTTCAAGATGGTTCAAACTTTATGAATAGCACTGTATATATAATATATATATATATATATATATATATATATATATATATATATATATATATATATATATATATATATATATATATATGTTACAATCATTTCGTGATTAAATGGTGATGTTATGCTCAGCGAGAGTAATGCGAGTATTTAAGATCTCAAAAATCTCTTGTAATCACTAATTTTTCTCCCTACTGTATTCCCAATATCAGCAGAAAATGAACTAATATATTATTGTTTGGTAACAATATAAAAGTCAATTTTTGAAAATAAAAAGACGTGAATATTTTTTTCTTTATTCTTTTTTTCGTTTGGTTAGTTTAATTTCTTTATATTTCCTGGATTTGGATTATTCGTTGTTGCAAATCGGTTTAGATTCAGCAAAAAATGATGTTTGCTTTTTTACGGAACTTTTTTTTGTATATAAAACGGACATATTGATCTTTTCTTTGAAAATATGATTACTTGGTAACAAAAGCTTCCTCTAATTCGTCTTTTTTTTTTCACCGACATGTAAGAACTGATGAAAAAAATAATCCACAACAGGCCACCGTTGTTATCGCCTCCGCTGATTACTCCCTACATGGTAGAGTTGTGACCTTTATCGGATACAATAATATTTTTAGGATCAGTCGTACAAAAAAGTCCATGTTTGCTCTTTTCAAAATACATATTTAAATGGATATAACGTAATATAACGTATATAATACTATGTAATAATATAATATAATATAACGTATATAATAATATATAATATAACGTATATAATAATAATATAAAATATCTGCAACCACTATAACCAGTATCTACTTAAAAAAAAGAGTAAAGAAAAAAGGGATACATAAAACACATAAAAGTATAATATTCACAACAAAAATTGTTGGGTTTATTAAAAACTCACAAAACTTCAATGAGAAGTTGAAAACTGCTTCCACAGGTGGCAGTATAGAAATTATACGGAATTTATACCAACCTGAAAGCACTTTATTTGAAGAAGTTAGTAGAATGCGTACATAAATATTAATAAAATCATTTGTAAAATATCTTTGCCAAACTTTTAAGTTGCCTAATATTTAATAAAAAAAAATATATCCATATCTTCAGTACTGTTATAACACGGAGGCTGAAAAGTTTTTGGTCTGACACATAGATGTCGCCCTTTTTAAAAAAATCCATATAATTTTTAGAAAGTACCAACCTTCAGACGATACGTGTAAAAATTTCATCATTTCGACAATTAATTTACAAGTTACAGTGGTTTTAGTGACGCTAATTTTGATATTTTCAAAACAATAGAAAATATCGAATTTCCAGTGTTGATTAAACACTGTTTTTTGATGGGAAAAATACCGTCCAAGCAAAGCAATGACTTGATAAGTGATACGGGGACTCAGCCCCTGAAAACTCACTCATCATTTAGTGGTATGCAGAATTTAAAAGCGGTGGTACAGACACAAATGATGCTGAACGCTCTGGATGCCCAAATAAGGTGGTTACACCGGAAAACATAAAAAAAATCGACAAAAGTGTTTTGGATGACCGTAAAGTGAAATTGCGTAAGATAGCTGACACCGTAATGCATGAACATTTGGGCATGAAAAAGCTCTGTTCGTAATGGGTACCGCGTTTGCTTACAGTGGACCGAAAAACAACGTGTTGATGATTTGGAGTGCGGTTTGAACTTATTTAAGCGCAATAAAAAAGATTTTTTCATGCGGTATGTGAAAACGGATGAAACATGGATATACCACTACACATCGGAATCAAATCGGCAGTCAGCTGAGTGGACAGCACCCGGTGAAAGCCGACCAAAGACACAACAGTTGGCTGGAAAGGTTGGGCATCTGTATTTTGGGATGCGCATGACATAATTTTCGTCAACTATGCTGATAAAGGAAAAACCATCAATAGCGAATATTATATAAAGTTATTGGTGCGTTTCAAGGCAGAAATCATAAAGAAACCGCCCCAAATGAACAACAAAAAAGTGCTCTTTCATCAAGACAATGCACAGTGTCACAAGTCAATGGTAACGATGACAAAATTGCATGAATTGAAGTTCGAATTGCTTCCTCATATACAGTATTCTCCAGATTTGACCCCAAGCGACTATTATCTATTCGCAGACCTCAAAAAAATGCTCGCGAGAAAGAGATTTGGCTCCAGTGAAGAAGTTACCGCCGAAACTGAGGCCTATTTTGAAGGCATTTACAAGAATGGTATAGAAATGTTAGAAAAGCGTTGGACTGATTGTATCGCTTTTGAGGGAGATTATATTGATGAATAAAGGCCAATTTTGCAAAAAAATGTATTTTATGTAGCTAGACCGCGCTGAAATATTGGTGGAGTGGGGAATAATAAATTAGTGCGGTGTTGATATGGCAAATAATATTCACAACATTAAATTCCTTATAAGAACATTGCAATTTATTTCATACACTTTAGGTGTATCCAATAAAGTATTTACCAATTCAAATAGATCGAGTCATCAGAGACAGGTTAATGAAAGTCCATGATATTTTTTCTTTGCTTCGTCAAATCTCATGCTGAAAATTACAGACACAATGATAATTTACTGAAAACAAGTTTTTTTATGGACATGCTGTAAGGAAATCCCTAAAGAGCTACAGTAGCGATGCTTGTGCGAAAAAAGTGATTCCCCTTGGTTTTGAAATGCTGTAAATTTTAGTTACAAAGGCCTGGGCAAACAATTCCGAAGGGACAAGGTTCTCCATATAAAATACTGCTTGAAAAGTGTTGTATGAGGAGTAATAAGCTGAACTTTAAACAGATGAGAAGTACTAACGCGACATGTATTTCTAGCATGCACCGCTCTGAGAGGTATTAACTTGGTTACGTTCATATAACACTTCCTATGAAAATACTTGTAGAATAGACTCAAGTTGCCAAGCGTTCATCGATGTTCCACAAAATTAAGGTTGCTGGTGAGTTCTGGGTCTCCCATCAAGCGAATAGCTCCCTACTGAATAGAATTCATTAGGCACAGTGTACGATTGGGAGCACAGCCCCAAACATAGGAGCAGTTTTCCATCGTTGGTCGAATTTGCGTCTTGTACAGAATTTACACCTCTCTTTGCTATGCTTGCACCATGTTTATGCCAAGACATATTTGCTCCCGAATTACAGGCTAGCAGATTCAGTGACGGTCTTAGAGGAACCGAGTGTCCCAACATAACTCTGTCGTGTTCAGCAACATCAACAACCTAGGGTTTTGTAGCATTAAATTCTACTTGACAGAATTTCTTCCCAGTCTTTGTTAAGTTGAACGACTTCCTGCTCTCTGCGAATATTTGCATGTGTACTCGATGTTCGAGAGTTTAAAGTGAATGAAGAAATAAGCGTACTGTCATCTGCAAAGCTGTAGACTGTATTCTTGGTCCTTTACAGCAGATCGCTAATGTAAATAAGAAAGAGGGTAGGAGACATTCTGGAGCCTTGGGGCACACCGGCGTTGATAGTGAATGTATTGGAAAAAATCCGTCGACTACCACTAGTTAAGAACACTTTTTGAGGATACACGAAAACCATAAATAAATTTTTTCAGACATACCAGAAGAGCGTAGGTTAACCAATAATCCCTCATGCCAAACACGGTCAAATGCCTTGGATATATTAAGTGCACTCGGGATTCTCCAAAATATTAAATTTTGTTGTTCCAGACATGTGTTTCATGAGTTAAAAGATCTCCTAGTAACTTTTTACTTATGAAAGTACGGAAGAGTGTTTGATTTCTAAATGATTTACAAGCCCTTATAATAAATCCGATTATTCTATTAGATTTATTATATATTCTATCAAAATGTTAGTAAAAGGACAAGTAGGATTCCAGTAGCTTCCAACTTATATTCTTATTATATATCATAAAAAAAGGTTTCAAGTGACTGCCTTGAGGGACTCCTGAAAAAGAGGTCGAGTAGTACCCACTGACAGAAACAATCTGCACTTTGTCACAAATGTAGATTCGCACTAATTTTGCATTACACCGTAATGTGCAATCTGGGCTGGAACTTTTTGACATTATAAATAAAAAACTTTTATTTTCAAGACACAGGTAATAACTAGAATAAAGAGTAATCACTTAAATTATCACTAAAAGAAACTTCTTTTTCTTATTTGTAATGACAAAATTGTAAGAAATTTGAAGTGAAGTTAAAATCCTATAAGTGCTGCAGCAAACGCTTTAGTTTTCAGGAAATTAAAGTTGAATCATTACTTGTTCTTGGAAGGTCTTCTCTAATTAGGTTAAATGTTAAAATTAAATTCTTATTCAAAAAACAAATTTTTCATATTTGGTTTCTGTTTGGAAGATTATAAAACTGTTGTTTCTTACGGCTTCTCGCCCATTATTATTTATTTCTACACAGTAGTATTTAAAATTATAACTGATGAGGAAATACAAATAAAAAGCAATTACAAAAATTTACAAGGTGATTTTTTATCACTACTGATTCACTATAAATTATGTTTCATCAAAGGTCATAAAGTGCTATGGTAGCAAGCCAGCATGTATTTTGCATCATCGCATTAAAAAACATAGCCGGTGTACATTTCATTTTAGTGTTCCTTACGGAACACTTAAAATTCACTTCGGTGTTCGTCCGCCCGTCGATCACACCCGATTTTCTCCGAAACTATTTGACATAGAAAGTTGAAATTTGATACTAATATAGGAATTGATAGCCTCGTCAGAGCCGTGTAGTTTTGAAAGTTAAATTTTGACGTAAGGGGTTTATTTTTTGGGGGGTGAAATCGGAAGTGAAACAAAAGTCATCGAGTGGGGTGTCAATTGAAAGCTTGTAAAAACACTAGTTAAAAAAATAAATATGAAGTAATACTTGCGCACACTTTTCTTTGTATTATTTTTAGAAAATTGTAAAAAATCGCTGCTCCCCCCTTATCTCGAAAAGTACTGATCAAAAAATTTTGAAAAAATTCTTGAATATTCTCCACAGGGTGTAGATTCAACGAAAATTATAACACGTGCATTACTTTTAATAACTTATCTGTTATATTAAAAAAACAAAAAAAAGTTTCAAGGTCATCAGTTTTCAATAAAGATCGGGAAAAAAAACTTTGTTAAAAATTCATTTGGGGTGCATTTTGTGAAGTCACTGATCATTTTATACCTCGGTAACTCAGCATCTGCAAGGCTTTTTGTGTCTATAAACACTGTTAACCTCCATACAGCCCTAAAACAGTACAAATCTAAAATATTGGGGAATAACATACAATCATTGATCATTAAAAATTGAATCTTACTTTCCTATGTAATCAGCCACAATAGATTAGAGAGTCGCATTGGGAGGCTATAGAACTCACTCAATTGTGTATTCATGAATACTATAATACACTTTCAGAACGAGAAAATTTCGGACTTGTTTGTTTAAAGTTTGATTTACCTACATAACGTAGGGTTAAAAATTTTAATTGCATAAAATTATCCTTAACATGGCATCTGTACCTTAATGTTGTCATAATACAAAGTACTTTACGCTGTAAACCAAAGGTACGAGATAGATCACTGGTATGACCCCAAATTATCAGACCATAGAAAATATGCGTTTCAACAGAAGGAAATAGCTAGTAAGTAATATGTTACATTAATATAAATTAATTTATAACATTCACATTAAAGCCAAGTTTTAGGTCAGTCTGCCTTTGTTGTCGTCTTAAAAAAAGAAGTTTCTTCTGACTCATTTTATTTACTTTTAAAGAAAGTCTATATTATTAAAGTCTGGACTTAACCTTCCAGCTTGTTTTTTACAGTTTGTTTATTTCGCATTATTTTACAACATTTTTGCCACGATAGTATAGAATTTTTGTAATAATATGGCTACTTTTTATTTGATTAGATCTCTATGTGTTCCTGCACAACAAGTATTTATTTTTCTATTTCGAGTATTTGTTTCTTTAAAGGTTCTTTGTATTTACAATATTTCGCAATAGTGTGTAATATTCCCACTTTGCTGTCCACTACAAGATCAGTAGATTGGCTTAGATATCAATATTTCGGCTTGTCTAATTTTCTAATTCTGCTTGACTTTCAGTGGTACTAAAGTGCACGACTAGCTTGGCTATTTCGAACTCTCTAGAGTTAGTTTTCATGGCAATTGAGAGTTTGGTGATAGATGTTTTATTTCTACTATGTCCACCTGTTTTTTTTGTTTTTTTTTTGACGTCGCACTACTAAAAAATGTTTTATAGTTTTGAGTAGAAAAGTCACCATTGGGTAAGTTCCAATTTTCTTTTTTGACCCTTTCATTTTCTTTTCGGCTCGCTCTGGAGTTTTCAGTGCAAGAGACCGTTACTTTTTTACAGAAAGATGGACGACCACATTTGTAATACTGCATTCCTTTCCAGTTTAACGATATGTTGTAAAGTTGATAATGCAAAATTACTTGAAAAGTCTCATATTTTTATAGGTGGTACAACGTTGTTCTTTTCTTTTCAGGATTTTTCAGCTATATCTTTATTATTTTACATTTCCTCCATTTCTTTGATTGTGTTAGCCGATACTTGTTGGAAATTCATGATAAAATTATATAAAAACAAAACTATGTTTTAATTTCCAATATATTTTTTGACAATTGTTTCACCATACAATATACAATGGCTTCTTCAGAAGTAAATAAGAAAGAAAAATATTTGGTGGTTAAATAAACTATCCTTAATTGCCTAAGATTATGCTAATCATTTTATTATATTATTTACAGACAGAATTATTTTACCAATGCAAATCTATGGTACTATTTCCGAGAACTAATAAAGATTAAGTAAGGGTGAATGGTTTAAGTCTACCTGTTCGTTTAATAATTGATTGGAGTTTTTCCGTTTGTTAATTTCAAGACATTCAAGCAAATTTAATTTTTTAGATTTATTTTCTACATGTAGGATTTTTAAAGTATCATCAAAATTATGAGACTCGTTTATTATATGAGTTGCGTAATGTGAATTGTTCTTATTTTTTAAATAACTATGTTTATGTTCTTTAATGCGAGTTTCAAAAGATTTACCAGTTTGTCCTACGTAGGTTTTAGTACAAGATCCACAATTTAATAAGTAAACTCCTGATTTTAAGGAATTCTTAGATTTGGTTTTGTTATTCAAAATTATACTCCCTAAGGAATTACTGGTTTTGAATGCTATTTTATTGTTCTTTTTTATTAAATGTTTGGAAATTGTTCTAGTTATTTTCCCTGTGTATGTGAGTGTACTAAATTTTCCTTTTTTGTCATTCATTGTGGGATAAATTAGAGAGATTGCTTGTTTAAAGGATTTTTTATTCAAGATATTATCTATAATGTTGGGGTTATATCCATTATTAATTGCTATTTGTTTGATTATGTTGAATTCTTTGTTAAAATTAGTTTTAGTCATAGGAATATGTAACAATCTATGTATGAAAGAGTTAAAAGATGCCATTTTGTGAGGATACGGGTGGGATGAGCTATTGTGTATGACTGTATCAGTATGTGACGGTTTGTGAAAAATCAAGAAATCGTGTTTATTGTTCACTTTTGATATAGATAAGTCTAAGAAATTTATAGAGTTATTGGTTTCTAATTCTATGGTAAATTTAATATTAGGATGCAAATTATTTAGGAAGTTAAGGAAGATTGTTAGTTGTCTATCTGTTCCCGTGAAACAGGAAATGATATCGTCAACATATCTATACCAGTAAACCATGTTTTTGCTTATCGCGTTTTGATGAATTTTTAGTTCTAAGTTATCCATAAAAATTTCCGCTAGTAACGGACTTAAAGGATTACCCATTACTACGACAACATTGCAAATTTAAACCGAAATATAGTATAGCCAATACCTATGAACTAATCGACAAAATTAAAAATATTAACTTACCGGAAAATTCTAGAATTATCTCATTTGACGTACAAAACTTATTTCCTAGTATCCCACCATATGAAGTCATAGAATTAGTAGATAAGCTCTTAATCAAAAATAAAGTAAACGAAATTATTAAACGGGATATTTTAGATTTACTTACGACGTGCTTGGATCAAAACTATTTTGAATTCAACGACAACTTTTATACATCTAAAGAAGGTCTAATAATGGGTAATCCTTTAAGTCCGTTACTAGCGGAAATTTTTATGGATCACTTAGAACTAAAAATTCATCAAAACGCGATAAGCAAAAATATGGTTTACTGGTATAGATATGTTGTCGATATCATTTCCTGTTTCACGGGAACAGATAGACAACTAACAATCTTCCTTAACTTCCTAAATAATTTGCATCCTAATATTAAATTTACCATAGAATTAGAAACCAATAACTCTATAAATTTCTTAGACATATCTATATCAAAAGTGAACAATAAACACGATTTCTCAATTTTTCACAAACCTTCACATACTGACACAGTCATACACAATAGCTCATCCCACCCGTATCCTCACAAAATGGCAGCTTTTAACTCTTTCATACATAGATTGTTACATATCCCTATGACTAAAACTAATTTTAACAAAGAATTCAACATAATCAAACAAATAGCAATTAATAATGGATATGACCCCAACATTATAGATAATATCTTGAATAAAAAATCCTTTAAACAAGCAATCTCTCTAATTTATCCCACAATGAATGACAAAAAAGGAAAATTTAGTACACTCACATACACAGGGAAAATAACTAGAACAATTTCCAAACATTTAATAAAAAAGAACAATAAAATAGCATTCAAAACCAGTAATTCCTTAGGGAGTATAATTTTGAATAACAAAACCAAATCTAAGAATTCCTTAAAATCAGGAGTTTACTTATTAAATTGTGGATCTTGTACTAAAACCTACGTAGGACAAACTGGTAGATCTTTTGAAACTCGCATTAAAGAACATAAACATAGTTATTTAAAAAATAAGAACAATTCACATTACACAACTCATATAATAAACGAGTCTCATAATTTTGATGATACTTTAAAAATCCTATATGTAGAAAATAAATCTAAAAAATTAAATTTGCTTGAATGTCTTGAAATTAACAAACGGAAAAACTCCAATCAATTATTAAACGAACAGGTAGACTTAAACCATTCACCCTTACTTAATCTTTATTAGTTCTCGGAAATAGTACCATAGATTTGCATTGTTAAAATAATTCTGTCTGTAAATAATATAATAAAATGATTAGCATAATCTTAGGCAATTAAGGATAGTTTATTTAACCACCAAATATTTTTCTTTCTTATTTACTTCTGAAGAAGCCATTGTATGGTGAAACAATTGTCAAGTGACTTTAAATATATTGGAAATTAAAACATAGTGTTGTTTTTATATAATTTCCTCCATTTTCCCATTTTCTTTGTCATCTTTTATTTTGACAAGTTTACTCGGTCAGTTCTTTTCTTGAAGAATTGAGCTGTACATATATCTATAGTTGGAAAATAGTCTAATGCAGAAGACACGTAGAGTTCAAAAGAACTATTTCACCAACGCCTAAAGAAAACACTTTCAAAAACACTAATACTCTATTTCATTATCAAAAAACTTAGTAACTTACAAAACAATAACTGAAAGTTGTCTCTAATTACAAATTATTTTTTTGATCTTGGCACAGATCGCATAATTTCCCTATATTAAGATCATATGTTAACCAAAGGGCAATATATTTCTTGGAGGAAGAACGTTCACATAGAGAATAACGTTTACTAAGTCAATTTAAGAAATTTTTTTATACTTATTAGGATCAGAGAAATTGTTCGGATAGTAGTTTAATTATAAATAGAATATCTCTTAATTGTAAAGCAATAGCAGCTTTCATATTTTATTTTTGTAAGCACTAGACTAGAGGTGCCCATAGCGTAGTTTTTAAGGTGTAAGGTAGATCTCTACGCCAGCTACTCGAGTTCGTATCTCGCTCGGAAAATAATAAAGAATAAAATAAGATAAAAATAAAAATTTACAAAGTGACTATCGCCTCTCTCGGGAAGGAAATTGCAAACCACCCGTAGTATCATGCCTAGTAAAGCCTTCTCACTGTGACCGTTCGAAACTGGCATTAAACTGTAGGCCCCCTTTTTCTGTGGAAATACTTACAAAAACCATAAGCAAAGACGAGAGGGTCGCCTCCGTCCGTATCGAATAAGGCATTTCAAAAGAAAAGGAAGCACTAGAGTAGATTTCAGGTTTAATTAATATGTGGAAATAAATTGGTGTTATCTAACATTCCTTTATTTTGTTGCCTAGTTTAGTAAGAAACCAGTGTTGTTTAATTTAACAGCGTTTATAGAAGCTAGCGTTTCCTATTTTTACACTAGGGTAAGCATAACTGTGGAATATGAAATAGGTGGAGCCTAAAATAATAAAAGAAAGGCCTGTTTACATAGCTGCGCTTTTACTGCCCCAATTCACTCTTTACGACGTATGATCTGCCATTTCGCATAGGTAAGTTTCAGCAACCAGAAGCTCCCAAATAGTAAAAGTAATAAATAAAGTTGGTATTTCCTAAAATTTTAAATTGAAATATTTCTTATAAGTCTGAAACTCTGGTCACAAATTACGTTCTCCTGTTTACCATTTTAACGAATACCCTTTGCGGCCAAACCCAGTAAACCGATTTAACGGAATAAAATCCCTTTGAAAGTTTGATTTTCTTAATTAACTTTGGTAATTTGTGAAAATTTCAGCGCCGAAATAACTGGAAACTCTTCAACTTTGAAACACAAATTGGGGACAAGACCACAACACCTAAAAGTTACAAAATGTGTTGCTTATAGAGGACTCTAATAGCCTATATGAGGGTTAATAAAGTGTCTTATATATCGACGGGTGCAGGGTGAGATAAAAACTGACACTATTGGTATACTCCAGTTACAACATGTACTCACGTAGAAATACAGTTCTGTACTCACTGAGAAATACAGTTCTGTGTTATAAGAGATGAATTTCCCCATATAAATGAGTTCTTAAAGAGGATTAACAAGGAGTCATATAGAGTTTTAAAAGTGTTCATAGTATTCTATCGACTCCCGAAAATTGAGATTCATGTGGTATTAATAACTCTTATGAAGAATATATATTTCTACTACTAAATAACATTTCGAGTATTTGACAAGCTTTCTTTGCTATATAGATTTTCATGGTAAGACATATGTGTTCTTAAGTTAATACCTAAGAAATTGAGTGACGTACCCCTATATGCGTCACTCAATTCTTTAGCTTTCTATGCGGCTAAATTATTTTTTGTTTTTAGATATCTTAAATCGGATTTTTCTTAAAACATTTTTAAATAGAGCCGTGAAAGCTTTTTGGAGTGTATATTTTGACGAAAATTACATTTTAATATATAAAAAACAGTATATTGAGACAATAAAACATATTGACTTAAACAAAAATTACTAATCATTGGCCGACAGTATCGTGGCGAAGAGGGAGTTGGATTCTGCCAAATAACTTTCTTGTTTGTCCCACAAATCAATTGCAGTAGAACAAAGCAACTTTAAAAAATATTGCTGTCAATTGCATCTTCTTACATTTTTTGGTTAAATTGTGCTCGTGCAATCCGTTACATCCCCAGTTCGAAATGAGTGTCAATAATTGATGCTCTTCTAGATTTAATTCTTTTAATACGGTTTGCCATGTGATCCAATAAATGTTAATTTCAGCACATGTTTCAATTACCCGACAAGTCTCTTTCGCCAGATAACAAGTCGTTCCTCTGTTTTTCTACGTTTGCTCCTCTCACTTGATTCTTCACATAATTCTGTTAGTTGACCAAAAGGAAGGAGTTTTACCCTAGGTATTTGACATGTTCCTTGTAACCATTTGTCATTTTTTTTAAGAAAAACTTCTGCTTTTTTATGAGTTTCTGTCCACTTTTTCTCGACTTGTGATTTAAAATAGAAGAACTTGCATCCTTCCTTTGCGCATCACAATATTCATCTTGCGATAAAATTTTCTTTAAAATTTGGCAAGCTTGTTAAAAAGTAGTCAACATATTACTACTCAAGCACTCGAAGTACCCTCGGATGCTAGAACAAAAGAAAACTGTTTAAATTTAAAAAATAAATAAATACAAAATATCACGTGGTTTTCACCGTCTGATTTAAAGACCATGAAAATCTTGATTTCACGGGATATAACGGCTAATATTGATATATTTG
Source organism: Pachyrhynchus sulphureomaculatus (assembly GCA_019049505.1). Classification (NCBI taxonomy): domain Eukaryota; kingdom Metazoa; phylum Arthropoda; class Insecta; order Coleoptera; family Curculionidae; genus Pachyrhynchus; species Pachyrhynchus sulphureomaculatus. Next base: position 49,984,548 of record CM032454.1, on the reverse strand, counting down.
ATTAGTGCAAATACTGTCTGTTAAAACCAATAATATCACTGGGACGCACCCTGAGGTATAACAAATACATTTTTAAATACTGAAAAACGGATTTTCGTACAACAATTTCGAGTAACATTTTCTATCTTCAAAACATTACTAATTATTTTTAAAAAAATGCATAAAAAAACGATCAATATGTATGTGCTCTTACCTGTAATATTCAAATCCATCACAATTTTCTTTAAAATAATCTCCAAAAAAAAAAAAATCACTTTTTTAAATAACTGTTTTGTAACGAATGCCGAGAAGAGGAACAAACACCCAGAACACTCAAATTCCGACTGAGAAACCGGCGCATCGCTGTCAAATGGGTAACGGGGGGGGGGGGGGGGTGTTAAGTAGCAAATTTTTTTATCTGTGGTGATTTTTCTTGTATTTTTCTGACTCTACCTGTTTAGTTCTGTCGCTTACGACATTCGCCAATGTAGGCCATAACATAAATTTTAAGCTCATCTGTAAATTAAAACTAGTAATAATGTTAAACAGTAGTATTTTTCTATAATTTTGTAGAGAATACATAAAATTGTAAAAACTATCGTACACTTTGACTTCCACTTACTAAAGAATAACTGGATCAAAACAGTACATGTTGAGTAGTGGAAGAACCTCAGCTCCTCAGCTATATTTACAATTGAAGCCTGTCATTTCCATTTACTTACTATTTCTGTTGAAATCAAAAATATGAAAAAAATGGGACAATTTAAGATTCCCGACAACTAAAACCCAGAAAAGGACAAAACCTGATATATACAAGTACTAATCATCATCAATTTGGTTTTATAGCGTTCTTCGTCTTCGGTTCCCAGTTTCCATCCTCTTCGATCTTCCCTGTCAGATTTCCCTCTGAACACTTGTAAACCAGCTCACTCTTAGTCTGCCTCTTCTCCTCTTTTCGCTTGGTACCCACTTTAGAACCATCTTTGGTATTCGGTGTTCTTCCATTCTTTCTACGTGTCCATACCATATAAGTTGTCGTTGTTGAATTTCTTCAATAATCGTGGCTTTTTACTTTCATTATATTTCGTTTCTTTCATTTCTAACTACATCTATTCTTGACACTCCCACTCATCTTTGACAGCAATCCATCTCGAGTGCCATTAGTTTCTGTTTCAATCATTTCGTCAATTGCCAAGTTTCACAACCGTATAACAAGGTGCTCTTAAATACTGCATTATAAATTAGATGTTATGTTCTTCTACCAAAGAACAGAGTTTAGGTGTCTTATGATTGCCTCTCCTTTACTTATTCTGCCATCCGCTTCTTTTTCCTTTCTATAGTCTTTACTTATTTTAGTTCCAAGATACTGTTCAGAAGCATCAATGACCTCACCGATATTTAGAGTATGGTTTCACTGTTAAACTCCAGTTTTTATAATCTTCAAACAGTTTTTTTGTCATAAATTGAAGGTCTTCTTTGTCTTGAGCAATAACTAGCTGATCGTCGGCAAAAGGTAGAGTCAACAACGTTGTTTCATCGGTCAGCTGTATTCCCATTCCTCCACATGCTTTTTTCTATCTCTTTAATGTCTCGTTCCGGTAAATTTTGAATAATCTGGAAGGCAAACAGCAGCCCTGTCCGATACCCTTTGTCACGGAAAAATTTTCGGGGAACATGTTTCCCAACTTTATTTGGGAACATGACAGGTCGTTCAGCTGTTTTACTGCAACGATTGTTGTACTGTTTATGGTTGATCAGTTATAATATTTTCCCTGGTTTCTTCACTGAGACAGTATCAAATATTAATACTGATTGAAATTTCTTCGTTATTTTAACAAAAAGTAATGAAAGTTCTCATGATGTTGAATACATGCATTAGATCGGACTATATTTTTGTATTCTAGGTATCTTGAAAGTGAAAAAAAAATCTCGAAGAGCTATTTTTTAAGAATACAATACCATACAATACAATACCTATTAGCAAAAAAGTACAATAAATTTTCCAAAGATCCGGGAACAGCAATAAAAGCTGTTCGCGAAAACTTGGTCAAGTACGATAGGGAAGTATATCTTTCTGGGAAAGAAATATTTATTAACATAATCAGAAGAAGTATACTTTTCCAGTAATTATCTACAATTATGTCGCACAGTTTTCAATTATATCAATTTTAGTTATGTTATGAATTAAATCGAAAAATATGAACACTTACGATTACTTTTGCAATGTATATTTAAATTTCAAATTGACAGTTAACCTTGAATCTGACCAATAAAAGAACATCAGTTGCGGATGAACTTTCCAAGTTTCCTTATAGAATCCAGTTTTAGAGTTCATATATATTCAAGTAAATATGCTGCTATTCCTAATGTTTCTGTGGAATTAACGTAAATTACCAATATGACATAATTGCAAATTTCTTACTTTTATGCCGATTTTTAAAGCTAGATAAGTAACTGTTAAGCCGGCCTTTTATTTTAGTCTACAAAAACACTTTTCTTTTGGTAACCTTCTAGATAGAAATAGTTTAATTGTTGGTAATTACATAGATTATTTAAACGAAAAGGGTTTTAATTGTATAATTAATCAAGCAACCAGGAAAGATAGAAACAGTGCAACTTGTATAGATCATTTCCTTGTAAAGCACGGGCAGCGGTGTGCAGTGTATGGGGTGATTCTGAACCACGGCTTTACTGATCATTTTCCTATTCTTTTAAATATAAATATGATTAAGATAAATGAAAATTTAATGTCCAAAAAGTTTGCTAATAAAATAGAACGAAAGTAAAACAAATTTTGGAATGGGGACATTGGTGGGATGTTTTGAACTGTGAGGATGTAAACGAATGTACAGATATTTTTATAAAATAAACTAAAGTCTATTATTGATAGATCCACACTTCGCAAATATATTGTATACAATAAGAGACGAATTAAACCTTGGATTACTCAAGGATTGCTCAATTTTATACGTCAGAGTGACAAATTAAAAGAATATCTTCTAGAGACCCTGAGAATTTTGTAGCTCTTATTATGTATAAAAATCCCCGTAAGATGTTGACTAAGCTAATAAATAAAACCAAAGTTGATTATTACACTAATTTATTTCAGCTAAACTTAGGTGACTCTAGAAAAACTTGGAATTTAATAAAGTCGGCTAGCAATAGTCAAAAAAATAATCAGAAAATAGGAGTAATTTCCAATGATAAAGGAATTGAAATTCTAAACAAAAAAGTCAGAGCAGATGAGTTTAATATATTTTTTCTGGGATAGGAAAGAAATTAGTTAATAATATAACTGTTCCTAATACAGATGCTATTCCTGATAGTGTCCCTAGAGTACCTGGATCACTTTTTCTGGCACCGATAATGGATTTTGAAATAATTCAAATTATAAACTCACTTAAAAACTCTTCAAGTGCTGGCGACGACAACCTTAAAGTAGATTTTCTAAAACGATACCACAGATTTATTCTCGAACCCATATCCCATATAGTAAATTTAATTTTTCGACCTGAATTATTTCCTGACAGTTTAAAGAAATGTACCTTAACGCCTATACAGAAGGGTGGTTCGCGTAACGAAATTATGAATTATCGTCCCATTGCAACTATCAGTAACCTGAGTAAAATTATTGAGAAATGTATCAAGTTGCACGATTACTTAAATAAAAATAAATGAATATCCGATGCGCAGTATGGTTTTAGACAGAAGTTCGGCACTGAAGATGCTCTTATAAGGGTAGTAAACCATATTTCTGAGAACCTCGACAATGGCAATAACACACTTTTGATATTCTTGGACCTGACAAAGGCTTTTGACACTGTGCCTCACCGCATATTGTTGGAGAAAGTTGAGCATATTGGATTTAGAGGTATCCCGTATGATCTAATAAAATCATATTTGATCGGACGTACGCAACAAGTAAAAATAGGAGAATCAATGAGCTCATCACTTCCAATTGAGTGCGGTGTGCCGCAGGGTACAGTGCTTGGGCCGTTGTTATTTACAATATATATATACATATATATATATATATATATATATATATATATATATATATATATATATATATATATATATATATATATATAGATACCCTTTTGCGTATTTTATCTCAAGGATCTATGGTTTGTTATGCCGACGATATTGTCATAATGTTACAGGATAAAATATGGGGTCGGGTCTTTGAGAAGGCAGAACTGGCTATGAGTAAGGTAAAGTTGTGGTTTGATTTGAACTTATTAACCTTAAATATTGATAAATCAAAATTCATAGCCTTTACGTTTAATAAAAGGAATTATCCCCACAAGAATTTTATAAAAATTCATGAACCTAGCTGTAATAACTTTGCTGCTTGTGATTGCAATCTGAAGATCGGCTCCACCGATAACATTAAATATTTGGGTGTATACCTAGATTCGCATTTAAGATGGGATTCTCACATAGATTATATAACAAGTAAAATTCGAAAAATTTATTTTAGGTTTTATCAGATTAGGCAGTGGTTAGCCAAGAAATATTTCTTATATGTATATAAAGCACTTGTGGAGTCAGTGATAGGCTATGGCTTGGTAATTTGGGGCTCCGTGCGAGATTCGGTATCTTCGTCTTTAGTAATAGCCCAGAAAAGGGTTCTAGAAATAATACTGTTTAAACCACGAAGATTTCCTACGGACCAACTATACGATTTGGCTAGGGTTTTGTCTCTGAAGCAATTATACATAAAATCGGTGGTAAGAATTTTACTGAATAACAAACATAAGGTAAACAGAGTTGATCACTCTAATCATACTAGACTAATTACCCTGAACAACGTGTATGTGCCATCTACCCCCTTTAGTGCTACTCAAAGGTCCCTATCTTTTTCTACTCCGAGGATTTTTAATATAATTCCTCACGAACTGAAAGTGAAGCCATATAGGTTGGTAAAAAATAAATTGACTAACTGGTTGCTTGATAACAAAATAGATCATTATTGAGAAAATAAATAAAGTACGTATTTAAAATAAGATGGTTCTAGTACATTTGTAATAAGCACTAATAGTAGATTATGAAATGCTGATGCACGCACATTCTTCTTTAAGAAAATTGTGCATCACTTAAAATGTATTATTGCCTTGTAATTTGGTTTTTACTGCTAGGGAAATTGTCTTTTCCTGTATTGGTTCTTGTAGTATTAAGTTTAAGTTTCAAGTGTAACAACTATGATTTGTTGGCAGGAATAAATATATTTTTATTTTATTTTTTTTGTATAGATTTCGTATTGACAGATTATGGTGAATTTAAAAGTTTGAAGACAAATTATTAGGATTTACTTAGAGCTGAGTATTTTTTATAAATCGGCTGAAACTATAACCCTACAAATCTTTTCTCCTTGTCTCTCTTACTCTGATTAAAACAATCTTATTTTCGGTCCCAAAGATATTGGAATAAATAATTACTTCTATATTAAAGAAAAACCCAAAGCGCTATATCCCAAGGGTTTGTTAGGAAATCCCAAAAATTCAATAAAAGCCAATGGAAAAGACCTTACCTAAAGCTTTCCAGACCCTTTGATCTGCACTTTCGTCCCACTTGGCCACCGAGGCGGCACGAATCTCGTCGTCTATCAAATTCGCAAAGACGATGTATTCCCTCGGCACCTCGTTTTCCGTGGTGCACTCCACAGGGGACCTCGTTAAGAAAGTTACGTTGATTTTTCTGAAAAACAAATTGGATTATTAGGAAAATCAGTTGACATATATTATGTAAGTTTATTTAACATTAACTTTATTCTTTTTAAATGCATGCCTCGTATTTGGACTTTTGGAATTTTTTTACTTGTAATGGTTGGCTTATTCAACATGAGCCTCGATTACACAAGACATACATAAAAAGGTTGTAATAAATTATTATGTTTTTAAGAATTAGTGGGTATTAAACCGTTTTAATGTTTACATATTTGTCTAAAAAAAGTTCAAAGGCTGATTTACGTGTCAAGATCGGAATGTATTTTGAAGGATCAAGCAAGCACATCTCGAGTATTCTACCGATCACTTACACAGAAGTGCCTAAACCGGGCAAGATTTGGTACTACAAATCTGCTGAACTGGACTCAAGAAAGATTTTTTATTTCCATTTTTTTACATCCGACGACCTATCTCACTGCACTAAGTTAGTTTCTGATGTCATTTCGGATAGCAATAAATCTTGCATTACTCTTTCAAAGAAGTACTTTTCTAACGGCAAGCCTTGATTCGATCAAAAATACAAAGACATTACCGACACATTAGCGCGAAAATCCTAATGTCATAAAATCGTAATCGTAATGTCATATCATCGTTCATATCTGAAGCAGGTGCAAAGAAATGAACGACGAAATCAAAGAGGCACCCAATCAAAAAGTTAAAAACAAACTACTCGCCTATCCCATCAATTCCAGGTCCTTTGGTCAGTCGCTAAGGCCATCAGTTAAATTTTCACCATTCACACGGCCAGATAATACCACTTGCAAACAATATCTGTTAAGAAAGCCAACTCGTTAACTGAACCTTTTGCATCACATGCTGGTGTCGATTTCCAAGGAAAAACACCACCCACGATTCCAAATTGCATTCAATAATGTCCGATTTGGTCTTCAAACAGTATGTCATACAACGTGTTTTATTGAAGCTAGACATCAAAACAGCTTTTCGCGCTGATGGAATACCTACCTTAATACTAAAAAGATGCGCGAGAAAACTAATACCAGTTTTCTGTAGACTTTTCAAACTACTTTATAGAAGGGGAATATTTTCTTCCTGTTGGAAGGCGCTAGAGTTCAGTCTATCCCCGAAAAAGTGAAAAAAACCTTGCTAATGATGTCAAAACTTGTGGAAAATGCTATCAATCGGCACCTTCTAAAATATCTAGAAGGTTTCAATATTATTAGCGACTATCAATATGGCTTTTAAAAGTAAATATCATCAAGAGATCTTTTAACTTATGTCACACATGTTTTGAGCAGTCCAACTGAACTTTTTTGGAGAATATCAAGAGATTGCACTTTATATACCCAAGGTATTTGATCGTTTTTCAAATTGTTGGCTAAGCTACGCTTTTATGGTATGTCAGTTTTGTTTATGGCTCTCGTGTTTTCTCAGAGAGAATTCTTTACGAATGGCAGCTGATGGGTTTCTTTTTAATACCTTCACTATCAACGCTGGTGTGCCCCAAGACACAATACTGTCTCTTACTCTCTTTCTCCTTGACATGAATGATCTGCTGGAAAGGCCCAGGAATTCAATCTCCAGCTTCGCAGTTGCAGTGTGCTTATTTATTCATTTACCTTAACCCCTTGAACCTAGGCTATTCATGCAAATATCTGTAGAGGGCAGGAAGAAAGACCTGGACGAATTCCTATATAAAGAGTGTCCCAAAATTCATGCATGAAGAAATTTTGATAGAAAACACAGGTTTTTGATTAAAAATTGTATTTTTTTTTTATTGATTCATAAAGTATACAGTATAGGATTATGTATGGAATAACATATCGAGTAAATGGCCTCCACGGCTTTGCTGGCACATACGCAGTCTTTTGTTGAAATTTTCCATGACCGTTTTGTATAAATGTGGCTCAATTTCGTTGATGCAGCGCTTAATTTTCTCCTTCAAGTCGTGGGTGGTCGTGGGTTTGTTGGCATAAACCTCAGGGTTTAAAAAACCCCCAAAGAAGAAAGTCCAACGGCGTTAAATCGCATGATCTAGGCGGCCAATTCTGATCACCAAAACGGGATATTACACGAACAGGAAATGACTCATGCAGTAATTCAATTGTTTCTCGGGCTGTATAGCATGTTGCACCGTCTTGTTGAAACTGCATGTCGTCCACATCTATATCTTAGGCACAAAAAACTGGATCATCATATCGCGATAACGATCACCATTAACTATTATTGCCTGGCCAACCGCATTTTCGAAGAAGAATGGCCCGATGATGCTTCCAGCCCAAAATGCGCACCAAACAGTGACACGTTGTGGATGCATTTGTTTAGCAACAGTCACGTGTGGATTGTGGAAGCGATCAAGATGGAAATGAGCCTCATCGCTGAAGATGATTTTCTTCGAAAAATCAATATCCACTTTTTATTGTTCTATAATCCATTCAACGAACTCTCTTCATTGTGCGTGGTCAGTAGGCTTCAGTTCTTGAGTCAATTGGACTTTATAAGCATGAAGATGCAAATCTTTCCTGAGAATACGCTATAGAGAGCTTCTCGAAATGTCCAATTATTGACCACGGTGCCGAATTGATGTTCCTGGAGCAGCAACACTCTCACGAACTGCTTCAATGTTTTGTGTTGAACGTGTGTGAAGGACGGCCAGAGCGTTTAAGATCACTAATAGATCCAGTCTCCCTGAATTTTTCAATTAATCTTTTCACAGTTGATGAGGTTAAATCACTATTCCGACCATATTTTGTACGAAAATTCGGTACTGTAGCTGCCAAACTTTCATTATTTTTAAAATATTGCTCAACAATGAAGACACGTTGTTCTTTCGTGTAGCGCTGCATTTTTAATAACCCTGAACTGTCAGCTGTCACGTTGTGTTTTTTGTTTTGTTGGCAACACTTTACCATACAAATGGGACCAAATTCAAATCTTTCGTGAATTTTGGGACACCCTTTATATATGTATATATATAAATATATATTATATATATTATATATATATATATATATATACATACATATATCTTTGCTATGAATACAACATGTTCATACCACATATCTGCTTTCAAGTTAACGCCCAGCAAATTGAGTACCGATGGCAGAGAAATGGAGTGTCTAAACATACCTATGGCGGGTTCCGCGGCGTTAAAGTTTTTGTAGCGCTGAATTCTGTTTGGTTACTGTCTTCCCCAGATAGAATTTCTACCAGTTCTTCGTAGACAGCAGGAGGTCGTTCCTCCTGCTGTCTGCGGAATTTTGCATTAGTAGCCGATGTTCGAGCTACAAAGTGAATGATGAGATAAGCGTAGTGTCACAAAGCTGTAGATTGGCTTTCTGGTCTTTTTCAGGGGATCGTAAATGATAAAAAGAGTAAGAGACAGTACGGAGACCAGGGGCCCACCGGCATTGATAGTGAAGATGTTAGAAAGAAACCCGTCGATTGCCACTTGTAAAAAACGTTCTTTGAGTCATAAACAGAACTTTTTAAACATACCAGAAAAGCATAGCTTAGCCAACAATCCATCCTACCACACACGGTCGAATGCCTTGTATATATCAAGAGCAACAGCTCGAGATTCTCCACAGTGTTCAATTGCGTTGTTCCAAACATAAGTTAGAAGATCTCTCTTGTTGATCTATATTTACGAAAGCCATATTAATGGTCGCTAATAATATTCAATCCTTAGAAGATTATTAATATCCTTTTCCATGGCTTGCGATATTACTGAAAGCATTGCGACTAGTCTGTAGTTGTTTGGCAAGGTCTTCTTGCCTTTTTTGGGTATCGGCTGAACTGTGGCACATTTCCAGCAGGAAAGAAATATTTCCTTTTTGTAGGGTAGGTTGAAAGGTCTACAGAAAACTGATGTTAGTTCTCTCGAGCAATTTTTGAGTGCTATGGCAGGTATCTCGTCAGCGCCAGAAGTCTAGCTTCATTAAACTACGTTTCGTGATACGTTGTCTGGAGCAAATATCGGACATCCTTGACTGCACTATGGGAATAGTAGGTAGTATTTTTTTTTTTAGAAATCAACAGTAGAATGTGAGGCAAAGAGTTCAGGTTAGCCAACAAATTCGTTTTCTCAACAGGTGTTGCTGCAACAGAATTATCTGGCCGTGTGAGTGGTGGTATAATGGATTGGGTGAAATTTTGACTAACTGCCTTAGCGACTGACCAAGAGGACATGGAATTATTGAGGCAAGTAAGAAGTTTGTTTTTAATTCTTTAATTGTGTGCCTCCTTGGTTTCGTCGATAATTTCTTTGCATCTGTTTCGGGCACGAACAAAGATGTTACGATTTATGACGTTAGAATTTTTATGCCAATATCGGTAGGCAAAATGTTTAGAAGTAACAGCTTCTTTGCATTTTCGGTCAAACCGAGGCTTGCCGTTGGAAGGGCATTTCTTCGAATTAAAAAGTAAGTATCCATACCAGCCCAAATAACATCAGAAACCTCCTTAGCGCAGTCGTGGGATCAAAACAGGCGTCTAACCAACGGAAAGTTTGAAAATATTTCATGAGTTCTTCCAATTTAGCAGATTTGTAGTGCCAAATCTTGCACGCTTTAAGGTAGATTGGTGAATAAAACAGATCAAGAAGACTGGCGAACTCTTCCTCTTGATCAGGGATCGGTGTAGGCTCGTCAATAAACTGAGTTAAGCCACAAGGGATTGAGAAGGATTCAGTTTCACAATCTTGTTCGTCGGTAGTATTTGAATACTTAAGCCAGTTAAAGCTGTAGACATTAAAGTCGCCTAGGAGGGCAATTGCGGCATTTGGATAGTTAATCTGTAAATGATCGATGGCATCTGCAAGAGTAGCGAGAAGTGTTCTAAAGTTAGTATCACTTGGTGGTCGATAGAGGCAGCAGATAAATCTTGTGGTTTGTTGAGTTTTGAGGAACTACTTGTAATAAAAAAAAAATTAAAATAGCATTTTTTTAAAAAAATATTTCTTTAACTAAAAACTTTTAATTTTTTTGTCTAGGTAGCTCAATTGATATAAATTTCTTCTGCTTTGATCATAATTAAAAACATTCTTTTATTTTTGTGACGTTTGAACGCCAGCTGCTCTTTCAGTGTTTACAACAAAAAATATTCTCAAGTGTTTCAAAATGTATCAGTTTTTTGATACTTGTCAAGTTACACCTACGTTCAAAACTTAAATTTTACAATTGCTGTTGCGATTATTTGTATCTTAATATCCTTATCTATATTTTATAAATTAAAATACTCTTCGATGCTAGAGCCAAAACTCATCTATTTTAACACACAACACCTGAAAAATTTTTGGTCTAGATAAGTAAAATACATTTTTTTTGCAAAATTCGACTTTATTCATCAATATAGTCTCCTGCAAGAGCGATACAATCAGTCCAACGCTTTTCTAATATTTCGGTACCTTTCTTGTAGAAGGATTTGTCTTTGCCTTCAAAATAGGCCTCAGTTTCAGTGATAACTTCGTCATTGGAGCCAAATCTCTTTCCCGCAAGCATTTTTTTGAGGTCTACAAATAGATAATAGGCACTTGGGGCCAAATTTGGAGAATACGGTGGATCAGGAAGCAATTCGAACTTCAAGTCATGCAATTTTGCCATCGTAACCATTGACTTGTGACACTGAACATTGTCTTGATGAAAGAGCACTTTTTTCTTGTTCATTTGGAGCCGTTTCTTTGCGATTTCTGCCTTCAAACTTGACTTTATATAATATTCGCTATTGATGGTTTTTTCCTTCTCCGCATAGTCGATGAAAATTATTCCATGCGCACCCCAATATACAGAGGCCAAAACCTTCCCAGCCTCAGCTGACCGCTGAGTGGACAGCATGAAAAAATCCTTTTTATTGCGCTTAAACAGGTCCAAACAGCGCTCAGGATCATCAACACGTTGTTGTTTTTGGCCAACTGTGAGCAAACAAGGTACCCTTTTCGAACAGAGCTTTCTCATGCCCAAATGTTCATGCAAAATATGACCAACACGTTCTTTTGATATTCTTAGGGTGTCACCTATCTCACGCACTTTCACTTTACGATCTTCCGAAATAATTTTGTGGATTTTTTTGAAGTTTTCGGTGTAACCACCTCATTTGGGCACCCAGAGCATACAGCACCATTTGTATCTGTACGACTGCGTTTAAATTCAGCATAGCAGTAAATGATGAGTGATTTTCCAAGGGCAGAGTCTCCGTAACACTTATCAAGCCATTGCTTTGCTTGAACGGTATTTTCCATCAAAAAACGGTGTTTAATCAACACACGAAATTCGATTTTTTTCCATTGTTTTGAAAATATCAAAAGAAGCGTCACTAAAACCGCTGTAACTTGTAAACTAATTGTCGAAATGTCATGAAATTTTGACAAGTATCGTTTGATGGTGTCAGACCAAAAACTTTTCAGCCTACGTGTTAGTTTAATACCTCGTAAGAACATTCAATTCTATTTATATTCAGTTCTATTACATGACTGTATTGACTAGCCGACATAAAAACTAAAGTAAAAAAAAACATCAATTGAAGATTATTTTTTAAACTTAAGTAAAACTCGACAAGAATCAGTAGACTGATGTATTTTAAAACACTTGAGGACATTTTTTGCTGTAAAACACTGAAAAAGTAATTAGATACTAATCATGGCCACAGATGGTTTTAAAAAAAATTTAATATTTTTAGCTAGGTAAGGAAATATTTTTTAAAAAATGGCGATTTAATTTTTGTATGTATATACCCAAAACTTTGTAAGTAGGGTATAAATAAAAGTTCTAAACAATTTTTATTCCTTAAGTTTTGTCGATATTCTGTCAATTAACTTGACTGTACATGTTTCAATATCAGTTTATTCAAATACTTTATTAAAAAAAAAAAATCCAATATGTTGCGCACTCCGGAAACTGGACATATATATATATATATATATATATATATATATATATATATATATATATATATATATATATATATATATATATGTATATATATATATATATATATATATATATATATATATATATATATATATATATATATATATATATATATATATATATATATATATATATATATATATATATATATATATATATATATATATATATATATGTATGTATATATATATATATATATATATATATATATATATATATATGTATATATATATATATATATATATATATATATATATATATATATATATATATATATATATATATATATATATATATATATATATATATATATATATATATATATATATATATATATATATATATATATATATATATATATATATATATATATATATATATATATATATATATATATATGTATATATATATATATATATATATATATATATATATATATATATATACATATATATATATATATATATATATATATATATATATATATATATATATACAGTCCCTGGCCAAATTATTAGACGCACTGTATTTTTTTTAGTAATTTTATGTTTCTTAAGAGTTTTTATGCAATAATGGTATATTTAAACTACAATATTGATTTTTATTTAAAAGAATTGTTGTAGACTACATATTTGTATTTATTTTTAACGTATGGCAACACTGTGTTGACAAAGTGATACATGAACGTAAATAAGTACAAACCTGTATCAGTCGCGATCAGAATCGAGTCAGGTACGGACGTGTTTCTGTGGCTTTATGGACTGTGATTGTTTGTTTAACAGTTTTATACTACTCAGTTATTAGTTTATTTTGTATGCAGTGTTTTAAAAAAGTAATTGGACTATTTTCATTATGGGTAGAAAAGGCGATCTTTCACCACGTAAAAAAGCTGAAGTGAAGGCCCTTGTGATTGCGAAAACATTTACAAACCGAGAAATATCACGAAGATTGGAGGTTTCTGAAGCTAGTGTACGACGCATAAAAAAGAAAATTGAGTCAGGGAAGGAATTAAGCCCGAAAAGAAAGAAAAGATGCGGTAGAAAACCAATTTTCACTCCACGGTCAGAGAGATGTTTGAAGAAAATTTGTGTAGAAAACAGATTTGCTACCACAAAGGTAATAAAATCACAACTCCAGGATGCTAGCGTAAATGCTTCTGAGCGCACTGTTCGAAGAAAATTGAAAGAATTAGATTTTAAGGCCTGAAGTGGGCCAAACAATGGCAAGACAAAGATGTGGACTTCTGGAGATCGGTAAGATACAGCAATTTAATCAATAATTGATACATTATTATCATTTTCAGTTAAATAAAGCAAATAAACATGGAAGTTTATATATTTTTCCTATTTTTGACAGGTCTGCTTCAGTGACGAAAGCACATTCGAAATTTTGCAGAATAAAGCTCAGTATGTGCGTCGTCGTCATGGAGAAAAGTTTCATCCTGATTGTGTCGTCCCGACGGTTAAACATCCCACCAAAGTGATGATTTGGTCAGTCATCAGCGGCAAGGGCACTGTACGTCTGTACGTCGTCAAAGGAATAATGAGGCAAGATCAGTACAAAGAAGTATTACAAAATCGGTTGATTCCGCAGCTCAGAGAATGGTTTCCAAATGGGGAACCATTCACTTTCATGCAAGATGGAGCTCCCTGCCACACTGCTCGGTCTGTTAAAGCTTTTTTGGCAGAAAAAAATGTCCCTCTGTTGGATTGGCCTGGTAATAGCCCTGATATGAACCCCATTGAAAATGTGGGGGAGCTGATGAAAAGAGAAGTGGCTAAAGATGTGATTACCAACAAAATCCAGCTCCTAGAAAAGATTATTCATGTGTGGAATCATTATCCTCAAATGCAGGAGACAGTACAATTTTGCATTGATAGCATGCCGCGCAGAATTAAAGCTTTGATAGCGGCTAAAGGTGGCTCAACTAAATATTGACTTTTACTAACATTAATTTCACTTTTCTTTAAAACTTAATAAACTTATGCTTTTCTAAATTAATGCTGTTTTATTTATGTCAAATAAATAGGTAATTTATTGGATAATATAAAAATAAAAAACAAATCAATTTAAAATAATAAAACGGTACAATATCACTCGGTAATTAATATTTTACATGAAATCTTGCAGTGCGTCTAATAATTTGGCCAGGGACTGTATATGTATATATATATATATATATATATATATATATATATATATATATATATATATATATATATATATATATATATGTATATATACCGGGTGTTATGGAATTCACTACATATATTGGAACTGGTGGATCCTTATAGCAAGACCGATGGTAGGAAATTCACCTTAGATAGCGAATCTTAATAATAAAGGAAAAAATCGCCCCTAAAGACATAATATCGTTAATATTTTTTTCGCATCTCACGCTGCACTCGGCAATATTGAAATACCTAAATTAGATGAAGGTCGAATTCAACTCCTTTGCATTTACTGCTGGAATTCCCTTGTTTTCTTTTCAGTGAATGTTTACCAATTACGGAGTAAGGTGTCGTAAAGGTCAACGTTTTTTTAAAGAGAGATGGACTGAGTGAGTAAAAAATTTGCAGAAAGTATACAACAAAGTGTAGATAGATTGTGTTATTGATACAGTGGGTTAAGTTTTAAATTTGTCACGGACAACTTGGAATATTTTATATGGGGATCTGTTGCACATTCAAGATACATTTATCTGTTTATTTATTTCGTATGGATGTACATTGCACACACCATAATTGAAGTTAAATAAAATTACCTGAATGAATTTAAGGTACATCAAAAAATGGTTTACCATTTCGGTTAGTGAAAAACCTCTTTGATATTATG
>CM032454.1:49719121-49964121 GCA_019049505.1 Pachyrhynchus sulphureomaculatus | reverse complement strand
GTTCCATATTTAATCGTTTAGGCTGTGTATTACAAGAGAACGCGCTAGCGACAAACTTTTTTCCGACTTCATTTACTATTATCGTCACTGCTCATTCCTTATGCTATCTATCGTAATAAAATATAGCCTATAACCTGGCCAGAGAACATATGTGTGTTTTTAAAAAAAAAGTACTTAAATCGGATAAGTGGTTCTCCAGTTATAAGCGCACTAACGGACAGACAAACAAAGATAAGTTGCATTTTATATATATTATAGATGTAATAAAATATATATCTATAACCTGGTCTGAGAAACATATGTATGAATTTAAAAAATCACGTAAATTGGATAAGTGGTTCTCGAGGGATAAGCGCACTAACGGACAGACAGACAGCCGGAGAGAGGACGTTGCATTTTATATATATTATAGATATAGATTATTATTATTATTATTATATAACCTGACCAAAGAATATATGTATGAATTTAAAAAAAGACACGTAAATCGTATAAGTGATTCTCGCGTGATAAACGCACTAATGGATAGACAGACAGACAGAGAGACATTACATTTTATATATTTTATAGATTATAGATTATGAATATTCTCCGCTATATAATATTGTTCCATATTTAATGATTTAGGATGTGTATTGCAAGGGAACGCGCTACCGGCAAACTTTTTTCCGGCTTCATTCACTATTATCGTCATTGCTCATTCCTTATGCTACCTATCGTAATAAAATATAGCCTATATATATATATATATATATATATATATATATATATATATATATATAAATGTTCAATTTCATTGTTATATGTCATATCTACTGCTTCTTTGATCATCTCAGTTATTATTTCGTCATTTCCCGGAGCTATGTTATTTCTCATTTTGCTTAAGGCGTGTAATATTTCTTCCTCGGTTATCTTGGGAATCTCCTCCGATCCTACATCAACTACTTTCTTATTTCCTGTTTTTCTGGAGGTTGTTGGGTTTGGGATCTATACAAGTTTTTATAGAATTCTTCTGTTTTGCTTAGAAATTCTTTTCGGTCTCTTATCTCTTGGTTGGTAGAGT
Organism: Pachyrhynchus sulphureomaculatus; assembly: GCA_019049505.1. NCBI lineage: Eukaryota > Metazoa > Arthropoda > Insecta > Coleoptera > Curculionidae > Pachyrhynchus > Pachyrhynchus sulphureomaculatus. Next base: position 49,963,058 of record CM032454.1, on the reverse strand, counting down.
CTTTTAAAGTTATCATTTCTCTCTTATACCTGGGGGGAACAAGATCATCAGAAGCATGGAAATTTATTAAATCAGTACGAACAGAAAATGCAAATAAGATAAATCCCATACAACTAAAGGAATGGCAATAACACTACTCTCGGGAGTTTGCTGAAAATAGAGAAAAATACATCACACAATCACCCACCAAATAGCAAGTTCAAGACAACAAATACAAGTAACAGAAAAAATGGTATGGAAAGCAGTTAAATCCATGAAGAATAGGAAAGCCGTTGCATCAGAGGGAATTCCGGCAGAATTACTGAAAAACGGTATAGAAAAGCTAATAAAAATGCTGACACACTTATCAGGAAAATATGTAAATGGAGAAATAATTCCCCAGATCTGGAAAGAAGCATGGATAACGCCAATCCACAAGAAGGGAAGCAGAACTTACTGCCATAACTATAGATGTATACCTGTCACAAGTACCTTCAGTAGAGTAGCAAAATCTTCAGAAATATTATTGAAGAAGAGTATGGGCCATGCGACATAGAAGAACAGTCGGAGTTTATAGTTGGTAGGTCGTGTATGGATAATATATTTGCCCATACCCAACTAAAAGAAAAAAAGACCTCAACTAATAGAGAGGTTCATTTTTGTTCGTGGAATTGACGAAAGTGTATGATACGGTCCCAATAAATATACACATATGGATGGTAGATTCCAACATTACTCCTAAACAGGGAATGGAAGTCATACCCTTGAGACATTTAACTGTCCTGGTCGATAAACCTTAGTTTAGTAGAAAGCGTTGTGATTAATATCTCATTATTAAGTACCTGTCGTTCAAAATATTCATATATACTTGGACTAAACTATGTTCAGTGTGAGAAAGAGAAATTCGGTATGTATTCGGTAAATGTGTGTTTTCTATGGAATAACTAAGTAAATTACTTTAGCAATTTTTTCTTTACGTATCTCAAAGACAAACCTAAAATTCATGTTTTTGAAAAGGAAACGAAAACAGAAATGGATATTCGGGAACAGGTTTGTCAAAAGAAATCAGGTCTATTGTAAGTGCTTTTATACCCTAAAGGACTTTTGTTAAAACCGAAATCCGCAAAGGAAAGAAATAAGGTATTGACTTTTCTGAATTTCAATTTGGCTTCTTTCGCATAAGCCTATATATCTTTTCTGTGATAAAAGGTGATGCAGGTGGGTAATTTATCATATATGTAGATTATGCTTTTACACGTAACGTTATGATTTTATTTCTAAACGTCATTTTTATATCTACTAATATATACTTATATGTATGTTATATGTAAAGACAAAATTTAAAAAAAAAAACACATACTCTCTCTGATCAGCACCTGCTTTCTATACTATTTCTCCGTTATGTTCAACTAATTAATTGAAACTCTGAGAAAACATGTTTAAATTAACATTTGAAACCGAAGATTAGTATTAAAAACAACTACAGAACATTTTATTTAAAAGTTACATTATTGTTACAAAAATGTAAACAGTGTGTAATTAGTGTTAAAAATGTTTCCATACACTTAACAATTACCACTAATAGTTTGACGGAGTTTAACGGAAAATAACAACTTCGTTTAAACCAATATTTAGTAGGACCGCCGTTGACCTTGATAATCTTCTGTAACCTTTTTGTCATGGTTGCAACCAGTTTTCTAGTAACTTCTGCTGGCATGTTCTCCCATTCGTTCAATATTCTGTTTTTTAATTCTTCTCTATTTGAAACATCATGTTTGCGAACGCACCGTTTAGGTTCCTCCCATAAATGCTCGATGGGGTTAACATCGGGTGATTGAGGAGGTGCATGCAGCTGCTGTCCCACATTATGGATCATCAGTTTGCGGTATGTTTCGCATCATTGTCCTGTTGGAAAATGTATCTTTTTTCTAGTGCTAATTTTTGGATACTTTCTCTTAAATTGTCTCTCAAAATGTTCAGAGAAACGTGCTAATCCATGGTACCGTTAATAAAATGTAAATTTCCAACCCTTCCAGCGGACATGCATCCTCAAAGCAGAACCCTGCCACTCCCTTGTCTCATCGTAAAACAAATGTTTCTAATATAGAATGCGGTATTCTTCTTTCTCCAAACTTTACTTCTGCCATCAGACCCAAAAAGGTTAATCTTAGTTTCCTCACTAAAGATAACGGATTCCCAAAATTCAGGAGGTTTAGTAACGTATTCCCTAGAAAAAGCTAACCACTTTTTGCAATTAGCTTCCGAAATTAACGCCTTCTTCCTGGTTGCACACCCCTTATAGCCTGCCCTGTGTAAACAATTTCTTACTGTTTGTGAACAAACATTTTTTGAAAATAGTTCCCGTACTTCTTCTTTGAATTTTGGTACACTTTTCTTGGGATCAATAATTATTTGTCTAACAGTACTGGCCCCTTCACGTGGAGTCAGTTTCTTGGGACGATCGGAGCGTGGTCAAATTTTATAGAAACCCGTTGATTTAAACTGGTTTACAATGTACCGAACAGTAGCATGTGACTTTTTAATGAAGTTTCCTATATTTCTGTATGATTTTCCATCTTTCCACAAATCAGTTACGATCTTTCGAACTTGAAATAGAATTTCATAATTTCTCTCGCTCATTTTTATTACTACTTTGAAAACCCACTGCAAAATTATTAGCAACAGGTGACAGATTATAAAGTAACATGTTTTCTCGTGATTCCAATGAATTAGTCAAACATAACAGAAAAATACTGTAGAAAGCATATATATACATACATATATATATATATAATATATATATATATATATATATATATATATATATATATATATATATATATATATATGTATGTATATATATATATATATATATATATATATATATATATATATATATATATATATATATATATATGCTTTCTACACTATTTTTCTGTTATGTTTGACTAATTCATTGGAATCACGAGAAAACATGTTACTTTATAATCTGTCACCTGTTGCTAATAATTTCGCAGTGGGTTTTCAAAGTAGTAATAAAAATGAGCGAGAGAAATTATGAAATTCTATTTCAAGTTCGAAAGATCGAAACTGATTTGTGGAAAGATGGAAAATCATACAGAAATATAGGAAACTTCATTAAAAAGTCACATGCTACTGTTCGGTACATTGTAAACCAGTATAAATCAACGGGTTCCTATAAAATTTGACCACGCTCCGATCGTCCCAAGAAACTGACTCCACGTGAAGGGGCCAGTACTGTTAGACAAATAATTATTGATCCCAAGAAAAGTGTACCAAAATTCAAAGAAGAAGTACGGGAACTATTTTCAAAAAATGTTTGTTCACAAACAGTGAGAAATTGTTTACACAGGGCAGGCTATAAGGGGTGTGCAACCAGGAAGAAGGCGTTAATTTCGGAAGCTAACTGCAAAAAGTGGTTAGCTTTTTCTAGGGAATACGTTACTAAACCTCCTGAATTTTGGAATCCGTTATCTTTAGTGAGGAAACTAAGATTAACCTTTTTGGGTCTGATGGCAGAAGTAAAGTTTGGAGAAAGAAGAATACCGCATTCTATATTAGAAACATTTGTTTTACGATGAGACAAGGGAGTGGCAGGGTTCTGCTTTGAGGATGCATGTCCGCTGGAAGGGTTGGAAATTTACATTTTATTAACGGTACCATGGATCAGCACGTTTCTCTGAAAATTTTGAGACACAATTTAAGAGAAAGTATCCAAAAATTAGCACTAGAAAAAAGATACATTTTCCAACAGGACAATGATCCGAAACATACCGCAAACTTGGTACGAGAATGGATGATCCATAATGTGGGACAGCAGCTGCATGCACCTCCTCAATCACCCGATGTTAACCCCATCGAGCATTTATGGGAGGAACCTAAACGGTGCGTTCGCAAACATGATGTTTCAAATAGAGAAGAATTAAAAAACAGAATATTGAACGAATGGGAGAACATGCCAGCAGAAGTTACTAGAAAACTGGTTGCAACCATGACAAAAAGGTTACAGAAGATTATCAAGGTCAACGGCGGTCCTACTAAATATTGGTTTAAACGAAGTTGTTATTTTCCGTTAAACTCCGTCAAACTATTACTGGTAATTGTTAAGTGTATGGAAACATTTTTAACACTAATTACACACTGTTTACATTTTTGTAACAATAATGTAACTTTTAAATAAAATGTTCCGTAGTTGTTTGTAATACTAATCCTCGGTTTCAAATATTAATTTAAACATGTTTTCTCATAGTTTCAATTAATTAGTTGAACATAACGGAGAAACAGTATAGAAAGCAGGTGCTGATCAGAGAGAGTATGTGTTTTTTTTTTTTTTAAATTTTGTCTTTACATATACATATAAGTATATATTAGTAGATATAAAAATGACGTTTAGAAATAAAATCATAACGTTACGTGTAAAAGCATAATCTACATATATGATAAATTACCCACCTGCATCACCTTTTATCACAGAAAAGATATATAGGCTTATGCGAAAGAAGCCAAATTGAAATTCAGAAAAGTCAATACCTTATTTCTTTCCTTTGCGGATTTTGGTTTCAACAAAAGTCCTTTAGGGTATAAAAGCACTTACAATAGACCTGATTTCGTTTGACAAACCTGTTCCCGAATATCCATTTCTGTTTTCGTTTCCTTTTCAAAAACATGAATTTTAGGTTTGTCTTTGAGATACGTAAAGAGAAAATTGCTAAAGTAATTTACTTAGTTATTCCATAGAAAACACACATTTACCGAATACATACCGAATTTCTCTTTCTCACACTGAACATAGTTTAGTCCAAGTATATATGAATATTTTGAACGACAGGTACTTAATAATGAGATATTAATCACAACGCTTTCTACTAAACTAAGGTTTATCGACCAGGACAGTTAAATGTCTCAAGGGTATGACTTCCATTCCCTGTTTAGGAGTAATGTTGGAATCTACCATCCATATATGTATATTTATTGGGACCGTATCATACACTTTCGTCAATTCCACGAACAAAAATGAACCTCTCTATTAGTTGAGGTCTTTTTTTCTTTTAGTTGGGTAAGGGCAAATATATTATCCATACACGACCTACCAACTATAAACTCCGACTGTTCTTCTATGTCGCATGGCCCATACTCTTCTTCAATAATATTTCTGAGGATTTTGCTACTCTACTGAAGGTACTTGTGACAGGTATACATCTATAGTTATGGCAGTAAGTTCTGCTTCCCTTCTTGTGGATTGGCGTTATCCATGCTACTTTCCAGATCTGGGGAATTATTTCTCCATTTACATATTTTCCTGATAAGTGTGTTAGCATTTTTATTAGCTTTTCTATACCGTTTTTCAGTAATTCTGCCGGAATTCCCTCTGATGCAACGGCTTTCCTATTCTTCATGGATTTAGCTGCTTTCCATACCATTTTTTCTGTTTTGTTGTCTTGAACTTGCTATTTGGTGGGTGATTGTGTGATGTATTTTTCTCTATTTTCAGCAAACTCCCGAGAGTAGTGTTATTGCCATTCCTTTAGTTGTATGGGATTTATCTTATTTGCATTTTCTGTTCGTACCAATTTAATAAATTTCCATGCTTCTGATGATCTTGTTCCCCCCCAGGTATAAGAGAGAAATGATAACTTTAAAAGACTCTACCAACCAAGAGATAAGAGACCGAAAAGAATTTCTAAGCAAAACAGAAGAATTCTATAAAAACTTGTATAGATCCCAAACCCAACAACCTCCAGAAAAACAGGAAATAAGAAAGTAGTTGATGTAGGATCGGAGGAGATTCCCAAGATAACCGAGGAAGAAATATTACACGCCTTAAGCAAAATGAGAAATAACATAGCTCCGGGAAATGACGAAATAATAACTGAGATGATCAAAGAAGCAGTAGATATGACATATAACAATGAAATTGAACATTTTGGAGAATTTCAAGTGGTTACAGTTGATATATCCAAGACATTCGACGGTGTTTGGCGTAACAAATTATTGCCTAAGTTACGTTCTTATCTATAAAAGGTTTTGCTTATAAATCTGGTGTTTCTTCAAAAAGCGATCTTTCCGAGTGACTGTTCTTGGGTTTCCTTCTAACATATTCTCTATCAACGCCGGTATAGCTCAAGGCTAGATATTGCTTTCCTCTCACACAAATCTCCGCGTTTTCCTCAACGATCTACTTGAAAAGACCAGACCAATTGCGCTTGTTTCTTCAATTCTGGTATGTAATCTATAGCATTGCACGCTTGTTTCTTCATTTATCTTGAACGCTAGAATATCAGCTACTAATGCAAATACCCCAGATATTTATATTGAGGTGACACTAAGCAAGTAGAATTTAAAATCTACAAAAATCCAGGCAGTTTTTTCCAAAAGTTAATATTTCAGAATGTCGGAACACCTGGCATGGTCACTCAACTTCCTGGGAGAGTTATCTTGGGAGCAAATGTTTGTTGGCATAAATACGTTGCACGTCCACCGAGTAAAATTTATAAAAATTCAGGACCAATGTAACTCACTTTATCCGCATACGCCTCGCTAAACTAGCGTTTTAGGGATTTCATCGCAGAACGCGTCCGTGCCTATAAAAGAAAATAGTGAGATACGAGGATGGACTGAAAAGTTCGCGGCATAGTTAAGAAAACAAAATAAAATACGTGAAAAAATATTTTTATTTTTCGACGTAATCTCCACCTAGCTCTATTCACTTCTTCCACCTGCTTTCCAAAGCTTCCACATATGTTTGAAAAAAAGATTCCTCAAGGTCTTTAAAATACTGGTTAACTGCAGCTTTGACTTCTTCATTTGATGAAAATTTCTGGCCACCAATGTGTTTTTTTAGGTTTGGAGGCAGATGAAAGTCCGAAGGTGCCAAATCAGGAGAATAAGCCGGGTGGGGCAGCAATTCGAAACCACCATCACGAATTTAAGCCATAGACTCAACAGGCGTGTGAGCGCGAGCGTTATCCTGATGGAGCAAGACTTTCTTTCTCAGTAATCCTGAGCGTTTCTCTTAAATTTCTTGACGTAAACGACGCAAAAGGGTGCAATAGTAAGTCGAGTTTATTGTTTAGCCTTTCGGAAGGTAGTCCACCATAATAACACCTTTAGCATCTCAAAAAACTTACGCCATCAATTTTCCAGCCTTCGCTTTCTTCGGGGTCGGTTCACCAGATTTTTTCTACTGCTTGGATTGTTTTGACTCTGGAGTATAGTGGTGAACCCAGGTTTCGTACATTGTCACAAACCTGTTAAGAAAATCAGCCTCAAACATCTCCAAACAGTCGCGAGAAATCGTGTGTCGAATTCGTTTTTCTTTAACTGAAAGCAATATGGGAACCCCGCTATCGGAAACCTCAGAAAATCCCAGTTCGTAGGCAATAATGTTTTGTGTTCGTTCATACCAGATGCCTATAGTGTCTGCAATGTCCCTGATAGTTAATTTACGATCTTTCAATATTAGATCACACACTTTGCCGATGTTTTCTTCAGTTGTAGACGTCGAGGGCCGGCCGGAGCGAGGGTCATATTCGATGCTCTCTTGTCCACGTTTAAATTCTGCACCCTATTTTTTCACAGTGGTATATGACGGAGCAGATTCCCCTTGCGTTGTTTTCATATCATCGTGGACCTTCTTTGGTATTAATCTTCTTTTAAACAGGTACTTGATGACCGCACGTTTAATTTTTTCCATATTTCCAGAAACGCTGCATTTGGTCTCACTAAACTCGTTCTAACCTAAAAACCAATAATTCTACAGCAACAAAATTTTACACTGTGACAACCAAAGAAAGTATGAGCTTATTGAGGGTACTATAATAAAAATATTATAATTATTTTTTAGTGAGGCGAACTTTCCAATCCATCCTCGTATTAATCACAAGGAAAAGCTGACCAGAGGAAGGTCTTCAGAGTTATTTACAACTGCAACTTAACTTCAACTAATATCTGTAAACCAAATTTGAAATCAATATTTCATTTTGTTGGACAGGTGTGGTTCCAACATAGATGGAAAGGCAAGCAGGTCGATAGACTGATGCAATTTAAAAACTATCTATTTTGTTATTTAAAGGCTTGAAAATAAAACTTTAAAATCTCCGAACGAGATTTCTTCAAGAATACAATACGTCCCATATGCTATACTGGTCACCATAGTGATTATTTACTTTAGTGTTCTTATTGTGGTATTTATGCTTTTAACGACCGAATGGACGTGACAGAAACTTAAACTTTCTAATAAATTTAATGTTTTATTACCAAAGTCCGAAATTTTATTAATAAATGCCACAACAATAAATTTTAAGTACTTCCCTAGATAACAGCTCATAGTGAACAATGCCGTATTTTTAACTTAAGCAATATGAATTTTACTGGTAAATTTCGGCAACTACAAATATTTGTATTCAAAATATTTCATATATGTACGAGGCATGTTTTTTAAGTAAGTACCGTTTTGGAATTAAAAAAAGACGTGCAAAGATATCGCTATAATTTTATTTTTACATGAAAGCCTGTACCTTAATCTACTTTTCTACATAATTTCCGTGAATATTGAGGCACTTGTCATAACGTGGCACCAGTTTTTTGAATACCCTCCTCATAAAATTCTGCCGCCTGACTTGTTAACCACTGTATCACAAATGTTTTGAATATTGAGGAAAGCAGTCGCACAATGATGAAATTGTAAAGCGTCTGTTTTCTCTCACCTTTTCGTCCACTTTCTGCACCAAATCTTCATTAACGACCGAAGGACGCCCACTCCGTTCTTCATGATGCACATTTGTGCGGCCATCTTTAAATGCTCTCACCCATTTCCTTACCATTCCATCACTCATAATATTTTGTCCGTAAACTTCACAGATCTCACGATGAATATCGATCGGTTTTACGCCTTTAGCACTAAGAAATCGTATACCAGCCCGTACTTCACAATTGGCGGGACTCACGATTGTCGGAGGCATCTTAAACACTCAGTAAACAACGTATACAATGAAGAATCAGACTGTAATGGCGTCAGTGCGTAGACATGAGATGTAGGTTACCAGCGCGCATGCGCGGAACGCCGACCGTATCGCTGCGGCGGCGGAATCGCAAAACGGTACTTACTTAAAAAACATGCCTCGTATATATATATATATATATATATATATATATATATATATATATATATATATATATATATATATATATATATATATATATATATATATATATATATATATATATATATACATATCTCCAAAAAAATCTCCATATGCCACCTCCTTTCTATACTATTTTTCTGTTATGTTTAAGTAATTAATTGGAACTATGAGAATACATATTTAAATTAATATTTGAAACTTAACCAACGAGGATTAGTATTAAAAACAACTACAGAACATTTTATATGGAAGTTACATCATTGTTATAAAAATGTAAACAAAATTAATGTCAAGAATGTCTCCATATACTCAAGAACTGCATTGAAAAAAACACGTTATGAATAGCCACATTTTATCAAGCTATCTACATACTTAGTAATCTGTCTAATCTACGAGGCTAGTTTGAAAAGTCCGTGCAAAGTCCGAGAGATGGCACCACCGGCGCGTATCGAGGTCATGTTTAGTTAGTAGCATCTCTTGAATGAGCGAACACCAAGTTTCAGCCATATTGGTCTATTTCTTTGTGTTTGGCATTCGTGTGAATCAAGGAAGTCGAGTGATTTTCAAGAAATGGACGAAAAAGAATTTCATGTGGTGATTAAACATTACTTTATGAAAGGCAAAACGCCTCAGGAGACTAAAGAGAAGCTTGATAAACATTATGGTGCCTCTGCACCTTCGATTAGAACAGTTTATAAGTGGTTTCAAAATTTTCGGACTGGCCATATGGGCACAAGTGACGCTGAACGTTCTGGACGGCCTGTGGAGGTTACGACTCCAGAAATCATTGATCAAATCCATGATATGGTGATGGATGACAGAAGAGTTAAGGTGCATGAGATTGCTAGTGCTGTGGGCATCTCGACTGAACGGGTACATAATATTTTGCATAAACATATGGACATGAGCAAGCTATCCGCAAGATGGGTGCCGCGATTGCTCACGCTTGACCAAAAACGGAATCGTGTGAAGTGTTGCAAGGATGGTTTGCAGCTGTTCCAGAAGAATCCGGAGGACTTTAAGCGTCGTTTCGTCACTGTGGATGAAACATGGATATATTACTATACTCCTGAGACCAAACAACAATCTAAGCAATGGGTTACCAAGGGGAATCTGCACCAAAAAAGGCGAAGACCCTTCCTTCGGCCGGAAAGGTTATGGCGACTGTCTTTTGGGATTCGCAAGAGATAATCCTTATCGACTATCTGAAAAAGGGTAAAACTATTCCAGGTGAATATTATTCATCGTTATTGGACCGTTTGAAAACCGAGCTGCAAGAAAAACGCCCGCGATTGGCCCACAGGAAAGTCCTTTTCCCATCACGACAACGCACCAGCACACACCTCAGCATTTGTGGTCGCAAAATTAATGGAAATAGGATTCCAGCTCGTTTCACATCCCCCCTATTCTTCAGACTTGGCTCCCTCGGACTACTATTTGTTCCCCAATTTGAAGAAATGGCTGGCGGGACAAAGATTTTATTCAAACGAGGAGGTGATTGCAGACACTAATGGATATTTTGCAGACTTGGACAAATCCTATTATTCGGAAGGGATCAACAAACTAGAACATCGTTGGACGAAGTGTATAAGCCTAAAAGGAGACTATGTCGAAAAATAAAAAAGGTTTACCCCAAACACATAAGTAGTTTTTATTTTTGCACGGACTTTTCAAACCAGCCTCGTATATATATATATATATATATATATATATATATATATATATATATATATATATATATATATATATATATATATATCCAAAAAATCTCCATATACCACCTCCTTTCTATACTATTTTTCTGTTATGTTTAAGTAATTAATTAGAACTATGAGAATACATATTTAAAATAATATTTGAAACTTAACCAACCAGGATTAGTATTAAAAACAACTACAGAACATTTTATATGAAAGATACATCATTGTTATAAAAATGTAAACAAAATTAATGTCAAAAATGTCTCCATATACTCAAGAACTGCATTGAAAAAAACACGTTATGAACAGCCACATTTTATCAAGCTATCTACATACTTACTAATCTGTCTAATCTACATACTTTATAATCTGTCACTTGTTGTTAGTAATTTTGCAGTATGTTTTCAAAGTAGTTTTAAAAATGAGCGAGAAAAATTGTGAAATTCCATTTCAAGTTCAAAAGGTCATAACTGATTGTGGAAAGATGGAAAATCGTACAGAAATATAAGAAAAATTGTTAAAAAGTCGCATGCTATTATTCAGTACATTACAAACCAGTATAAATCAATGGGTTCCTATAAAATTCGACCACGCTCCGGTCGTCCCAAGAAACTGACTCCACGTGAAGAGGCCAGTATTGTTGGACAAATAATTATAGATTCCAAGAAAAGTGCACCAAAACTAAAGGAAGAAGTACAGGAACTATCTTCGAAAAATATTTATTCACAAACAGTGAGAAATTGTTTACACAGGGCAAGTTATAAGGTGTGTGCAGCCAAGAAGGAGCCGTGAATTTCGATAGCTAATTGCAAAAAACGATTAGCTTTTGCTAGGGAATACGTTACTAAACCTCTTGAATTTTGGGAATCCGTAATCGTTAGTGATGAAACTAAAATTAACCTTTTTGGGTCTGATGGCAGAACTAAAGTTTGGAGAAGGGGGTGGCAGTCTTCTGCTTTGGGATGCATGTCGGCTGCAGGGGTTGGAAATTTACATTTTATTAATGATACCATGGATCAGCATATTTATCTGATCATTTTGAGAGACTATTTAAGAGAAAGTGTCCAAAAATTAGCACTGAAAAAAGATACATTTTCCAAAAGACAATGATCCGAAACATACCGCAAACTTGGTGCGAGAATGGATGATCCATAATGTGCGACAGCAGCTTCATACACCTCCGCAATCACTCGATGTTAACCCCATAGAGCATTTATGGGAGGAACTTAAATGGCGCGTTCACAAACATAATGTTTCAAATAGAGGAGAATTAAAAAACAGAATATTGAACGAATGGGAGAACATGCCAGCAGAAGTTACTCGAAAGCTGATTGAAAGCATGCCAAAAGGTTACAGGAGATTATGGTGTATGGAGAGTTTTTTGACATTGATTTTGTTTACATTTTTAGAACAATGATGTAACTTCTAAATAAAATGTTCCGTAATTGTTTTTAATACTAATCCTCGTTAGTTTCAAATATTAATTTAAAAGTAATTTCTCATATTTCGAATTAGTTAGTTAAACATAACAGAAAAATACTATAGAAAGCAGTGTGTGTGTGTAGAACTACTGGTCCGGGATGACATCCGTTCATTTGTTGCATTCCGAGAGGAATTCTGCAGATGTTTCGCCAAAATCTCATATGACATTGTCAATGCTTTCTGGTCACAAAGCTAACCTGCAACCAGAGAGCATTGCCAAATGAGATTTTGGCGAAACATCTGCACAAGTCCACTCGGAATGCAATAAACGAATGGATATCATCGCGGGCCAGCAATTCTACATACTTCTCCATCCATGAATCCCTACCTCTTATATATATATATATATATATATATATATATATATATATATATATATATATATATACATATATATATACATATATATATATATATATATATATATATATATATATATATATATATATATATATATATATATCTACATATATAACAGGCGATTATAGCGTAGTGTCTGCTTTCTACGCCTGCAACCTGGGTTTTGATCTCGGCCCGGAACAAATAATAAAAAAAGCATTTACAACATGACGGTCGTCTCTCCCTCAGCCCCCGAATTTGGTAAATTTGTGGGTAAGATAGAGCTAACTTTTATCAAAGAATCAAATAGATCTTGATTTAGCTTCCTCGTTTTTTATGCGACAGCATTTGTTATGTAGAACCTAAGAACTTCGATGAATCCTGATCTATAACTTCTTAAGGAAAGATATTTAGTTAGTAGTTTACAAACCTGGTTAGAACTGAAAAACTAATTTCATTAGTTGCACATCATAGATCTTGGAACTTTTAGTTACTTTCTTTAATTTTCTCGCGTGGAACTTGCTTAGACAGAAGCGAACTCTCTTCAAATTGATTTAAATTAAGCATTTTGATTAGTCAAAAAATTGACGCAATATATTACTGTGGATTTTAAACTGCATTTAACATGGCACAATGGGAGTAAATGGAAGTGTGGGTTCTATGCATGAATATTTCTTTGCCTGTACTATATACGAAGGTAGCCAATTACTCTTAACAAAAACTCTAATCCTTAGTCCTTTTTAAGTCGTCTAGAGTTTACACTATTTTATGAATGTTTGATGTAGAAAAACATTTAAAATTTGATATTTACAGTTCGCAGTAATTGTGATTTCTGCAAGATATTAGACTTACTAACTTTATTTACATCTCTCTAACGAAAATCAGTGTTTAAAATGATGTGTGTAGCCAAGATGGAATTATAGGGTTCAACTGTGGATTTCTCTCCATAGTCAACAGATAACCTTTCCCTTAAGAGAGAGATAAATACAGATCGAGTACTTCCACCAGAGGTGTGGAAAATGAGAAAACCTTGAATCCCACTACATTGGTTGACTAATTTTCGAAGCATATCCAAAACTAACTCAACAATTTCTTTGAAAATGGTATACTGCCCCATAGCATAGTTCTTAGTTGTTTGCTGTATCTTCTTTACCTGTAATTGTTCAGGATGAAGCAGCTACCTGTATGTGCTTGTTCTCATTTCATCTACTACTGTGGGTTCTAAATCTCCCATGGACATGTTAACAAACTTTGGTTTCACCAAAAAAAGTGCTGAATCTATTATCTACACTTCAAACTGTCTTTGGTGACATACTAATCGAGAGAGTTTACTCAAGCATTCAGCATAGTTTATATTAAATGGATTGTTTTTTTAATACCATTCAAAGTATTTAAAAAGCTTTATAATGTGTTGCTAAAAGGTAACGTAATATATATCGCCTGTTAAGCTGTATTTACAAACATCACGGATCTGTATTTAAAACGACCATTATCGTGCGTGAGAAAGTGGTGGAATTTTAAAAACTTTGTGACTGTGGTTGTTTGCTTTTAAAATTGAGTTTTTCTTTATTATCATAACTACTAATTGCTCTTTTTTTTGTGGTAGAAAATTTATTTTTTGTACAAATGGGCGATTTATTAGTTGTGAATTAGTAAATGAACGGTAAATAAATTACTTATTTTCTTAAAACTAATATTAATAACTGAAAAGTTTTTAACTTTTGTAAATTTATCAAAAGAAGCAAACTTATCCCGTAACAGATGATATACTATATTAAAAGTACATCCTCATCCCCCAAGCGGGTTCACTAACCAAGTTCGCCAATCTAAGAAGAGTTTTGATATATTGGCTTTTATCAACCGGATATATGTATGTCATGCCGTGTTCAACCTTCTGCAGCAAAAAACACTGAAGTCTTATAATCAAGATGTGATACGACTCCTGCGAATGCAAGACGAGAGAGACATATACATATATATATATATATATATATATATATATATATATATATATATATATATAAATTAGCCTGTTTATTAGGTGATACAAATATAGTCTGTCAAGTATGAACATGGCAGCTCGTATTTTTGTATTTCGAAAATATTTTTTGCCAACAATACATTCTTTGGTGTGCTAACAACGGCGCAATTATCTTAGTAAGTTGCCCAATTGCCTCCTGCATTAATAATCGCCTGACATCGTCGAGGCATGCTGTCGACGAGATTTTTTGCATACTCCTCAGAGTCTTTACTCTTAGCTTTTTCTTTACAACGGGCCACACGTTTTCAATAGGGTTGGCGTCGGGCGAGTGTGAGGACTACTCTAGTATCTTATCGTGGACCCAAGCGAGCCGCTTCGTTACGCGATTTGCACCCAGCAAAGGTTTCTTCAATGTACTTCGGAATTTGACATCATGAGCAAGAAGATATTGTCGAATGGTCTCATGAGACACATTCAAACCCGCAGCGTCAATTTCGAGTCCCATGAAACAAAGACACGATTCGTTTTTTGACTTTTGGAGTGCCTACCCAGCCACGTCATCATTTCATTCATCATTTACCTACTTCTTCACAAACGACATAGATTTTTAAATATATTTAGCGTCCGCGGAATGTGTCATTTTAAGCTCCTTTGGATGGGAACAAAGAAATATTGCCTCGAACCGACGCGCAAACAAGTGACTCCTTTTGGATTTTACGTGATTTCGACGAAAGTTCGGAATCGTCTGATATTTTTACTAAAATGCGTCGTAGACAAAGGTTCTCTCTACCGATTTTTTTTTGAATCACTAGAATCCCATCTGCCAAAAATGAATTATCGCGGACACATTCTGACTTGACAGACTGTCAATATACTGAAAATACTGATAATGTTGCAGTTTAAACAAGGCTCAAAAACTATTAGGTTATATATAATTTAATTCTATATCTTTGCAGTAAGCATCTTAAAATTCATTTTCGAATTCAAACTATTTCCCACCGCTTCCACTTTTGAAAATACCAATTCTAAATACCCAAAATCACCACTTTATGCGATGTTGTTATTTAGACAACCTCGAAATACAATTTGGAAGCTGACCTTAAGTTAACATTTGACCAGTTCAAGATTAATCTTTAATAATAAGGTTAAATCAATGAAAATGGTTTTGCCAGAGACGAGACTTATTAAAGGGTAAAAGAAAACAGGAATTACTGTAAACATATTGAAATATTAATACAAATATTAAGTTACATAGAAAATGCGATTTAAGTAAGTTGTGAATTCTTACACTAGAAGTTGATGTAAATAATGTAATGTAAACAATGTAAATGTGTAGTACATATAACCTACACTTCAAGGTCCAATTGTCCAATAAAAGAAAATCGGTAAAGTGATTTATCCAGGGCATGCATTTCAATCACGTAGAGTAGTTTTTGATACTTTCACACTAGAGAATAACTTAATCCAAACACTACAAGTCGATTTTTAATGTTCCGTACGGAACACTTGGGGATCATTTCGGTATCCGTCTGTCCCTCTGTCCATTTGTTCGTCTGTCCGCCTGTTCGTCTATCCGTCTGTCCACTTGTCTGCCTGTCCGGCTGTCCGCCTGTCCGCCTGTCCCCCAGTCCGCCTATCCGCCTCTCCGCCTGTCCGTCTCACACTGGGTAGAAAAAAAACATTACCGTTTTAAAAACCCTACAGTCCTCAAATTTCATCGGATCACCGTATATATTTTTTTTTAAATACAAATATTAAGTTACATAGAAAATGCGATTTAAGTAAGTTGTGAATTCTTACACTAGAAGTTGATGTAAATAATGTAATGTAAACAATGTAAATGTGTAGTACATATAACCTACACTTCAAGGCCCAATTCTCCAATAAAAGAAAATCGGTAAAGTGATTTATCCAGGGCATGCATTTCAAACACGTAGAGTAGTTGTTGACTTCACACTAGAGAATAACTTAATCCAAACACTACAAGTCGATTTTTAATATTCCGTACGGAACACTTGGGGATCACTTCGGCGTCCGTCTGTCCCTCTGTCCATCTGTTCGTCTGTCCGTCTGTCCGTCTGTCCGTCTGTCCGCCTGTTCGTCTATCCGCCTGTCCACTGGTCCGCCTGTCCGCCTGTCCTCCAGTCCGCCTATTCGCCTGTCCGTCTCACACTGGGTAGAAAAAAACATTACCGTTTCAAAAACCCTACAGTCCTCAAATTTCATCGGATCGATCACCGTATATATATTTTTTTTTAAATCATCGTAAGAAAATTTAGGAAAGAACTGTTGAAGCCATATTTTGGAAATATATATTTTGAATGACCATTTTATGCAAATACTGTGATAAAATATTGATCAATCCGAAAGAAAAAATACGATTGACTTTACTATTGATTTACTATTGACCAGACATATGTATTCCTACGTATTTTGGTCACTGAATCCAAATATGATATCTAATTTGCTCGTACACCTATTGATTTTGAACTAATGTCCAAAAATGGCCTCAAAATGGTCAAAATTGGTATAGTTAACAATACTAACGAGATATACGATGTATTTTTTAGTCACTGAATCCAAATATGATACCTGATTTTATTATACATCTATTGAATTCAGTTGGCGTCCAAAAATTGATTCAAAATGGTCAAAAGTACATTTTATCTATCTTGCAATCATGCATTAGATTTATGGAATATTGCTTTTTTCTACTCGAAGTACTTAGTTAACGTGAGCCTCCTTACCTCCAATGACTCTGGGCACTTAGTAACCGTGAGTCCCCTGGCCTCTTACGACTCAGGGTGCTTGATTAACGTGAGTCTCCTTGCCTCTCATGGATTGGGGTGTTTATTTAACGTGAGTTCCCTTGCCTCTCACAGCTTGGGGTACTTAACTAACGTGAGTCCCCTTGCCTCTCACCACTCGGGGTGCTTGATTAATGTGAATCTCCTTGTCATTCACACCTTCGCGTGCTTGATAAACCTGAGTCCCCTTGCTGCTCATAGCTTGGGGTGTAAAAATGAAGAATATTTTTATGAGATTAAAAATTTTAACGACTAAAAAACATGTAATTTTTTTAGTTATTGAAATAACACTTTGAAGGTTAACGTATACCGGCTGACAAATTAAAATCTCCGTAAATGTACATTAATAAAAATTTCTGAAGAAAAGATGACTTGAAAAATTTAAAATATCATTTCGCGTTATCACTTGTATATTGCTTATATATTTTCATGAGCATCTTGAGAGCGAGAGAAAACTATTATGCAAATTATTCATTCTTATGCAAGTAGTAACATTTTTTTTCAATTTTTCAATTTTTTCATTGAAATTTTCCAAAAACAATATTAAATTTGAATTCTTATAAAAAAATTTAAATTGATTATATGTCCTATAAATTTTTACTTTACTAATTCATATCTTAGCACTTCACCTGCAATAAAGTTTTATATTACAACCAGATATAAAAAGTCTCTCCTTTTCTCCGTTTTTATGATTTAGTCCGTTAGGTTATGTTAGACTTAAAGCTCGTTATATATTTGATTCTGCTCCTTTATGACCTTAAAATCGTATGGATGCATGAGTAAATCAGACGTTATATTTGAATTTAGTGACCAATATTACGTCGATGTAACATATCTTGCCATTTTTATAAGATTTGGATTCAGTGACCCAAAAATACATCGAAATATGTTTCCTGACTTAGCCACTTTTGACAATTGTGAGGCAATTTTTGAACCATATGTTAATTCGAAATCAATAGGTGTACGAGTAAATCAGATACCATATTTGGATTCGGTTACCAAAAGTACATTGAAATATGTATGTCTCGTTATTATTGTTACGTTTAATTTGACGACTTTTGACTCCTTTGTTTTTGGACCATTAGTCGAATTCAATAGGTTTATTAGCAAATCGGATATTACATTTGGATTTAGTGACCCAAACGTAGAAATACATAAGTCTGGTCAATAGTAAAATCAATAGTATTTTTTTTTTCACTGATTTTTCAATTTTTTATCACAGTATTTGCGTAAAATGGCCATTTTAAATAAATATTTCCAAAATATGACCCGACAATTCTTTTCTAAATTTTCTTACGGTGATTTAAAGAAAAAATATGGTAATCCGATGAAATTTGAGGTCTGTAGGGATTTTTGAACGGTAATGTTTTCTTTTCTACCCACTGTGGGCTGTCCGTTTGTTACTTTTGACTTTCTCCGAATCTATTTAACTTAGAAAGTTGATATTTGGCACTTATATGGGACTTGATGGTCCAATTAGAGACGTGTAGTGACTTAAGAGGTTAGTTTTGGGGGATGGAATCAGAAGTGAAAAAAATTTACCAGGTTATCGAGTGAAGTGTCAAATGGAAGCTTGTGAAAACATGATATATATTATGTTACACTTGCACACAGTTTTCTTTTTGAAAAATAGCCAAGAGTCGCTGTCCCCCCACCCTACCTCGAAAAGTATCGATCAAAGAATTTTCTGAAATATTTTCCATAAAGTCTAGATTAAGGGAAAATTATCACGAGTGCATTACATTTGATAATTTATCTAGTATAAAAAAACCTTTTGACAATATGGTATATTACTACATTTGGCAGATCACAGATAAAATAAATTTCCATGATGACTGAATTTTATTTGATTCGTTTATAATTAAACAAATATTATACAATATTGACTAAGAAGAAACGTGAAAATACATATTGGATCTTAAGATATATACATGTTAGGGTCCTAATTAACTAGCTTAGGTAAAGATTGTATTTTATTTTAAAAGCAATCACCGTACGGAATACTAATTGCGCAAATCCGACTTGCACTTGGCCGGTTTTTTTAAATATTAGTGAAATTAAAAATTAAAAAGTTATTATATTTTCAGGCGCCCTAATTCCAAGGATTTCTGAAACGAACAAGAAATATTAACATAATATTATTAAAAATATGCAAAATTTAGGATACCATTCTTTTTCTAGTATTATATTTGTTCCAATCTTGGAGTCGGAATCTCATTTCGCTCGAGAGTTATGGTACTTAAGGATCAACAGGCAAACCGATAGATTGACTAAAATAGGGGACAGTGTTTTTGGTAATCTAGGGACCCAGAAACCTGAAGCTATAAAATAATCTCGGATTCTGATTTTTTCTCGAAAAGAATACTTCCGTTTCGCATAAGAAGTAAAAAGGAATGACAGAAAGGACGGCAATCCTTTCTCATCTTCATAAAATAACGGAAAAAGACATATCATTTACCAATGTATGTTTGTGCGACACACAAATTTAAAACCCGAAAAATGTAAATTTATATTTGGTTGCCCGGACAGGTTATCTGAATAATATATTCTGGCAAGTTTTAGGGTTCCTAAAATATAATCGATGATTTGATTTCTTGATCACCGTACTTTTAAATTTTATTTACTTACCTTTTAAATTGTAACAACTTAAGCAAACTAACAGTATTCGACTTTTTCTTCTTTTTGGTATAAAAAATAACTCAACATCAAGTACAGATCATTTAATATACTTTAATATTAGATTATTCTTTACTGTAAACAAATCAAATTCGGTATTAGTATTATTATACAGTGTGTCCCAAAAAGTTTTATACAAATGGAGAAAAAGCTTATCTTATATATTACGAAGAAATTTATTATTATTGTAAAGCAACTGAAAATAGACACAAGTCCATATTCCAGCAGCTTACTGGCTGTTCCCTTGTCTGTCAAATCCATCCTGAGACGAGTTTCGCCGAATCACGGCTCGTCAGTCAGACTAGGATTGACAAACAAGAGAACGGTATCAAGTGGTACTTATCCCAGAAGTTACGGAGCACGATGGTAGGATACAACGCATTGTATAAAGTACGCATACCTATTAATCCATCGAAAGCTGACACAGCAGCTTTCGGACCGACAGAGTGGTTGACACAGTCAACGCTTTAAAAGCAGGTAGCGCTTTTTCGAGGGATCCTTCCTCAAGTATATAATAATTATTGTAAAGCAACTGAAAATAGACAGAAGTCCATATTCCAGCAGCTTACTAGCTATTCTCTTGTCTGTCAAATCCATCCTGAGACGCGTTTCGCCGTATCACGGCTCGTCAGTCAGGCTAGCATTGACAAACAAGAGAACGGTATCAAGTGGTACTTATCCCAGAAGTTACGGAGCACGATGGTAGGATACAACGCATTGTATTCGATGGAGTAATAGGTATGCGTACTTAATACAAAGTAATGCTCACGTTTAGATTTGTGGCCTTCCTAGTTAAAAATTCAAAAAAACTCCAGTAAACACGTCAGTAATTGTCGGATTATTTATTGAATAAGGGAAAACGAAATTAATTTAAAACTAGTGCACTGATTTTGATTGTATTATATTTTTGTTAAAAATTTGATAACCTTTTTTCTGCTTTGCAACAGTTACATCCATAATAAATTTGTGCTAATATCATTTTATTTCGAAATTGCAACATTATTTAATTACTATTAACAACTAAACATATGGATTAATTCAAACTTTATTGCACAAGTATTTCAATGTATCCACCGTCCCTTTCTAAATAGGTGATTGTTCTTTGAGAAAAATCTTTTATTACGTCTCTAATTACGTCAGGAGTTATAGTTTCACATGTTTCCCTAATGACTCTCTTAAGATGATCAACAGCTTGAAATGGCCCTTTAAGATAAACTTTTTTCTTTTAAGTAACCCCATAAAAAAAAGTCTAGAGGCGTGATGTCTGGAGACCTTGGGAGCCAAGTAAACTGCACATACTTCCCTATTACTCTAACGTTAAAAAAGTGGAGGAGATGACCTCGAACATTTCTCGTATTGTGACATGACGCACCATCATACTCGTACCATATACGTCGTCTTTCAATTATTGGTAGGCCATTAAGAAACTCATTATTTAAAAATTCTAGGTAAGTGATCTCGAGTTTGGATATTGAAGTTAGGATTAACATCGCTCCACCAGCGATAGTTTTGAGAAATTACTGTCTCATTAGAAGTAAATATAGTTTCGTCAGAGAACAGTATTTGTTTTGCCATAAACCTGTTATCTTTTAACTCTCCTTGACACCAAGCACAAAATTCAAACCATCGTTCAAAATCTCCTGCTTTTAAAATATGGATAAATTGGGGTTTGTATGGTTTAAATTTATTTGATCTTAAAATTTTCTCGCAACTGTAGTTTTACTCACATTCAATGAAGCTGATCTGTTCTGAAGTGAATCTTTTTGCTTTTCTACTACCGACACTATTACTTGATTTTGATTATTTTTATTTGAACATCATGCCCGATGTTTCTTTTAAATTTATTTTCAACACTTCCATAAATCTTGAATTTGCTTATTAGGTATCTTGTAATTGTGAAGTGTACGGTTTTATCAGGGTGTCTATTATGAAAAATTTTTGCTGCTTCTCTAAAAGTTTTATAATTATCTCAAACTATGAGAACAGTTTCAGTTGCAAATACGGACTGACGTTAGCTTTGACGTTCATTGACAGTTGTATTTCCAAAGATATGTTTATTTATTTCCAGCCAAAAATTTGCAGTGATTTCGTTTTCTTTTATTTAATAAATAATCCAACAATTACTGACGTATTTACTGGAGTTTTTTTGAGTTTTTAACTAGGAAGGCCATAAATCTAAACTTGAGCATAATTTTTTAGTTCCTATTAACATTTTCAATTAATATTTTGCTCTGTATTTAAATTTAAACACAATTTACTCTTCGTTATCAATCATTATTTTTTATTTTCCCTGTATACCATCAAATATTTTAAACTTTTGATGCTTGACTATGCAATGCAAAAACGAATCATGAGACTAATTTTTAGTGTGCCATATAACGCATCCTGTAGGGAAGTCTTTAAGAATAGAAAAATATTAACAGTTACAAGTATTTATATATATAAACTCTTAATGTATATCTATCAAAATCAAGATAGTTTCATGTCGCATAGATCTTTTCATCGTTATCCGACTCGAAACAGAGAAAATTTTTGTATTGAACAGCACAATCATGAATATGTTAAAAAAACTAGTAATTACGAGTACTTAGGTTGCAGACTATTTAACTTACTGCAGGAAAATGTAAAAAGGATTGAATCTATGGCACGTTTTAAAAAACAAATAAAAACTATACTATTAAGTAAAACTTTTTATTCTCTAACTGAATTTGCTGTGCTAAGAAAGCTCGTTCTTGTATAAAAATGTTTCAATTTTTAATTATTTTAAAATATATTGCGAAGACTTAGAGTACAAAAAGTCCAAGAAAAAAAATTCCTTAGCAGCTAGCGAGATAGAGTTTGTACAGGGTTGTACAAAAAGACATTCTTTAATATGTGTTGTAGCAGGGAATGTGCGAGGAAAGCTCGTTCTGTATAAAAATGTTTCAATTTTTAATTATTTTAAAATTTCGATATTTTCAAATATATTGCGAAGACTTAGAGAACAAAAAGTCCAAGAAAAAAAATTCCTTACCAGCTAGCGACATGCAGTTTGTACAGCGGAGTGTGAATGTTATTCTTTATAACATTCTTACTTAATTAAAGCATCTTCAGTATGTATTTTGTTTGTTATAAATTTCTTTGTTATAAATATGTATATTATGTTTTTTGTTATATCTTGTATTCACTGCGTATTAATGTGTTTAATAGTAAGATTTCTTTTTTTTTTTATTTATTATTTTTGATATTACCTAACATGGGATCATACATCCTTTTAATGACATGTCTTATCGACAACTTTTGTAGCTGAAAAGATGAATAAATTGTCTATTGTCTATGAATTTTCATGTGATGCAGAACTTTTTATGAAGAATATTTTTTTTTGTAATATATAAGATAAACTTTTTCTCCATTTGTATAAAACTTTTTGAGACACACTGTATAGAATCGTACTAATTTTTCAGTTTCCATCTTTTTAAAGAACGTAAATCTTTGAAGTGTGCTCAAGATTCTTGAACGAATATATGCATATTTACGTATTAATATTTAATGTTAAACTCGAAAGCACTCTAAACGAAAAACGCAAGAAATGTAAGCAATATGAAATTAATATTTAATACACAAAATACGATACACAAATTGAGGCGAGATGTTGACGTCGTGCTCGCTTATATTTTTTTCTTCACTTGTCATATCAGATCCACTTATTTTTGTGTTAGGTCCATCCCTAACAATTTTTGAATCTTAATTAATTTTCAACTATAAGTTTGATTTAATAAGATTCTTACTAAGTGCAAGACTTGTGCCGGCTTCAAATTCACTAATTTTGTATGGGTTCATATTATATTTTGTGGATTAAGTATCAATTCCATATTGCTTACATTTTTTGCCTTTCAGAAAGACAACAGCGAAAATTTCTTTTGCTAATTATATTCTTATTTATAAGCAGACAGATATTTAGTTTAATTTTTTTTCTTTTTTTTTGAGAACGGTAGGTGAGGTAGTTACGTATATATTTTTTGTTGTGTAACAGAGCAATGAGTTTAGTAAAAATAGCATCACTCTAACAAGGAGTGCTGCGAAAAAAAAACACACAAATACAAATATGAAAGTAAGGATATTACGTTGCTGCTGGGTATTTATATCTACATTGGAGGTTACAGCTACTCTGACTGGTCGTAGTTGACACCCCTCTGACACTGGTTGAATCTTATTGTCCTTAGACGTTTGTATGCAAATGATACATTATGTGTACATAGAAGGTACAGGGTAAAATGGCGTTCGGTTTGTTATCCGGATCTTCCTTGGATTTCTTTCGTGAATTTTGTTATTAATTTAGGTAAAAGTCTGCCATACAAAAGACAACCCCCGCTTGCAACTAAATTTCCAAGAACCAGGGTTACATTCTTTGCTCTCATTATGCTCTTGTTGCCCGTTATGTTCTCAAAAAAAGCCAAATTTCAATCTATTTATGATTTAACACTACACACACCAACCTATAGTAGGCGCTTACTCATTTTAAGTAATAGTAGGACATTTATATCAAAATATATTTTAAACCATCAAAATATCCGTTTTCTTTTATTTATTTTAACACGAGAAAGCACTAGGTTTTATTTTTGTGTATATGTTGTTCTGATATATTTGCAGAAAATTTATTTTCTTAAGTAGGGTTGGCAACGGTTTTAGTTGAATAATGTTGATCATAAATAAAGTTCGAGGTTTTCCCATGAGAAATGGGAAAGACGTGGTAAAAAATATTAAAGAATGTAATTTTTAACTTAAAGTTTTACAGTTCTTTTCATGTCTACTTCCCTTGGCAAAGGATTTGTATTAGTTAAAAAATCACCCTTTTAGATTTTTACATTTGTTCCCATTTAGGGATCCTATATAATGAGAAACAGTTTCCAATTTTTGTCAATCTGTTGGTGTGAAGGGCCAGCTGTCGGTTTGTCTGTTTCTTTATTGATATAATAAGTCTAGAATAAAATAAAATACCTATTTTAAATTTGGTTAACACATTATACATGAATTAGGAAGCGCACTTATTAGTGTTCCGTACGGAACACTTATAAGATCACTTCGGTGTCTGTATGTCTGTCTGTCTGTCTGTCACACCCGATTTTCTCCGAAACTATTTGACATAGAAAGGTGAAATTTGGTAATAATATAGGAATTGATGGCCTCATCAGAGCCATGTAGTTTTGAGAATTAAATTTTGACTTAAGGGGTTAGTTTTGGGGGGTGAAGTCGGAAGTGAAAAAAAAATTTTTTTACTAGGTCATCGAGTGTGGTGTCAAATGAAAGCTTGTGAAAACACGAGTAAAAAATATATATATAATGTAATAGTTGCACGCACTTTTATTTGTATTATTTTTAAAAATTCGCGAAAAATCGCTGTCCCGGGCCTTATCTCGAAAAGTACTTATCAAAAAATTTCGAAAAAATTCTGGAATATTCTCCACGGGGTGTAGATTGAACGAAAATTATCACGAGTGCATTACCTTTAATAATTTATATGGTATATAAAAAACAAAAATTTCAAGGTCATCAGATTTCAGTAAAGATTGGAAACAAACTTTGTTGAAAACTCATTTGGGGTGTGTTTTGTGAAGTCACTGATCATTTTATACCACCGTAACATAAATTTTGATTTAATGGGTTCGTTTTGAGGGGTGAAA
This sequence comes from Pachyrhynchus sulphureomaculatus, assembly GCA_019049505.1. Classification (NCBI taxonomy): domain Eukaryota; kingdom Metazoa; phylum Arthropoda; class Insecta; order Coleoptera; family Curculionidae; genus Pachyrhynchus; species Pachyrhynchus sulphureomaculatus. The sequence continues at coordinate 49,937,270 of CM032454.1, read as the reverse complement.
TCGGAAGTGAAAAAAATTTTTTTTTACTAGGTCATCGAGTGTGGTGTCAAATGAAAGCTTGTGAAAACACGAGTAAATATATATATATATATATATATATATATATATATATATATATATATATATATATATATATATATATATATGTATATATATATATATATATATATATATATATATATATATATATATATATATATATATATGTATATATATATATATATATATATATATATATATATATATATATATATATATAATGTAATACTTGCGCACACTTTTCTTCGTATTACTTTTAAAAAATCGCTGTCCCCTACCTTATCTCGAAAAGTACTGATCAAAAAATTTTGAAAAAATTCTGGAATATTCTCCACGGGGTATAGATTAAACGAAAATTATCACGAGTGCATTATCTTTAATAATTTATTTGGTACATAAAAAAAAAAAATTCAAGGTCACCAGTTTTCAGTAAAGATTGGAAACAAACTTTGTTGAAAACTCATTTGGGGTGTGTTTTGTGAAGTCACTGATCATTTTATACCACCGTAACATAAATTTTGATTTAATGGGTTCGTTTTGAGGGGTGAAATCGGAAGTGAAAAAAATTTTTTTTTACTAGGTCATCGAGTGTGGTGTCAAATGAAAGCTTGTGAAAACACGAGTAAATATATATATATATATATATATATATATATATATATATATATATATATATATATATATATATATATATATATATATATATATATATATATATGTATATATATATATATATATATATATATATATATATATATATATATATATATAATGTAATACTTGCGCACACTTTTCTTCGTATTACTTTTAAAAAATCGCTGTCCCCTACTTTTTCTCGAAAACTACTGATCAAAAAATTTTGAAAAAATTCTGGAATATTCTCCACGGGGTATAGATTGAACGAAAATTATCACGAGTGCATTATCTTTAATAATTTATTTGGTATATAAAAAAAAAATTCAAGGTCACTAGTTTTCAGTAAAGATTGGAAACAAACTTTGTTGAAAACTCATTTGGGGTATGTTTTGTGAAGTCACTGATCATTTTATACCACCCTAACAAAAATTTTTATTTTAAAAACAATCAACGTACGGAACACTAATTGTGCAAGTTCAACTTGCACTTGACCGGTTTTGGTTTTTGGAAGATATCGCTTTCTGGTTGGATAATAAACAAATTGTATAATTAATTATAGCCAAATCAACACGGAAGAGGTAGAGCTGATGCTTGATGTATATCATATTATACGTTATTTTTAGGATAAGTCGAGGAGTCCAGAAATTTTGTCCTTGTTTCGTTACTTTAAATTTTAATAGATACACTTATTACATATGTTATACTTGAAGTAGGAAGGGATTCTATAGTTTTCGAGCGATATTACTTAGGGTATCGGATGTTTAGATTTTGTATATTTTCAATAGTATTATGCAAATTTTTACTAGTTTCTGGTTATATTAGTTACAAATTTTGATGCATATTTGTCTTTAGTCCCTCACAATTACATAATAACATTGACTTGAAGTAGTAGGATGAGGATTAAAAGGGTTGTTTCGAATATACGGTGTCGTGTTAGGGTTCTTAAAGTCACGAAATCTGAAAATTATATTTTTTTTTTCATTACTTCTAATTTCAATAGAAACAGTATGTGGGCTTCAAATGTGAGAATCTCTGAAGCCTGTTTTCTGACACACTTTTTTATGGCCAATATCTCACCATCAAATAGCTATCGTTTAAAATATTGAGTTGCAATGTCTGGGTTTAGTTACTCTGCATTGATTTTAGAAGTGTTTGCTAAAGGAGTATTGAATAAACCAATAATTTGATTCTCTATCACATCTCAAAATCTTCGGGATGTGAAAAAAGGCGCTATTTATATTTGTTAATTAAAAAAAACTTCAAAATCAATATACTAATAATAACAAAAAAATGAAGTAAAATAATTTTAAGTAAATAATATTATTTTCTCAACTGAAAATAATAGGCGGTTTTCAAGCACAGTGAACAATAGTTTGTAATTTTAATTAAAGACAATATAGGGTAAAGTGTAATTAAATATTAACAAGGGCTTAAACAAAAGACAAGTTAGTAAGGCAACTTAAACCTATTAATTACTCTTTGAATGTTTATTATTGCATTGTAATATTATTGTATTATAAATAAATAGTACTATACTTGGGAAAAAAACTTTTAAGGGTTTTATTGTTACTTGGATTATATCTTGTCAAATTGAAGTTTTTCTATAATTAGTCAATGCACATTCAAGGATCTTTACTTTTCCAAGTTAAAGCAACAAGTGAGCCCACAGATGCCCAAGCCAAGTATTTTTAATTTATGTGATTCAAAAAGAATCGTACTTACGATCTCACAGAAGTGGCCCTAAAATATGTATTTAGCGTCTGCAAACAATACGGGTTTCAATCCGTTCGTCTAACAATGATTGCACGACGTTTCGCCAAAATCTCATTTGGCATTTTCAAGTGCTCTTGCTGCTGCTGCTACTCGATACTGTGATCTTGCTACTGCTGCCGCTAGAAGCCAACTCAAGCAGCAACAAGATCACAGTATCGAGTAACAGCAGCAAGAGCACTTGAAAAAGCCAAATGAGATTTTGGCGAAACGTCGTGCAAAGTCATTGTTAGACGAACGAATTGAAACCCGGAATTGTAATGTATTACATTCCACCATCCGTGAAAACCTATATTATAACATATATATATATATATATATATATATATATATATATATATATATATATATATATATATATATATATATATATATAAAACATTGCGTGTAAATGTTTTGGGCCAAAAATATTTTGTTATTTATTATATATATTAAATAATTGAGTTGTAAAGGGAGAAGAGAAAAAAAAACCAAATACACCACCATAAACTACTTTAATTATACTAACAACATATACAACTCAAAAATCTTCTACTACAAATAACAATCTTTCCTAACAAAAATAATATTTTTCAGTTATTCATAAATATCAGGCCAACTCCTAAGAAACTGTGATTTACTCAGTTATGTTTACATTTCTGATCATGCTCCAGATAAACATCAAGAATTTAGTTCAATTCATAATTGTGTATCAGTATCATTGAGGGAAGAAGTCGAAACGCTCATCATTAGATATTTGAAAAACTGTTATAAGGTTGTACGGTAAAGGAAAAGTTTCACTTGAAATGGCTGAACTTTTATCCATAGGAAAAACAACGGTTAATAATGTAATTAAAAAATAGGAAACTACAAGTACTCTGAATGATAAACCATGTCCGGAGATCACAGAAAACAACTATTCGTGTCGACAAAGTAACTAACAGAAAAAAAGTTGCAGGCGTAAAAAAGAATGCTGCAATTATTGCACGTGAATTACATGAAGAAAATTTAGCTGATATTAGCAGGAGTACTGTTTTTCGTATATTTGTTGGACGTGTTCGAGTAAAAAAAAAAAAACGGCCAGATTAGAATTTGCAAAAATACACCAAAATTGGACAGTGGAAGACTGGAAAAAAGTGCTCTTTATTTGGAAATGATGGAAGAAGATATGTTCGACAACCAAAAGGTATTAGATATGATTCTCGGTATCAGATATCGACTATTAAACATGGTGGTGGCAAAGCATCGGTCCAGTAGTTAAAATTGAAGGTACTATGGACGCTGTTATGTACAGAGATATTCTATCAGAACACATGCTTCTTTATGAACGGCGAAATATGCCAGGACGATGGATTTTTCAACAACATAATGATCCGAAACATCAATTCAAGCTTCTGCAAGAATTTTTCAGAAAAAAAATCTTCGAGTTTTAGAATGGTCACGTCAATCCCATGACATGAACCCCATAGAACATTTGTAAGAATAGTTGAAAATGAAAGTGGGAACTAAGAATTGTTCCAATAAAAGTGGTCTCTGGAAAAAAGTTCAAGAAGACAGAGACAGAAATCTCAAATTAATCGAATCGACGTCTCAATGATGTACCGCCGTATTAGCTTCGATGGGTATGGCTACAAAGTATTGATAAGAATATATCTTTTACTGCCACTTTTTCTGAGTTATAGTAATTTTTGCTATGTTATATACCTTTTTATGTGGAATTTGAAGATGGCCAAATACTTATGAACAGCCCAAAAATGTTATTTTTGTTATAAATGATTCTTATTCTTAGTAGAAGATTTTTGAATTGTATATGTTGTTAGTATAACTAAAGTAGTTTATGATGATGTATTTGTTTTTTTTTCTCTTCTCCCTTTATAACTCAATTAATTACAAAAATATTTTTGGCTCAAAATATTTGCTCGCAACTTTATATATATTCATATAAATATATATATATATATATATATATATATATATATATATATATATATATATATATATATATATATATATATATATAGCATAGTATAGTACTATTTATTTATAATATAATAATATTACAATGCAATAATAAACATTCAAATAGTGATTAATAAGTTTAAGTTGCCTTACTAACTTGTCTTTTGTTTAAGCCCTTGTTAATATTTAATTACACTTTACCCTATATTGTTTTAATTACAAACTATTTTCACTGTGCTCGAAAACCACCTATTATTTTCAATTGAGAAAATAATAATAATATAAATTATTTTACTTTTGTATGTTTTCTATTTTTTTAATTAACACATATAAATAGTGTCTGATTTCACATTCCAAAGATTTTGAGATGTGATAAAGAATCAAAATATAAAAAAATGCTTAAGTAATTTATACAATACTTCTATAGCAAACACTTTTAAAATCAATACAGATTTTGACTTTATTACAATGCAGAGTAACTAAACCCAGACATTGCAACTCGATATTTTAAACGATAGCAATTTAATGGTGAGACACTGGCCACAAAAAAGAAAATAGGCTTCAAAGAATCTTACATTTGAAACTCACGTACTGTTTCTATTAAAATTAAAAGCAAGTAAGTTTTGAATCCGATATCTTATAATATATTATTATTATTTTGTATAATTAAGAAATTTAAGCATAATTTTGCAAAGGATTGAGGGTAGGTTAGAAGAGTCATCTTTCTGTGCTGCGAACTTTTTAGCGTTGTCAAAGTCAAACAAAAAATCGTATTATTTGTCTGATTATTTTCAATCTTAACAGAAGTATTGTTTGGAGAGGGCATGAATGTTGTAACATAGTGAACTCAGAAAAATTTGCTTTTCAACTTGTAAGTGTGAGGGAAGTCGTAACTTTACCAATTTGTAAATGTTTCCAATAGTTTACAAGATATCTCGTCATTTTAGTACAAATAATGCAACCCAATAATATTATCAAACTTTTAATTAAAAACAATTAGGATCCACACTTTATATAAGTTTAGTAATAATGTTAGTGAAATCAAGTTGAATGCCTTTATGTTTAATTGGTAAACACGTACAAATATGTCTAAGCTTTCAAGACTTGAGAGTATCTTGACAAATTATTGGGGATAGGATTAATTTAAATTTTGAACTTGTGAGATAATATCACTTAGTTTATATATTGCTTCAGTGATAAATAACGAATATAACTTTTGACAATAATTAGTGTATACATTATGCATTACATTAAAAATGTGACTAAAGCAACCACAGCTTTTATTTCGTATTGAGCATTTACAGGAAATACGGAAATATTATGATTGCTGATATCATTCGTTTTATGTATGATACACAATATTTCGATACCTACACTTCTTTAAAATTAAACTTCCTTCGCAAACAAATTTAGTTCATTTATAAATTTAGGTATTGAATGAAGCTACAAGTATTATAAATTATATTTCAGTACATTAAGAAATATTCCCTCTAATTTATTGCTAACAAATTTCGGTAAATCCCATATGTACCAATTGGACAAATGGTGCAGTAAAATCCTATATGTGCTTTATTATCCGTTATATAAAAAGATGACTAATACAAAAGTTACCTTAATAATGGATTTGAACATACTTGTAACTATACAGACTGTAAATAAACATTTTCTTTTAAATCAAATGTGAAGAATATTTTGATATACTTGGAATCGAGATATATTTCATGTAATATACTTAAATCAAATAGTTTTATTTTATATAATTTAACTTTCCCTAAATGTTGAATAGTACGTCTTCTAACTAGACTATTTGTATTCTATTTTGGCTTAAACAGAAAATATTATATTAACTAACTAGAAGCTGTTGAAGCTTAAAAACCGGAAGTTGAGATAAGAATGCAAAAATAAGATAAAAAAAAAATAAGCCAGTTTGCTTTGCCGTGTCTTTCAGAAATTACACGGCGATAAAATATCTAAATATCACTCTAGAAATACAAAAGAGAATCTATATAATTAAAAAAATGCCTAATGTCCCTTTTAAACTCGGTTACAATATTGGGGCACAGTTTTACTCTGTACATTTACATTTACAAGCATCATTGTAACTTCTGTTACCCTTCTCTTCTCTATTCTCAATAATGAAGGGAAAATCTGCCAGCCTAAATGGAGAGCACCTCTCGTATTTTAAAATCGTGAACGGGGAAGGTAGACTAAAATTCTCTGGCAGTAGTTAAAAACAATAGGTATAATTATGCAAATCTACCAAAAATGGCAAATAATAGAATTCAGATTCATGGTTTAACCTATTCAAGGAAATATTGACCAATGCCTTGTGTGTTTCCTCTAGGAAATTATTAAAATTCTTCGTTAGATGCGTAAACATATGGTTACAAAAGAGCATGTTATTTTATTTTTAGAATTATATTTTATAATAGATTAAATAAATATAAAAACAAATTTAACTGTTATATATTTTTTATTTAACAATAAAACGCGACATTACATAATCATTGAATGTTATTGTATTCAATATAACAAATTGGTACAAGAATAAAATTTAAAGTGAAAAATATTTGATATCAAGGATCGTTCCACTTAAGACAAGTTTATGTAACATAAGCTTATAGTTAACGAGAATAAAAGCATAATGCGTCATGAAATATAAAGTTATGATTCAAGCCGTACGATATACCCATTTGAATTTTTATAGATAATTTTATTTGAATAAAAATTAAATTCTATAATGCAATGGTTTTTATTTAAAGCAGAATAAATATTTTTAATAATAGTAGTAATATATTTATCTACGTATTTTTTTATATATATATATATATATATATATATATATATATATATATATATATATAATATATATATATATATATATATATATATATATATATATATATATATATATATATATATATATATATATATATATATATATATATATATATATATATATATATATGTATTTATATATTTATATATATATTTATACATATTTATATATATATATATATATATATATATATATATATATATATATATATATATATATATAGGCTTTTTACAATTTTCTTGGGTTTAATGTTAACAAAGTTAAAGACTTGTTTTGTATTATAGTATAAATTTTTGTTAAAACGTTACAACCATGCACTCTAGTCTCCATCAGTTGTTTACTCTACAATAAATAATTTTATTTGCTTTTTTTTTTTTTATCCTTTTTTAGTTATGTTGTATTGTCTCTATGTACATTATGTCTATCCTACATACTATTATTGATTTTCGGCTTACCTGTTCTTTATTCCAAAAAACTGTACACACACAAATAAACCAACTAGAACTATATATGGAACATTTTACATTCCATGTGATGTTCTTACGTATAGTTTAACTTTATTTTAATTTGTATGTGTATAGTTTTTTGAAGTAAGTAACAGGTATGCCGAGAATCAATAATAGTATGTAGAATAGACATAATGTAAATAGAGACAATACAACAGGACCAAAAAGGAAAAAAAGCAAAAAAAAAAAATGTTTTATTGTGGAGTAAACAACTGATGAAGACCCGTATATGGTTGAAATGTTTTGACAAAAATATATACTATGATATAAAACAAGTCTTTAAATTTGCGAACAATTAAACCCAAGAAAATTGTAAAAAGAATATATTATATAATTTTTACATATTCAAGAAACCAAAAAAAAAAAAGAACAAAAAGTATATATATATATATATATATATATATATATATATATATATATATATATATACATATATATATATATATATATATATATATATATATATATATATATATATATATATATACCTATATATGTTAAGCGGCATGACTGTAGCGTGATTCTTGTTGGTGGTTGTATTCAGAGTTTCAAACAGGTGCAACGCGCAGTTATTTGTTGGCAGTTATCCTAAGTAATCGATGTTACACGTTTCGTAAAAAAGGATAAAGCCGAGTATCATGCAGAGATAAAACATTTTTATTCAAGTAGAAACTGAACTAAAGGAAGTTCATGCAAAATCTGCATCAACAATAAAAACTATTTACTACTGGATAAATGAATTTAAATTTGGTAGTATGAGCACCGCAGTTGCACGCGTTCAGGTTGCCCGATTGTGTCGTGATGAAAGATCGTCGCATTAAGCTTAGTGAAATTACTAAATTGGTAGGTATTTTATAAGGACGCACACATAATATCCTGCATGAAGTTTTAAAAATGAGAAAGTCAAGTACGCGATGGTTATGGTTTTGTGAACTCCATACCAAAAACGCACGAGGAAGAACATTGAAAATGCTCGCAGGAAATAGATTTGGCTCCATTGAAGAAGTTATCTCCGAAACTGAGGCGTATTTTGAAGGCACAGATAAATCCTTCTACAAGAAAGGTATAGAAATGTTAGAGCAGTGTTAGACTGATTGTATCGCTCTTGAAGGAGACTGTGTTAATGAATAAAGTCGAATTTTGCAAAAAAAAAATGCGTTTTAAGTAGCTAGACCAAAAACTTTTCAGCCTACGTGTTAGTTCTGCTGCTAAAAGCGTGAGAATCTTTTTATAAAACAAATCTTTAAGAGAAGAGTACGAGGAGTAACAAGCTGAATCTCATACCGATGTAATGTATTAACTCTATATGTATTCCATTAGCACGCTAGCATGTGCCAAGGAGCATTTTTCATGAAAATGTTTAAAGTATAGACTATAATTTTCAAATTTTTAGATTAGATGCTAAACTCGTTATGTTTCGTTAAATTTTTTTCTGACTGGTCAGTAGTAAATATTAATTGCTAGGTAAGTGCATTTGTTATTTTTGTGGTTGTAGATTCAGATGTATGGTTCATATTATAATCTAATCATTATTATTGTGCAAAGTTAACGAATAACAGGGGCGGTTAGATAACGAATTACTAATTCATCAAAAGTAAGAAATACAACAAAAAATATATAAATAAGCAATATAAATACAAAGTAATAGAAACTATGTAAATTTAATTTATAAAATAAAATGTAACATTAAAAATAAAAATAGGAGATAAAAAGACGAAACCTCTAATAAATTTTGACGATTCATTTGAGTTCTAGCTCAAGTAATATCAATTATGATGAATCGGACTTTTGATGAATGTACAAAAAATAAACCTTTCTGTGGGAAAATAGAAAAATACCAGAAACTTTGGTTTATGGAAACTATGGGTGCATTCTAAATATACAGGGTTACGTCTAAAACAACAAAGAAACAAATATAGGTTTATAATGCGTATTTAGTTAGTTTAATTTTTTTATTTGTGTTAATACTGAATTGTTCATTTTTATTTTTTTTTTTCCTTTTTGTTAGCCTTACGAACGTAGCGTATTAGCCACGAGCTTGTATATATATATGGTTTTTAACTTAAAGTCTGGGACGTTACAACCACCAGCAGCTAGCACCCGATTTGAACCAGCGATCAACGGGGCCCTTGGCAGGCTCTATATCCACCCCATCACCGAGACCGGCACCATTATTAGTTAATAGGATTATTCTTTCTTATTCTTTTAACTGGAACCTTCTGTATATATATATATATATATATATATATATATATATATATATATATATATATATATATATATATATATATATATATATATATGTGTATATTATTTTAACTATTTTTTTAATTCCGTGATATTTCTCCGTCAATTGGGTTTTTGAAAAAAAAATAAATTATCGATTTTTTTACTTTATTTTAAAACTTTATCGTAAATAATATTGATAATCGATGCGAAAAAATTTTTTCAACATTTTTTACAATTAATTATAAATAAATTAAAGTTTATAAAATTTTTAAAAAAAGTCACGTGACTACGAAAGCGCCACGTTTTCACGTAAATACTGTCAACAGCTTCTACCTGTGTATATACTGTCAAAATTATTGAAGTTTAGTGCAAAAAAAAGAAAATATTGTTGGTTATTATTCTTACTGGTGTTTGGTGTAGTGGTGATATATACTGAATAGTATCATTGTGCCAAAGATTCCACATTCCCAACTTGGTTATTATTATATTAAAATACTTACATCAAAGCGATCTTCACAACAGAAAAAATTTGATGTTGTTTTAGGATTAATACGTTTTGCTGCTTGGGACCATTGATTTCGACGTTTAACATCTTGAGGCACATTTAGAAACATATTTTCGAGAGTTGTTTTTGTAGTATTCGTGCAAATTGGTACGAAACAGTCCCGATAACTTTTTAGATTAGATATTTTTAATAGATATATCAATACACTGATGATAGTAACAAAAATTGATTGAAAACTAAAACACTCGTATCAGCTGTGTGTAATGTTGAGGAGAAATAAACATTGTGACGTCACACGCACTCAGGTTTTTTTCAGGAACTGTCGGCACGTCATCGGTACTAAGGTTAAAAATTTATTTTCAATTTGATATAACTTTTTAATTATAACGAAAAAAATAAAATATAAAAAGTTTTGTTGTAAAACTTATATATCATCTTTCCATTTATGACAATTTTTTTTCAAAACTACATTTTACATGTATGGGTTAGTTAGTTTAACAAATAGTTCAAACAATTTGCTACATTTAAAAGTCTACTCAAAGGGATACTTAAACCAAGCACAGTTCATTACGTTCGCCATTTTAGACCCCTTTCTTCTGTTACTTTCATGAAATTCTATGTCATTAGAATATTCCTCAAAATTTGGTGTATGATGAGCCTAAATGCCAAAATTTTTAACAAAGTATAAACGACTTTAAGAATCTTTTAGTTAAATCTCTATTAAATTTCAAGGTAATTAAGTTAAGGTGTTTGAACAAGCCAGAAAAATCTATTCCTGGAATAATGGATTTTATTATACAACCCGACTATATGTGAATAAATACATTTTCGATCATGCAAATCCTGTAATTATTAGAGGCAAGGTATCTGGAGACTTATTATTTGTTTTCCCATTCACTCGCTTCCTCTGATTTGGGCTCAAGTGGCTTTTTTGTTTCCTATCCTCAAAATTGGCTTGGGGGGAGCAAATTTTCATCAAATGATTAGGTTATTTGTGCTGTAAAAGAGTATTATGCATAGTTCAAAACCAATTTTTTTTCTAAGTGAAAAAAGAAATTGGAGTCTAGATAGACCAAATATATTAAAATCAATGGAGCGTGTGTTTTTGCAAGAAAATGTTGTCTCCCTTATTTTTAATAAGACTTTTCAACCCACCCTGTATATATATATATATATATATATATATATATATATATATATATATATATATATAATATATATATATATATATATATATATATATATATATATATATATATATATATATATATATATATATATATATATATATATATATATATATATATATTTATATGTATATATATATATATATATATATATATATATATATATATATATATATATACATATATATGTATATATATATATATATATATATATATATATATATATACATATATATGTATATATATATATATATATATATATATATATATATATATATATATATATATATATATGTATGTATATGAACTGATAATAATCTTCTTCTTAATGTAACTTCCAAGAACGATTATATTTGCCCATCTGACTTTATTTATTGCCGCTCTAAACAGTTCGGTAGATGTCATATTTTTCCACGGTCGCAAGTTTTTCAACCAGGAATTGCGGTGCCTTCCTAGTCCTCGACTACCGATTATTTTTCCTTCAATTATAAGTTACAGGAGTTCATATTTTTGGCTCGTCATAATATGGCTAAAGTAAGTGCTTTTTCTTTCTTCAACAGCTGGAATAAACTCTCATTCTTTTCCCATCCGATCAAGTATTTCCACGTTTGTGGTATGCGCTGTCCAAGGAACACGCAACATTCGGCGATAGCACCCCATCTCGAATGACTCCATTCTTTGTTGTGTTGTCTCTGTGATTGTTGCAGCTTCTATATCGTATAACATGACCGAGAACACGTAGCATCTTACCACTCGTTCTTGTTTTTAAATTTAGTTGGCAGTTATAGAGTATCCTGCCCATTTTATTAAAGGAGCTTCATGCTTTTTCAATTTTTAAGCGTATTTCAATAGAGTGGTCCCAATCTTCACTAATTACGCTTCCTAAGCACGTTATTTTTGTTACCCTTTCAAGTGTTTGTTGATGTACTTTAATATTTATGTTTGTATTAGAATTCTTACTGACCACCATTGTTTTTGTTTAGTTCGTGTTCAGTTTCATTCCATATTCCTCACATGCATCAACAATTCCATCCATGATCTTTGTAGGCCTTCTTCACTCTCCACTGGAATGACAATATCATCAGCGTAGCGGAGATTATTTACACACACACCATAAATTATAATTCCACATTTTTTATCAAAAAGTGCTTTATTAAAGATTTCCTCCGAATAGATATTGAATTATTTTTCTGGTTCCAGTATAAACTTGATATTATTTGTAAGTCTTTCTCATCAGTGTTACACGATTGTAATATTTCCGTCCTTTTCTCGTGACTGGCCATATCAAAGGCTATTTGGAAATCTATGAAGCATAAATAAACATCAGAGTTGACATTCCTACATCTTTCAATCAGAACGCGGATGGAATATAGTGTTGCCCTCGTTCCTCGTCCATTCCTAAAGCCGAACTGTGTATGTCCAGTGCGTTCATGTAGTTTTTTTGTATACCTTTTGGTGGATTATTTTAAGGAAGAGTTGAATTGATGTCAACCAATCATGAGGAACATCGCCTGTGTTGTATACGCTGTTGAAGAGGTCCTGTATAGTGTTCATATGTTTTTCAAGAAATATTATAATGATTTCTGTAGGTATAATATCTTCTCCTACTGCCTTTTTGTTTTTAAGCTGATTTGCTGCTGCTAATATTTCGTCTTTATTTATGGGGGGCACGTTGTATTAAGCTTATTTGTATTATGTTGTCTAGTTGTGTCACTATACATTTCACCTGTATATTTTTCGCATCTATCTATTCTTTCTTGTATGTTCAGTAGAGGTTTACCTTCTTTATCCTCTATTACTTGTGGTTGCCTTTGTAATCTTAGTCCAGCAGCTTTTATGATTTTCTTATGTAAACTAAATATGTCGCATTTCTTTTCTAATGCTTCTATTTCTGTGCATTGTTCATTTAGCCAAATGTCTTTAGCCTCCTTTACCTTTCTTTTTATTAGGTTTTGCGTTTCTTTGTATTTTATATCATTGTTGTTCTTATACTTTCTTCTTACTTCCATCACATTCAATATTTCCTCCGTCATCCACGATCTTTTTGGTTGTATTTTGTTTCAGGTGCTCTTCCATTACTTTTCCAGTGTTTCTCTGATGTGGTACCATTCTTCTTCCGGTGTCTACTGAGTTCCCAGCTTCTTTGTATTCAGACTTATATAATACCGATGATATAAGGATCACTGTTGCTGCCGATTGCAACTTTTACTTTATATACTTTTACATACAAATTAAGAATCTTGCTGCAGTAAATGCTGAATAAAATGAATAAAAAAATTCTTGATACTACAATTTAATAAGTAAAGTATAAATATCCAACAATATTCGTACTAATCAGATTTTTAATTCGACAGAGGTCATGTTAAAAATAACGTTTGACGGAATCTTAAAGTTGAAATGCCAATTTAAAAAATCAACACAATATGCAGATTGATTATTGGAAATCGCCCGACCCTTTCGAGAAACTGACAATTTGTTTTTTAAGGACACTGAAAAGGGGTATTTTCTTTGAAAATAATTTAAGGTTTTTAATATTTTACTTAACTTCTTAAAAATTGCGTTTTTTTCAATGTTAAGTGATTTTTTGATTCTTTAACAACGGCAACAGATTATAGGTCGAAATGTTGAAATATCTTACTAAACTAATCATTGATCACTATACAACGAACTGTTTTTATATTGTTTTATTTATTTTAGCACAATGTTTGAAAAAAGTGTTGCCAAAAAGTAAGTGTATGTTTATTAAAGCTACAGTGCAAAAAAATAATTACATGAATAATCCCGTATCACTGATAACCATTATTTAATCATGTAATTATACATACATTTTTATAGCCTTAAACTTAGGTAAATACCATTAAATTGTCCAGTCACATTAGGGATTTCACCTCGGAATGAGAGATAATAAGCTGTAAACTTGTATGAACCTTTATTTTGGCATTTTAAAAGTTGTCTCAAAAGTCTCATAAAATCTCGTGTTTTTTTTATAAGCTTAACCCTTTTTGAGATAGAGCACGGAGAGCGAGCAGCATACATAGCATAATGCAAGCTCAACCGTGAGTCCCGGTAAATAATACGTCGTATAAAGTTAATTAATCACTAAAAAATCCATAATTATGAATAAGTTGCATTATTTATTAATTAATACATTATTATTTAATAATATTTTTCATTTATCAAATATATTCGTTTAATAATACTTACCTACTTCGTTTAACTAAAAAATTGTTAAGTAGAATACTTTATGTGTACCTTAATTACATTCTAATATATCTAAATTAGATTTTAAGTAGAAAAGGAATAGAGCAAATACATTTTAATTATATCTTTATTTAGCAATTATGTTTCATACATTAACTACAATTGAAGTTCAAATGTGGGGAGGATTTACGTAAATTTTAATAATTAGAAGGACATGAGCCTCAATTTTCTTCTTCTTCATCATCGTCTTCCGATTGCTTTTCTTTTCATTTCTTTCAATACTTGCAGTTTTTAAAGTTTGTAAGCCGCGCACTATATTAACAGAATCACCTTCTGAAAGTGACTTATCACATATAAAACACAAATCAGCCATAACTCCTAAAATTGTACGTCCGTCCTTGTCAAGATACAATTTAAAACAAACGAATAAATTTGGTTAGTAGAAAGTGGTCCCTTGAAAAAGAAATCGGTCTTAACTATACAATGGAACATCTGTCCCAACTGACTATAGGGTAAAAGGTCGTATTATAGGGGTCCGTATGCCCAGGTATAATCTTAATAGTAATATAAGTATTTAAGAGTTTACACATTTTAAAGAAAAAGTACTTAATTCTTTTTCTACTTAAAATATAATTAACATTTATTAGAATATAATTAAAATGTACTTAACAATTTTTTAAATACACGAAGTATGTAAGTATTATTAAACGAATATATTTGATAAATGAAAAATATTATTAAATATAATGTATTAATTAATAAATAATGAAAATTATTCATAATTATGGATTTTTTAGTGATTAATTATCTTTATACGACGTATTATTTACCGGAACTCACGGTTGACCTCGCATTATGCGCTGCGCGCTCTCCGCGCTCTATCTCAAAAACGGTTAAGCGTATAAAAAAATGTTTGAAACAAAATTTGTAGAGAACTTTATGCTCTATAATTTTCGTAATAGATGCAAATATCATTGAAACCATAGGAAGCGAGATATTTGCGAAAAAACGATTTTTGTGAACTTTGACCTTGAAGATTTTAAAATGCAGACACGAGAGTTTATGAGACTTTTGAAATAACGTTTAGAATGCCAAAATATAGGTTTATACAAGTTTACAGCTTATTATCTCTCATTCCAAGGTTGATCCTCTTTCTTGGCTTAAGTGACTGGATAATAAATAGATATGTGGAATATACTCCACAAAATATGTAACGAAATCGTTATGTAAAATTCTCTTTTTCATAGGCCTATTTTACATTTGAAATATATTAATTATATTTTAACATGTGACTTAACAAATAAATTGGAAAATTTTTGACGCTCAACTAAAGTTTATTTTAAAGTATCAAACGGCAAGTTCCAAAATAAAAAATTAACATAATTAATAAGATAAAAATGACTGACTTTCAACTGGCAAATGAAATAAGTTGCCTAATGGATACGAAGTGGAACATATTAAAGTCCTGTCGGTTGAGTTAATATGGATTAATGGATGATTATACATTTAATAAAAATATTACATGTAATTATAGAAAATTAAATAAAAGCATTTAATTATCATAACTTTATGTTATTTTAATTAACCTTAAGTAATAAGAATAGATACAGGGTACTCCATATGTATGGAATAATGATTCCACGGCATGTATTAATCAATGTGTCAAAAAATGTTTAAATAAAAGTTATAGGGTGTTATACGAAGCACATGCTGACGTTGACAATAAAAAATTTTGAACTGTCAGCTCGAAGAAATTACGCCATCTTAATTTTTTTAAAATTGATAGCCCTTTATATTATTTTATTTTTGAGTCCTACTAAAAATTCTAGATATTAAATGTCTAACATATGTTTAAATTGAACTGTTTTAGAATTATTGATATTTGAAATTAGGAGATCAAATTTTAGAAAAAAATTTAAGCTGGCTTCTGTCAAACATTTACTGTCAGGTAACGACTTAAAGCGTCAAAAAACGATTTATTGACGAAAACGTTAATGCTGCATTTTGTGAAACTGCAATTTGAACGTAATATCATAATGGTACATTTAACAAAAACTGAAAGAATCACTTTGTTAATGATGGTTGGTTACGGAGACCGTAGGAGAACACAACAGGAGGTGTGTGATCTTTTTAACGCAGAATATTCCAATCGAGAACCTATTACCCAATCCGTAGTTAGCAAAACATTAAAACGATTTAGACAATCAGGTCATGTTAAGGATCGTTGTAAATCTAGATCTCCAAAAGTTAAAACAAGCGATTATAACAAGTTAGATGTTTTATTGGAAATTACAGAAAATCTCCATACAGCCACTCGTCAGCTTTGCCACCACATAAGTAAAGGTACCTTAAGTCGTATACTGAATAAAGAAAAATTGTATCCATACAAACCCATTCTATTGCAAGAATTATCTGAAGATGACTACGACAGACGCGTTGAATTTTGCGAGGTCATAATGTAACGAATCAGTAATGATCCTAACCTAATTCATAATATTGTTTTTTCTGACGGGCCATATTTTGTCTTGACGGAAGAGCATAACTGCCGGTACTGGTCTACTGAGAATCTCCACTGGATAATCGACGGTCATTCTCAAAGACCACAAAAGATAAACGTGTGAGCAGGGATTTGAGGACGTCAAATCATTAGTCCCTTTTTTATCTATGTAAATCTTACAGGATAGCGGTATTTACAGTTACTCCAAGAGCAAGTTATTCCAACTTGTGCAGATCTTTTTCCCGATGAAAATAATTTGGATACCTCTAACAAGAATCTGTGGTATCAACAGGAAGAAGCATCTCCTCACCATGAAATCAATGTTCGTAGATATTTGGATGCGATTTTTCTTCATCGATGAATAGGCAGAAGAGGTGATGTAGAAGGTTGCAAGGAGTCCCTACCTTACGCCACTCGATTTTTTTATGGAGTCATTTGAAAACCAAAGTTTACCGAAATCGACCTGAAACTGTAGAAGATTTACAACAAAGAATTTAATATGAGGTAGCACAGATCACCCCCGATTCTCTCTTCAGGCTGTTTATGACAGATTGGGTCCTTGCCTCGCTGTTAACGGTGGGCATTTTGAGCAATTGTTATCTTAAAAATATACCTGTGGTATTTATTAATAGTTTTTTGTATTTTTTTTATTTTCAATTTCAAATCACAATAATTCCAAAACAGTTCAATTTAGACATATGGTATATTAGACAAATAATATATATTTTTAGTAGGACTCAAAAATAAAATAATATACAGGGCTTTCCATTTTAAAAAAAAATCAAGATAGCGTAATTTCTTCGAACTGACAGTTCAAAACATTTTACTGTCAACGTCAGCATGTGCGTATAACATTCTATAACTTTTATTTAAACATTTTTTTTGATACACTGATTAATAAATGCTATGGAATCATTACTCCATACATACGGGACATCCTTAAGTCATTTTTTTAAACTTTCTCGGTAAAAATAAATAATTATGTAAAATTATGCTGAAAATTAAACTAATTTTTTCCGTAATTTTCTTTGTAGTTTTATAATTTTTTTTACAGGTTGACTGTTAATATTCAACTGTATCTAGTTAGTAGCGTCTATTATTTTTAGATATATATTTTGCTATAAAACCACATGCATTTTGCCATTACAATAAAAGTTTTACGGAATTTATTACTTAGCTTTCTAGATAATACAGCATTTTGGGCCGGTATCGATAAAAAAGTAATTAAATTTTTTCCTTTCTCTTTAAGTAATACCTTTTTTGATGTCAAGGTTATGCGCTCAAAGAAACAATTTAATAAAGATACCTTTTATTAATTAAAAGGAATTACTGCAGATACTAAATATTTTTCTGAGAGATCTCTCTCTAATTATTTTTTTTCGTTTCGAAAATTAGGCTTCATGCACTGTTTCTATTAAAAGCTTTATATTTTCTATATTAGTTGTATGCCAAAATTATTTGCCGGACAGGTTTATGAAACTGGGGTTAAAGCTATTTCACTTAGTAAGTCAGTAACTTTCAAGTAATGAATGAAAATTTACTAGAATGTAAACATCTACAACCACGTGAACAAGCGGGCTTTAGACGGGGATAGAGTACTTTGGACCATTTTCAAACAATTAGATCATTAGTGGAAGAAGCAAATGAATATAAAGTCACCTTGTGGATAGCAATGGTTGACTACGAAAAAGCATTTGATTGAGTAGAAATATGGGCAGTCCTTAACGTTTTAAGTAACAACAGAGTCGATGAAAGGTACACAACTCTTCTTGAATACATATATAAAAATGCCACATCATAAATAATGCTTGAAGAGAAAACAAATAAAATCAAAATTAAAATAGAAATTGGACGAGGCGATACGATATCCCCAAAGCTGTTCACTTTGACTCTAGAAGACATGTTCAAATCGTTAAAGTAGGAAAATAAAGAAATACTAATGGATGGTGAACGATTAAATCACTTAAGGTTAGCAGATGATATCACTGTGATCGCCAACACAAAAGAAAAATTACAAAAAATGCTAAGAGAATTAAATAACAAATCGCGAGAAATAGGTCTAAAAATAAGCTTCACCAAAAACAAATATTTGAATAACGAGAGTGAAGATAACAGCCAGAAACTATTAATAAAAGGTTAAAGAACAGAAGAGATATAAACATTCAGATATTTAGGACAAAAAATCGAAATATCAAAAAATAATTTAAAGGCTGACTTGGATAGAAGAGTCTCGATAGCTTAGTCTGCGTTCGAAAGGTTACAATCTACATTCAAATTGGACATCCCAAATACCATAAAAGCCAGAGTATACGATCAGTATGTACTGCCAGTATTAACATATGGCACTGAAACGTGGGCTTCAAATAAAAATATAATAAGTATAGTTCAGGTAACCTAAAGAGAAATGGAAAGGAGAATACTAAATATTAGACTCCAAGATCGTATTCGTAAGATTGAGATACGAAGAAGATCAAAAGTGATAGATGTATTGCAACAAATATGTATATTAAGGTGGAATTGGGCATATGGCAAAGCTGAATGCTAACAGATGGACACTCTGAATAGTTGAATGGATAAGATGGACGGACGACATAAAAATATTAGCAGGACACGATTGGATGCAAAAAGCAAACAACAAAACTCATTGGAGACAACTTGGGGAGGCTTACATCCGACTATGGATGGAATAAGCTAATGATGATGATGATGATGATATAACATCTACGAGAAAATTCTTTCCTTAGAACTAGGCCAGAGACAACAACGTTTTAGCACTTTTCTTGTGCGTCAACTAAAACTACCAAAAGAATCATATTCTTATGTTCTACTCCGTAAATTTCGTGATCCGTCGCTCTTGGTATCCATCTGATGGCAATAAAAACCAAAAATCCAAGAATTTATTTTAAACGTACAAGGGGTCCCACGAAAAGGTTTAATTTTAAAATATTTATTGACAAAACAAATTGTGAAATAAAAAAAACCCTAATGTATCTAACACTACAATGCGTAAAAAAGTATTTCTTAAAAATATACTTTATTTCAAGGTAAGCCGTTATATTCCCGATACTTTTTTAGGTAGTATGGTAATTGACCGTTTGCGTATTGACCGATCTTGACTCTCGCGAACTGACTATTTAATGCACTTTAAGATTGCGTAGCTTCTTGATGTCCTTGGTTTACTTGAAAACCAGTTTCACCAAACTTCTGCACCCATTTTTTGTTCAGCTGAATAATGGACGCTGGATATAAAAATTTTATATTCGCCAATTTTTTTCCAACAACTCATGTTTCCATTTTCTGTTTCTTCTTCTACCTACTGTGTATTGCCGTCTTTAACTTATATTTGCCAAGTTTTCGCTCCAACGGTTTTAAGCTCTCCTCTTGCTACTCCTTCCTACAGGTGCCCTACAGGATAAGGCTGCTATTTTTATAGCCAGAATATAGACATTTTAGTTTTAGGCTACACTGTAAACATAACCTACTCATGTAGTTTTCTGCTTAGTTCTACTTGTTTTTCTAGCCCCTTATTAAGACTAGAACTTTAGATTTTCATGTAGTCGTTCTTGTAATCAGCACAATAGGCTTCTAAAATATATGGCAGCCTATCTTGTCAGAAAACATCAAAATAACATATGTATATTTATTTTTTTTAAATTTTTGAGTAAATATTAAACATATATATTACGTAATCTCTTGCACAAATATATTTTAACATAGTTAACATAGTTTTTTTTTCTGTTTTATTGGCCTCATGAATTTAGTATTTTAGCCACGAGTATGTCATAAATGTGTTTTAAATAAAATCCGGGACTTCACAACACCCAGCGACTAGCGGCGGATTCAAACCAGCGACCTTCGGGTCACTTAACAGGCTTTATACCCTCTATGCTACCGAGATCGACACTAACGTAGCTAAAAGGAATAAAAATATTTAATTAAACTGAGTATGTAAGATTATTTATCCTGCATTTCCTTCACAATTCTGGGAAACTGGTGAATGCTACTAGCGATGTTATAACTGGATTGACACACAGCTTCTAAAGCATATAATATAATTCCTTACTGTTTCTTCTTATTCATCATTTTCTACATGTTTATTTCAAATTTCATTCTTTTATTTTATTTCATTAATTCATTTATTTCAGCTTTATTGAACTCGTGTCATGTTTACCTCGTAAGGTCTGTTAAATCGGAGGAACTTATGGAATATTTTAGAACTTTCCCTTGGTTAAACCTTTGTTTTCGATCAGATGATCCATCTGATTGCGCTATGGAGGTTTTCGACGTTATTTTGGCTAGTATGGACACTTACATCCCTTTTTCGAAGAAATACCCCTCCAACGGCAAGCCTTGATTTGACCAAAAATGCAAAGAAACGGTTTTTTCTAAACATCTTGCCTACCGACAATGGCTTGAAAATCCTAACGTAATAACGTCAGATGCAAAGAAATTATTGACCAAACCAAGCAGGCACATAATCAACGAATTAGAAAAAACTTCTTGCTTGACCCAATAATTTTAGGTTCTTTTGGTCAGCCGCTAAGGCAGTTAGTCAAAATAATACCAAATCCACACCTGTTGAGAAAGTAAACTTATTGCCTGAACTCTTTGCTTCACATTTTACTGTTGATTTTCAAGGAAAAAATCAACCTATTAATCCCATAGTACAGTCAAGGATGCCCTGTATTCTCTTCAGACAACGTATCATAAAAACGTATTTTAATGAAGCTAGACACAAAAAGAGCCTATGGCGCTGACGGAATACCTGCCATAGTATTCAAAAACTGCGCGAAAGACCAATTTTCCTTAGATTTTTCAATCTATTCTATAGGACGGGAATGTTTCTTTACTGCTGGAAATGCGCCATAGTTTAGCCGAACCTAAAAAAGGCAAGCATACCTTGCCAAATAACTATCAACCAGTAACATTGCTTTCAATAATAACGAAAACATCTTCTAAAATACCTTGAAGGTTTCAATATTATTAGTGACCATCAATGTGGCTTTCGTAAACATAGATTAACAGGCAATCTTCTAACTTATGTAACACATGTTTGGAACAACGCAACTGAACACTGTGGAGAATCTCGAGCGGTTGCTATATCCAAGGCCTTCTACTTTGTGTTTGGCACGATAGATTGTTGGCTAACCTACGCTTTTCTGGTATGTCTGAAAACTTCTGTTTATGGTTTTCATGTTTCCTCATAGAGCGTTCTTTACAAGTGGCAGTTGACGGATTTCTTTCTAACACCTTCACTATTAACGCCGGTGTGCCCCAAGGCTCCATACTGTCTCCTACTCTCTTTCTCATTTACATTAAAGATCTGTTGGAAAAGACCAGAAATCCTTTCTACAGCTTTGCAGATGACAGTAGGCTTATCTCTTCATTCACGCTTAATTTGGATGCACGAACATCGGCTACTCATGCAAATGTCCAGACAGCAGGAGATCGTTCAACTTCACAAAAACCTGGAAGAAATTCTATCTTGGAGTGACAGTAACTAAGTAGAATTTAACGCTACAAAAACCCAGGCGGCAGTTTTTTCTAAAAAAGTAAACGTTGCTGAACTCGACATAGTTATGCACTCCATTCATCTAACATTGTCACTCAATTTGCTGGGCGTTAATTTGGGAGCAAATATGTCTTAGCATGAACATGTCTGTCGCAAGCATAGCAAAGAGAGCTTCTTAAAAGCTAGGAATATTATTTTAAACTAGAAAGCTTTATACGACCCTTTTCAAGCAGTCTTTTATAAGGAGAACCTCATCCCCTTGGAATAATTTGCACAGGACTGTGTTTCCGACCGAGTACAATTTACGATTCAAGACCAACGTGAATCGCCTTTTCCGCACACGTGTCGCTCCTGTAACGCATTAGGGATTTCCCTGCAGCACGTGTGCTAGGCCCATAAAAGGAAAAGACTATTTATGAATAAATCAAGTACAAAAATTATACCATTTGTACCAATAATAAAATATTGACTACTAGTCAATACATCAAGAACCTTTTGATTTAAGAGGTATTTTTTTATTTCCTTGTTGGTGCAATCTTAATTTCACTATTTTCTTTGCTATATATTCTTGGTTCCTCCAAACCTACAAAATTGAAATTATACTAATAAACAGCCTATAAAAATAACTTTAAATTACCTTTTCTATTTCGCACTAAACGAAAATAAAACCATCAGTCAAATATTTTCCCAGAACCCAAATCATAGTAGTAATTACACTAATAGCGTAACATATGTGCGCACATATTTCGATCCATAATTAAGCCAGAATTACCACGTGGAAATTCTGTCAAAGAAAATGCAAAAATATATTTGTGGTTCGTAATATGTTAAAATTAGTAGATTTTAATGGACTATTTATAGTTATTTTGCTCTATGCAAAACACACATATCCTGTGGTCTTATAATTTGGAGTCATATCAGTGGTTCATTTCCTATCTTTCGTTTACAATTTAAAGTATTTTTAGTTTTGGCGAGGATAGAATACAGAGGCAATATTAAGAACACTTGTATTCAATTAAGAAACTTTTTTAATATATTCTAACTTGTGTCTTATATGCTTACCACAACAAACACAACATTAAGATACAGACAGAATAGTTTTCGCTTCTCCTGCAGACCCCATCGATAATTTACAGATTAATTATCCAAGTACAGAAATTGCCAGCTTTAATGTCCACATCAATTCGCTTAAGTATTCAGATACGACCGACGATCAAGGTTGTAAAACTGAATCATTCTTATTCAGTTGTGGTTTTACTCAGCTTATGGATGAATCGACGCTGATCCCTGATCCAGGCGGAGAGTTTTTTTCAGTCTTCTTGATCTATTTTTAACCACCAATACAGAGATTTACACTGTCACTGTAGATACGCCGTTAGTTTCTTCTGACCACAAACTGCTTTCGACATCGAGTATCCTACCGATCAGTAACAGGGGCGCCTAGACTGCGCAAGGTTTAGTAAATGAGAAGAACTCATAGAATATTTTCGAACCTTGTCTTGGTTAGAAGTTTGTTTTAGATTCGATGGCTCATTCGAATGAGTTAAGGAGGCTCCTGATGTCATTTTGACAGATATGGAAGCTTACATACCTTTTTCGAAGAAATGTTCTTCCAACGGCAAGCCTTGGTTTGACCAGCAATGCAAAGAAACTGTTACTCCTGAACATCTTACCTACCAACAATCGCGTGAAAATCGATTCGACCGAAAATGCAAACAAGTTATCAATGAAACCAAGGAGGCCTACATACAATCAAAGGACACACAGTCAGATAATACAATTGTAACACCAGTTAAGAAAGCCAACTTATTAGCTGAACTCTTTGCTTCACATTTGATTTTCATAGAAACACACCACCAATTATTGCCATAATGCAGTCAACAATACCCTATATTGTCTTGAGATGGAGTATCATAAAACGTTTTTTAATGAAGGTAGACATCAAAAAAGCTTCTGGCCCTGCCATACTTGCCATATTACTTAAAAAATGGGCGAGGACTAACACTAATTTCCTTTAGATTTTCAACCTATGCTACAGAAGCGAATATTTTCATCCTGCTGAAAATGCGCCGCAGTTTAGCCAATACCCAAAAAAGGCAAGAAGATCTTGCCACACCACTATCGACCAGTCGCAGTACTTCCAATAATATCGAAAGTTATGGAAAAATCTATCAATCAGCAATTTCTAAAATATCTAGGATTGAATTATATTACCATCTTCTAATTTATGTAACACATATTTGGAATAAGACAATTGAACACTCTGAAGAATCTCAAAACAAGACAAAATGTATGGTAGCTTCAAAAGAATTATTAAGATGCAAGCTGGAGATCCAAGGAAGTATTGTTGAACAGGTTAATAATTTTAAAGACCTGAGAACAGTGATAACAAGCCACGCAGACTTAAACAGGGAAGTAAAAGAGTCTATGAAGGCATCACTAATAGCAAGTTCTTTGACTGATATAGTATGGAAAAATTAATTTCTCACAGTGGAAAGTAAAATAAGAATATACAAGACAGTAGTGAGACCGATCCTCACATATGCTGTAGAAACAAGAGCTAGCACATGTAAAACAGCACAAATGATGAGGACAACAGAAATTAAGGTGATTAGGGGCGTACATGGAAAAACTATTCATGACACCATCCGCAACAAAGATCTACAAGAATTAAGTAAGATTCAAGAAATGTCCAAATGGACCAGAACTAGAAGAAAAAATGGAATAAACACGTCGATCGGATGGACGACTACAGACTGGTATATAGGGCCAAACTCAATAAACCCTGCGGTAGAAAAACTAGGCGCTCACCTCCGAAAAGGTGGAAGGAATGCTGAACGTCGACATCGGAAGAGAGTTAATGGTAATAAAACAGGCAGTATGCCTACTCATTTGACACACCATATAAGAAAGAAGAAGAAGAAGAATCTCAGGAAATGTCACTTGCTATATCCAAGAAATTTGACCGCGTTTGGCATAACGGACTGTTGGCTAAGCTTCGCTCTTATGGGATATCTGAAAAGTTTTGTTTATGGCCCTTATATCTTCTCAGAGAGTGTTCTGTACGAATAACAGTCGACGGATTTCTTTCTAGTACCTTCCTTATCAACGCTGGTGTGCCCCAAGGCTCCATATTTTCTCCTAATCCTTTTCACATCTCCATTAACGATCTGCTGGAAAGAACCAGGAATACAATTTACAGCTTTGCAGATGATAATATGCTTATTTCTTCACTTACTTTAAGTGCTCCAACTTCGAGTACTATGCATGCAAATATCCGCAGGCAGCAAGAAGAAAGTCTATCTCGTGGTGACAATAACCAGGTAGAAGTTAAAGTTACAGAAACCCAAGCGGCCGAGTGATCTGCTCCCAAATTTACATTGTATTTGTTGGATTCTATCCATGTTATATTTTATTTTTTAATTATTAATAATAAATTAATTTTATTTTATTGTATCTTTTATAAGTATTTTTGACGTGTGTAAACACTACATGTGTGGCAAGCCTATTAAAACTCGAGATTTCTATGCCGAATCATTTAAGTTAATTTGTTAATGTAAAATAGTTTAATACATTTGAATTATTGATTTGCTAATATTAATTTTTCATTCAAATCCTGAAAGTACTTCGTAATGGTGACGATGTCAGCAGAATTTTTAAAGAAAGAAAATCCGCCACAGATTGAAAATTCTTACTTTAAGTAGAGGACGTAATTACGAATTTTCTTCTTTTATCTTGATCTTTTTAGAAGTAGAGGAACTAATAAAAGTAGTAGGTTTAAAAGAAACTTTAATCACACCGAATTATATGGACTGATGTTCCTTTTTTTGTTTAGTCTCTGTGGATTTTTTATATTTTGTAATTTTCGCTTTCAAGTTTTATACTCGCTAACAGCAGAAATAAAGTTTTTAAGATAAAAAGTTATTGGATGATAATTAACAAATTATACCCTTAGTTAGGTGTCATCTTGATGTATATTTTCATTGTGTAACAGGTACTGCTTATGAAATTCCTATTTAAGACAGTTAATCTGCTAAAAAAAATTATTAATAAAAAATTATTACTTAATTTTTTTTTTTGGGGGCACTTACGGAATCACTTCGGTGTCTATCTGTTACACCTGATCTTCTACAAAACTATTTTACATAAAAAGTACAAATGTGTCACAAATATAGAAATTGATGGCCAATCAGAGCCATGTAGATTTGAAAGTTCAAAAAATATATCTGATAATGATAACTCGGGGAAATTTTTGTTTATATTACTGTATATATATATATATATATATATATATATATATATATATATATATATATATATATATATATATATATATATATATATATATATATATATTTATCTATATATGTATATATATATATATATATATATATATATATATATATATATATATATATATATATATATACACGAGAGGTTATGGAATTTACTAGATATATTGCAACTAGTGCCTCCTTGTAGCATTGCAGAAAATTCATAAATAGGTTTTCCTAAACAAATTTAATAAAAGGAAAATATTACATATATATTTAAAATAATTACTTCCTGACATCAAATATTAATTACACAAGTTTTTTATTTTAATATTTTTTTATATAAATAAATATAGATATAAATATAAATAAATATTAATAAATACTTTATTTATCACTTAGCTAGTACATTTTCACATATAAACAATGTTACATTTTGTAATTTGACTCTAAGTAACTAAACAATCGCTAATAAGTAAATATTTTAACACATGTAATCCGCTAAAATTTTATATGCTTCATTCTTAAGAGAAAAACAATTTTATTGGGGTAGATTTTTAAAGTCGTTCACCTTGTTCGGCTTTATTTTCTTCTAAAGGCTATAAAGGATCGTTTGTCAAACGATGAAAAGAAATCCTTGTTATCAGCGGCCGATGCCAGCATCAAAGGATTTATTTTCGGCCTCTGCTGACTATCGATAGCTTTTTAGTTCAGGTTAGTAGAGGGCGGAGAATATTGTATTATTTTTGTTATTGGCGCCTTGCTTTTTTTTCATTCTTTCTTTTATTTATTGATGTCTTTACCATTTTTAGTTGTATTTTCCTCGATTTGGCTAGTTATGACTCGTTCAACAGTTTTTGTGTACAGTATTTTTTATAGTATTGAGCATATAGATTTTTAAAAAAAATTTTAAAGCTTTAGAGTTAAATCCCGAAGTAGACTATTTAAATGTGGCAATCTATTCGAAGACAACAGGTTGCTGAGCAATTTGCGTGTGTTCATTATTGAGAATAATAGAAGCGTCTTGAGTTTGTTTGAGAGGGAGACTGCATTTATATTTTCTTTAAACAACCTCTTTATCTACGGGCAAAACTCCAGCCATGATTTAGCTACAGAACTCGCCCCATCGCCATTTCATCCTTGCCGCCTTCAGAGCTGTGTCATTGACTTTGGTTCGTCTCCTTATGTGCATGTTATGAATTCTATCTCTAAGAGAAATGCCAAGCATGCTTCTTTCCATAAAATTTTTAAATTTTTTTCCCTCTGATCCGAAATTTCGTGAGAAAAAAATTCATTAATACTAAAAAACCAGCCAAGTGCAAATTGGACTTGGACAATTAGTGTTCCGTATGGTGATTGCTTTGAAAAAAATTTTTGGATATTGAAGTATAAAATGGTCAGTGACTTCACAAAAAATACCCCAAATAAGTTTCCAACACAGTTTTTTATAGATTAATTTTACTTGTTTGAAAATCTGTAATTGTTGAAGAAAATCGTATGTTTAGCAACCTCGCCCATACGTGAGCTAGTTCGTACAATGGCAAACTTTCATGGGCGGGTTGATTTTGCAAATAATTTGGCAAAATATAGTTTTGCCACCAAATTTCCGAATTTGAACCATAAAAAGTATTGAACATACTTCTACATGACCCCACGAGTCTCCCGTTTCAGTATATGCAGGGAATTTCATAAGATCCTATATATATATATATATATATATATATATATATATATATATATATATATATATATATATATATATATATATATATATGGCAAACTTTTTTCCGACTTCACTCACTATTTTACGTAACTGCTCATTCCTTATGCTACCTATCGTAATAAAATTAGCCTATAACCTGGCCAGAGAACATATGTATGTTTAAAAAAAAAAGTACGTAAATCGGATAAGTGGTTCTCCAGTGATAAGCACACTAACGAACAGACAGACAGACAGAGAGACGTTGCATTTTATATATATTATATATATATATATATATATATATATATATATATATATATATATATATATATAATATATATAAAATGCAACGTCTCTCTGTCTGTCTGTCTGTCTGTTCGTTAGTGTGCTTATCACTGGAGAACCACTTATCCGATTTACGTACTTTTTTTTTAAACATACATATGTTCTCTGGCCAGGTTATAGGCTAATTTTATTACGATAGGTAGCATAAGGATTGAGCAGTTACGTAAAATAGTGAGTGAAGTCGGAAAAAAGTTTGCCACTAGCGCGTTCCTTTGCAATACACAGCCTAAACCATTAATTATGGAACAATATTATTTTAGCAGAGAATATCGACAATCTATAATCTACAATATATATAAAATGCAATGTCTCTCTGTCTGTCTGTCTGTCCATTAGTGCGTTTATCACGCGAAAACCACTTATCCGATTTACGTGTCTTTTTTTAAATTCGTATATATATATTCTTTGGCCAGGTTATATAATAATTATAATCTATATCTGTAATATATAAAATGCAACGTTTCTCTGTCTGTCTGTCCGTTAGTGCGCTTATCCCTCGAGAACCACTTATCCGATTTACGTGATTTTTTAAATTCATACATATGTTCTCTGACCAGGTTATAGATATACATTTTATTACATCTAGAATATATATAAAGTGCAACGTCTCTCTGTCTGTCTGTCCGTTAGTGCGCTTATCACTGGAAAACCACTTATCCGATTTACGTACTTTTTTTTTAAAAACATACATATGTTCTCTGGCCAGGTTATAGGCTATATTTTGATTACGATAGGTAGTAAAGGAATGAGCAGTGACGTAAAATAGTAAGTGAAGTCGGAAAAAAAGTTTGCCGCTAGCGCGTTCCTTTGGAATGCACAGCCTAAACCATTAATTATGGAACAATATTATAGCAGAGAATATCTGTAATCTATAATCTACAATATATATAAAATGCAATGTCTCTCTGTCTGTCTGTCTGTCCATTAGTGCGTTTATTACGCGAGAACCACTTATCCGATTTACGTGTCTATTTAAATTCATATATATATTCTTTGGCCAGGTTATATAATAATAATAATAATCTATATCTATAATATATAAAATGCAACGTCTCTCCGTCTGTCTGTTCGTCCGTTAGCGCCCTTATGACTGGAGAACCACTTATCCGATTTACGTGCTTTTTTTTTAAATATACATATGTTCTCTGGCCAGGGTATAGACTATATTTTATTACGTTAGGTAACATGAGGAATAAGCAGTGACGTTAATAGTGAATCAAATCGGAAAAAAGCTTGCTGCTAGCGCGTTCTCTTGCAATACACTGCCTAAACCACTAAATATGGAACAATATCATGTAGCAAAGGATACCTATAATATATATAAAATGCAATGTCTCTCTGTCTGTTTGTCCGTTTGTGCGCTTATCACTGGAGAACCACTTATCCGATTTACGTGCTTTTTTTTTAAACATACGTATGTTCTCTGACCAGGTTATAGGATATATTTTATTACGTTAGGTGACATAAGGAATAAGCAGGGACGATAATAGTGAATCAAGTCGGAGAAAAGTTTGCCGCTAACGCGTTCTCTTGCAATACACTGTCTAAAGCATTAAATATGGAACAATATCATGTAGCAAAGAATATAATATATATAAAATGCAACGTCTCTCTCTGTCTGTCTCTTATCATTCGACAACCACTTATCCGATTTACGTGTTTTTATAAATTTATACGTATGTTCTATATAATTCGATATAAGCCTAGATAATGGGAGATAAGGTGAGATAATGGGAGATAAGGAGAAATAATGGGAGATAAGGAGAAATAATGGGAGATAAGCAGAGATAAGCCTAGATAATGGGAAATAAGGTGAGATAATGGGAGATAAGGAGAAATAATGGGAGATAAGGAGAAATAATGGGAGATGAACAGAGATAAGCCTAGATAATGGAAATTATGTAGAGATAATAGGAGATAAGGAGAAATATTGGGAGATAAGGGGAAATAATGGGAGATATTTTATTACGTTGAGTAACATAAGGAATAAGCAGTGACGATAGTAGTGACTCAAGTCCACGCGAGCGGAGCCGCGGGCCCGGCTAGTATATATATATATATATATATATATATATATATATATATATATATATATATATATATATATATATATATATATATATATATATATATATATATATATATATATATATATATATATATATACATATATATATATATAAAACAATGTAAGGTAACTTTTGATTAGGCATCCTTAAAAAGAGATATTAAATTTTTACCTTTTGTAGCAAGTTTGCAAATAATATAATGCAACCGACAGATTTTTTTTCAGATATAACTGAGAGCTTATGTTTCCTTGTTTATTTATTTCTGTAGCATGTTCTATATCTCTCTAATTTACGTCGGTTTTTCTGTACACTAAACTTGTTAAAATGAACAACATAATATATCGGCAAAATAAAGCCTCACAGCACCTGTTCTCTTCATATTTATGTGAAAATATATTTTTATTATCTTTTTTATGTACGTACAGAAAGATGCCTCAATAATTTTCCAGTTGTTTTCTGAATTTTTCTTCATAAAAGTGCCTTTTAGGGTCATCTATGTTGCTGTTTTTTTTTTGCTTTTTTATAGCATGTTAAAATTATTATTAATCTTTCGGTAAGAGGAGCACAATTGTTCAGTCTCAACAGTCCCTATATACGCAATGTTCTTAAAATATAAACCTTTTTAGTGTTCCGTACGGAACACTTATAAGATCACTTCTGTTTCTGTCCGTCTGTCACACTCGATCTTCTTCTAAATTATTTGACATAGAAAGTTAAAATTTAGAACTAATGTAGGAATTGATTGCTTCATCAGAGCCGTAAAGTTTTGAAAGTTTTGATCTAAGAGGTTAGTTTGTGGTATGAAATCGGAAGAGAAAAAAAATTTTTACCAGGTCATCGAGTCAAATGAAAGCTTGTGAAAACACGAGTCAAAAACATATATGATGTAGTACTTGCGCACACTTTCCTTTGTATTATTTTTAAAAAATTGCAAAAAATCGGTGTTCCCTTCTTATTTCGAAAAATATTGATCAAATCCACAAGGTGTAGATTTGTGAATCGGTTTTCAACAAAGATTGGTAACAAACTTTGTTGAAAACTCATTTAGAGTAACAACATTTATTATTTTAAAAGCAATTATCGTACGGAACACTAAGTCCGACTTGCACTTGATCGGTTTTTTTTTTTTTTATTTTGAATTTGAAACACACCCAATACTTATTTTTATCAAATGTGAACGTTGTTGAAAATTTTATAAACCACTGGACTGCGTAATTTTAAAAAGTAAGGCACCACCAGTGCCACAACTGAAAACTGCGTTGAAATTCTTAAATGAAGGAGAGAGGGTCCTTTACAAGTGAACTGGAGAGACACAGAATTGATACCCATCGGCGAAATGTTAAACATGTTTTACATGTTTATAGTTTGAGATATTTTTCAAAAATAAATGTTTTTTGTGAAACATTGCAAAAGGATAATGCCAAAAGTACTTTAACCAATTAATTGATGTTACTTAAGTTTAGTGACAATTAGTTTTTGTAGTAGCCGGTTTAATTTAAAAAAAGTGAGGAAAGATTTTAACTTATATGTGTCATATTTAACGCATTGTTTGCTAAGATATTTTTAATGGTTAAATAGAAACAAGCTGCTCGTTACGTAAAATAGATATCGGCAAGTCGTTTTTAATTCACCATCAGACAAACAGAGACGGTGATCGAGAGTTCGAGACTTCTTTAAATATATATATATATATATATATATATATATATATATATATATATATAACATATATATATATATATATATATATATATATATATATATATATATATATATATATAACATTAAAATTCCGGGTGTCAATCCGTTCATCTAACAATGAATTTGCTCTTTGACAATGCGTGTTTTATAATGTGAAATCGCGGCTGTTTGTTCAGATCCCTCAAAATTGATGTTGTGACCAGTATCATGATGGTGGTGAAAAAAAGCTGAAGTTGTTAGTTTGTTTTTGATAATTATTTTATGTTCTTGGATCCGGATGGAGATTCTTTTGTTTGTTTGCCCTATGTACAGTTTGGGGCAGTCTTCGCATGGGATGCTGTAAACTGCATGGTTTTCCAGTCCTTGGGGTTATCGAGGATGTTTGCCAGAGTGCATGCTGTGCCTATGTTGTGTTTTCTTAGGACTCTTCCAATCTCATCTGTAACTTCTTTCACATACGGTAATAGGACTCTACTTTCGTTGAGGTTCCGTACTGCTGTCCTTGCCTGTGGATGGCGCTGCCTTTCTATGCTCTCCGAATGGACCGATCTTTATATCCGTTTTGCTTAAGGGCCCTAGTGATTTGTGTTATTTCTTGCTGTGTCGTGTCTGGTTCGATGAGTCTGTATAATCTCGATACGAGGGTATTGGTTACCGACTGGATTTGGGATGAATGGTGGTGTCGGCCAGCGTTTAAATATCTGTTGGTATGGGTGGACTTCTGGTAGACTGAATATTGAAGCTGACCGTTGTTTTTCAGAATTAGAAGCACACCAAGGAAAGAGAGGCCTTTTTTTTCTTCTACTTCCAAAGTGAACTGTATCCGGTGGTGGATTCTGTTTAAATAGGTCAGGAAGTTGTCTAATTCATTTCGTCCATGGGGCCAAATTATAAAGATGTCATTAACATACAGGTATGGTTTCCAGAGTTTAGGTTTAAGCGGTGACTTTTTAAGTACCTCTGTTGCGAAATACCTCATAAACAGATTGGCTATTACTGATGAAAGGGAAGATCCCATGGGCGTTCCATCTGTTTGTTTGTATATCTGACCGTTGAAGACAAAATAGGTATTTTTTATACAACATTTGGCATCTTCAAGTGCTCCTGCTGCTGCTGCTGCTCGATACTGTAATCTCGCTGCTGCTAACAAGTTAGCAAAGCTAAAATGCAAATTTATAAACTTCTATGTTTATACAGAATTGATATTTTTATAGTTACAGAAACTAAGTTAAATCCAAACAACAAATTTAACATTAAAACTACAAAAAAATAACCATAGATTGTAAAATTGTAAAGTGTAAAATAAAAACTAAACTAAACAATGCAGTGAAAGTGATAGTGTAAATAAAAATAAACCAAAATAGAACAATACGTGTAACTAATGTAAATAGACAAACCTTGTAAATATAGATTATTAAATAAATACATATAAACAGTAGGAGCAAAGAAGAATGAGAGAGAATGAGAGACGGATGTAAGAAAGGAAGATAGAATGAGATTAAAGCACATAAAAATTAAACCTTGCCAAAGCTACCATCTACCTACTAAGATCAAGTTGGGTTTTTCTGTGGATAATTTTTCCCGACAAACTTTATATAAAAATCTTACTAAAAATAAATAATTTTTTTCATTAAATATTTTCACAAAGAAACTAATCATAAAAGTCATCTAAGACTTGTAAGTTGGAAATGACTGAATACCACAAGGTTTAATATTAAGATACATGAGCCAGTCCCTAGGGCTATCGTTATAAGTAAACATACTTATCAGGTGTGTTGTATTTATGATACGTAGAGTTAAGAAAAACTTTGTAAAATATATTCGCATAATAAAAAAATTTCTAATTTGAATTTGATTCGAAAACACTGAACGATGTGTTAAGGTTCTTATCAGCTTGACTAGATAGGCTGACTGTATATTGGTTAAAGCATACAAAAAGTGTTTTGCACACAAACATTTTAATGATTTCGTAGCTTCGCTGATTTAATAAACACTGCTGAATATAAAAGTCAGTGGGAACATGGACACAAAAAAGAAACTCAGCTGCTATATCATTTGCAAATGCTCCTTTAGTCGCCCGTATCTCTTTTAAGATATTGGTATTATTAATTAATTTTAAAGGGCAAAGTACTAATCGAAACGCAACTTAACAAAAAGAAGGTTTTATCAAGGTAAATTATTATTCAGGTCGGTATATTTTATTCATTTTGTGTCCGGAGTTTCCCTCTAAGTTGTATTTTTAAAAGCTTAGCTAAAAATGGAGAGAAGGTATGATAAAAGAATAAAATTTATTGTAGTCCATAAAAATTTAAGAGGGTAAAAGATTTCCCTTTTACCTGACCGTGTACGCAGAGGCTGATGTTTTGCAAAATATTTCTTTAATGTCCTCCAGCTTAAACTATTAGGTGAATTTTAAGGAATAATCTAAATAATTTTGGAGAAAGTATAAGTGTAATCATTCTTCGCGTTTATGAATGCATTAGTCAGATACGTAAAGGGTTAACAACCTTAATTTCGAGGTACTGGTAAGATACAACTAACTGTACCAAGTACGCACACCTAATCTACTACATCATAACCTAACACAACAGTCACAAGTAGGTAGAGTGGCTGACAAAGTCAACACTTCAACGCAGGGGGCGCGGTTTTCGAGGGATCCCCCTCAGGCATACGTAGTTTAATGTAAAACTACTGAAAACAAACAACGTCCATATTTCAGCAGTCTACCTACTGTTTTCTTATATGTCAATCTATCCCGAGACGCGTTTCGCCATATCACGGCTCATCGGTCGGGCTAGGATCGACAAACAAAAGAACAGAATTTACTGCTGCCTTATCTAGGTACTCACGGAACGTATGTAATGGTAAGATACAACGTACGTACACCTAATATAAAATAATAATTTCGAGGTAACAAATTTGACCTAAAATTAGACAGTTATCAACCATGTGAACAAGCGGGATTTAGACGGGACAGTACTTTGGACCATCAACAAACAATTAGATTACTAGTGGAAGACGCAAATAAATATAAGGTCACCTTGTGCATAGCAATAGTTGACTCCGATAAAGCATTTGATTCCTAGAGATATAGGCAGTCCTTAACGCCTTAAGTAATAGCAGAGTCAACGAAAGATACACACCTCTTCTTGAACACATATATAAAAATGCCACATCACAAATAATGCTTGAAGAACAAATAAATAGAACCAAAATTAAAAGGGGAATTAGACAAGGCGGCTCAATATGCCCAAAGCTGCTCACGTTGACTTTAGAAGACATGTTAAAATCGCTAAAGTGGAAAAATTAAGGAATACTAATGATTGGTGGCACTCTGATCGCCAATATAAAAGAAGAATTACAAGAAATGTTGATGAAGATTAATAACAAGTCTCGAGAAATAAGTGTAAATATGAACTTCACCAAAATCAAATATTTAAAGAACGAAAGTGAAGATAACATCTAGGAACTATTAATACGAGTAGAAGGTGAAAGAATAGGAAAGGTACAAACATTCATACCAGGTGTACAAGTATGAAATGCGGATTTTTTTTTTCTGAAAAAACATGTTAAATTCGGAAGAATGATAAAAACTGCTTTATTCAAAATATGCTCCATCGCTTGTTATATATTTTTCCCATCTTTCGGGCAATTTGTGAATACCACACCAGTAAAAATCTTCCCCTTTTGCTGCGAACCATTCATCGAGCCATTTTTTCACATCTTCGTACGAACCAAAGCGCTGCTCAGCAAGTGCGTGACCCATCGATGCAAACAAGTGGTAATCGGAAGGAGCCAAGTCTGGTGAGTAAGCTGCATGGGATAGAACTTCCCAGCTGAGTGCTTCCAACGTGTCGCGAACTGGTTTTGCCGTATGTGATGGAGCATTGTCATGAAGAAAAATAACTTTGTGTTGCCTCTTTCGGTATTCTGGCCTTTTTTCAAGCAGCGAACGGTTCAAATCCGCCAATTGTTGTTGGTAACGTTTAGTATTAACCGTTTTCCCCAGATTTTAACAGCTTATAATAGACCACGCCACCAAACACAGAGCATCGTCTTTTTGCCGAAGCGATTCGGTCTTGCGGTCGATGTGGATGGTGCGCCTGGGTCTACCCATAATTTGTTGTGCTTGGGATTCTCAAAATAAATCCACTTTTTATCCCCTGTAACTATACGATGCAAAACGACTTCCTCTTCTTCCGAGCGAGCAAAATGTCACATGTGTTTTTGCGCTTTTCCATTTGCCTGTCTCATGTGGTACCCATCTACCGGTCTTCTGAATTTTTCCCATCTCTCATAGCCGATTGGAAACAGCTTGTTGACTAACGCCCACTTGCTCGGCGAGTTGTTTTTGTGTTTGCGAATCATCTTCGTCTAACAAGGCTTGCAATTCCACATCTTCGTATTTTTTTGGCGGTTTTCCACGTTCCTTGTCTGCAACATCGAAGTCACTGCTTTTGAAATGCCGAAACCATCGTTCACACGTATCTTGCGAGGGAGCATGTTCACCATAAGCTTCTCGAAGTAATCGGTATGATTCAACAGCAGTTTTCTTCAAATGAACACAAAAAATTAATGCTGTCCGCGAATGCTCTTTGTTCGATATAAATTTCGACATATTGAACACAACAACACAACACTATGCACACACTTTTCCAATTTATCACTCGTGCGCGTCTGACACTTGAAGATGACACAACAAAATGGCGCAGTGTCAAATCTTTATAGCATAAACTACATCGGTGCACCATCTGTTGTCTGAAATCCGCATTTCATACTTGTACACCTGGTATATTTAGGACAAAAATCGAAATATCAAAAAATAATTTAAAGGCTGACTTGGACAGAAGAGTCTCGTTAACTTGGTCTACGTTCGGAAGGTTACAATCTACAATTAAATAGGACATCCTAAATACAATAAAAGCTAGAGTATTCGATCAATATGTACTACCGGTATTAACATATGGAACTGAAACGTGAACTTTAAATAAAAGTATAATATATAAACTCCAAGTAACCCAAAGAGCAATAGAAAAGAGAATACTAAATATTAGAACTCAAGATCGCATTCCTAGCATCGAAATACGAAGAAGATCAAAAGTGACAGATGTAATATAACGAATATGTACATTAAGTTGGAATTGGTCGGGCATATCGGAAGGGTGAATGATATCAGATGGACACGACGTATGGTTGAATGGAGGCCTAGAGAACATAAAAGAAGCACAGGTAGATCACAGACAAGATGGACGACGACATAAAAAGATTAGAGGGACACGATTGGATGCAAGAAGCCAACAACATAGCTCATTGGAGACAACTTGAGGAGGCTTACATCCGACTATGGATGGTATAAGCTAATGATAATGAATAAACCTGAAATTTAAAAAATATATGCAAAACCTTAATAGTTACTCGACCAAGTTGTGGAATTTAAAACCTGTAGTTGTCCTTCTTCTTCTTCGAGTGCCACTCCTATCGGAGATTAGAAATCATTACAGCTACTCTCACTTTATTTGCTGCTCTTCTAAACAGACAGAGCTTCCTGACATACACTCTCGCTATAGATATTAAACAAAAGGGGTGACTGTATGCAGCCCTGACGTACTCCCCGGCGGATCTCTATCTCTCCCGTAATCATGTTCTCCACTTTTACTCTCGCAGTCTGGTTCCAATATAGATTACATATGATGCGAATCCCATTTGGGTCTTACTAATATCCATTTCAAGATTTTTGTAGATCCGATTGTGTATTATCTTTAGAAAAAGCTTTAAGGTATGACTCAAGAGATATAGTCCGATGGTCACTACATTCTTTAGCGTTTGCTTTTTTCGGGATTGCTACTAAAGTGGACTGAAGCCAATCCTTGGGTATTATACCAGTTTTATATATTAAGTTGAACAGTTTTAGGAGAATTGAGATTGAATCGTCATTCATCAGTTTTAACAGCTTAACAGGTATATCGTCAGGTCCGGCTGCTTTACCCTTCTTTGCATGTTTTAGGGCGTACTCTAATTCTTCTCTCATTATATCCGGGCCAGTATCGTCCAGGAGATCGTCTGATGTTGCACTTCGCTGTTCATCATTAAAAAGGTCTTCAATATATTCTATCCATCTTTGTACTTTTTTATTCATATCTGTTATGAGACTTACCGTTTTTGTCTTTAAGTTGTCTAGAGTGATTTGATCTTCTTACCCCTGTAATTTCTTTTATCTTCTTGTGTACGGTCAGCGAGTCGTATTTTTTGTCCAGTTCTTCAATTTTTTCACATCGTTCCGACAACCATTTCTGTTTTGCTTCTCTGATTTTTGATTTTATTGTCCTGTCTATATTCTTATACACAGCACTGTTGTTTTTGTTTTTCTTCCTTTCATTCATTAGAGACTATATTTCCTCTGTCATCCATTCTTTGTGTTGCCTTTTTGTCGGCTTCGACTTTGTTTGTGGATCTCTCAATCTGTGTGTGTCAATTTCCTGTTTGTTAGCTATTTTTTATCTTCTTGTACTTCATTTTTATACTAGCGCGTACGGGATTGTTGTCAGACCCAATGTCAGCTCCAGGGTATATTTTTGCTGAGACAATCGAATTTCGAAAGCGCCCTCTGACCAGTATGAAGTCAATTTGATTCCTGACCACTTTATCCTTTCTATCCATAGGTGACTTCCATGTAGATAGTCTACTTTGAAAAAGGTGTTTATAATTACAAGGTCTTCCGTCTGACAGAATTGAACCAATCGGTCTCCTCATTCATTTCTCTCTCCTAGACAGTATTTTCCCACAATTGGCTCCACAGGGTCCTGCCTTACTTTGGCATTAAAGTCGCCCATTATAATGGTTAAATGATTTTTTCTAGTGACTTTAAAATCTCGTCAAGATCGGAGTAGAACCTCTCCATTTCATCTTCGTCTTTATCAGCAGTAGGGGCATTTACCTGTACAATATTAGCAAAGCCTTTCTCAGTTTGAAGCTGAAGTAAGATAATTCTGTCTGAATAGGGAGTAAAGGTACATACACAGTTATTTATCTCGTTCGTGACCAAAATGCCTACTCCGTATCGGTGAGAGGGATCGTTGTTCCCCGAGTAGTACATGGTTTCATTTTTCATGGAGTGTTTGCCTGCATCAGGCCACTGCACGTCACTGATTCCGAGAATGTCAAACTTGCGTTGTCGCATTTCGAGGGCTAGGTTGTTAAGTTTGCCTGCTGCGAATATGCTTTTTACATTCCATGTAGCTATCCTCAAGGCTGACCGGGAGATTCTTAGCAACCATGTTTGAGTTTTCAGCCATGATAATACAACTAGGAAATTAGTTAATGAGGTGGTTTTCCGTTGCCTTCCTCATCACAATCTTTCAGCCAGTCGGAGCATCATTTGCTCGTTGCCTGAGAGTATCTGAAGTTGAGCCTATTTTGAAACAATTTTTCAACAGCCCCAACCCAATTATGATATAGCTGCTGCCCTATATCATTTCGTCATATCTGACTACCCTCACTTGGTTTAGCCTATAGATCAATACAGTGTACCAGGTTGTGGCGCTTGGAGCCAGCAAGTGAGAGTTGGTTGTCTCGTATGGACAAGATACTCTGAACCTCCGTCAGTCTCTTGGAGTGACCGTCCAGAGTAAAAGGTACTATCTCTCCGACACAGACCCCTACACCACCAGTTGTTGTCCAGTTGGCGTTTATTTTTGACACTCTTTTATTTGATATAGTAAAAAACCAGCACCTATGTAGACAAAAATTTGAAATAAAAATGTTTAAATAAGCCTTCAGAATATTCAGCAGTGTTTGTAAAATTTTAAAATAATTTTTGGTCTTTATCGATTTAATAACAAATAAAAACGAATTGGCTGGTCTTTTACTACTCAGATTTATGACTTAGAGAAGCTTACTGGTGTTCTTATCAACTTACATCCTTATTTACCAAATTAGATCAGTTTTAAACTCAAAGTGTTTTACTGAATAACGCAGTGTCGGTCTCATTCGTTAAAGCTGTTTACATTTATTGATATTTGGGGTTTTAAATGGTCAAGAAATATATCAAAAATTTTAACTGCCACCTCTGAAACAAGTAAATTTAAAAATTATTGAAGTAATTTGCCCGGTTCGTCTCTCACAAATACCTAGTTCTAAAATATGTATTAAATTTGACTTTCTTGTACTTAAGAATTGAAGAAGAAACCTGAACTAGTTCGAGTACTACAAGTCCATACTTATATTGAAAAAACAAAATAACTTTTAGATTCTTAGTCCCTAAAAACCCTGAAAAAACCTCAAAAGGATATATATGACGCAATCCCTCTCAACCCTATACTTCGTTAACTTTGTATACGTTTCACCATAAATAAGTGAAAATAATGCAAAAAAAACTAAATTTTCTACCCCAAGAACCATTAAAAGGAATTATAATAAGATATATACCAAGCAATCCTTCTAATTCCCCTACCTCAATATTTTATTATACAGGGTGCCCCATATGTATGGAATAATGATTCCACAGCATTTGTTAATCAGTGTATCAGAAAAATGTTTAAATAAAAGTTATAAGGTGTTATACTGCTGACGTTGACAATAAAATGTTTTGAACTGTCAGTTCGAAAAAATTACGCCATCTTGAATTTTCTTAAGTGAAAAGTCCTGTATATTATCTAATTTTTGAGTCGTACTAAAAATTTTAGATATTATTTGTCTAACATACTATATGTCTAAATTGAACTGTTTTGGAATTATTGATATTTGAAATTAAGGAGATCAAATTAAAAAAAAAATTAAGCTGGCTAGTGTCAAACATTTACTGTCAGGTAACGACTGAACGCGTCAAAAAATTATTTATTGACGAAAACGTTTATTGCTGCATTGTGTGAAACTGAAATTTGAGCGTAATATCATAAGGGTACATTTAACAGAAACTGAATGAATCACTTTGTTAATGGTGGTTGGTTACGGAGACCGTAGAAGAACACAAGGGGAGGCGTGTGATCTTTTTAACGCAGAATATCCGAATCGAGAACCTATTACGTAGTTAGCAAAATATTAAAACGATTCAGACAATCAGGTCATGTTAAGGATCGGTCTAAATCTGGACCTCCAAGAGTTAATACAAGCGATGATAAAAAGTTAGATGTTTTATTGGAAATTACAGAAAATCCCCATACAGCCCCTCGTCAGCTTTGCCTAGACCACAACATATGTAAAAGTCCCTTAAGTGGTATACTGAATGAAGAAAAATTGCATCCATAAAAACCCATTTTATTGCAAGAATCAATAATGATCCTAACCTAATTCAAAATATTGTTCTTTCTGTCGAGGCCACATTTTGCCTTGACGGAAGAGTTAACAGGCATAACTACCGGTACTGGTCTACTGAGAATCCCCACAGTTACTCCAAGAGCAAGTTATTCCAACTTGTGCAGGTCTTTCCCCGATGAAAATAATTTGGATACCCATAACAGGAATCTGTGGTATCAACAAGACGGAGCACCTCCTCACTACGATATTAATGTTCGTAGATATTTGGATGCGATTTTTCCTAATCGATGGATAGGCAGAAGAGGTGCTGTAGAATGGCCTGCAAGGACTCCCGACCTTACGCCTTTTTTATGGCGTCATTTGAAAACCAAAGTTTACCGAAGTCGACCTGAAACTGTAGAGGATTTACAACAAAGAATTCAATATAAAGTAGCACAGATCACCCCGGATTCTCTGCAAAACTCTGTTTAGGCTGTTTATGACAGTATTGCCTCGCTGTTAACGGTAGGCATTTTGAGCAATTGTTACCTTAAAAATAAACCTAGAGTATTTATTTAGTTTTTTGTCTATTTTTATTTTAAATTTCAAATGACAGTAATTCCAAACCAGTTCAATTTATACATATGATATGTTAAACAAATAATATCTAGAATTTTTAGTAGGACTCAGAAATAAAATAATATACAGGAGTTTCCATTTAAAAAAAAAATCAAGATGGGGTAATTTCTTCGAACTGACAGTACAAAAGATTTTATTGTCAACGTCAGCATGTACGCCGTATAACACCCTATAATTTTTATTTAAACATTTTTTGGATACGCTGATTAATAAATGCTGTGGTATCATTATTCCATACATGTGAGCACATTGTATGTTTAACCATATACCATATAAGTACAAATATTGAAAAAATATCTTAATTCTAGAAACCACCAAAAAGGACGTATAACAAGGTATACTTATACGTAGCCACCCTCTAACCCCCTTTTCACTAATTAAGTAATCCTTTATACGTGTTTCCATAAATAAGTGCAAATAATGGAAAAATAACACAATTTTCAGGTTCCTTATCTTATAGAAAAGACGTATAATATAATGTATACAAATCAACCCTTTCAACATTCCCCCCCCCCACCTCTTTAACTCCTTACATTTTAGATTCGAAATAATTAAAATTAAAATGTGTTCGTTAGCTCATACAAACTACTATCTAGAAAAAAACGACATAATGATTTTAAAAATACATAAAATTTCTTAACCACCTCTTTCACCGTCCTTCCCCGTAGCGATATTACTTAAAATCTATAGGTTTCATTCTTACTTTATACGTGTACCGAATTTAAAGTCAAGATCTGATTTCATTCGAAAGTTATAGTGCCAACAGACAAGCAGGCCGACGGAAATGGAGGATTATGTTTTTTTTTTATAATCTACGGGTGTAAAAAAAGCAAAAATCCAGTGGTACATACAGCAAGGAAGGTGATAATATTACATACGAGGCTGGTTTGAAAAGTCCGTGTAAAAATAAAAACTACTTATGTGTTTGGGGTAAACCTTTTTTATTTTTCGACATAGTCTCCTTTTAGGCTTATACACTTCGTCCAACAATGTTCTAGTTTGTTGATCCCTTCCGAATAATAGGATTTGTCCAAGTCCAATAGTAGTCCGAGGGAGCCAAGTCTGGAGAATAGGGGGGATGTGAAACGAGTTGGAATCCTATTTCCATTAATTTTGCGACCACAACTGCTGAGGTGTGTGCTGGTGCGCGGGCGTTTTTCTTGCAGCTCGGTTTTCAAACGGTCCAATAACGATGAATAATATTCACCTGTAATAGTTTTACCCTTTTCCAGATAGTCGATGAGGATTATCCCTTGCGAATCCCAAAAGACAGTCGCCATAACCTTTCCGGCCGAAGGAACGGTCTTCGTCTTTTTTGGTGCAGATTCCCCCTTGGTAACCCATTGTTTAGATTGCTGTTTGGTCTCAGGAGTATAGTAATGTATCCATGTTTCATCCACAGTGACGAAACGACGCTTAAAGTCCTCCGGATTCTTCTGGAACATCTGCAAACCATCCTTGAAACACTTCACACGATTCCGTTTTTGGTCAAGCGTGAGCAATCGCGGCACCCATCTTGCGGATAGCTTTCTCATGTCCAAATGTTTATGCAAAATATTATGTACCCGTTCAGTCGA
Source organism: Pachyrhynchus sulphureomaculatus (assembly GCA_019049505.1). Taxonomy (NCBI): domain Eukaryota; kingdom Metazoa; phylum Arthropoda; class Insecta; order Coleoptera; family Curculionidae; genus Pachyrhynchus; species Pachyrhynchus sulphureomaculatus. The sequence goes on along the minus strand of CM032454.1, from coordinate 49,892,873 downwards.
GATGCCCACAGCACTAGCAATCTCATGCACCTTAACTCTTCTGTCATCCATCACCATATCATGGATTTGATCAATGATTTCTGGAGTCGTAACCTCCACAGGCCGTCCAGAACGTTCAGCGTCACTTGTGCCCATATGGCCAGTCCGAAAATTTTGAAACCACTTATACCATCGAAGGTGCAGAGTCACCATAATGTTTATCAAGCTTCTCTTTAGTCTCCTGAGGCGTTTTGCCTTTCATAAAGTAATGTTTAATCACCACACGAAATTCTTTTTCGTCCATTTCTTGAAAATCACTCGACTTCCTTGATTCACACGAATGCCAAACACAAAGAAATAGACTAATATGGCTGAAACTTGGTGTACCTTCATTCAAGAGATGCTACTAACTGAACATGACCTCGATACGCGCCGGTGGTGCCATCTCTCGGACTTTGCACGGACTTTTCAAACCAGCCTCATATATTTATGTACAGCCGACTAAAAACAAGGAAAAAAAAATTATGTTTTTCAAAGCATTCCCTTCACTTTTTAATTTCCTTGCTAAAGTGATTTCAAATTTAATAGGCATATATGGTATTACTTGGATCCGCTAATTCTTGGACTATGCTCCTTGAGGAAAAGAGGTTGACGAACGGGGTGGTCGTTGTTAAATTTGAATAGTTTCAATGGTATTATGAGAATTTTACTTGGTTTTTCATTCAGGCAATGAACAAAATTTAAGCATAATAGTCGAAATCAAATATCTCTGCCTACAGTTCTTTATCCTGTATGAAATGTAGTAGCCTCTGTTACGTCTCATGTAAGCTGCTGCCAGTTCGCTCTATACTGAGCTTCATCCGTAAAGTCATGCATTGATCTTGCTGCTAATGATTTCAGCTGGCCTATTCATGTTGTCGGAGATCAACTACGTTGTCTCTTACCCTTCACTTTACTATGGATAACTAGCTTTTCTAGATTTTCCGAGCCTCTTCTCACAACGCATCCAAAATATTTGAGAGTTCTAAGTTGGATGATACTGGATAGTGTTCGTTTGATGTTTAATTATCTTAAAGTAGACGTATTTGTTCTGTGTTGATCTCACGTGGTATTAAGCATTTTTCTCCAGTAAAACATTTCTGTTGCTTCGATCTTTTTCCTCTCTTTTTGCCTCTACGTCCAAGATCTGCATCCGTACATCAGTACTGGAAAAATCAGACAAGTCTCCCTTTAACTTGTTTGGAGATTTTGTTGTCCTACCAGAGCATGTTCAGCTTTCGAACTGCTACCTTTGTCATTTCACACCGTCTTCTTATTTCCGCTTCGGTGGTACCATTGTTCATAATCGTATATAGGCATCCAATACTTCAAAACGATCCAGTTGTTGTACATTTAGTCTGCTGTTATTCTTTCAGTCGATAATCATTATTTTTGTTTTCGATGTGTTCAGTTCAAGGCCGAATTTCTTACTTTCCTCTTTAACTTTGCGAATGAAGTCCAGTATTTCGTCATCGCTACTACCTAGGAGGAGAGTATCGTCAGCAAAGCGATGATTATTTATTTTCTGTCCATTGATGGACATGCATTCGCCATAGATATTAAAAAGTTGTGAAGATAATATGCAACCCTCGTTTGGGTTGAAACTCTCTTGATAATGTATCTTTTTTTACTATCCTGGTGTTATTTGCATATAAGTTAATTATGAGGGTGATCAGGGGCTAAGGTACTCCAACTTCTCTAAGAACTAACCACAATTTATTCCATTTGACCTGATCTAAAGCCGTCTTTTCGTCTATGAAACAATCTACATTGGGATGGTAAATTTTCTAGACTTTTCAGTGAGTTGTCGCAGGTTAAATAAGTGCTTCCTTGCCCCTGGGTCTAGCACACGTGCTACAGGGAAGTCCCTAAAGCGTTACAGGAGCGACAGGTGTGCGGAGAAAGCGATTCACGTTGTTCTTGAATCGTTGTAGATTGTACTCAATGGGAAACACAGTCCTGGGCAAACTATTCCAAAGGTATGATGTTCTCCATATAAAAGACTGCTTGAAAAGCGTTGTACGAGGAGTAACAAGCTGAACCTCATACGGATGTGAAGTATTAGCGCGACGTATACTTCTAACATGCACCGCTCTGGGAGGAATTAAGCGGGCCACATCCTTTGAACACTTTCCATGAAAGTACTTGTAGAATAGGCTCAAGTCGCCAACCGTTCTTCGATGTTCCAGCGAATCAAGGCCGTCGGTCAGTTCCGGGTGTCCAATCAGACGAACAGCTCTTCTCTGGATAGAATCCAACAAATGCAGTGTATGTTTGGGAGCGGCGCTCCAAACATGGGAGCAGTATTCCATAGTTTGTCGAATTTGAGCTTTGTAAAGAATTAACAGTTGTTGTGGAGTGTAAAGCTTTCTGGTTCGAAACAATATTCCCAACTTTTGAGAAGCTCTCTTTGCTATGCCTGCAACATGTTCATGCCAGGACATATTTGCTCCCAAATTAAACGCCTAACAGATTGAGTGACGATGTTAGAGGGATGGAGTGCCCCGACATAATTATGTCGGGTTCCGCAACGTTAACTTTTTTAGAAAAAAAAAAAAAGCTGCCGCCTGGGTTTTTGTAGCGTTAAATTCCACTTGGTTACTGTCACCCCAAGATAGAATTTCTTCCAAGTCTTTGTTAAGTTGAACGACCTCCTGCTGTCTGCGGATATTCGTCTGAGTAGTCGATGTCCGAGCGTTCAAAGTGAATGAAGAGATAAGTGTACTGTCATCTGCAAAGCTGTAGATTGGATTCTCGGTCTTTTCCAGCAGATCGTTAATATAAATGAGGAAGAGAGTAGGAGACAGTATGGAACCTTGGGGCACACCGGCGTTGATAGTGAAGGTGTTAGAAAGAAATCCGTCGACTGCCACTCGTAAAGAACGCTCTCTGAGGAAACACGAGAGCCACAAACAGAACTTTTCAGACATACCATAAGAACGTAGCTTAACCAACAGCCCATCATGCCAAACACGGTCAAATGCCTTGGATATGTCAAGAGCAACCGCTCGAGATTCTCCAAAGTGTTCAATTGCGTTGTTCCAAACATGTGTTACTTAAGTCAGAAGATCTCCTGTTGATCTATTTTTACGAAAGCCATATTGGTGATCACTAATAATGTTGAATCCTTCAAGATATTTTAGAAGATGCTGATTGATAGCCTTTTCCATGACTTTCGATATTATTGAGAGTAGTGCGATTGATAGCCTTTTCCATGACTTTCGATATTATTGACAGTAGTGCTGAACTGTGGCACATTTCCAGCAGGAAGGAAATATTCTCTTTCTGTAGGATAGGTTGAAAAGTCTACAGAAAACTGGTGTTAGTTCCCTCGCACAGTTCTTGAGAACTATGGCAGGTATTCCGTCAGCGCCAGAAGCCTTTTTGGTGTCTAGCTTCATCAAAATACGTTTTATGATACGCTGTCTGAAGACAATATCGGGCATCCTTGACTGCACTATGGGAATAGTAGGTGGTGTTTTTCCTTGGAAATCGACAGTAGAATGTGAAGCAAAGAGTTCAGCCAACAAGTTCGCTTTCTCAACAGGTGTCGTTGCAATAGAATTATCTGGCCGTGTAAGTGGTGGTATGGTGGATTTGGTGAAATTTTGACTAACTGCCTTAGCGACCGACCAAAAGGACCTGGAATTGCCGGGATATGGCACGTGATATTAACGTGATTGTTTTGTAGTTGTCGCATTTGTGTATATTACCCTTTTTGTGGATTGCTATTATTTCACTCTTTGTCTAGTCCCTTGGCCACTGTCCAGTGGACTATATTTTGTTGACTAAGTGGAGAAGTAACTCTTTATATTCTTCGCTAGTGCCGAATATTTCGGTTGTCCAGGAGCTTTATTGCGTCTGTCTCGTTCTCTCTCTCGAAGTTATCGAAGTCAAATATAGGTGCAGTTAAAGAGATGGGAGATCGGTGCAGTTAAAAAGTTGGGGATATGTCACCATAAAACATCAAGTTATTATTTACTTAGGAAAGTCAAAATTGGTGTTTATTTGAGAGCTACGTGCTTATAAGAAAAGTACTGAGGTAATAACTTCACCAATATTTTTGCCATTAAAAAAAAATTTCGCACACACGCACATTATTATACTTCAAATTGCTTTGGAAAAATTTTAATGTAAATTTTTTTTCATGTCACTTTAAAAAATGTGTTTTTAGCGATCTAATATTAAAAATATTCTTTTTATGTTTACCATTTATTATTTCCTTTTATAAAAAGTTCATAATGTGACGGTGCCTAGTTTTAACATAATGAAAAACCTAAATTTTATGAAGTGGAACGCAGTATTTAAAGCTCTTTATTCGGTTGCATTATCTGAAAAGAATTAGAAAAATAAAGAGAGTTGCTCAAATTCTCAAATTGACTCTTATTTCAAAATTTTTTTGGGGAAAACAACTTTCAAAATGAACAAGGTGTAAACTGTTATTTTTTATAATCAAAACTGGCTACTGGTTTCAGTTCAAAGAGACAATCGTCTATCATATAAAACAAAATATCTCCAATAAAACATAGTATTAAACTAAAAAAACAAACATATTTTTATAAGAGTCATATGCTGCTTGCCTCATTGGTGATTAGTGAACTTAACTGTTAAAAATTAAAATATAAAACAAAAACACATGAACAAGGAACGACACATTTAAATCCTCGATAGAAATCTATTTGGCTTTAATTAACAACGTAATGTGATTAATCTTAGTCCAGGTTATCCCTTTGTTGATTCTTGAAATAGGTAAAGGGAAACAAGGGAACATATCAAGCCAAAATCAATCAATTGTCTTCAAATAAAAATTAATGTGTCTAACTCCAAATGATATTGTTTAGACAAGCAACTTTGGGTCTTTTTATAATTTGACGTATTTCTGAACTTTCTAACAGATCCAGTATTTTCCATTTGTTGCAAAAAATTTATCGGTTCAACGTTACTCTCGATATCAAAAGAATGGTGTGATTGGCAGCAAATTTATATGAAAACGGATAATTATTATTAAAAGAAATGTGGACGTTGCCGTGAGTTTTCTATAGATGTCAATTCCTAATTTATTCGCTATTAAATTTTTTTGATTAACAGAATGATTTAAAAGACACGGTACAAACTGATAAAATTACAATTCAAGAATGGCAAACATATTTTGAGAAATTATATAAAGAAGAAAATAATTATGAAGTCATACTTGAAGAAGTGGAAGAAGTAAATCTAGAAGTAACTTTAGAATACACAGAAAGAATTATAAGAAGTCTAAAAAATAGAAAAACCTCAGAACCAGAAGACATTACAAATGAGATGCTAAAGTGTGAAGGATAAAATCTACATCAACAACTAGCACAGCTCTTTACGAACATAGTAAAAAAATGGACAAATATCTACAGATTGTTATGATGATACTGACACAAAACTAGAATAACAATCTGAATATTCAAAAAAGGGCAAAAGACGTCATTGGAAAACTGCCGCGGAATAACTCTCTTAAATACTAACTGAAAAGTAATAACAAAAATCATACTGAAAGAAATGAGCAAGGATATTCAAATAAGACTATAGATCCTATATTTATAGTGAGGCGGATAATGGAAAAAGCTAAAGAATTTAACAAACCTGCGTATATGTGTTTCGTCGACATGTTTCAAGCCTTCCATAGAGTGCAATTAACAGGTATTAATAATAATAAAAATATGACAAGAAAAGCATACAAACCAAAAGCTAATAAAAATCATATATGACATTAACACAGAATGCAAAACAAATATAAAAGTGGGACATCAACTGAGCAAGGCAGTACTCACCTCCGATTCTGAGGACAACCGTCAGAAGATATTTCATGTCTTCAATTTGAAAGCGAGGAAACTAAACATGATTATTAACATAACCAAGACAAAATGTATGATAGCTTTAAAAGAATTGTTAAAAAGCAAGCTGGGATCCAAGAAAGTATTATTGAACAGGTTAATAATTTTAAATACCTGGGAACAATGATAACATGCTACGAAGACTTAAACAGGGAAGTAAAAACAACAGTCTACGAACGCAGGTTGCTTGACGGATATAGTATACCTTACAGTGGAATACAAAATAAGAATATACAAGACAACAGATCTTCACATATGCTATAGAAACAAGAGCTGACACATGTAAAACAGCACAAATGATAAGGACAACAGAAATGAAAGTGATTAGGGACATATATAGAAAAACCTTCCACCATAAAATCCTCAACAAAGATTTACAAGAACTAAGTAAGCTAGAAGAAGTATCCAAATGGGCCAGAACTAGAAGAAAACAATGGACTAAACAGATAGATCGGATGGACGTCAACAAATTGGTAAAAAGGGTCAAACTCAATAAACCTTGCGGTAGAAGGACTGGGGGCCGACCTTCGAACAGGTGGAAGGAATGCTGGACATCAGACCAGTTCTAATGGGAATAGAACAGGCAGTATAAACAAAAAATGACTATTTATATGACAGACCATATAAGAAAGAAGAAGAAGAAGAAAATTAACAGAATGGGGACGGGAAGTTTTCTTTCCGATTCTAGCTTTGTAGTAAATTGAAGAGGCAGGTCAGCAGAATTGATGGCGTAGTACAAATACATGTTATCTTTATTATGTCAAATATTAAAAAACAATTACCCACGTATTTATGTAGAACCTGAAGGACTCGATAATCTCGTGGTTATTAAAGATACGTTCTTAAAAGACTACATAGGAATATTTCGGCTAATACGAGGCTGGTGTGAAAAGTCCGTGCAAAGTCCGAGAGATGGCACCACCGGCGCGTATCGAGGTCATGTTTAGTTAGTAGCATCTCTTGAATGAACGCACACCAAGTTTAAGCCATATTGGTCTATTTCTTTGTGTTTGGCATACGTGTGAATCAAGGAAGTCGAGTGATTTTCAAGAAATGGACGAAAAAGAATTTCGTGTGGTGATTAAACATTACTTTATGAAAGGCAACACGCCTCAGGAGACTAAAGAGAAGCTTGATAAACATTATGGTGACTCTGCACCTTCGATTAGAACAGTTTTATAAGTGGTTTCAAAATTTTCGGACTGGTCATATGGGCACAAGTGACTCCAGAAATCATTGATCAAATCCATGATATGGTGATAGATGACAGAAGAGTTAAGGTGCGTGAGATTGCTAGTGCTGTGGGCATCTCGACTGAACGGGTACATAATATTTTGCATAAACATTTGGACATGAGAAAGCTATCCGCAGGATGGGTGCCGCGATTGCTCACGCTTGACCAAAAACGGAATCGTGTGAAGTGTTGCAAGGATGGGTTGCAGCTGTTCCAGAAGAATCCGGAAGACTTTAAGCGTCGTTTCGTCACTGTGGATGAGACATGGATACATTACTATACTCCTGAGACCAAACAACAATCTAAACAATGGGTTACCAAGGGGGAATCGGCACCAAAAAAGGCGAAGACCGTTCCTTCGGCCGGAAAGGTTATGGCGACTGTCTTTTGGGATTCGCAAGGAATAATCCTCATCGACTATCTGGAAAAGGGTAAAACTATTACAGGTGAATATTATTCATCGTTATTGGACCGTTTGAAAACCGAGCTGCAAGAAAAACGCCCGCGATTGGCCCACAAGAAAGTCCTTTTCCATCACGACAACGCACCAGCACACACCTCAGCAGTTGTGGTCGCAAAATTAATGGAAATAAGATTCCAACTCATTTCACATCCCCCCAATTCTCCAGACTTGGCTCCCTCGGACTACTATTTGTTCCCCAATTTGAAGAAATGGCTGGCGGGACAAAGATTTTATTCAAACGAGGAGGTGATTGCAGACACTAATGCATATTTTGCAGACTTGGACAAATCCTATTATTCGGAAGGGATCAACAAACTAGAACATCGTTGGACGAAGTGTATAAGCCTAAAAGGAGACTATGTCGAAAAATAAAAAAGGTTTACCCCAAACACATAAGTAGTTTTTATTTTTGCACGGACTTTTCAAACCAGCCTCGTAAAGCGGGTACGAGGATATTTTTTTAAGTTGCCTACCTAGCTATGAAGGAAAATTCGTACAATAGTACAGTAAGCCTAACGTTTCCCAAGCTGATTCATTCCAGCTAAAAAAATGAATTTGTTTACACCTCAAAAACCGACGCTATAATTCATCATTTAAAAAAAAATTCGGTCCCTGAGGTTTCTCTTTAGATGTTTGAAAAATAACCAGTCAAGTGCAGGTCGTACTTGCGCAATTAGTCTTCGTACGTTGATTGATTTTAAGGGGTTACGTACACCTGGAATTTTCAAAAATTCGATTTCTTTACGGATTTTTGTTCTTTATACTTCTTAGAATTATTAAAAAAAATTTTTTTTAAGAAAATTCCATTCCATTAGAAAATTATATCATTAAATGGGACCGCTTCCTCTCTTAATGCACTGTGTTTGTCAATTTTTAATATTTTTTAAAACGTCTTTTTTTTAAATCTTAATTACTTTTTTTTTTTTTTTTATAAAATGTCGAGAAGTTTTTTTTTAATTTTTGTAAATAATTAAACATTGCCTACTAAAGTTTGAAACACCGTAAATTTTTTATTTTTGAAAAAAAATGGACAATCGATAATTTTTAACCACTACGTTATTTTACAAGCAGACAAGGAGGCGCCATAATTTTCATCAGTCGCTCATTAAACCCGATAAAAAATAATGTTAATAAAATAGTTCATTTAACCCGATAAAACATATTTTAAAAAAAATCTTTTAATTTAAATTATAATAATACATAATCGCCATTCTTTTGTATTCACTTAATAACCTTTAATTTTTTTTTTAAATATACATACTTTTTGCAGCCTCCAGGTGTATGTAACCCCTTAAAATAAAATTTGTTGTTACGGAGGTATGATCAATGACTTCATAAAATACAGCTCAAATGATTTGTCAACAAAGTTTTTTCCGATCTTTACTGCTGACCTAGGATTTTTTGTTTTTTTTATATACCAGATAAATTATTAAAGGTAATGTACTCGTGATAATCCGAATTTTTTCTTTATATAGTGAAAAACTTTCTAAGTGAAATTTCGGTCAACATTTTGGTCTTTCACTATATAGAGTGTCGACTGTATATATATGTATATATATATATATATATATATATATATATATATATATATATATATATATGTTTATATATACATATATATATATATATATATATATATATATATATATATATATATATATATATATATATATACATATATATACATATATATATATATATATATATATATATATATATATATATATATATATTTATATATATAAATATATATATATATATATATATATATATATATATATATATATATATATATATATATATAACGAAGGATCGTCATTGCTACACATCTGGAATATTATTTCATGAACTTTTGATCCGTATCCCTCTTTAATAACAAAATTGATTACTGTGCAATTCTTCAAAGTACTATTACTCATTTTTTGGAAGCAAAAAAAATAATAAAAACTGCATAACGTAACGAACTCCGACATAATTTCGTCTAAGTACTTTGAAGAGCCACAGTACTTTGGCAACCAAGAATTTTTCATTATGGCTGGGTAAGTAACTTAAAAAAACAGCCTCCTATATTAGATTATTTTGTAAATACGATTTATAAAGTTTAAGTTGAGAACTTATTTTTTAAAATAATTAATTATTTAATTGATCTTACTTTACTACTACTTACCTGTAGTAATTATTTAACTTTCCCCCATTCCTTCAAGTATTCGGATCCCTTATACGTTGTGATTAAATCAAAGTAGGCTGTGACAGCAGAGTTTTCTAAATTATCTAACGGCGTCGATAAACCACGAAATATAATGTCTGAAATGGAAACCGCATCTTCCAGACTAATTTCTTTCGCACTAAAAAGGTTCTCGAAGTCACAACACTGTATATAGTTATTTAACACCAGAACTGTTGTCGTCAAAGTTAAGATTGTGAATTTCATTTTTAGTTTTCGGTGTGTAATTTATCTTTACACTGTTATCTTAGACATTGGTACTCATATACTTATTCAATCGTAATTTATAAAAAATGTGTATTATATCCTGCAATATTAAGGTATTTTAAAATTTCTAATATACATATATAGCTGCATTAGTAGTAAATAAATAACAAATGGGCTGACTATTTGGTTTCTACCAGCGCCATAAATCTTATATACAGGCAATGTAGCTGCATCAAAATAGACGCTTCCTAAAAATTTAGTAATTCTCTTCTAATTATAGGTTTTTTTACGAATTTCTATAAAATCGTTCAACAGAACTGAACAGTTACTGAGTATTCGAATAAATGAATCGAAGATATTCTTTTGCCAACACTATTTAATACTTAGGTAATGTCAGCCAGACAATATGAGGTTCTACAATTCCTGCTTGCCATAAACTATAATGGAGGACGTTTCACTATCCATGAAGTTCCTCTTGACATTAGAGACATATGTTTCTATTTAGGATTTTATGGAATTTAATAGTTTTATTTCGAATTTAGTATTATATCGAAACATTGATTCATTTTTTTTTTAAGATATTTATATTAAAGACAAGAAGAAAATTTCGCTACATAGCTGGCACATTATCAGGGTTTCTTTATAAAAGAATTTAATTCTACTAGATTGTGATAATTGCAGTTTTAGTGTGCTTGGCTTGTGGATCACAATAGTAGTCGTTATCAAAGTAAAAAAAAAGCAAAAAAAAATTAAAAAATAAAGCTATTTCTTTAGTATACCCCAAGAAAGAAAACATATAAAAAATTAATCTTTTTTTGGTAACACGTCAGGGAAAATTAAAAACCACTTAAACAAATATAATATCAACATACCTTTTAGAACAAACAACTTGTTAGTAAAATTTATTAAAAACGCAAAGGGAAAACAAAATCTGGAGTGTATCAGTTGAATTGTGGTTCTTGTCATAAATATTACATAGGTCAGACAGGTCGCTCATTCGAAACTCGGATTTCAGAACATAAAAGAAGCTATTTAAAAAACAAAACTGACTCAGCATACAGTAATCATGTAACAGAATCAAATCATCTTTTTGACGATAAATTGAAAATTCTACATATACAAAACAAAGGCGTAAAATTAAACCTATTAGAAAATTTAGAAATAAATAGAATTAAAAATTCAGACATCATCTTAAACGAACAAAAAGATACCTGTCTGGCCCATGCTAACTCCCCTTTACTCAATTTATACAATTAATATTCAGAATGCATTTCCCAGCAATTTCATTAACATATAGTATTATTTTAACCTATCTACCTTAGGGTATTTGTAAAAATGTAACAACACTAATCAAATATCATTTTGTAATATAGTATAGCGAAACGCGTCATACAGTTTCAGTGAAACTATAAAGTGGAAATTTAACAAAATCAGTCTTTCATTACAGTTATGAATTTCCATCAAGTAATAGCCACAACAATTCAAAGTTTAAAAAAGTAATTCATTAAAATTAAAAAATTTTTAGACGTTGATTTGCCAGAATTTCATAAACTTTAAAAAATTGACAATCAGTTTTTGTAATTTAAGGTTGGGTATTTTTAATTTGCAGTTTTCAGAAAAACGTTGGTTAGTATAATGAACAATTTTTTTAACGAATTTTTTTCATCTTGAACGTAATATGAACTAATAAGAAAATATTACAGTTATATTTTCTTAAAGATCCCTGCATATATATATTGCTTCTAATAGCATCATGGTTGTACCCTATGTTTTATTTAGGTACATTATTAGCCTCAGTGCGTATTAACACTCAGAAGGAAAGAAAAAAACTAATGTCAATAACGGGAAGACAAATAGACTCGGAAGAAATAAGAAGAGAAAAAGTCAAATACAAACATATTGTAGAGAAGCACATGCAACATATAGCACTGCAAGATTTGGATTTGGAATCCTAAACAGAAAAATAACAGATGGTTTGATGCAGACAGCCGAGAAAATAAAAGAAAATAGAAAAGACATGAAGACAAACTAAGCGAAGAAGTACAAAAACTAACTGAAAGACGAAGTCAACTATCGAAAGATAGAATATCTAACAAAATCGAACTGGCGGAAATTAATAAATCGATCAGAAAAAAGTAAGAGAGGATTGAAGGAGATATAAGAATATGAAAGTAAGAGAAACTCTGAAAGAACGGGAAAGTTTAAAAGACCTACGATCAAAAATGAGTGAGGGAAAACATCGAGTAACAAAACCGAAAACAGAGAAATAACAGAAACTACAGAAATATTTTAGAGAACCTTATATAAAAGCAACGCGGTACCCCCCCCCCCCCAGAAAAAGAAGAAAAAGACAGATAGAAAATTATAAATGTAAGATCTGAGGAAATACCAGAAATCACAATTGGAGAAATAAACAACGCTTTGAAGAATATGCTAACAAGCGAGCACTAGGAGAAGATAGAATAATTGTGGAAACGATAAAGAATGGAGTAAACACCGTTCTAAAACAACTAAAACGAATTTAAAACAAATGTCTAATGGACTCCCGAATACCAAATGCCTGGTGAAATGCCATAGTAGTCTTAATCTTTAAGAAAGGAGACAGATACAAACTAGAAAATTACAGACCTATAAGTCTTCTCTCAGTGATGTACAAGCTACTTATAAAAATAATAATAGAGAATAGCAAACAAACTGGATAGCTACTAGCCACGCGAACAAGCTGGATTTAGACGAAGTTACAGCACGACAGATCATCTACAGACAATGCGAATACTAGTAAAAAAGATAAACGAATATAACATAAAACTATGGGTAACAGTGATAAATTATGAAAATTATAGAGAAAAAGGAGATCAGTCTGGAAGGAAAAATAATAGAAAAAGTGGACGCGTTTGTATATCTGGGGCAAAAAATCCAACTTTCAAAGAACAATCTGACAGCAGACCTACAAAGAAGAATATCACTAGCCTGGACGGCGATCAGAAAATTACAAGACGTACTCCAGTCGGAAATACCAAACACGCTGAAAGCAATGACTTTTGGCCAATACGTTTTGCCAGTTTTAACGTATGGCACAGAAACTTGGGCCCTCAATAAAAATATGTGTATAAGCTCCAGGTAGCACAAAAGTCCATGGAAAGAAAGATGTTAAACGTTACACTACGAGATCATATACGGAATACTAAAATACGAAGAAGATCCAAAGTAACCGATTTAATAGAAGGACTGTGTACCCTAAGATGGAATTGGGCTGGACACGTAGGGAGAATGCAAGATAACGGATGGACGGGTAGGATCATAGAATGGAGACCCAGAGAGAATAAAAGAAGTAGAGGAAGACCGCAGACTAGGTGGACGGATGACATAAAACGGATGGCAGGGCAAGATTGGATGGAGAAAACACACAATAGAGAAGAATGGAACAACTTGAGGGAAGCTTATTAGTCTGCTTCGATGTTTATTTATTTTTTTTATATTTATGGAGCATCGTAATAAAAAACATTCTATCAGTGGACAAACTATATCATTCATAACATAGTTTCCAGTCAAATCAATGACCCGTTAGAAACTTCAATGGGTGCTGTAAGGACACATAGAAAACACTGGACAGAATTGCAGCCCTACCTACGCTTACGTGCAATACTACAAAAAATGATCGCACGTGATTCGGTAGTAAAACCTGTTGTGGATACGTACCGGAGACTTTTATTTGTTAATTTTAATAGCAGGTTATATGTGGTTATATATAACTTTTATTACTTACTTACATACACTTCGAGTTTTCAAAAATTCGATTTTTTTAAAGGATTTTTATTCTCTATACTTCTAAAAACATTAACATTAAATGTAACCTGGCACCGGTTGGGACCGCTACTTGTTTTCAGGCACTGTCTGCAATATTACTCAGTCAATATTTAATATTATTATTTTTTTTTTTTAATCTTAATTATTTGTTCAATAAAATGAAGAGAGGTTTTTTAATTTTATTTTATAGACAATTTTTTTTATAGATAATTAGACATACATTTTTTGGTCGAAATTTGCATACTAATGTTTGAAACACCGTTTTTTTAATTTTTGAAAAAAACCCTTCTACAATTTTTTAACTACCGTAGATATGCATGATTTTTTAATTTTTGAGACAAATTTTCATCAAAGCTCCATTTAAGCCAATAAAAAATCTAAAATATATCTGAAAAAATTTGTTTTTTAACTGCAAAGATATCGCTATAATTTTATTTTTACATACATAAAATACCCTATGCAAGATTAATTTTAATTTTTGCCAAATGGTAGTCGCTGGGCGCCAGATTTAATTATTTTTGACTTGTTAACCACTGTTATCACAAAATGTTTTGACTTGTGAAGTTATCCTGCAGAAAAGGTCGCGCCATGTGGAGTTGTCATGCAGCAGATACTCTTACTCAACTTGCCACGTCAAAGCTGCATTGATTGTCTCATTACGAGGCAGAAACTATTTCCTTTTCTGTCCCAAAAAACCAATAAAAAAAACTACTTTTTTGGGTGATGTGAATGTCGCCAATGGATTGTTGTTTCATTCTGGTGTGACGTAAATACCAGTAACAATTTGGTCTAAAAAAACCTCTTATAAAACGTTGGGTTTTGTGCAAATCCGTACAATAAAATATATGACAATGCGCCATTCTTTCGTATTATTCACTTAATAACCTCTTTAACGACCGAAGGAATATTTTTTTTAAATATACATTTCCTTACCACTTTTGTGCTTCACAGATCGTGAATATCCAGAAATGTATGTAACCCGGCGGGACTCACGATTAGCACTTAAACACTCATTGAAGAATCAGAGTAAAGTGCGTAGACATGAGATGTAGGTTACATCTTTTGCGGCGGCGGAATTACTTACTTAAAAAACATGCCTCGTATAAAATATAATGTTTATTTACTTCCTTCAAATATTTTTTACTACATACATACTTTTTTGCTGCCTATTGTAGTGAAAATTGAGAACTCATCTTTTTTCTGATGTATTTAGATTGGACTTTCAATAACATTGAGAAAACCAGCTAATTGTTTAAATTTTGGAACTATAACAACACCATGAATTAAATCAATTCGTTCACATGATATCCAGTCAACTAATTTTCAAATCAGGTTAGATGTGGGCGCGTTTTAATGTAAAGATACGACACCTTGATTGAAATATTAATTTAATCGTTTTGTTTTTAATTATATCACACATAAGCCGATATTTTTCTTTTTAATGATATGCAACTATATTTCTATTATCTAGTATTTTATAGCCAAAGCATTTTTACCTTAGGAAGCTTATAATAACAGATAATTTATTTTTATTTATAATTGAGAATATCTTTCCTATGTATTTTTCTCACAAAACCCAAAAAAGGCAAGACTTTGTGAAAAAACTACCGACTAGTAGCAATGCTTTTAATAATATCGAAAGTCATGGAAAAGGCTCAATCAGCATCTTCTAAAATGTCTTGAGGGATTCAATATTATCAGCGACAATTAATATGGCTTTCGTAAACATAGATCAACAGAAGATCTTCTAACTTATGTAACACATGTTTGGAACAACGCAATTGAACACTGTGGAGAATCTTGAGCGGTTGCTCTTGTTATAGCCAAGGCTTTCGACCGTGTTTGACATGATGGATTGTTGGCTAAGCTATGCTCCTCTGATATGTCTGTTTATGGCTCTCAAGTTTCTTCAAAGAGCGTTGTTTACTACTCTCTTTCTCTTTTACATTAACGATTTGCTGGAAAAGATCAGGAATCCAATCTACTACTTTGCAGATGATAGTACGCTTATTTCGTCATTCACTTTGAACGCTCGAACATCGGCTTCTCATGCAAATATCCGCAAACAGCAGGAGATCGTCAACTTAACAAAGACCTGGAAGAAATTCTAGCTTGGGGTGACAGTAACCAAGTAGAATTTAACGCTACAAAAACTCAGGCGGCAGTTATTTCTAAAAAAGTTAACGTTGCTGAATCTAACATAATTACGTCGGGGCACTCCATTCCTCTAGAATCGTCACCCAATTGGCTGGGCGTTAATTTGGGAGCAAATATGTCTTGGCATGAACATGTTACAAACAAAGAGAGCTTCTCAAAACTGGGAATATTATTTCGAAGTAGAAAGCTTTACACTCTACAACTGTTATTTCTGTACAAATCTCAAATTCGACCAACGACGGAATACTGCTCCCATATTTGGGTCTCTACTCCCAAACACACACTGCATTTGTTGAAGACCCGGAACTGGCCAGCAACCATGATTCGTTAGAACATCGAAGAACGGTTGGGGACCCGAGTCTATTCTACAAGTATTTTCATGGAAAGTGTTCGATGGATGTAGCCCGCGTAATTCTTCCCAGAACAGTGCATGCTAGAAATACACGTCGGGCTAATAACTTGTTAACTTACTCTCCTCGCTTGTTACTCAAACACTTTTCAAGTAGTCTTTTATAAGGAGAACCTTATCTCTTTGGAATAATTTGCCAGGACTGTGTTTCCGACCGAGTACAATTTAGAGCGTTTCAAGGCCCACTTGAATCGCGTTTTTCTCTGCATGTGTCGCTCCTGTAGCGCTATAGAGATTTCCCTGCCTCACGTATACTAGGGCCATAACAAAAAGTTATCGATAACCAACGTTGTTAGTTATTGTACCACTTTCGTCTTCTTCCGCATTTTTCTTCGCTCTACAGGATACCTTGTTTCGATTATGACTAGCTATTTTGAAATGTTTTAAATTATATCATTTACTGCACGTCTTACAAATTATTTTAAATTTCAATTGCTGTAAGACTATTTTCGTTTTTATCCATGTTATACTTCCCAATAAAATACTAAAGGGGTGCAAAACGCTATTTTAGTTTTTAGCCAGTAAATAAGGCTATAATAGTTGATTTTAAATGTTAGACTACACAATAAAAACATCATATTAAATAAAAATAAAAATTACACTGATCAATACAGGAATCGAGTATTTTAAATATAATCCTAAAATCTAAATGAAGACTACTAAATTTTTTGAAATGAAAATACACTTCTGTTCAGCAAAACTTTCCAGAAAATCCTGTACCGAATTAGAGTAGGTGGCTCTAGATATATTAGTATTATAAATCTTTATATTTTTTATCATTTTAAGCAATTTACAATAAGAGTTATTATGTTTTTAGGTATCATCATCTGAAAAATACAGTTTTAAAAATTTTACAGATTAGCAAACAATGTAATTTTGAGCAAAACGATTTGCACTCTCCTTAATTTTTCGTAGTATACCTAAACATTCCAACATCTCGTTTAACCAGAGTTGGAAAAACATGAACTAACTGTAAATTTAAAATTATAATTTGACCGTATATTTTTGTATATTCAAGAAGAGAATGAAAGAAGGTAGCGAATTTACTCAAATTATTTATTAAAACACTTTTTTAAAACCCTCAAAACAAATTCTTTAAATTGGAAAACTTTTTAATTAACCTTCTTATTCTCTAAAATTTACTTTGACGTTAAAAAGGTAGGCACGTTTTTATAACATGCGCTTAAAATGTATGAAATTATTTTTAGCGTATTCATAAGTAACAACGAAGCAAGAATTAAAAATCACCCAAAAAAATATTTTAAAATGCTGTATGAACATTTATTATTTACATTACTAGGGAAAGAAAGAAACATTTGAATATGAATATATTTTACTGATTATTTTAATTAAGCCTGAGAATCGTAAAAAAATTACCATAATTTTTTTCACCTTGTTGGTGGTCTACTGTCTACTGTTCCTTTTGTCTTGCCTGGGTCTCCATTCTATTAGTCTTCTGCACCGTCGGTTATCATTCCTTCGGGCTATATAGCCTGCCCATCTCCATTTAGATGCGTAATTTATTGGATAATATCTATTACTTTTGTTCGTTGTCTGATAATTATGTTTGTTATTCTATCCTTCCCTGTGATACCCAGCATAGCTCTCTCCATTGCCCGTTGCGATACTCTCAGTTTGTTTGCTGATTGTTTTGGTAATGTGTCTCGCCACCATATGTTATTACCCGCAGAACGCATTGTTCATAAACTTTCCTTGTTAAGCAAATTGGCAAATTATTTTTCAGGTTATCTCTCAGCTTCCCAAAAGCCGTCTATCACAAACCCTTACGGCGGTGTATCTTACCAGTTTGGTTATCTTTGTCAATTTGTAATTCATGACCCAAATACTTGTAATTTTGGACGTGCTCCACCTCGCTTTCGTTAAATTTCATATTACTGTTTGTAACTAGATAAGTCATAAACTTGGTTTTCTGAAAGTTAATATTTAGACTAATATTTGCTGATGTTATTTGCAATTCGGTAAGCATTTGTTGATATTATGACAATATCATCAACAAAGAGCAGATGATTTAGGTATTCGCCATTGATGTTTATGCCTTTTCCATCCCAATTAAGTACCTTAAAAACATATTCTAACACCACCGTAAAAAGTTTAGGAGTTCGTTCTACTTGGTATTTACTTGTGGATTCATGGAGTTTTACTGTTACTCTATTATAAGTGAATTTAATTAACTTAATATATCTGCAGGGCAGACAGTATCGCCGGCAACTTCGCGGTCTCAAAAACAAAGCAAGTAAAAGTATTCTATAGATTTCTCAATAAGTATTTTGATGATCTGTAAATGATCGTTAACATCGTATCCACTTCTAAAACCAGCCTGGTCGCGCGGTTGGTAAAAAATCTAGTTTTCGTTCTAGGCGTTTTGTTATGATTTTGGTGACCCACTTTTACAAATCGTTGAGCAAACTGATCGGTCTTAATTTTCAAAGTCGGTTATGTCTCCTTTTTTATGAATGAGGACCGTCACTGCGTTATTCCATTTGCTTGAGATTATGCTATTTTACAAACAGAGGTTAAAAAAAGAAACTACAACCCTCATCCAGCCTTCGCCATCCATTTTTCCAGCTTCAATTACGATCTGATCTTCTCTGGGAGCTTTGTCGTTTTTCATTTCTCTAAAAGAATGATTCACTTCTTCTTCCATTGTTAACTGTGGTAATTCTAACTTGAACCTTGGTTGATCAATTTATATATTTCTGATTTCGAAGCTTTATTTGTTGACTGCTGTATAGTCTTCTATAGAATTCTTCTGCAATTTCTTTCCTATTTGTCGTTTCATTTCCTTCACCATCTTTAAGTATCTGTCAACTACCTATAAAGTATATTTTTATTGATTACTGCACTTAATTCATACAGTCCGACTTTAAATATGCATTCTACTCGAGAACGAAAAGGACCCTGTCTCTAGCGTTAATCTTCTCTAGACTAAATGGTCCCACATCAACAATATGTCATTGAATCAGGACTATACAGTGGTCCTGGTGCTGTCATATTTCTTCTGTACCAATGGAGTTAAATTAAAACGTTATAGCATGCTTTTATAAATAATAGACCAAGTGCAAGTAGGACTTGCGCAATTAGTGTTCCGTACGATTGCTTTTAAAATAAAAATTTTTGTTACAGAGGCATAAAATGATCATTGACTTCACAAAACACACCTCAAATGAGTTTTCAACAAACAATCAGATAAATTATTACAGGTAATGCACTCGTGATAATTGTCGTTCAATCTACACCCTGTAGAGAACATTCTAGAATTTTTTTAAAATTTTTTGATCAGTACTTTTCGAGATAAAGGAGGCCAGCGATTTTTGACTCACTGTTTGCAAGTATTATATTATATATACTTTTAAATTCGTGTTTGAACAAGCTTTCATTTGACATCTCACTCGATGACTTAGTAAAAAAAATTTTTTTCCACTTCCAATTTCACCCCCCAAAACTAACCCTTTAAGTCAAAATTTAACTTTCAAAATTAGACGGCCCCTCAGGGGATCTAGAAAAATCCAGACTACGGGCCTGACGCACCCGAGGTACCCCAGTCCGTTGTACCTTGTCTTTCAGTCCTTGTCTAGGGTCAAAAAGCATTCTCAAAGTGTAGACGCCGTGCTGATTGGACGAATGGCCAAGCTTATGTGGTCGATAACGGCTCCCTCCTGACACCAGGCACTTAGATCTGCAAAATGCGTTCGACATGACCAACAACAGGATAATTATGGAACAATTAATGAAATTGAATTTCAAGGGCCACCTCCCCAAATTCATTATGAACTTTATCCAGCCTCGCACCTTCCGGGTTAAAGCAAATGACCTTCTTTCTGACATCCACGATCAGGAATCGGGTATTCCTCAGGGATCCATACTTAGCCCGGCGCTATTCCAATTGGCCATTCTGACCATAGAGGATCGCATTCCTAATCACACAAAAGTAAAACTGTTCGCGGATGCCATTTTACTCTACCTTTCCTCCTCTGACAATAACATCCTAACCTACAACATGCAAACAACTTTAGACAACATTCAAACTTGGGCTACAAACACTGGTTACTCCTTCTCCCCTAACAAATCCTCCATAGTTTATTTTTGTAAGAAAAGAAACTGTTCCAAAATACATACCCTTGAAATACTTAATGAACCTATAACATTACAAGACAACCTTAAAATTTTGGGAATGATCTTTGACTCCACATTAAACGGGAAGGATCATCTAAAACATCTGAAGACCAAGACATCGAATGATCTCAACATGTTGAGATTCTTGGCAAATACACAATGGGGAGGAAACTTCACTTTCTTAATCAGGATTTATAATACTCTCATATTACTTAAACTGAAATACGGTGATTTTATATATAGCCAGGAACTCTTACAAAAGGACACTAGAGACTATACAGAATCAAGCGCTGCGCCTAGCTACTGAGGCCTTTCGAACCTCACCTATTCCGAGCCTACAATGCGTGTCCTCTACTGCCCCACTTTCCCTGGTGAGATAACGCTCACTGATGCTGTACTATGCCTCGGCAATCTTCAAACCTCACATCAAACTTTTAAATCGCTTAGATCAGACTCCAAACATCTTCCCAAACTCAATTTTAACCAGAATGACCTTATTTTTATCCATTCACATCTTTTTAAGCGGAAGAAACGTCCAAATTCCCAATATTGCCACCATGGACATCAATCAAACCTAAAATTTATATTACCCTCCTAAAATATGACAAGAAGTCATGCCCAATTTCCTTAATTAGGATGTCTTTCCATCAACTACTAAAGGATAAATATCTAGATTCTTTTCATATTTACATAGATGGTGCTAAGACTAATTTTGGAACAGAAGCCGCTATGGTAGCAGGTAGGACCATCAGGAAATTTAAACTAAACCCGATTACTTCAATATTTTCCCCTGAACTAATAGCAATTAGGGAGGCTTTAAGATGGGCCATATTATCTAAGACCAGCAAAAAATATCTCATAATCACAGACTCCGTAAGTTCTCTACAAGCACTAAATTCAGTCTTCTTCTCAAACCCTATAATACTGAACATTACTAATTTATTACAAATCGGTTATAATAGAGGTATATATTCATTCTTCCTGTGGGTACCCAGGCTATTTCCTGAAATGAAAAGGCGGACCTAAATGCTAAATCTGCCATAGCATCAGGCCCTCTCTTAAATCTCATCATCTCGCCCAAGGACCTAACTAATTATTTTAAACATACCTTTGATAAACTATTTCAACTGGACTAGGATTTACAGGAGTGTTCGAATAAATTGTGGGAAATCAAACCTGTAGTTTTTTCCCCCTTACATTTCAGGTCTTTATCTTGCAGAGAGAATGTAATATGGAGAAGAATTGCTGTAGGTCATACCGACATTACTCATTCGCATTTATTAAAAAACGAACATCCACCAAACTGCATAAATTGCAATTCCACCCTTACAATTAATCATATATTCCAGTCAAACGAAGATTCAAATAAAAAGCTAAATAAGGCCTGTTAAAACTGTTGAAACAGATCCCAAAACCTGACCAAACCGGAATTAGAAATTTGATCGGATTTCTCAAGGAAACTCACCTGTACTCAAAAATTTAACTTGTCCTAATACTATATGGCGCTAAATGATCGATGTTTGACTAAGTTATCGACTCGCCAAATAAAATCATTAATCAATCAAAATTACACGGCCCTAATGGAGCCATCAATTTCAGTAATAGTACCAAATTTTAACTTTCT
This sequence comes from Pachyrhynchus sulphureomaculatus, assembly GCA_019049505.1. Lineage (NCBI taxonomy): Eukaryota > Metazoa > Arthropoda > Insecta > Coleoptera > Curculionidae > Pachyrhynchus > Pachyrhynchus sulphureomaculatus. The sequence goes on along the minus strand of CM032454.1, from coordinate 49,870,732 downwards.
ATTTTAAATAGTTTCGGAGAAAATCGGGTGTGACAGACGGACTGAAAGACACCTAAGTAATCTTATAAGTGTTACATACGGAACACTAAAAAGTATTTTCTATTAAGGTACATTGAAAAGAAGTTCATATAATGTATTTGTTCATAATTTGCTAACTGAAGTATCTAACCTCGACGACATCATTGAAAGTACGAGATTTCATTTTAGATTATTTTTCGGTACATATTTCGCCCGGAATATTTCATTTTACAGTGGAAAATATAAAAGTATAGAAAACGTGTGTAACACGCTGAATGTGGGTTATTCTGAGGTTTTATTTTATTCACTTTTATATTTTCTCTTAAATAGGGCATTAGGACGTCGTGTTATGTTTTATATGTCATAGCCATTGACGACAAAGTTTCAAAGAATAAATCGACTTTCGAAAAGTAAGCAAGAGAGTTTTATTAGGGGTTTGAATAAATATGATTTAAAAATGCTAATCCTAGCATCCTAGTTAAAATGGAGCCCTTGTTAAAGGTGATGAATAAATTTCTATTAAAATTTCGACATTTTGTCTCCAGATTGTCAATTTTTTACTTATGTTTTAAAAAAAGATCCTTCTTATCAGTTTTTTTTAAAGCTTTTAGAAAATTTTAAACTTTAAAGCCGATACAGTTTTGTATAAAATTTCATCACTGAGACCTTTTTTTTTGAATTTGAAATGTTGCATATCCATTTCGCTTTATTTTTTTTGAGCTATAGTTTTAAATTTTTATTCAGGTTCAAATTTTATGGCTTTAACCACACACTAGCAAGAAGATCGTTTTTCTTGTACAAATTTTGAAATAACAGTGTAAATAATTTTTTCGCTATTAAAGTGTTTTTCAACGTCATTGTAATGCCATTATAATATCATCCAATTAATCAAATTTTTTGTCACTTTTAGTGTTCCGTACGAAACACTTATAAGATCATTTCGGTGCCTTTCTGTCCATCTGTCTGTCCGTCTATCTGTCCGTTTGTCACACCCGATTTTCTCCAAAACTATTTCAAATAGAAAGTTGAAATTTGATACTCTTATAGGAATTGATGGCCCCATAGAAGCCGTGTAATTATGAAAGTTAAATTTTGACTTAAAGGGATAGTTTTGGGAGTGAAATCGGAAGTGAGAAAAAAATTTTTTACTAGGTCATCGAGTGGGATCTTAAATAAAAGCTTGTTCAAACACGAGTTCAAAAGTATATATAATGTAATACTTGCATACAGTCAGTCAAAAATCGCGGTCCCTCTCCTCTATCTCGAAAAGTACTGATAAAAAAATTTTGCAAAAATTCCAGCATATCCCCTACAGGGTGTAGATTGAACCACAATTATTACGAGTGCATTACCGTCTGTCACACCCGATTTTCTTCGAATCTATTTGACATAGAAAGTGGATATTTGGAACAAATGTAGTAATTGATGGGTCCATCAGAGCCGTGTAGTTTTGCAAATTAAATTTTGACTTAAGGGTTTGGCTTTTGGTGGTGAAATCAGAGGAGGAAAAAAATTTTGCCAGCTCAATGAAAGCGAGTTCAAAAATATATATGATGTAACACTTGCGCACACTTTTCTTCATAGTATTTTTAAAAAATTGCCAAAAATCGCTGTCCCGCCCCTTATCTCAAAAAGTATTGATAAAAAAATTTTAAAAAATTTTAAAATATGCCCCACAAGGTGTAGATTGAACGAAAATTATCACGAGTGCATTGCCAATATTGGTTACATAAACGAAAGAATTCTGAACCTGTCACTGAAGCTGGAAAATAAATGCATTAACCTTCTTAGTGTCTATGCGCCAGATATAAACAAAACCCGAGAAGAACGATAAACATTCTACGAACTCTTGCAGAACAAAATAGAAACAATATCAACTTACCGTCCATTTATAATCACGGGAGACCTGAACGCAATGATCGGTAATGACGTTGTCCCCGACTTCTGCACCCTACACACATGCAGAATAAATAACAGTTTCTTTGATCACAAATGGCAACACAAATGCGCTTGGAGTAATACCAGAGGACAACCATCAATCATAGACTACGCAATTACAAGTAGACACTTTAGAATAATAGATGTAAGAGCTTTAAATTCAGCCAACACTGGAAGCGGTCATGAACTATTCTTGTATAAAATAAGATTACAACACCATAAATAAAATGAAAAAAAATCTAAATATGTTGAAAAACTAAACATGGGATGACTAGAAAATGACTCTACTACAAAACTTTATCAAGACCGGCTAAACCAAAAAATCAAAGAAAGCGAGGTGTTAGAAAGTGATAATGTAGAGGAATCATGGCAAAAAATAAAACAAAGCATTCTGAACGCAGCAAATGAGTCAGTAGGAAAACACAAGGTACACATCATACCAAAACCCAACTACAAACCATGGTTCACTCAAGAAGTCAGAGAAATAGCAGCAAAAAAGAAGGAAGTTTATTTGAAATATAAATCAACCAACACGTTAGAAAATAGGAACAAATTGGATTAAAGTTCGCTACACTATGTTATGTTAGGTTTGGAGTTTCCTACATTAGGATATGTTAGGATTGATCTTCACTATATTAGGTTATGTTAGGTTTGGAGTTCCTGGTTTAAAAGCCTTAAGTTTAAGAAACGTTCATCTGATCATTTTCTTTTTGCATAGGGTTATGGTAGGTTTTTAGTGTAAATGACTAAAAACTATATTTATGGAAAAATGAGCTCAAATCATGGTCATGTATATATATATATATATATATATATATATATATATATATATATATATATATATATATATATATATACATATATAACATATATATATATATATATATATATATATATATATATATATATATATATATATATATATATATATATAGTCCAAGCCAATAAAAATCTGTAATGGTGTTCCACAGGGGTCTATCTTAGGGCCTCTGTTTTTCACTCTATATACATCTCAGCTTTGTACCTATCTTAAATATTCAGATTTACATCTTTACGCTGACGACTCACAAATCTACTTGTCTTTCAAGCCTGAACAAATTATTGAGGGTAATAATAAAATTAACGAGGATCTTGCACTTTTGGTGAGTGCCTCCGAAAAACACTGTTTGGTACTAAACCCAAAAAAATGTCAGTTGCTATTGTTTGGACGTACCGCTTGGAGAAAGCAATATTCTAATCATTTAAACATTATTGTAGGTACTGAGCGGCTAGAAAACTTGGATAATGCTAGGAACTTGGGTTTGATAATGGATATAGAGTTGAGATTCACAGCACATATAAATAATTGCATAAAAAAAGGCGTTTACTAATCTTAAACTTATATATAGCCAGCGTCATTTATTAAGTGTAAATTTGAAAAAACTATTATGCGATAGCTTAGTTTTGTCCCACTTCACATTTTGTGATACAGTGTATGGTCCCTGTCTCCTGGAATCGGATGCTCGGCGTATTCAGCGCATTCAGAATTACTGTGTCAGGCTGATTGGTGGTATAAGAAAATATGATAGGGGTGTGACTGCAAAGATGAAAGAAGTTGGGTGGCGCTCCATGAAAGAAAGGAGACTTCTTCATAGTTTAGTAATATTTAATAAAATAATTTGTAAAATGCGCCCAAATTACTTGTATCAAAAAATTAAATTTAGACATGATGCTCATAACCTAGACTTAAGGCATAAACAACAAATATCACCACCCTTGCATAGAACAGCACAATATCAAAGATCATTCAGTTACCAGGTCTACAGTATTTATAATAAAGTTCCAGATAATTTAAAAAGTCTTAAAGGCTTGAAATTTAAAAATGAAATTGGCAAAATTATATCATTATTTTTATAAATTGTTTTCTTATATTTACATGATACATCCGAAATATGTTTGCAACAGTACATGTATGCCCCATAATTATATATGATATATAAGTAATATAATAATTTTTAGGTTAGGATAGGTTAAGATAGGAAGCTAAGCTTCAACTTCGCCTTTTGTATATTATACAATAAAGTCATCATTATTATATATATATATATATATATATATATATATATATATATATATATATATATATATATATATATTAGCAGCATTTCGAATCCTATTCCACAATTGCTTAATGTTGTCGATTTGAACATGATAAACTTTCGATTTCAATGCACCCGAAAGGAAAAAATCGCATGGATTTTAGTCTGGAGGACGAAGTGGCTAGTGAATAGAGGCATCTTTACCTCTTCCGATCCATTTATTTGTGTAACTTTGATTCAAAAAATTCTCACATTACGCGCAAAATGGGGTTGTGCACCATCGTTCATGAAAAACATGTCGCGACGTACATTTTCCAATAATTCAGGAATAGTTTTACGGATAAAATTCAAGTAAATGTCACCATCAAGTTTATCTGGTAATCTAAACGGCCCGATCAAATACTTTGCGACAAATACCATCCAAACATTAATACTGAATTCGCGTTAAAACTGTCTTTGCTGCACCGCTTGTGAGTTTTCTTCAGCGTAAACATGATTGATACGCATATTTGTTATACCACGTTGAGTGAAGCGTGCTTCGTCTGTAGACAGGATTTTAGTTTGAAAAGCCGGAACAGTCGCTGTGCGTGCTCGAATAATTTGTGAAAAATGCAAACAGAATCCAAGATCTGGAGGTAAGAGTTGCTGGACGGACTGTATATGAAAGGGGTAAATAATTTATTGTCTAATGAAAAGCTCTTAACACCGATTCTTGTACAAATAGTGCAATTATTAAGAAATTTTAAAAGTTAAATGGTAATATTTTCATCCCAGAAATCCACAATAACTCTATCTACACGGAATACTGGGACACCCTATATATATATATATATATATATATATATATATATATATATATATATATACATATGTCGATAAATTAATAAAAATCATGGTTAATGATCAAAAATCCACTCAAACAAATCAATAGATAAATCAAGAACGAAGATTTGAAAAAATAATTATTGAGATTTCTTGAAAATTGCGGCTAGAAAATGAATTTAGATAAAAATTGTGCGCCGTCGGTTCATTAAAATGTGTTTCGTCGAATTTCTCAGAGATGCTGTGCAAGGAGAAGTTATATTATATATAACAGTAATGAGGAAAAATATGCGCGGCGTCTCACAGTAACTTGACGAGGCACATTTTAACGATCTGGCGGTAGCCAGCCGGCTTCGTTTTGTTATGGCGATTTCTTATTTCACAAGTTTGTCTTTCTGTAGTGACAGCTATATTCTCCATGGTGATAACTGCAATGTAGTTGAATAATAATGGAGATGTGGTTTCTTGAAACTATTTACAGTTGTAACTGTGCAAAGTGAACGCAGAAGTACTATCAATTTTTTAAATATTATCATCATTACTGTTCTGAACTTTATCTGAATTAATAACAAGGTAGGTTTTTAGAATCGATTCTATATTTTTTTTAAACCAGATGCGACAAGTTAGCGTCTTCTTTCAACCTATTTTTCAGGTAGTTAGATTTCCACAATTAATTACACAGGGGAACAGCTGTTTTGGTGTCGAGGTTTTTTGAGCTGATTCTATATCAATTTGATGTCCTGAATTCAAATAACGTATTCATTTGTACCTAGGAGCTCAAATTTTTAAGATATACAATTTTAGAGAAATACAAGTTACATTATTGTAACTCAAATCCGTAAGTGTAGTAAACAAAAGTAGATACGAAATTTTTATTTTAGTTATACAAAATACAATATTATGTCGTACTTACAAACAAAAAAAAAAACATTGAAGAAATGAAATAGTCACTCAACACTTGGAAAGCTTCTTTTCCGCGACATTCTTGAATGTTTTTTTAAACAGTCCCTTTTTAAACTCCAGCAGTAATCTGCCATCATGTGCATGTCCCATCTTCCTTGGTAGCGGTCCTCCATAACTTTAATATCTTGGTGAAATCTTTCACCTTGTTCCTCACTCATGTCTCCTAAATTTTCTGGAAAACGGTCTAAGTGGCTGTGTAAATAGTGTATTTTAATACTCATATTGCACCCTAAGGATTTGAAACTATTAAGCATCTTGTTAACCATTTCAACATAGTTTTGAGCTTTATGTTTGCCTAGAAAATTTTCTACAACTGCAACAAATGATGTCCAAGCTTCTCGTTCAACTTGATTCATTGAATTTATGAAGGCAGGATCCTTAATTAATTGTCTTATTTGTGGGCCGTCAAATATCCCTGCTTTGAGTTTTTCTGTGCTCAACTGATGCATTTTTACCCCTATATATGCAAAACAAGACCCATTCTTATCAAGAGCCTTTACAAATTGCTTCATTAAGCCCAACTTTATATGTAACGGAGGAAGTATGATTTTTTCTCTTTCAACCAAAGCGTCGTTAATGACATTCTTTTCCCCAACGTCCATGTTTTCTCTCTGAGGCCAATCTTTTCTAACCCAGTGGTGTGTTTTGTCCCTACTATCCCAGAGGCACAAGAAACACGGATATTTCGTGTAACCACTTTGCTGCCCAAGAAGAAAGTTTAACATTTTTAAGTCTACACAAATCATCCATTGATGTTCGTAATACTTTATCTTCTGCAAGACCAAAGCTATGGTATTATATTCTTCTTTCAGTTTCGTTGAGTGAGCTAGTGGTATTGAACCATATTTATTCCCATTATGTAGAAGGACACATTTTAAACTTAGCTTTGAACTGTCAATAAATAGGCGCCAATCATCTGGAATATATTCAGAAAGTCCCATTTCTTTCATGAGTCCCCTAATTTCGTGACAAAATACAAGATTGTCCTCTTGAGAAAAGAATGGTAGCAGATCTTTTTCTCTTGTACGGTAAAAGGTAATTTTGGTTCCTTGTTCCAGTAAATTTTTGTCGTTCAACCTAGAAGCCAGTACTTCAGAAGCTTTTTTCGATAAATTGAGATCCCTGGTGAGATCATTTAATTCATTTTGATTGAAGCGTTGTGGAACTGATGACGTCCCCTCATAGTCACTGTTAGTTTCATTAGCATCAGAACTTTTATTAGCATCAGAAGAGCGATCAGAGGGAAAATATTCGTCATCAGAGATATGTGGTAGCTGATGAAATGTTGGAATCGGTATTTCATCTGAGTGCGGGATAGGGCGTATTGCCGAGTCTAAATTGGGATAAGTCCACTTACTGCGGTTATTTCGATTGATTCCATTAGTATTTACTAAACAGAAATAACAATCATTGAAGTGGTTTTTTGGTTCTCTCCAAACCATTGGTACGCCGAATTTTAGACATTTTCTTTTCCCGGTAGTCCACTGCCGTAAATGCTCTGTACAAGTTTTACATACGAGATGCGGGGCCCACGTTTTGTCCTGATCACCAAGCTTAACTCCAAAGTATCCAAGATACGCTCGCTTTACAAAGTCAGTAATAGTTTGTCTGTTTTGTTGAAACATGTATTCTCCGCATATATAGCAAAACACATCAGGTTGATTTACACAACTTCTTCTTGAACTGGAACCTGAACTCATTTTAATTCTGTTCAATAACACAAAAACACTCTTTTCTTAACATAAAATAACACGCCGAATTCGATCTACTCTCATTAGTAAGAACGCACAAACTGACGAGACTTACCCGAGTTAGGTGATTAAAAGGGTCAGTTCAGGTACCTGATAGGCAATGGTTCCACTATTTATAGATTTACCTGGAATTTACTCAATTACAGACTGACAATAAAACCATTGTACCTACATTAATGAATATATAATAATTTTAGAACTCTCATAAATGAATATACTGAATAAAAACCACATTGGTAGATAAGTTGATGTATCTAAAAAAGTAGAGCTGATAGAGAAAAACGGATTGCATGTATAGATTTAGCGTCCCAAATATAGTTAAAATCAGCTCTAAAATCCCAGGCACCAAAACAAAAATATTTTTTTGTTGCCCTGTGTTATAATTGGAGTTTTAGGTATAATTGATTATGTTACCAACAGATAGGTAGGCCGAAAAGGGGCCAATTTCTTAGCCACTGAAATGTGAGACCGCCATGTCTGTGATTTTCACCTTTATGCAATAACAACATCGCATTGACCATACGATATTATTAACCTTGAATACATGAGTAACGCTTGTCTGTATAATAAGATGGTAGTTGAAAATAAACCAAAGTATATTTACTTCTTTATGTATTCATATTTTTGAAAGATGTAGGTACGCATGTTAATCAGATTAGTCTTTGACTACTTTTGTGTCAGCTATATCCGGTGTAGTGAGTACTATACCAAAAAAATAATGCCTCAGCTTAAATAACACCCTATAGTTATCACAACTCAGTGAACTAAATATAACTACTAAGGCCTTTAATAAAATCAGAATCGAAAATGATTTGCACAAAACTTCTGTAAATTATTACACCCTAGCACAAAACTCTATAACTTCTCCTTCATTTTCGCTACAAATAATGCAATAAACCCTTTATGACCCTTATCAAAACACTTCTCCAAAAAATATAGACATAACTTTTTTCTGAAGTGAAAACAATTTAGAATATGGGCTACTCCGAGTTTCCAATGTGTTCTTTTTGTATTCTCTCTTAAATAGGGCATCGGGACGCACCATTATTCTCTCCGTGCCGTAGCCACTGGCGCCAAGGATTGAAGAAATATAAAGGAAACTTTCTAAAAGGGTTCAGAATTATTCTATTATGCGAGATGTATATATCTGCATATATATATATATATATATATATATATATATATATATATATATATATATATATATATATATATATATATATATGTATATAAATAAATATGTATACATATATATATATATATATATATATATATATATATATATATATATATATATATATATATATATATATATACATATATATATATATATATACATATATATATATATATATATATATATATATATATATATATATATATATGTATATATATATATATATATATATATATATATATATATATATATATATATATATATATATGAAAAGTCCGTGCAAAGTCCGAGAGATGGCACCACCGGCGAGTATCGAGGTCATGTTTAGTTAGTAGCATCTCTTGAATGAACGCACACTAAGTTTCAGCCATATTGGTCTATTTCTTTGTGTTTGGCATTCGTGTGAATCAAGGAAGTCGAATGATTTTCAAGAAACGGACGAAAAAGAATTTCGTGTGGTGATTAAACATTACTTTATGAAAGGCAAAACGCCTCAGGAGACTAAAGAGAAGCTTGATAAACATTATGGTGACTCTGCACCTTCGATTAGAACAGTTTATAAGTGGTTTCAAAATTTTCGGACTGACCATATGGGCACAAGTGACGCTGAACGTTTCTGGACGGCCTGTGGAGGTTACGACTGCAGAAATCATTGATCAAATCCATGATATGGTGATGGATGACAGAAGAGTTAAGGTGCGTGAGATTGCTAGTGCTGTGGACGTCTCGACTGAACGGGTACATAATATTTTGCATAAACATTTGGACATGAGAAAGCTATCCGCAAGATGGGTGCCGCGATTGCTCACGCTTGACCAAAAACGGAACCGTGTGAAGTGTTGCAAGGATGGTTTGCAGCTGTTCCAGAAGAATCCGGAGGACTTTAAGCGTCGTTTCGTCACTGTGGACGAAACATGGATACATTACTATACTCCTGAGACCAAACAACAATCTAAACAATGGGTTACCAAGGGGGAATCTGCACCAAAAAAAAATAGCGAAGAAGAAGAAAGATTATGGCGACTGTCTTTTGGGATTCGCAAGGGATAATCATCATCGACTATCTGGAAAAGGGTAAAACTATTACAGGTGAATATTATTCATCGTTATTGGACCGTTTGAAAACCGAGCTGCAAGAAAAACGCTCGCGATTGGCCCACAAGAAAGTCCTTTTCCATCACGACAACGCACCAGCACACACCTCAGCAGTTGTGGTCGCAAAATTAATGGAAATAGGATTCCAACTCGTTTCACATCCCCCCTATTCTCCAGACTTGGCTCCCTCGGACTACTATTTGTCCCCCAATTTGAAGAAATGGCTGGCGGGACAAAGATTTTATCCAAACGAGGAGGTGATTGCAGACACTAATGGATATTTTTGCAGACTTGGACAAATCCTATTATTCGGAAGGGATCAACAAACTAGAACATCGTTGGACGAAGTGTATAAGCCTAAAAGGAGACTATGTCGAAAAATAAAAAAGGTTTACCCCAAACACATAAGTAGTTTTTATTTTTGCACGGACTTTTCAAATCAGCCTCGTATATATATATATATATATATATATATATATATATATATATATATATATATATATATATATATATATATATATATATATACGAAACCACACAGAGAACATAAAAATAGGACATATAATAGGGAAGAGACTCCAAACATCAAAAGGCCTATTACAAGGATGTTCTACATCCCCAACACTATTCAAAATATTCCTCGAACAAACATGAAAAAAATGGAAGCAAAAATGTAGTGGAATGGGAATCCCAATACGAGCAGATTACTTATATACTCTAAATTTTGCAGACGACCAAGTAATTATAGCGCAAAATGAGGAAAACCTCAGTTATATGATAAGAAAACTGAAAGAAGAATACACTAAAGCAGGATTAGCAATAAACTTTGATAAAACGGAATATCTAACAACAAAGGAGAGAAATGCGGAAAATCTAGAAGTCGGTAACGAAACAATAATCAAAGGGACCGATAGATTTAAATATTTAGGAACCATCATTGAAAAAAACGCAACATCAGAAGAAGAGATCAAAGTTAGATTAGGACAAACGCGGACATGCATAAGACAATTAAATTCGATCCTGTGGGACAAACACATTACAAAGAGAAACAAAACACACATACAAATCAATAATACAAAGCATAACGATATACGGGTCAGAAACATGGACGATCAACAAAAGAAATAAATCTAAAATTAACGCAGTAGAGATAGAGTATTGGAGAAGATGTTGTAGAGTATGGAGAGAATAACAAATAAAGAAATAAGAAGCAGAATGAACATCAAAGAGAACGCAATAAACATCATTGGAGAAAAACGATTAAAATGGTATGGACACATAAGACGGAGCGAAGATAATAGGTGGATAAAGAAAACAACGGAGTGGAGCCCTATAGGGAGAAGAAAAAGAGGAAGACCCAGACGATCGTGGAGAGACGATGTGGACGAGGCTATGGAGGACAGAGGGTCTAACAGATGGAGACTGGGAAGATAGAAACGGATGGAATCAAAGGCTGAGAGAAGGAAGACAGCGTCGGCTGTAGAAAATCCTTGATATATATATATATATATATATATATATATATATATATATATATATATATATATATATATATATATATATATATGTATATATAATCAACACGTGTTGAGATCCGTATTGACATATAGAATGGAAACGTGAGCTTTGATTCAAGAAAATATAAATTGATGAGATTGAAGAGTTTCGAGGAAGGTCCAAGATAACTGTTGTAGCTGAGAGGGTAAGCAGATTGAAGTGGAGATGGGCGAGTCATATCCCAAGACTCTCTGTAAATAATCAATGGGTCCATAAAGTAATCAACTGATGGCCCTAGTATGAAAAAAGAAGTAGAGGACGCTCGCAAACCTGATGATCTGACGACATCAAAAGATTAGTTAGATACAACTGGGTAAACAACATAATATATATATATATATATATATATATATATATATATATATATATATATATATATATTTATATATATATATATATATATATATATATATATATATGTATATATATATATATATATATATATATATATATATATATATATATATATATCGTTCTAAATTGCCATTCCAAAAATTCCATACTGTTTGAAAAGGGTTGTAGGAGGAGTGACAACCTGATCCTTACACGCGTGTAAAGTATTAGCACTATGTGTATTCCGAGTATCCACCGCTTTGAGAGGAATTAAGCGGGCTACATACGTCCATCGAACACCTTTCATGAAAATATATGTAGAATAGACTCGAGTCGCCAAAGGTTCCTGGATGTTTCAAGGAATGAGGGTTGCTGGTGAGTTCTTGTTCTTCAATCAGGCGAATAACTCTGTTTGAGAGGAGAAGCCCAAACATGAGAGCAGGATTCTATCGGTCAAATTTGAGCTTTGTACAGAATTAACAGTTGTTAACAGTGGCGTAGAAACCTCCTAGTTCGAAACGATATTGTCAACTTTTGAAAAGCTCTTTTTGTTACGCAAGCAACATATTCATGCCAAGACATATTTGCTCCTAAATCAACACCCAGCAAATTGAGTGACGATGCTGGAGGAATGAAGTGTCCCGACATAACTATGTCGGGTTAAGTAACTTTAATTTTTTTAAACAAAACTGCCTGGGTGTTTGTAGCTTCAAATTCTACTTGATGAATGTCACCCCAAGATAGAATTTCTTCTAGGTCTTTGTTAAATTGAACGATTTCTTGCGATGTCCAGATATTTGCATGAGTAGCCCATGTTCATGCGTTTAAATTGATCGAAGTAATAAGCGTACTGTCATCTGCAAAACTGTAAATTGAATTTCTGTTTTTTTTTTTGGCAGATCGTTAATTTAAATGAGAAAGAGAGTAGGAGACAGTATGGAGCTTTCGGGCGCACCGACGTGGATACTGAAAGTATTTGAAAGAAAGCTGTCCACTACCACTAGTAAAAAATACTCTCTGAGGAAACCCCAGAACTATAAACAAAATTTCTTAGTTATATTATAAGAGTGCAGCTTAGCCATTAATCCGTCACGCCAAACACATTCAAATGCCTTGGATATATCAAGTAAAACCGCTCGAGATTCCCTAAAATGTTCAAGCGCATTGCTTCAAACATGTGTTACATAATCCTTAATCTTAACTTACGAAAGTCATATAAATGATCGCTAATAAGGGTAGATCCCAACATTGGTATAACAACTAAAAACGAAAGGAAAATAATCGTTTTTCTTAGAAGTTACCAAAAAAAAAAAAACGATTCTTTTCGTTTCGTTTTTAGTTGTTATACCAATGTTTCCATCTATGCCTTTGAGCAGTAAGCTCAAGATAGGTGCGTTTCTGCAATACGTGCCAGCCGTGCTGTGCCGCTCTACTTGAATAGACTTAGTAAGTCGCCGACAGAGTGCAGTATAAGCATCTATTTGTTATAGTTTTCCGTTATAAGGGTAAATCCTTTTACATATTTTTAAAAGTGCTGGTTGATAGCCTTTTCCATTATTTTCGATATTATTAAAATCAGTGTGACCGGTTGGCAAAGTCTTGTCGCTTTTTTTGGGTATTGGCTGAACTGTAGAGCCTTTCTGATAGGAAGAAAATATTCCCTTTCTGCAAAACAGCTTGAAAAGTCTACAGAAAACTATAATTAGTTCGCTAGCTCAATTTTTGAGTACCATGGCAGGTATTCCATCAACGCCATAAGCTTTTTTGGTGTCCTAGCTTCATTAAAATACATTTTATGACAAGCTGTCTGAAGACAACATCCTTGACTGCACTATAGGAATAGTGGGTAGTATGTTCCCTTGAAAATCGACAGTAGATTATGAAGCAAAATATTCAGCCAAAAATTGGCTTTCTCAACACACGTCGTTGCAATAGGGTTATCTGGCCGTATGAGTGGTGGTATGTGGATTTGGTGAAATTTTGACTGAGCGACTGGCCAAAAGAACCTGGAATTATTGGGGCAGGCAAGAAATTTGTTTTTAATTCGTTGATTGTGTGGCTCTTTGGTTTTATCGATAATTTCTTTGTATCTGTTCCGAGCACGAACAAAGATGACACTAGGATTTTCGTGTCATTGTCAGTAGGCAAGATGTTTAGAAGCAGCAGTTTCTTTGCATTTTGCTTGTATCCAGAATAGCTGCGAAAAAATATTGGTAATGACACTCACCTAGATTTAATGAGAAAAACGATCTTAGAATTTATGGTTTTTCAGCATGTACTCTAATAGTTGCAGTAAAGAGATTCTTCAAAAACTGTTAGGCAGTTGCAATGTGGTAATGTTATTGTGCTACAACAACTTAACAGATTTTTACTTTTTCTAGTTAAACAAATGTTACAGAAATAAGTTAAACTTTAATTTTAATATTTAATAAGAAATTCTCTGATGCACAAAATAATATACATACATATTTTTTTTTGCCAAAACTGGAATGTTGCTTTAGACTCATTACATTTTTGTTTAAAAAAATGTTGGCTGGTAGTAAAGTTTTAATAGCGGCACAACGGTAAAGTGTAAAAAGATCTAAAATTTTTATTACTAATTTGTAAAATCATGAAAAAAATTTTAAAAAATACTTTGCGTAACACATGAACGAACTAGATTCTGGAAAATGGAAAATAAAAACAATTTTCACATGAAATAAATATACAGAGTTCACTCTTTAGTCTTATGTTAGTTGTTAATATTGTAGTTATTAAACCTGCAGAAAGTTTAAATTTCTCAAGAATAATTCGTATTTGGACCAAAGAAGTGTCAATGTTGGGAAAGTAAAACTAGTTAATGACTTCTGGGCGTTTCTCTTTAATTTGTTGACGTAAACGACGCAAAAGGGTGCAATAGTAAGTCGAGTTTATTGTTTCGCCATTCGGAAGGTAGCCCACCATAATAATACCTGTAGCATCCCAAAAAACTGACGTCATTACTTTTCCAGCCGACAGAATTGCCTTCGGTTTCTTTGGGGTTGGTTCACCAGATTTTTTTCCATTACTTGGGTTTCTTTTTATGGGTCTAGCACACGTGCTGCAGGGAAGTCCCTAAAGCACTTCAAGAGCGACACGTGTGCCGAAAAAGCGATTCACGTTGTTCTTGAATCGCTATAAATTGTACTCGGTGGGAAACACAGTCCTGGGCAAATTATTCCAAAGGGATGATGCTCTCCATACAAAAGACTGATTGAAAAGCGTAGTACGATGAGTAACAAGCTGAACTTCACACGGATGTGAAGTATTAGCGCGACGTGTATTTCTACAGGCACCGCTCTGGGAGGAATTAAGCGGGCTACATCCTTCGAACACTTTCCATGAAAACACTTGTAAAATAGGCTCGCCAACTGTTCTTGGATGTTCTAGCGAATCAAGGCAGCTGGTCAGTTTCTCTTCTCTGAATAGAATTCAACAAATGTAATGTACGTTTGGGAGAGGAGCCCAAACATGGGAGCAGTATTCCATATTTGGTCTAATTTGAGCTTTGTAAAGAATTAACAGTTGTTGTGGAATATAAAACTTCCTGGTTCGAAATAATATTCCCAACTTTTGAAAAGCTCTCCTTGCTATGCCTGCGACATGTTCATGCCAGGACATATTTTCTCCCAAATTAACGCCCAACAAATTGAGTGACGATGTTAGAGGAATGGAGTGCTCCACCATAACTATGTCGGGTTCAGCAACGTTAACTTTTTAGAAAAACTGCCGCCTGGGTTTTTTGTAGCGTTAAATTCCACTTGGTTACTGTCACCCCAAGATAGAATTTCTTCCAGGTCTTTGTTAAGTTGAACGACTTCCCACTGTCTGCGGATATTCGTCTGAGTAGCCGATATCCGAACGTTCAAAGTGAATGAAGCGTACTGTCATCTGCAAAGCTGTAGATTGGGCTTCCGGTCTTTTCCAGCAGAACGTTAATGTAAATGAGAAAGAGAGTAGGAGACAGTATGGAGCCTTCGGCACACCGGCGTTGATAGTGAAGATGTTAGAAAGAAATGCGTCGACTGCCACTCGTAAAGAACGCTCTCTGAGGAAACATGAGAGCCACAAACAGAACTTCTCAGACATACCATAAGAGCGTAGCTTAGCCAATACTCCATCCTGCCAAACACGGTCGAATGCCTTGGATATGTCAAGAGTAACCGCTCGAGATTCTCCAAAATGTTCAATTGCATTGTTCCAAACATGTGTTACATAAGTCAGAAGATCTCCTATTGATCGATGTTTAGGAAAGGATTGGTGATAGCTAATAATGTTGAATCCTTCAAGATATTTAGAAGATGATTTTTGTTTTAACTGTGGAGTATAGTGGTGAGCCCAGGTTTCGTACAATGTCACAAACCTGTTAAGAAAATCTTGCGGATCAGCCTCAAATATATCCAAACAGTCACGAGAAATCGTGAGTCAAATTCGTTTTTGTTCAACTGAAAGCAATCTGGGGATCCACCTAGTGGAAACCTTGGAAAATCCGAGTTCGTTGGCAATGATGTTCGTTCATACGATATGCCTATAGTGTCTGCAATCTCCCTGATGGTTAATCTACGGTTTTTCAATATGAGATCACACGCTTGGGCCGGCCGGAGCAAGGGTCATCTTCGATGCTCTCTCGTCCACGTTTAAATTCTGAAACCCATTTTTTCACAGTGGTATATGACGGAGCAGATTCCCCTAGTGTTGTTTTCATATTATCGTGGATCTCCTTTGGTGTTAATCTTTTTTTAAACAGGTACTTGATGACCGCACGTTGATCAATTTTTTCCATTTTTCCAAAAACGCTGCACTAAACTCGTTCTAACTTAAAAACCAAAAATTCTATAGCAACAAAATTTTACACTGTGACAACCAAAGAAAGTATGAACTTATTGACGGTACTATAACAAAAATATTATAATTATTTTTTGGTGAGGCCACGAACTTTTCAATCCATCCTCGTATAATAAACAATTTTAAAACTAAATTTAGTAAAAAGCATCACTGTAATTTTTAAAGAGAAAATTAATAATCATTATTACTTGTTTCCTAATTTAATTTTTTCATTAAAGTGTTTGTAATATCGATTATAAATAAATAGAAATAGATAAAAATAGATTGTACCAAAGAATATTGGAACTTTTACTAAAAAAAACTATATTAATACAATAATATAATATTAAACTATTAATAAAATGAAAAAAGTAAAATTCTAAACTATAAAATTTTTTATATAAATAAAATAAGACAACTATTATAGGTAAAGAAACTAATAAAGTATAAAATAACAAATAAACTCCAGCAGATACTCGCTCAGGTTGATATCATTATACATACGTTTATCTTAGCTAAACTAAATCGTTAGTAATCCCTAAGGGCTATTGAAGTGCAATTTGAATATAAAAGAAGTGGACAGATTGTGGAAATAAAGTACTTAAGAATTACGCTACGCAGCACGGAAAGAGAAGTTAAAAATCCTCTCCACATCGATATCATAACTATTGTACATTGTCAATTTAAGTGCAAGATTATAACTTCCACCATGGCTTCCTCAGCAGGTACTGCATTTATAAAATTGATACCGTAACTTGAGAGCTGTAGTTAGTTCTCCGATTATTGGCAGCCCAGACCAGATCTAGCACTGGATCAGGAGACCAGATCAAGCATCAAGATGGAGAAGCAGACGGGGTGCCACTCCAACCATAACTTCCTGACCCCCAGAGACGGAAGAGACACAAGTTTAAGTTAAGTTGGAGCTGGAACAATTTCATTTGCTGTTCATTCGTCAGAGCTTCTTGCTCATGTCAGAGCCTTACAGCATTACCGTTAACAACCTTGAGATTAAGTCATCGTCTATTATTTTCTGCTAGCAGTACGGTTGACTGTCGTTAGTTTACGTCATCGTTCACCATTGCTAGGTATTGTATTACTCTTAGAGTTATTACTGTTACCATTTACCATCATCCGTTAGAGTTCGTCGATTGATGTTAGCGCTTGTTATGATTATTAAATTTCGTGTTCCTCCATTGTGTTTTGATTTAAAAGTTTTAACCAATGAAAATGAATTTTGGTAATTTATTTTAGCAATTATTATTCTCCATTTACCTGGATATTGATAAATATAACATAAAATTTTATTATGAAATATATTAAACGATATCCACATAAATTTTAAAGAGAAAACTAATAAATCGTTAATATTTGCTTTTCTGTTTCGCACTTTTTATTGAAATTAATTGCACTGCGGATTATCACTGATAAAATTGGATGTAATAAAATAAGTAGAGTATTGCTATGCAATTATTTCTAAATTATTTTTTATTTCTCATATTAGGATATTTACAAATAATTTTAAATATATGTATATATATATATATAATAATCACTTTAGCCCAGATCTCGTTATTGCATCCATTTGTGCTTCAAATAATATCAGAAATAAAGTATAGTAAGTCATTTTTACGCATGACGTCACCTGCCAAAAATTACATTTTCGTAAAAATTTTTGAAAAAAAACGTATAATTTGACCAAATTTTAAAAAAAAAATATTAGACAAAATGGTTTATTTTGCGATTCTAGATCTGTTTGTCAAATTTCAACGGCCTGCTAGGATTTTGAATTTTTGGCGGTTTTTGATATTTCGGCAATTGTTTTTCATCTTGATTTATTGCAACCTCATTTAAATCATTTAATTTGTCAAAAACTAGCCACCTATAATCTACTTAAGAACAAAATGAAGTCGCGTCCATAATTTTTTTATAGAATATTAAAATTCACACATTGTCTTGAATCATATTTGATGCAAAGTTCGATTAACTTTTGTTTTTAAATAGAAAAATGTTTCTCGCTTACGTATTTTGATAGTGTACACACTTAAACGTTTTTAAATTAACACAAATCTTACATTTTGATTTTTTTAGTAACGCATTTAAATTTTTAACAATATAATGTTTCTTACTATAAACACCAAATTAACAACTTGCTGTTTTATCCTATTTGTTTTTTTTTATACTTCAGCTAAAACCACTTTTTAGATCAATAATACATTTTAAATTCTAATTAACAACCGTAATAAAAATATTACACATATCCTAGTTAATAATACCACCGAAAAATTACATTAAAATGCTTTCCGTGTCATTGTTGACGTAACTGCTAATTTAAAATAAATCCAGCCATATTTTAGTCGTGGCTATCAAAATTAACGTTCGCAAAATTAGAAAGATCCTTTATGGTTGTGCCGATTTCCTCCTGAAAACTTACCTTCTACAGGAAAAAGAGCTAAACAGAGAAATTAATTTCAGTATTTAATAAGAAATTCTCTGATGCACAAAATAATATACATAAATATTCTTTTTTGCCAAAACTGGAATGTTGCTTTAGACTCATTACATTTTTTGTTTAAAAAAATGTTGGCTGGTAGTAAAGTTTTATTAGCGGCACAACGGTAAATTGTAAAAAGATCTAAAATTTTTATTACTAATTTGTAAAATAATAAAATTTTAAAAAATACTTTGCGTAACACATGAACGAACTAGATTCTGGAAAATGGAAAATAAAAACAATTTTCATATGAAATAAATATACAGAGTTCACTCTTTAGTCTTATGTTAGTTGTTAATCTTGTAGTTATTAAACTTGCAGAAAGTTTAAATTTCTCAAGAATCATTCGTATTTGGACCAAAGAAGTGTCAATATTGGGTAAGTAAAACTAGTTAATGACTTCTGGGCGTTTCTCTTTAATTTCTTGACGTAAACAACGCAAAAGGGTGCAATAGTAAGTCAAGTTTATTGTTTCGCCATTCGGAAGGTAGCCCACCATAATAATACCTGCAGCATCCCAAAAAACTGACGCCATTACTTTTCCATCCAACAGAATTGCCTTCGGTTTCTTTAGGGTCGGTTCACCACATTTTTTTTCCCTTATTTGGGTTTCTTTTTATGGGTCTAGCACACGTGCTACAAGGAAGTCTCTAAAGAGCTACAAGAGCGACACGTGTGCGGAAAAGGCGATTCACTTTGTTCTTGAATCGCTATAAATTGTACTCGGTGGGAAACACAGTCCTGGGCAAATTATTCCAAAGGGATGATGTTTTCCATATAAAAGACTGTATTTCTAAAGGGTACCGCTATGGGAGGAATTAAGTGGGCTACATCCTTCGAACACTTTCCATGAAAATACTTGTAAAATAAGCTCGCCAACTGTTCTTGGATGTTCCAGCGAATCGAGGCCGCTGGTCAGTTCCTCTTCTCTGAATAGAATTCAACAAATGTAATGTACGTTTGGGAGCGGAGCCCCAAACATGGGAGCAGTATTCCATAGAAAAATGTTTCTCGCTTACGTATTTTGATAGTCAACACACTTAAACGTTTGTAAATTAACACAAATCTTACATTTTGATCTTTTTAGTAACGCATTTAAATTTTTAACAATATAATGTTTCTTACTATAAACACCAAATTAACAACTTGCTGTTTTATCCTATTTGTTTTTTTATACTTCAGCTAAAACCACTTTTTAGATCAATAATACATTTTAGATTCTAATTAACAACCGTAATAAAAATATTACACATATCCTAGTTAATAATACCACCGAAAAATTACATTAAAATGCTTTCCGTGTCATTGTTGACCTAACTGCTAATTTAAAATAAATCCAGCCATATTTTAGTCGTGGCTATCAAAATTAACGTTCGCAAAATTAGAAAGACCCTTTATGGTTGTGCCGATTTCCTCCTGAAAACTTACCTTCTACAGGAAAAAGAGCTAAACAGAGAAATTAACACGCTAAGCAAAACTCGATATTTCTATGCGTTTATTAATAGTAGGCCCTGGAAACAATTAAGAACTAGAGATCGCAATATGGTGTCGTAAGCTGTCAAATATTTAGTTAGCATTTCAAACTAAAATGGAAAGAAACATATGGTATCACAACATGCTTTCTCTTCAAGAAAAAATTGAAATTGTTTTATTGTGTGGGGAAAATACACCTCATCGCACTGTTGCAAATGTTTTTAACGAGCGTCATCCTGAAAAAAACTTGCAGCAATCTACTATCAGCCGAATTATAAAAAAGTTTAAATCGACTGGATGTGTGGGAAATGTTTTCCGAAAAAATCGTGTTGCACGTAAACATACCGAAGATACTGAGTTAGATGTGTGCTTAAGTGTAGTGAAAAAAGGCAAAACCAGTGTTAGAACTATTTCGAAGTCTAAACCGGAAATCGACAGGGAAAGTGTACGTAAAATTTTACACAAAAATAAATTTAAACCGTACAAACAGAAATTGATAAACACTCTACAGGATAGACATTTTAATATTCGGTTGGTATTTTCATTCTGATACCAAGGAAAAATAGAAGAGGACTCCAAATTTCCGTACAATGTTTTATGGACTGATGAAGCCACGTTTACTTCTAACGGAGTAGTAAGTTCACAGAATAGTCGATGGTGGGCCCAAAAAAATCTGAACTTCATAATTGAGTGTCGTGACCAATACTCGTTTAAACTAACGTTTGGTGTGGCATTGTAAATGACCAAATAATAGGGCCATATTTTTTTAGACATAATTTAAACTCACAACGATATTTAGATTTTTTAAGTAACGAAATTTTAGAAGTTCTGGATAACATGGCTGTGGATCTAAGATATGCTCTATGGTATCAATTAGGTGCACCAATACACAATACTTTGCAAGTACGAAACACTTTAAATGAACTATTTCATGTCAGGGTCATTGGGCGAGATCAGGATAATTGTTGGCCACCTCGATCGCCCGACATCACCCCAATGAATTTCTATTTATGGGGTTATCTCAAACAAGTTTAGACCATTTAGAGATATCGATCATCTAGAAACTATAATTAGGCAGTGTGTTCAGGAGAAGCCTCCCGAGTTTGTGAAAAATTCCGTCAAAGAAATTTCTAGAAGAACCATTCGTTGCATTGAACAAAACGGTGGACACACCGAAATGTAGAATATTGCAATATGCATGTATTTGATACAAAGTATATATTAAATAGGTTAAAATAGCCAATTGTTAATTTAGCGTTTATACACACACACACTTGAGTGTTCACTATCAAACTACGAAGGGAGAAATATTTTTCTATTTAAAAACAAAAGTTAATCGAACTTTGCATCAAATATAATTTATCATAATGCGTGAATTTTAACATTCTATAAAAAAATTATGGACACAACTTCATTTTGTTCTTTAATAGATTATAGGTGCCTAGTTTTTGACAAATTAAATGATTTAAATAAGGTTGCAATAAATCGAGATGAAAAACAATTGCCGAAATGTCAAAACACTGTCAAAAATTCAAAATCGTAGTAGGCCGTTGAAATTTGACAAACAGATCTAGAATCACAAAATTAACAATTTTGTCTAATAACTTTTTTAAAATTTGGCCAAATTATACGTTTTTTTCAAAAATTTTTACGAAAATGTCAGATTTGACAGGTCACGTCATGCGTAAAAATGACTTACTATATACTTTATTTCTGTTATTATTTGAAGCACAAATGGATGCCATAACCAGATCTGGGCTAAAGTAATTATTTTAAAAAAATCCCATATAATGCGGACTTAAATTGTCGCACTGTATATATATATATATATATATATATATATATATATATATATATATATATATATATATATATATATATATATATATATATATATATATATATATATATATATATATATATATATATATATATATATATATATATATATATATATATATATATATATATATATATATATATATATATATATATATATATATATATATATATATATATATATATATATATAAATAGTGTTCCTTAGCCATAATTTCTCCTTTCTACTCAAGCCCCGTCTTCCGTCTATTTTTCCTTCCAGTATATTGCAGTTGTTCGTATTCCGTGTGACGCATTATGTGTCCGAGGTAGGCTATTTTTATGATCTTAATTGTTTGGACTAGCCATTATAGAGCATTCATCTTGCTTAGTACTTCTGCATTGGTCATTCTGCTAGTCCAGCTGATTCTTAGCATTCGTCCATATAGCAACATTTCGAACGCCCGAAGTTTTTTTAAGGTCTTCTCTTTAAGATTCCACGCTTCGCACCCGTGGAGTAGTAGTAGCTAGATATAACACTTTAGTGTTCGTAATCTTATGTGGATAGATAACTGCAGGTGATCCAAGAACTTTCGCACGTTAATGAAGCCGACTCTGGCTGTCTCAATGCGTCTCCTAATCTCTTTTGAATGATATAACTGGGTGTTGATTTCTCTACCTAAGTATATGTAACTTGAACGTTTTGGATTATATTATCATCGATGGCTATTTGAACATTATTTTGCGTATTTTCGCTTCGGCTAAAAACAAGAGTTTTGGTTGTCGTGGGGTTTATTTCTAATCCCAATCGTGCCCTTGATTCTAACAGGACATTTATCAGCGTTTGTAAATATTCCTCACAATCTGCCAGAACCACGGTCTGTCGTCTGCTTATCTTAAAGTGGTGGTTACGGTTTGATTGATTTTCGCGCCTTTTGAGCATTCTTATAACGATGTCTTAATTATATATTCTGCATACATGTTAAAAAGTAGTGAAGATAAAGGCATCCTTGACGGACTTCCCTTTTTATATTGGTGTAATTTGTATTGCCATGTTCGGTGTGAACGCATCCTCTATGGTTCCAGTATATATGTTGCAGATAATTATTATATCTTGTCTATCCAGCCCCACTTCTTGCGAAATATGAATGAATTTGTCATATTTGATGCGGTCGAATGCCTTTCTATAGTCAACGAAACTCGTGTACAGTTCCCCTTCTAAATTCGTATTCGGATTTACTGCAGATTCGATTGTAGATTATTCACATGAAAATTTTTGCGCATGTTCTTACCTTATGTTTCTCGGGAAGAGCTATATATATATATATATATATATATATATATATATATATATATATATATATATATATATATATATATATATATATTAATACCGAAGTAAAACAATAGATGTTTTTAGATCTAAAAACATCTATTGTTTTACTTCGGTATTAATTTACAATGAATTTTCATCAAGTAACGGCTACCTCAGTGAATAATATATATATATATATATATATATATATATATATATATATATATATATATATATATATATATATATATATATATATAGATGTAAGCCAGTCCTGTTAGAATGTTCCTGATTTATATATTTTGTTGCATAGTTTGATTAATTTATAAACTGCTACTTCGCTAAGGTGTTTAAAGTGTTCGGCTAGTATTGCGTCCTCTCCGGGAGCGTTATTGCATTTGTTTCCTTTATGGGACTTCTGTTGTTAGAATAGTAAGGTTGTCCTGTCCCCTTCTTCCATCAATTGACCGTCTTCGAGTCTGTCATTCCCAAACAAATCTGAACGATATCGTTCCTGTATTTTTTTGTGTTTTTTTAGGATCGAGTTGGATTTCGTTGTTCTCGTTTTCTATAAAAGACGTGTTCCTGAGTCGATGTCGCAGAGGTCTGCGACTTCTTTTATATTTTGATGTAGTTCCCGATCTGTATGTTGATTTTAAAGTTCTTCTACCTCCTTTCACCTCTCGTTTAGTCACTGCTCCTTCGCCCTTCAGTTGGCTATATGTGCTTCAACTTCTCTATTGGGCTGTTTATATTTATGGTTATCTCTGTCTTTGGCGTCTTTTTTCCATCAATTTTCGAATTATGTTGTTCTATCTTAATTCTTCCCCCCTCAATGATTGTGTTTTTAAAACTTGTCCATGTGTTTCCATGTCCTGCTGTTCAACAACATAGTTTCTGTATTGCTCTATTTACTCATCATTTACTCCACTTTCTATGCAATCTTATTTGTGATCTTGCCGTTTTGGATTATTTTTTAAGTTTTATATTCATTATTATTGCAACTAGGATGTGATCAGAATTGTCGCAGCCGGGGTATGCCGTTGCTCTGTGAATACCACTTCTGAATCTACTGTTCACTGCCATGTAGTCTACCTGATTTCCCATAATCCGATTTTCCTAATCCTTGGGGGATTTTCAAGTGTACAGCAGTCTTTTTGGTAATTTTATCTAAGGGTTGGTGATGACAAGGTTGATTTCTTGACAAAATTGAACAATCCTGGTGCCTCTCTCATTCATAGTATCCAAACCGTATGGGCCTACGGTACTGTCCCCTTTCACGTCTCATACCTTCACATTCCAGTCCCCTATGAAGATGCTGACCTCATTGCTTTTATGTTCTTTTTTGCTTTTTCCACTTCCCTATAAAACTCTTCCAGTTCGTCCTCGGAGCTTTCTGTTGTTGGTGCGTATACTTGTACCAAATTGACGTCCAATAGTTGTCCATTAAGTTTAATCAGCAATACTTTACCGATAAAATATTTATGACACATTTTGCCATTTTTGCTGTGAGAAGTAGGCCCACATCGTACTGGGAAGCTTTGTTGTCACCAGAGTAATAGAATATGTTTCCTTTTGTCTCTGATAATGGCTCCTTGGCCCATTCGTCTTACTTCACTCATCCCCAGTATGTCCCACTTCATTTTCAACAATTCGACTTCGGCGTTCGCCAGTTTACCAGCTCTGTATAATGTCTTTACGTTTCATGTAGTTATTTATACATATATATATATATATATATATATATATATATATATATATATATATATATATATATATATATATATATATATATATATATATATATATATATATATATATATATATATATATATATATATATATATATATATATATATATATATATATATATATATATATATATATATATATATATATATATATATAGTACCTATCAAAAGTCTTTGGACACCCTTCAGAAAAACGAGATTCTTATATAATTTATATATTTATTAAATATACTTATATATATATATATATATATATATATATATATATATATATATATATATATATATATATATATGCAACACACATTTATATAATTTGAACATCATTTTTTAAAAATTATTACTAATTTTCGACTCCTTTGCTTTGATGACGGCAGCACATAATTTTAGCATTCTTGGCGTTTCCCACAACAATTTGATAGGATTCAAATCGAGAGATTGCGCGGACCAAGCCATGAGTGTAAAATTACCGTCTGTTTCTTTCCTCAGAACGTAATCCTGACTCAATTTGGATTTGTGTTTCGGATCGTTATCCTGCTGGAATCTGAACCCATGACCGGTAAGTCTTGCAAAACTCGATGACAACGATGCCGATCCATAATACCATCAATTTTGCCAAAATTTCCTACCCTTTTACCTGCCAAACCACCTGTCACCATTGTTTTTCCACCTCTATGTTTTATGGTAGGCATTATACACTGTGATAACATTCTTTGTCCCTCTAATCGCCGGGCAAATTATCTCTGTTTCCGCTAAAGAGTTCAAACTTGGATTCGTCAGTATAAAAGTA
This sequence comes from Pachyrhynchus sulphureomaculatus, assembly GCA_019049505.1. NCBI lineage: Eukaryota > Metazoa > Arthropoda > Insecta > Coleoptera > Curculionidae > Pachyrhynchus > Pachyrhynchus sulphureomaculatus. Next base: position 49,844,520 of record CM032454.1, on the reverse strand, counting down.
CTTTTTTAAATTGTTCCACGCATCAGTTCTCCTGTTCTCGAGCCCATTGCAATCTTTTCAACTTACTCTACCTCTGTAAAAGTGGCTAAACCAATTTTCGCACTAGAAACCAATCACGGTTTATAAATAACAGCCTTTCGTCAAAAAAACGAAATAGGCAAGTCAGTATAATAATTTGATAGTACAGTATTTACTTGCTTTACAGCTTAAGTAAAACGCGAGTACGAAATTTCACGCACATTTTAGCAATTTAGACAATACACAGAGCTCTCTCAAAAAAAAACCTTCCCCGGCTAGTTATGACAAGCAACAGACCAAAGGAGGACCATTTCGCAGCCTCGTTTTTACTGTAGAAAACAAATATCGGTTGCACACCTTCCTATCGTGCCTATAGTTTGAATAGATAATATTTTGAGCAAGCAAAGGAAAAAAGATAACAAAAATCTTAATTATGTCAACCCAATTTGAAGATCATTAAATTATTTTGGGACAAATTAGATAAACATTTGCGAAAAAAATGACTCAAATAAATGAAAATCAATTGTGGGAGTGTTTGAATTTGTTGGAATAAAATCTCCCCACATGATTTTTCCCTTCTCAGCATAGTCGATGAAAATTATTCCGTGCGCATCCTAAAATACAGAGGCCAAAACCTTCCCAGCCCACTGTTGTGTCTTTGGTCGCTTCGGGTGGCTTTTACGGGCTGGTGTCCACGCAACTGACTGCCGATTTGATTCCGGTGTGTAGTGGTGGAGCCATGCTTTATCCATTGTCATACATCGCATGAAAAAATCCTTTTTATGGCGCTTAAACAGGTCCAAACAGCTCTCAGAATCATCAACACGTTGTTGTTTATGGTCCACTGTAAGCAAACGCGGTACCCATTTGGAGCAGAGCTTGCTCATGCCCAAATATTCATGCAAAATGAGATCAACACGCTCTTTTAATATCTTTAGGGTGTTAGCTATTCCAAGCAATTTCACTTTACGGTCATCTAAAACAATTTTCTGGATTTTTTATGTGGTGTAACCACCTCATTTGGGTATCCAGGGCGCTCAGCATCATTTATATCTGTACGACCGCGTTTAAACTGAGCATACCAGTAAATGATGAGTGATTTTCCACGGTCAGAGTTCCTGTAACACTCATCAAGCCACTGCTTTGCCTGAACGGTATTTTTTCCCATAAAAAACTAATTTTTAATCAACACACACAAACTCGATTTTTCCATTGTTTTGAAAATATCAAAAGTAGCTTCACTAAAACCACTGTAACTTGTAAACTAATCGTCGAAATCTGATGAAATTTTGGCTCATGTCGTTAGAAGGTTGGTACTAGCGGAGAAAAAAAATTCTCAAGAACATTTGGCAGCTTTATAGAACGGTGAAAGATATTTCTTGAGAATTGTCATTGGATATTCTATTGGTATCTCCCCGCTAGACAGGCATCAATGCAATGAGTTCATAAGGACTCTTAACCTCCAAAGAATATAACTGTTTGTTGAGCATGCGAAGAAATTTTGTTTATTGAATATACGGAAGGGGTGATATAAAACCTAAAGCGAGCAATTAGTTTGAATTCATGGAGAATCCAAATTTAACCGTTGTACGGCTACAGCCAAAAATTTTTGTTAGACGCTAAGATGAAAGGTGTTGTAGAGGACAGACTACCAGCTAAAAACAATAGAACTATTACAAGATATTAAGGACAATATAATAATCGAGACAATAGATACAAAAGCTGAAGAACTAACATCCATAATTAAAGCAGCCTCCACTGCAGTAGCTATAAAAACTGGAAAACAAAAGGACAAAATAAGTTACAACACGAAACAATCCATGGAAAGAAGAAGAAATATGACCAGAGATCAATACAAAATAAAGTGGATGGAGCTTAACGAGTTAATCAAAAAATAGATCAAAAAAGATATAAGAACACACAGGCATAAAGTGATTTTGGAAATCATTGAAGGAAATTAAGGCCCGAAAGTAATAAGCAATAAACTAAATGAAGGAAAGAAAGAGATTGTTATATTGTAAAATAGTGAGGTACAAGTAATAACCACTAGGAAAAAAGTAAACTCAAGAATAAATACCTACTATAATTAACTTTACAGGTCTAAAACAACACCCAATGAAAAATAAAGAAAACAGACTAGAAAGAAAATACGAAATATAGGTTCAGAAGAACTACCAGAAGTTACTGTAGAGAAGGTTAATAATGCACTAACGGAAATGAAGCGTAATAAACAGCAAGCTCTGATGATATTTTATCGGAAATGCCATCGCAAGCAGGAGAGGACTTAAAACAAGAATTAGCCAAACTTTTCAACATGTGTCTAGAAACCATCAACATTTTACGGCATATATCAGAAGCAATACTTCTACACAAAAATGGAGATATCAGAAAGTTTCCGCCCGATTAGCTAACGATCTCACATTTATAAACTTTTGACTAAAATCATCTCCAATAGATTAAAAAAATAAATTAGATTCCTACCAGCCATGCGAATAAGCTGGTTTTAGATTCGGCTATAGCACATGCGACCACTTACAGGCAAATATCCAAGAAGGGCAATAAATACAATTTCTAAGCTATTAGCTATGAGAAGGCTTTTGATTCTGTCAAAATGTGGACAATCATCAACGGCTTGAACAACTGTAGAATTGATTCTACACACCTACCCTAATCAAAGATGTATATGAAAATGCAAAGATGTACATAAAACCTAGTACAAAACAAATACGAGGCTGGTTTGAAAAGTCCGTGCAAAGTCCGAGAGATGGCACCATGTTTAGTTAGTAGCATCTCTTGAATGAACGCACACCAAGTTTTAGCCATATTGGTCTATTTCTTTGTGTTTGGCATTCGTGTGAATCAAGGAAGTCGAGTGATTTTCAAGAAATAGACGAAAAAGAATTTCGTGTGGTGATTAAACATTACTTTATGAAAGGCAAAACGCCTCAGGAGACTAAAGAGAAGTTTGATAAACATTATAGTGACTCTGCACCTTCGATTAGAACAGTTTATAAGTGGTTTCAAAATTTTCGGACTGGCCATATGGGCACAAGTGAAGCTGAACGTTCTGGACGGCCTGTGGAGGTTACGACTCCAGAAATCATTGATCAAATCCATGATATGGTGATGGATGACAGAAGAGTTAAGGTGCGTGAGATTGCTAGTGCTGTGGGCATCTCGACTGAACGGGTACATAATATTTTGCATAAACATTTGGACATGAGAAAGCTATCCGCAAGATGGGTGCCGCGATTGCTTACGCTTGACCAAAAACGGAATCGTGTGAAGTGTTGCAAAGATGGTTTGCAGCTGTTCCAAAAGAATCCGGAGGACTTTAAGCGTCGTTTCGTCACTGTGGATGAAACATGGATACATTACTATACTCCTGAGACCAAACAACAATCTAAACAATGGGTTACCAAGGGGGAATCTGCACCAAAAACGGCGAAGACCGTTCCTTCGGCCGGAAAAGTTATGGCGACTGTCTTTTGGGATTCGCAAGGGATAATCCTCATCGACTATCTGGAAAAGGGTAAAACTATTACAGGTGAATATTATTCATCGTTATTGGACCGTTTGAAAACCGAGCTGCAAGAAAAACGCCCGCGATTGACCCACAAGAAAGTCCTTTTCCATCACGACAACGCACCAGCACACACCTCAGCAGTTGTGGTCGCAAAATTAATGGAAATAGGATTCTAACTCGTTTCACATCCCCCCTATTCTCTAGACTTGGTTCCCTCGGACTACTATTTGTTCCCCAATTTGAAGAAATGGCTGGCGGGACAAAGATTTTATTCAAACGAGGAGGTGATTGCAGACACTACTGGATATTTTGCAGACTTGGACAAATCCTATTATTCGGAAGGGATCAACAAACTAGAACATCGTTGGACGAAGTGTATAAGCCTAAAAGGAGACTATGTCGAAAAATAAAAAAGGTTTACCCCAAACACATAAGTAGTTTTTATTTTTGCACGGACTTTTCAAACCAGCCTCGTACATATAGGAATAGGTGTAAGACAGAGAGATATGATCTCTCCTAAGCTATTTACTACAGCTCTAGAAGATGTGTTTCGCCAACTAGATTGGATAAAGAAGGGCCTAAAGATAGATGGACTATATCTGAGGCATTTAAGGTTCGCAGACGGTACTGTAGTCGTCAGTAGTAATCCACATGAGTTGCAAGAAATGATATACGGGTTAAATTACTACTCAAAGACAGTTGGTCTTAAAATGAATAAAAGTAAGATAAAAATATTAACCAACACTAATAACAACAGAGTTATAAACTCGGATGGAACAGCTCTGGAAATGTTAAGAATTATGTGTATCTCGGGCAAACAATTACAACAACGGATGAAATTTCAAGAGGACTCAAGCTTGGATGGTATGCATTCTGGAAATTAAGTTATATATTCAAAGATAAGGCCATCCCAAATAAGTTAAAGGCCGAAGTTTACGACCAGTGCATCCTACCTGTAATTAGATATGGCGCTGAAACTTGGACACTGAATAAAGCCGATATACAAAAACTAGCTCAGATCCAGAAAGCACACGAATGATAAATGATCAGTATAAAACTTAAAGATAGAAAAAGAAACAAGTGGAAACGTGAAGAAACGACATTTAAGGATATTATGGCGCACGTAGCAGAAAGAAAGTGGTAATGGGCTGGACATGTAGAACGCACGACCAATGATCAATGAACCAAACCAATATTAGAATGGAGACCACGAGAACAGAAAAGGAGCGTAGGACGTCTCAACAAAAGATGGCGGGATGGTATACAGAGGGTTACGGGCATTGGATGGATAACAGCGGCAAATAGATTGAGATGGAAATTCAGGGGAAAGGCTTACATCCAGCATTGGATAGAACCGCTTATAGTAATGTAGTGAGTGATAGTGGCTAAGTTATCTGTGTAGACGGCAGTTGTGCAGGGAAAACATATTTTTTTAGCCCTGTGGATTTTCCTTTATGGTTAGGTAAATAACTGAAAAAGCACCCTCGTATATATTTATTTTTAATATTTCATTACATTCAATCAATCAAAGTGAAATCAATATTCTTATGTAACTTTTAACACCGTATTCATTTTCAAAAATTCAGTTAATATTTTTAGTAAAATGAATCAGTGATTGAAAAGTATCGGAAATAAAACACTTCTTTCTTTAGAACGTACTTTAGGCCCCATTGTTTCCAATCCTCCAATCCTACTTTAAAGCTATCCTTGTAAAACACCTTTAGGATCATAGTGAATTTTCTGTTATAGTGTCAACAGTGTCAGAAGTTTACTAAATGTAGTTCTAGATGTAAAATATATATTTTTTTTTTAACTCTTAAATAATTAACTTAACGATTTCACTTAAGCATGAAGCTAAAATTGCTAACATCTTCTAAATACACTTCAATACAAATTACAAGTTCTCTGTAACACCCAGCTGTGTGGACCGAAAGTCAGTCTGGTCCATGAACAATAATCAATCGGTTTTATAACGTCTTCCGTCTTCCGATGCCTAATTTCCACTCCTCCTGGTTTCTCCATCCCTCCTCCTCCAGATTTCTCTCTAGTACTTCCTTGTTGATTCCTGCTCTCCAGCTTTGGCGTGATCTTCCTCGCTTTCTTTTTCCATGAGGGTTCCAATTTAAAATCTTTTTAGGTAGTCGGTCTTGTGACATTCTCTGTACATGTCCGTACCATACCAACTGTTGGGTTTTGATTTCGTCCACTATATCGTGCTTTATTTCTAAAGCTCGCCTTATCGTGTCATTTGGTATGCGGTCTTTTATGGATTTTCTGGCTGCTCGTCTCCAGAAATCCATTTCTGTAGCTTTTAGTATTTTTTCTGTTCTTTCCTTTAATGGCCACACCTGGGAGCTGTAAGTTATTATACTTTTCACTATTGAGTTGTAAATTCTCTTCTTATTTTCAATGGTTATGTTTCTGTCCCATAGTATACTATTAAGCATTGCAATCGCTTTTCTTCCTTGGATATTCCTCTCAAATATTCCTTCTTCCAGTGTTCCGTCCCTAGATATTCTCGTTCCCAAATACTTATAACTGGCACAGTGTTTGATGGTGTGTGGGAAATAGGAAATATCATACTTTTTTTTTTATTTTACAAGTTAATTTAATTGATTATGCAATTTTGAACTTTTTAAAGTAAAGTAATATTCGGTGAATTATAACGGTAACATATTAGTCGTACACGTAAATGTGGCAATTTAAAATCATCTTTATACAAACTACAAAAAAATATTTTACATATAAATCTAAAGTTTTAGGTTTTACTGAGATACAATTTTCCAACAACTTATCAAATAATTTTGAAATTACTGACTCCAATTACTTTAGATTAGATAGGGGCAGTAAGGACCAAGGAATTCATCTATATTTAAAAAAAACACACAGTTAAGATAATTTCAGTTATAGATACTAAATCAGTAGAATTATTTGGGTCAAATATTTTAATTATTGAAAACTCGGAATTACGTGTAATCTACCTAATATCAGTTACAATTATCTTGCAGTTTTAGAACAACTATTTTTTTATTTATCTGTAGATATGTTTATTATAATTGGTAATTTTACTGTTTAAAAAATTATCTATTAATCTTATATTGAAAATTTATTTCACCCTTTTCGTTTAGATTCAATTATTTCAGAACCAACAAGAAACGAAAAAAACGTTAGAATAATTGACTTTTGGCGAAATTTTCAATTTTGCTCGAACTATTTTTTAATAGACTATTCTAAGATATTTTGTAAGATTTCAATTTAAAATAAAATTCTCAAGCGATTAGAATATTTCAGAAATTTTTAATGTTGTGCTATTTAATCAAGATTTACAAAATATTGACTAAAAAGAGATAGAAACTACTTAATATCAAACAAATAACCGGTCAAGTATAAGTTGAACTTGCGTAATTAGTGTTACGTACGTTGATTTTGTTATGGAGGTATAAAATGATCAGTGACTTCACAAATCGCTCCTCAAATGAGTTTTGTTTCGGATCTTTACTGAAAACTGATGACCTTGAAAATTTTGTTTTTTTTTATATACGAGATAAATTATTAAAGTGATAATTTTCGTTCAATCTACACCCTGTGGAGAATATTCCAGAATTTTTTCAAAATTTTTGAATCAGTACCTTTCGAGATAAAGGGGAGGGACAGCGATTTTTAGCAATTTTTTCAAAATAATACAAAAAGAAGTGTGCGCGTGTTTTTACAAGCTTTCATTTGATGACCTAGTAAAAAATTTATTTTTTCACTCCCTCATGTCAAAATTTAACTTTCAAAACGGCACGGCTCTGACCAGGCCATCAATTCCTATATTAGTACCAAATTTCAACTTTTTATGTCAATTAGTTTCGGAGAAAATTGGGTGTGAGAGACGGAGAGACAAACAGACAAATGGACAAACGTTGAAGTGATTTTATAAGTGTTCCGTATGGAACACTAAAAAGGTTAGCATATTTAGCAATATAATAATATACCTAATTTAAATAATCAAAAATATAAAATGTAGTCCTTTGTACCTTTGTTATGATATGATTATCGATATTAAAAAGGAAAGTTCTTCAAAAAATATTACAAAAAGAAATCTCATTCTTTAAATGGGTCCTCAGAGTAAGTAAATTCAAATTATTTTGAAATATTAAAAAAACAAGATTAATTTCTGTCGGTCAGGGAATATCCTAAAGTCCATGATTTAGATATTATAAATTAAAAATTAATTATTAACTTAAAACTAAAAATTGTTTCCCCAAATTTAAATTTAATTTCATTTCATATTATGATATTATAAATATTCTGTCTATCTAAAATTAAAATTAGTTTTAGTGGCACCGGTAATCAGCATAGACTAAAGAATTATGTTTTGTAGTATAGACTGTTTCCTGAAATGGCCACTATTCAGCAGGAAATAAAAATTCCTAGATGTTCACTGTTCACCCAGGGTTGCTTTTGCTGCCTACTAGTTTGATTGTCTAAAATTTATTTTGAGTTATATAGTTTAATATAACTCTTCTCTTGTATTATTGATTGCTTAAATGCTATGAAAATATAATTAATTTTTCTATATTTTGTAAGTGGTCTTCATACTTGTAAAACAAATATTATATTACAAATTTTAAAAGTTTCAAATGATCGGAATGTACAAGGAAATTAAACTCAACCAATTTATTTTAAGTGACCATGAAGTAATAAAGACAAATAAAAATTGACTCTAAGTTTGCAATTACTCTTAATGATTAATTTTATAATACACGCTATAAAATCCGAAAGTAATCTTGGTGTAATTTTTGATTATTAGTTATATTATAGCATACACATAAAAAACATTAATATATCTTTAATAACTATTAAACTACTGAAGCACAATTGCAGAGTTTTTTATTTTAAGTGAACGCTGTTACTGTGATGTTATTTATCATAAAAATGTCAGCTGTAAATATAAACGAAATTCATGATTTCTATATAATAATTCGGTATTACTATATATCTTCAACATTCAATCAATACAATTTAATACAAACGCAAAATGCACCCAACTTGTTTTAGACTTAAGGTAACTTTAACACAGAATCTTGACCACTTATTTAACTGAATTCGATACAATAACATCCATAATCTTAATAAAAGAAATCAAAATCTGATATAAAAATGTGCACATACATTTGGTCAATAATTTATAACAATATACCATCTAATTTATAAAATCTGAGCTAAAGAACGTTCAGAAATAACTTTAAAAGTACTCGATATTGAATTGGAAGAATGATTAATTATTAATCAAAATTTTTGCCTAATTATGTTTTATTACTCTTATATTTGTCTCTTGCTTATATATATATATATATATATATATATATATATATATATATATATATATATATATATATATATATATATATATATATATATATATATATATATATATATATATATATATATATATATATATATATATATATATATATATATATATATTTACACCGATATGTTACCGTGTTTCAATATTTGGCATCTTGGCATCTGTCCCGCTCAGCTGATCTAAATTTACTCTCCCGTTTCATTTCATATGACTTTCTGAACGTATTAGCTCAAAAAAAAAAAAACTTTCCGTTAATATTCTTTGTGTGAATTTTCCAGCACATTTTAAAAATTTATTATTTATATTATGCTATTCTGCAAAATCATTTCATACAACTTTTAGACATATTAATTTCGGTCTTTTCAGTTAATAGCAAAGTAATTAAAATTAATCGACAAATATTTTGAGGTTATGATAGGTGGTGGTTTTAAGTTAACATTTGTTTTTTTCTTTAGATGCGATAATGGATTATAATTATTATTTGCCTGGCCCGTCAGTTGAAATAACTGAAGGTAGAAATTAACTTTGTTATTTTTGAATAAAAGAAGATGGTAAAAATTCATTTTTTTTATAAACGTACATAAGGATGATAGTATTACTGAAATATAATAATCAATACCATGTTCTCTTACTATCTTAATTTTAATAATGTTTCATTTTTAGACAAAGGTAAGGTATCGAACTTACTCAATAGTTTGTAAATAATAGGTATGTTTGGGAACGTCATCCTAATCTAAACGCTACTTAGGTAAGTTATATTAGCTACATTTTATTTATTATATTTGAAATCATAATTAGTTATTTTTTGAAAATATAATTTGTTCCAGCCCTCAAGGCGCTATTTGCTTAGAATTTGAGAACTATTTACCAATTAGCTATGAAATTTCTCAAAAAAATAAATGGTAGATGCGCCGTGGCATAAGTAAAAACTAGAATGGAAATTTCAAAACGCCAAAAAAAACAACTATATAGATTATATTACTTAGATATCTGAAATTAGTTCACACTTATTGGAGTTATTCTAATCAAATCTTAGAGATTTAAATCAATAGAGTTCACCAGTATTAAAAATTAAACATTTAAAAGTATCTTTCACTTAAAAAAATTGAATTGAAAATATTTTTTACTAAAAAAGTCCAATTTTTTACTACAATAGATGCTACACTGTATAGGTCGCTGTTTCCTTTATAAATAAAACAAAAAGAAGCAATTTTTTCACCTGGACCTTTGAAAATATCAAAATTATTAGTTCAGTCCTGAATAAAATGATAACGATTGATAACAATAAAGTACCAGAATTAGTTAAGCTCACTTTAATGGCATCTGCCAGGTCCACTATCTTGAAAGAGGACTCCTTGGATAAACTATATGAAGACATATATATATATATATATATATATATATATATATATATATATATATATATATATATATATATATATATATATACCAGTTTATTGGTTTATTTATTATTGTTTTTATTATTAAAATCATAGATGCAACTTTATTACTCGTCTCAGGACTTATTAGAAATATTTCATTGTGTAAGAAAAGAGTAGTTTTTTTGTATAAATAAATAATATTTTATGAAGAAATTATGCAATTTGTTTTGTTTAGAACGTAAATTTATAAAACTTATTCTAGAATACCAGTTTTGTGCGAGTCTTTGTTCTTAAATAATTTAATAAATTTAAGTCTAAGTTAGAACAAGAGAAATGATTATTTAGTGAAAAAAACGGATAGTTTTAATATCTCTAATATTACCACAATTACAACAAATATTATTAACGACGAAGCGCGGGAAAATTTCGAGAACCACGACGTGTTTTCTAGCTTTTCCGCCCGGCAATTTCGAAGTTTTGCAGCCAACTAAAGCTTTTCCAAACGTTGTAAAATAAAGCGTGATTCGTTACACATGCGCGGGCTCTCTATTTACACAGTGAAATGTCTTTTTAACTGTTATTTCCACCTTTTGGTTAATTGTTATTCAAATGGGTTTCTACTCTGTCGTCCCCTTTTCTCTGGGTTTAGTGCTAATGGTTCTATTGTTCTTTATCCGTACAATACAATTTTCTAAAAAGTTTAAGATGGGAAAGCTTTGTTAAAATTTATCTTTTAGAATTGTAAAACTTTATATTCACTGTCGTTAGTGGTTTCAAAGGATATATTTATAAGTAGACTTAGATAATTTTCCAGAAATGTTGATGCTTAAAAACCCGTTTTATTAATTTAAATATATATTCCTCAATTATTGTTCTATAGTGTAAATCGTCACTAGAAAACTCGAAACTTAGCAGTAATTTGGCATTGGCCTGCTGAGTAGAAATTTATTTGTTTTATGTTTCCTGTTCAACTTTCACTTTTACTTTTACACTTTTTTTTAATTTTTAAAGCGTAATTCTTATTCAAAATTTTAATTTCGCATCATTAATTGAATATGCAATTTTATAAAATAATTTTGTCAGACGATGCATGGAATCGTTTTGCATATAACGGCTAATTAGATTTCTTTTGATAGCTATTCGAGTCGTACATTACCAAGTTTATCTTGAATCACCTCTCATACTCTGGTAAACGAGAGATTGTTACAGTCTTATCAATAATAAACTGTAAGAATAGCCACAAATGTGTGTTAGACCAGCGTATTTGCCATTTGGTTTGCTGCTAATATGAAACGTAACACTCATTATTAGTAAGTTGAAGCATTTTGACAACGTTATTCTAATTTAGGTCAATACTTTTTTCAAATTTCAATTCCACTTTTTTTGCTTTCCCTTCAAAAGATTAATACAATTTTTTTGTTAGTATGAAATAATTTTAGCCTATTATTTTATTCTCCATTCTCAATGAAACTAGTAATTAATGATTAGAGCAATAGATTTAATAAAAAAATTATTTAATTCTGATCTCTAGTAAGTCATAAAACCAAATTGCATCCATTTTTGGAAATATGATACAGCCGGAGGTTTCCCTGGATAATTCTTAATTTTACTTTTTCCGCGAGACTGATTATTTACGTCGTATCTGCTGCCATAAAGTCTAGAAGTTAAGAAATACTTATAATATTAAAAATTGTAGTAGGTAACACTTTGGAGCTCAACCTGGGGTACACAAGAAACTGACGCCTATACACATATTGTTCCTTATATGCTTTCCCGTTACTTTAAATACGTTACCACTATTGATCATCCAATTCATAAACAATTTAACTGACAAAACCATCATGTGGCCAAAATTTCTCGAAATAAACAAAATTAATTGCAGCACACCGCAAGACCTGTTTGTATTAATATTTTATTTGTCATAGAGGTTTTGACCAATAAATGGTCTTTTATTTATAATATTTTACATTAATTTATAGAAACGTACGAAAACTTTTGTAAGTGTCACGTTTAGAAAATGATAGGGGTATAGTAGGACTCCTACACCATCAGTCCTTCTACGGAACATTTTGCCATATATTCTTATATTTATTCTTTCGATTTATTACCAAAAAGGGTAAGCCATAAGTATTTACTTTAGATGTCCGATAAAGAAATTCTTGTAATTCTTGATCTATAGACTAACTTAGCTCTGGTAGCTCGAATAGTATAATAATAAATTTTTGCTAGAGGGAAAGGGGTGCTGCTAGATAGGCTCCATGAAGCATTTTCAAGCATCTATTTTATTTTCTTATTGTAGTCATGGTAAGTCTGGAAATATTTTTGGAATGATTTTTGAACTGATTTTACTAATTAAATACAAGATAGTACTTCAAACTAACCCTTTCTAGGTCACAATATGCTTTGGCAATAATGCTAACGCCTGCAGACTAAATCTATACTCGTAGCGGGATATAACCGTTGAAAACCACTGGAACTTAGAGACAGCAATCTAAATGCAACTAAATTATTAGCAAATGGATTTATTAAGCATTGGTTCAAAAAACAAATCAGTATTAATGTCAGAGTTCAAATACAATATTTACTATTATTATATATATATATATATATATATATATATATATATATGAATATGTATATATATATATATATATATATATATATATATATATATATATATATATATATATATATATAAATTATAACCTTTTAGAATAATTACTTCCTGATTCAAATATTACTTATACAAGTTTTATATTTCAATATTTTATTATAATAAGTAAAAATTTTAACACATGTAATTCACTAAAATTTTGTTTGCTTCAATGTAAAAAGGACAGCTTAACAGTTGGAATGGGTTTTAAAGTTGTTCACCTTGTTCGGGTTTATTTTCTTCTAAAGCTTAGACACTACTAAGTATATATCACCACTACACCAAACACTTTATTTCTGCACTCGACGTGCGTTTCGCTAATCATGTTAGCTTCATCAGGACTCAGTTAATCATCGTTCATGATGAAGCTGCACGTCGAGTGCAGAAATAAAGTGTTTGGTTTAGTGATGATATGTGCTAAGTAGTGAATTATCTGTTATTACGTATTTATATATATATATATATATATATATATATATATATATATATATATATATATATATATATATATATATATATATATATGTATGTATATGTATATGTATATATATATATATATATATATATATATATATATATATATATATATATATATATATATGTATGTATGTATGTATGTATATGTATATATATATATATATATATATATATATATATATATATATATATGTATATGTATGTATATATATTAGGGTGACCGCAAAAAATCGATGTCGGAATTTTGTTCGTCTGGATCCCACAAAACGATTTCCCTTTCCAGATATTGAGATAGCCGAAATTTGAGCTCGATTAAACGACGTTAACCCGTGCCGCTCGTCGCTCAAAGTTTGAAAAAATCCAAATTGTTGGCCAAAAAGCTGACATATGGAGCCATAACTCCAGAACGGTAAATAATAGAAACACGCTTAATATCTCAAAAGAAAGCTAATATTGTTCTTCAAAATTTCTATTCTATACATAATTGTTGTTATTTAAAGTCAAACCGAGTTACAACAGCCTTTAGCCCCAAAAACGTGACCTGGTACCAGTAGGAGCCAGTTTGGGAGTATTCTAAGAATTTTACGGGTTTTTACATAATGTGTCTCGGAATTAACATTTTTTTGTTAAAAAGTATTTTGGAACTCAATTTTCAAACATAAAGAGCCTTTTGTTCAAATTTAATCTTTTATTATAAGGGGATTACCTGACTGTTTGACAGGTAAAAAGGAGGGTGAATCTAATTTCTATTTTAGGGATGGTGATTTTACTTCAGCGTACAACCGACCTTTTATTTATTCAGTTTAGTTTCTAAAGTGCCTTTGAGCTGGTTAGATCGAACAATTATCTAGTGAAGATATTTTAACGTTTTTTTTTTAATTTTCCAAGTGTGTGTGTTATTGTTTTTATAACTATTATAGTATTATTTTAAAAGGCATTTGAAAACATTTTATTGAAATTAAAGTTTGCAATATATTTTGTTTCATTTTCCCAGTTAACTGTTATTTACCTATTGGCCTCTGAAATGGCATTAACATCAGGTCTACAAAGCCGGACCAAGGATAAAATATTTTTTGTGGGCTATACCATTCACCAGATCACCGGTTGTAAACTACCCTCAAATCGTCAAGTTTTGTGTGCTTTATTTTATAATTTACGTACTGTGAAATTAACTGTAAGAGAATCAGCAAAACTTACAACACGAGAAGTGTTCGTTTTTTGGGAGAAAGCTCGAATCCCGACTAAACATAAGCAAGATGCAATTACTAAGCTGGAAAAACTTCACGCCGAGTGGAGAACTCTTCAAAAAGACCGGAAGAAAACATCGAAAACGGCCAAGAACAAATTTAAACAGTTTGTTGAAAAGTTGGATGATCTCTTTGATATTGCTCAACAAGATGCCTTGGCTCTGATGAAATCGGAAGAAGATAAGGCGTTTCTCGTGAAACAGAGGCAGAAGGGCCGCCCAGGTTCCATGACTGGAGTGGATCTCAAGTTGTCTCGAGCTGAAGAAATCAAGGTGCAAAAGGAACTTGCAAAAATGAACCGACAAATCCAAGAAGCAACTTTTGATATTGGTGAGTTTTTTTTTTTTTATTAGTATTCTAAAAAATAGATAAACAAATAAGTAAATAGTTTCATTATAATTGAAAGAAAATTGTACATGAGAGCATGATTTGGCATCTTTATGATTGAGTCTATATTTTTTAAATAATACCTTTTGATAATTAGAAGTAGGTAATTTAGTACCTATGTATTATTACTATTCTGCTAAAACGACAAGTTTTTATAGTGTTTTTTTTTCTCTTTCTTTTGTTGCTTCTTAGAGACGGATGATGAAGACAAGTTCCAAGAAGGAGAAGAAGACACTGAAGAGGACAGCATCTACCAGGAACTTGAGAGCTTGGAGGAAATGGACATCCCTGAAGAAGCTGCAGAAGATCCAGGACCATCTGAGAGCAAGAGGATGAAAGTTTCATTTGCAAGGGGCGTTAAAGAGATTTTAAACATGAAATTGTCCATTTTATTAGATCGATGTAAGGTATCCGACAGAAATGCCACGAGAATTTTAATAGCTACTCTAGAAGCACTAAACCTTGACCCTCTTGAGTACAAAGTCTCGAAAACTTTATTACATGATAGAAGGCAAATGTTCAGAGAACAATATAATAAAAAAATTTTTGATAAAGTAAACATTCCTGAAAAAGAGCCCGTGGTTGTCCATTGGGACGGTAAACTTTTACCGGGTGTTTTAAAAAATGAACAATGTGAGCGAATAGCTATAGCTATTTCATATGGCGAAAAGGAACAGCTGCTGGGAGTTCCTGTAACAGCAAACAGCTCTGGAGAGGAGCAAGCCGTAGCCGTATATGAATGCCTACATGAATGGGGTCTTCTCAACACCGTCAAGGCGATGTGCTTCGACACTACAGCATCCAACACGGGAAGACTCAAAGGAGCATGCGTCATATTAGAGCAAATGTTAGGAAGAGAATTGTTATACCTAGCTTGCCGTCACCATATCTTGGAAATTCTGTTAAGAGGCGTATTCGACACAAAAATGGGATCAACCACTGGACCTCATCCAGACATTTTCAAGAGATTCCTCACTACGTGGCCCAAGATAGACAAAGGAAAATACGACACAGGTATCAGTGACAATCTAATACAAAAGCAGCTAACTCCAGAAGTAATTGCAAATGTTACTGCTGAATTTGAGACCAAATTAACTGAGAGCCACCCCAGAGATGACTACAAGGAGCTATTGCAGTTGGTTCTCGTATTTGTTGGATCACTAGACGGCAATGTTGTGGGTTTTAGAACTCCAGGAGCCATTCATCACGCTAGGTGGATGGTAAAGGCTATTTACTGCTTAAAAATGTTCATTTATCGTCGTCAATTTAATATATCTAAAGAAGAAGAAAGTTCTGTGCGTGCCATTTCTGTTTTCCTAGTTAAAATTTATTGTAAAGCTTGGTTCAATGCTCCAAAAGCTCATCTTGCACCAAAGCAAGATTTAGGTATTTTGCATAGTCTGTTAGACTATAAAGAATGTGACAACGATATTGCAGAAATAGCCCTGACCAAATTTTCGAACCATTTGTGGTATTTGAATGCAAAGTTGGTGGGATTATCGTTTTTTGATCCCACCATTACAGACGATAAAAAGTTGTTAATGGCTAATAAATTGCTCAGTAGCACAGATGAACCATCACAGCACGCTAGGGTTGTAAATCCAAAAGTTAGGAAAGAAAACTTAAAAGAGGTAGTTGATGGAGGATTGGTAAATTTACTTACCAAAGAAACGTTTACATTCTTTGACCAATTTAATATAAAAACAGATTTCCTAAGACAACATCCAAACACCTGGCCTCAAAATAATGACTTCCAAGAAGGATTGAAAATTGTCAAAACATTAAAAGTAGTTAATGATATGGCTGAGCGTGGTGTTAAATTAACGACTTTAACGACCTTCTGACAAAAGATGAAGACCAAAAGCAATATGTCCTGCAAGTTGTAAGTAAATGCCGAGCATTATATCCTGACGTTTCAAAAACTACTTTAACAAAAGCTCTAGAATAGATTAGATAACTATGTAAAATTATCAACTCATGTAGGTACTACGTCTGTATCTTTTCTGTGTCTGTTTTGTATATATTATATACCTAATTTTTATATTTTAAAATAAAAAATGTCATTAGACTGTATTACTTGTTTTTTTATTATATTTCTACGTTAAACTCAAAAATATACCAAAAAAAAAGCAAAATTTATCACTTAATAACAAAATATACGAAGTATGCTCCTAGTGGTACCAGGTCACGTTTTTGGGGCTAAAGGCTGTTGTAACTCGGTTTGACTTAAAATGGGGCTAAAGGCTGTTGTAACTCGGTTTGACTTAAAATAACAACAATTATGTATAGAACATAAATTTTGAAGAACAACATTAGCTTTCTTTTGAGATATTAGGCGTGTTTTTATTATTTACCTTTCTGGAGTTATGGCTCCATATGTCAGCTTTTTGGCCAAAAATTTGGATTTTTTCATGCTTTGAGCGACGAGTGGCACAGGTTAACGTCGTTTAATCGAGTTCAAATTTCGTCTATCTCAATATCTGGAAAGGAGAATCGTTTTGTGGGGTCCAGACGAACAAGATTCCGACTTTTTTTTCCCCCTCTATGAGATCCGATCACTCATATATATATATATATATATATATATATATATATATATATATATATATATATATATATATATATATATATATATATATATATATATATATATATATATATATATATATATATATATATATATATATATATATATGTATGTATGTATATGTATGTATATGTATGTATATATATATATATATATATATATATATATATATATATATATATATATATATATATATATGTACGTATATAAAATAATTTTAAAACAAATTTTAATTAAAAATATTCTCAGAATATTAAAAAGTAAATTAATACAAACAAAATTTGCAGAAGGATTATAAACTGCCAGAACTATAGAAGCAAAATTCAAATTAATTCATTCGAGAAGCCGTAAAATTCTTCTAACTTTAGCTATTTACCCTTAAATTGGCGAAGTTGGGGGTTGATTTAGAGAGGTAAATTAAAATGCAAATAGGTGTATCATACCTAATTCACAGTAAAAAAGAAATAGGTTAGGTTAATAATTCTAAAAAATCCTTTAGAAGACTGTAAAATGTGAACATATATGCATTTGTTTGTCGTGTTTATGTAACAGATGAAAAAATAAAATATACATGAAAATTCAGAATTAAACTAAGCTCAAAATAAAAGGAACTGTATACTGTAAATCATGTTTTTTTCAAAAATAAATTTAAAGAATTAGTGGTGGTAAAATTTTTACTTTATACCAAAAGGAAGTATTGTATGTATTTGTGAAAAAAAATGACCCTCTGCATCTTTTGCATTTTTTTTTACTTTTCAAGACTCCTACAATACAAAAAATATAGCCATCAATTTCCACCAGTCCTCTGTCTGTTGGCAATATATTTGCCGAACAAAATATTATATTGATTGAAAATTTGATCTACATATATTGCTTGAAGTAAAAAAAGATCTCCAGTTTTCTAATTAGAATAGGATTTTTTTTTGAGTTTTGGTTAAGAAGCAGGGTATAAAAGAAAATACGTTATTCTCATTTGAGAACACAGGTACGAAATTTTATTCTTCATGCAGTATTTTGATATTAGATAAAAAGTTTTGGCCGTTTACATCAGATAATGCTAAATTATCTTGGCTACTGGTTTCTTTGGATATACACTTCTTAAATTCTTTCCACTGTTACGGTTGTGTTGCAGTTACCTCTACACCTAGTCTAGCTAACGAGCTTTGATATAGAGCAAAACCTATCTTGGTGATTTATGGGTGGCATACCAAGATTGTCTACAAGGGCAAGAACTTACTGACGTTGGTATTTGGTGGGAAACACAGTCCTGGGCAAATCATTCCAAAGGTATGATGTTTTTTATATAAAAGACTGCTTGAAAAGGGTTGTACGAGGAGTAACAAGCTTACGAGGCTGGTTTGAAAAGTCCGTGCAAAAATAAAAACTACTTATGTGTTTGGGGTAAACCTTTTTTATTTTTCGACATAGTCTCCTTTTAGGCTTATACACTTCGTCCAACGATGTTCTAGTTTGTTGATCCCTTCCAAGTAATAAGATTTGTCCAAGTCTGCAAAATATCCATTAGTGTCTGCAATCACCTCCTCGTTTGAATAAAATCTTTGTCCCGCCAGCCATTTCTTCAAATTGGGGAACAAATAGTAGTCCGAGGGAGCCAAGTCTGGAGAATAGGGGGGATGTGAAGCGAGCTGGAATCCTATTTCCGTTAATTTTGCGACCACAACTGCTGAGGTGTGTGCTGGTGCGTTGTCGTGATGGAAAAGGACTTTCTTGTGGGCCAATCGCGGGCGTTTTTCTTGCAGCTCGGTTTTAAAAACGGTCCAATAACGATGAATAATATTCACCTGTAATAGTTTTACCCTTTTCTAGATAGTCGATGAGGATTATCCCTTGCGAATCCCAAAAGACCATCGCCATAACCTTTCCGGCCGAAGGAACGGTCTTCGCCTTTTTTGGTGCAGATTCCCCCTTGGTAACCCATTGTTTAGGTTGTTGTTTGGTCTCAGAAGTATAGTAATGTATCCATGTTTCATCCACAGTGACGAAACGACGCTTAAAGTCCTCCGGATTCTTCTGGAACAGCTGCAAACCATCCTTGCAACACTTCACACGATTCCGTTTTTGGTCAAGCGTGAGCAATCGCGGCACCCATCATATTATGTACCCGTTCAGTCGAGATGCCCACAGCACTAGCAATCTCACGCACCTTAACTCTTCTGTCATCCATCACCATATCATGGATTTGATCAATGATTTCTGGAGTCGGAACCTCCACAGGCCGTCCAGAATGTTCAGCGTTACTTATGCCCATATGGCCAGTCCGAAAATTTTGAAACCACTTATAAACTGTTCGAATCGAAGGTGCAGAGTCACCATAATGTTTATCAAGCTTCTCTTTAGTCTCCTGTGGCGTTTTGCCTTTCATAAAGTAATGTTTAATCACCACACGAAATTCTTTTTTCGTCGATTTCTTGAAAATCACTCGACTTCCTTGATTCACACGAATGCCAAACACAAAGAAATAGACCAATATGGCTGAAACTTGGTATGCGTTCATTCAAGAGATGCTACTAACTGAACATGACCTCGATACGCGCCGGTGGTGCCATCTCTCGGACTTTGCAAGGACTTTTCAAACCAGCCTCATAACCTTATACGGTACTAGCACGACGTGTATTCCTAACATCCAACGCTTTGGGAGGAATTAAGCAGGCTACATCCATCGCATACGTCCCATGGAAATACTTGTAGAACGAAGTCAAGTCCCCAACCGCTTTCGATGTTCCAGAAATCAAGATATCTGATGAATGAATTGAATACAACAAATGCGTTGGTCAAATTTGAGCTTTGTACAGAATTAGCAGTTGCTGTGGAGTTCGAAATAATATTTCAGCTTCTGAAAAGCTTTCTTTGCTATACATACAACATGTTGATGCCAAGACATATCTGCTCCCAAATTAACGCCTCTCAAATTGAGTGCCGATGCTAGAGGAATGGAGTGTCCCGACATGAGCAACTTTAACTTTTTTAGAAAAAATTGCCTCCTGAGTTTTTGTAACATTTAATTCTATTTGGTTACTGTCACCTGAACATAGAATTTCTTCCATATCTGCGGATATTTGCATGAGTGGCCGACGTTCGAGCGTTTAAAATTCATAAAGGAATAAGTGTGCTGTCATCTGCAAAGCTGTAGATTGGATTCCTGGTCTTTTCTAGTAGATCGTTAATGTAAATGAGAAAGAGAGTAGGAGACGGTATGAATCCTTGGGGAACATTATTAGCGATCACCAATATGGCTTTCGTAAAAATAGATCAACAGGAGATCTTCTGACTTATGTAACACATGTTCGGAACAACGCAACTGAACACTTTGAAGAATCTCGAGCGGTTGCTCTTGACATATCCGAGGCATTCGATCGTGTTTGGCACGATGGGCTGTTGGCTAAGCTACGTTCTTATGGTATGTCTGAAAAGTTCTGTTTGTGGCTCTCATGTTTCCTCAAAGAGCGTTCTTTACGAGTGGCAGTCGACCCCTTCACTATCAACGCCGGTGTACCACAAGGCTCCATACTGTCTCCTACTCTCTTTCTCATTTATATTAACGATCTGCTGAAAAAGACCGAGAATCCAATCTACAGCTTTGCAGATGACAGTACATTTATCTCTTCATTCACTTTGAACGCTCGGACATCGCTACTCAGACGAATATCCGCAGACAGCAGGAAGTCATTCAACTTAACAAAGATCTAAAAGAAATTCTATCTTGAGGTGACAGTAACCAAGTGGAATTTAACGCTACAAAAACCCAGGCGGCAGTTTTTTCTAAAAAAGTTAACGTTGCTGAACCCGACATAGTTATGTCGGGGCACCCCATTCCTCTAACATCGTCACTCAATTTGTTGGGCGTTAATTTGGAGCAAATATGTCCTGGCATGAACATGTCGCAGGCATAGCAAGGAGAGCTTCTCAAAAGTTGGGGATATTATTTCGAACCAGAAAGCTTTACACTCCACAACAACTGTTAATTCTTTACAAAGCTCAAATTCGACCAACTATGGAATACTGTTCTCATGTTTGGCGCTCCGCTCCCAAACATACACTGCATTTATTGGATTGTATTCAGAGAAGAGCTGTTCGTCTGATTGGAGACCCGGAACTGACAGGCGGCCTTGATTCGATGGAACGTCGGAGAACGGTTGGCGACTTGAGCCTATTCTACAAGTATTTTCACGGAAAGTGTTCGAAGGATGTGGCCCGCTTAATTCCTCCCAGAGCGGTGCATGTTAGAAGTACACGTCACGCTAATACTTCACATCCGTATGAGGTTCAGCTTGTTACTCCTCCTACAACGCTTTTCAAGCAGTCATTTATATGGAGAACATCATCCCTTTGGAATAATTTGCTCAGGACTGTGTTTCCCACCGAGTACAATTTACAGCGATTCAAGAACAACGTGAATCGTTTTCTCCGCACACGTGTCGCTCCTGTAGCGCTTTAGGGATTTTCCTGTAGCACGTGTACTAGACCCATAAAAAAAAACACCGGCCTTAATAGTAAAGGTATTAGAAAGAAATCCGTCTACTGCCACTCGTAAAGAACGCTCTAAGAAAATACGAGAGCTATAAACAAAATTTTTCAGATCTACAATAACATCGTAGCTTAGCCAACAATCCATCATGCAAAATATAAGTTAGAAGATCAAGATTTCACAATAATATTTTAATATATTTTGGTTAGAAAAATTTGAATATGTTAGTTAGTTCTTAAAAGTCAATCACTGAGTAATTTGTATACGTTATTTGGAACAGACTGTACATTTGAATTTAGAATAAGTTGGTTGGTACTTGTTTTAACTTTGTAAGTCCATATAGATGATCTAGTTAAGTGCATACCCTGGGACGTTGACGTCAACTTTGAGCAGTTTATTGTGAAATATCTCCAATTTTTTAAAGTTTGTTTTACTCAAGATGTACCAAGTGGGAAAACCGTGGATTAAAATAAAGCTTATTATTGATTTATAAAGAAGTGTCTTAGTTTTGATACTCTTAGTCTCTACTTACTTTTATAGTTTAAGCTGTATATTAGCTCAGTTAAATAAGTATACAATGTTTGAATTGCAGGTCATTTTTCCATAAAAGTAGATGTCAAAATGCTTTATTTTTAAGTCCAGCCTATTTGTTTACTGCAAATCTTTAACTGTGTTTCTGGAAATTTGATATTTAATTTTGAAAAATAAATAGGTTTAGTCCTATTTGAATACAATTAAATTTTCCTACGCTCATCCAGCATTTAATAGATTATAGCCGGATGAAGAGGCGATACTTTAATCTTGAATTATTTTGATTTGGCAGTCGAGACTGTATCATCCACAAAAGATGATTTTTTTAGATTAGACTGGGAAAAATCTGATGCGTGAATATTAAACTGGGCAGGAATCAAGAGCATTGTGCAAGATTAACACTGATCAGTCTAGTGGTAGATTTTGCCATAAGCAATCTTATTTTTATAGGAATTATTCTGTTATTTCAAATTTTTAAGAACTTAAATTATAATTTTTAGAATATTTTTATTATTCTAGCAATATTATGGGATTTCGTTGGTTGTCTTATATTTATAACATAAAGAAATATTTAAGAATTACTGTTATATATTTTTACAAGTATTTTTTAATATTAAAATTGTAATAATAACTAGCAGAAGTAAGACAAGAGAAAAGGTCGGATAATTATAATTGCTCTGTAAAAGCTCACTTTAGTATTGGACTAATTTTTTAATTATGGGCTAATGAATGGAAGTTGTTTTAAATGGCTCACTTATTATCTTTACAAAATAATTATATAGAAAGGAGAAGGACAGAAATGTAAAATAAATTTCTTGCCAATTATGTTTCCGGAAATAAATTATCATTTTATGCTTATTCTTATTTTCTTTATTGCAAATATATCTTAAATAGCCCCGACTTTTTGGATTTTGTATTTATAATGGCATGTCTTAAGCCAGGATGAGAAAGGAAGAGGGAGAGGAATAACAACATCGTTAAAAAAACCTACGTTCAGCTGACCCGGCTGATAGAACCTAGTAAGGGTCATTTCTCAGGGTTACGAGTGACAACAAGTCAACGGTTCAAATTTCGAAGTGGATGGCATGTGAATTCTGATAGAACTTACATAAACCATTAGAAGGAGAAGCGGAAGAACCAAATTAAGGTAGGTAGAACTCCTCAGCTATAGTGAAAACTATCTATCTAGGAGAAGGGGACTATGAAACGGAAACCCTAGTCCTCCAGGTTGGGGGTTGAGGCATCGGGCTAACTCCTCGGGACTGTTAATTTATGTTAATTAATGTTAAAAAAACCCAATATAAAGCCTTGGAGTGGACGGATTCAAAGTCGACGATTAGGAAAAGGATTATGAATTGGGCAACGTGAAATGTCTCTCAAAAAAGATGAATGATGTTATATCAGAACTAAAAATATATAAAATAGACATTGCAATACTTACAGAAACATAAAAATATATTCAGGGAGCAGAAAACTTGGGGTACTATGACCACTTTTACAGCGGAGTACCAAAGGATACCAGAGCCGCTCGAAGAATATCTATAGTGATCAACAAGAAGCTTAGAAGATTCATCACGACATGGGAAGCTGTAAACGAACGAATAATTAAAATGAACTTACAAATACAGAATTATAAGGCAATAATTATTGGAGTGTATGCCCCAAATAATGATGCTTTAATAAAACAAAAAGAGGAATTCTTTGAGAAATTACATTATGAAATATCTATAATCGGAAACTCCAGGGAAATTATGTTGCTTGGAGATTTAAACAGCAGAACTGGAAAAAAGCATAAAAGCCAAGAAGTAGGAGAGTATGGGGAAGAGGTAGTAAACGAAAACGGCAACAGACTGATATCAGTTTGTGAACAAAATGAATGATAATGAATGAGTGTTATCAACACAGACGGATACATAAATATTCGAGAATAGAAGAAGCCAGAAACTTAAAGTCTATCATAGATTATCTAACAATGCGCCAGAAAACAAGTATAACGATAGAAGACGTACGAGTGTAATAGAGGAGCAACTTGTGGAAATGACCACTATCTCCTAAAAGCCAAAATAATGTTTCCAGTAAGAATATAAGCAAAGATTTAATCTGTGAAACGTAGAGCACGAAAGTGTCAAATTACTTTACAAAAATGATTAGACGGCAAATTACAGAATAAACAATTTGAAAAAATAGGGGAACACTATGATTATATAAAAAACTGCCTACATGGAGCAGCCGCGGAAGCTGTAGGATTCCTGCAAATACAAAAACGGCGCCAACTATATAGTTGGGCGAAGAAATAGAAAAGGCAATAGAAAAAAAGAAAAAGAAATATGAAAAGTTTATGTCTACGAAAACTAACTCCTACAAAACTGCTTATAAGCAAATGCAGGCCCAGGTGAGAAGACAAATAGTACAAAAGAAGAACGAAACATGGGAAGAAAGTTGTAATTAGCATAAATACACTTGCGTAGAAACAAAAGTGCCGAAAGCTGGAAAATCATAAAATCCTTAAGAAAAGAGATAAGGAAAGACATTACGAGTATATCCTCTGTTAAAATTCAAGCATGGGACGAATACTTCAAAGCGCTATTGACAGAAAATAAAAATAATTCCAAGAAGAAAATGAGACACAACATGTAAACGTAACAGCTACTTTCATCAGAATTACGGTTGCAGAAGTTAAAAACGTATGCCGATCACTTAAAAATGGAAAAGCACCAGAATCAGTAAATATACAGGTAGAACTTCTGAAAAATGGACCGAGAAATTATACATGCAGTTAATTAAGCTATTCCAAGAATGTATTAGTAAAAGAGAAATACCAGACGAGTGGAGAGTATCTATAATATCTATAATTCACAAAAAGGAATGTAGGACTGATTGCAACAACTACAGACGGATTGCAGTGACCAGTTCACTCGTAGAGTCTAAGGAAAAATTCGTAAGAATCGAATAGCAAAGAAATACAGCGATATGGAAGCAGAAGAACAAGCGGGAAGATCGACAGTGGATCATCTGTTCAGCTTGACCCAGATAATAGAGAAGAAAACGGCGTATGACCAAGAAGTCCATTTGTTATTCGTCGACCTCAAAAAACCGTACAATAATGTACCTCTCAGCAGATTATGGGAAACCTAGAAAGAACGAATATAAATTCAAATTTAATTAAAGCCGTAAAAAGTTTATATAATAATAACACTGCAAAATTCAATAGATCCCAGAAGGTTTCTATGTGAACAAAGGACTCAAACAGGGATACTGTCTCTCCCCAACATTGTTTCGGATTTATGTTGAACAAGCTTTAAAATTTTGGAAAAGGAAATGTGGTAATATGGGAATACCTCTAGATAATAATACACTCTACACACTATGTTTCGCAGACGATTAGGTCGTAATAGCACAACACTACGGCGACATAGGATATATGACAGATAAATTAATTGAAAAGTACAAACGATGGGAAATACATGTGTATCGGGAGTGTACAGCAAGACCTAATCCTAAATGATGAACAGCAAATAAAGAGTTGCCAAAAATATAAATACTTAGGAATAAAAATAACAAAAGACGGGATGATGGATGAAGCCATCAAAGATAGGAATAACCAAGGGAGGAGAGCATGATTAATGGAATATTGTGGGGCTCACATATATTAAAGAATAAACATCGAACATATAATACCATTATTAAAAGCATTGTTATATATGGTAGTGAAGTATGACAGTTAAGAGTAAGAACATAGAAAACACTGGAAGCAACCGACTTGGATTATTGGAGGCGAGCAGCAGGCAAATCTAAGCTAGAAAAAATTACCAATGAGAGGATACGAGAAATAATGGAAATCATCCATACAATTGTGGATGAGTTTAAAACTAAACAGCTTAAATGGTATGGTCACGTCCAAAGAATGCCAGAGGAATGAATGCCAAAAGAGATGGAAACCGATTGGAAGAAGAAAAAGGGGGAAGCCTAGGAGAAGCTGGAGAGAGGGGATAGAGAAGAATGGAGACTGGGAATCGGAAGACGGCGAAAAACATTATAAACTGATATACAAACGGTACATACATACGTTTATTATTGGGTATTGGGTACTAAATAAAAACACTTTACCAAATAAGTCTATATAACCATTATTATAAAGCTATTAAAAAATAACATTCTAAATTAGTCCGACTGAGATAAGTTGTATAAATACATGATGTCTAAATAGGGTTAGCATCTCGGTACCATAAAGTGATTGCCTTGCTGTATTCAATGGATATAGGTTGGATCGATCAAAATCGCGTTGCTACATTATAGTATTATTTTATCTTGTAATGCTATATTCCTTTTTTGCAGGCTTACGTCTATACAAAAGTGTAAAATGCAGACGAATGGTATCAGTAAATTAATGGACTTTCGGAAACTTTTATTAAAGAAATAAATTTCAAAAAGAAACTTATCAGCAAACATTCTTTTAATTAATTTTATTATTTTGTGAAACCCTCCCACCCGAAAGATACATCTCGCTTCGATAACACTACATAAAAACTATATTTTCAAGGCCCGTAGTTACGCTCTGTACCTCAACCTTGCCACTCTAACCAGTTATGTTTCCACAGTAAGCTAAACAAATTTAAATCGATTTCTTAGACACCCTGTATTTGTAACGGAAGTACTGGATTAGAGAATCCCATTTTGCTAAAGTTGTTGAAAACGCTAAAAATCATAAATTTTGATAACCTAGTTTACTCAATCGGGCCCGCACGTGCTCTATGACATGGACTTGGTATAAGTAGTTAACAGGCAAAAAAAAATATTGATCAAAAGTTGTTTAAAATTGTGGATTTAATAACATGAGAATAATAAAAGGTCCGAAATTGAGAATAGTTCATCAAAATGTTGATTAAATTCTAGAAACAGCCAAAGTTGTCTAAGTTGTCTGTATTTCCCAAATTATAAGATGTTTGGGGACAAGTTTGTAAGTATCGCTAAAAGCGTCCATCCAAAACTGTACCTAAAAATCTAAAGCAGGTACCTCTTATTTCTATTTCAACAATATGTCTCATGACAAGTTCTTCTGATAAGCTGAGCTGAAGCGTATTCTATTCTGCTTATCTTTAAGCACCAGAGTTAAGCATTTTGTGGCATACTCATATTCCTTATCCTGCAGCTAAAGCAACCTCGAGGATGTTACTGAGAGCCATTCAAAACCTGAATAGTCGGGAAACAGCTAATATCTCAGATGTGTACCTGTGTACTATGTTCTAAATTTTTGTTTGTCAAGTATATGTGAGCACCAGGTTCAGTGCATAGCTAGTTTTTTGCAGTACAGAAATTGATAAATTTTATATAGTTTCAATAGTATTTTGAGAATTAGCTTCGTTTTTGGTTAAGAGAATGCACAAATTATAGTTATACTAATTTATAATCAGACATATAAGAAGATAAGGAATGAAGGTTAATTAGTTGGTTCGAGTATATCCATTTCAGGGTTCTTGGAGTTGAGGCATTTGAAATCTGTTATTTTTTTATTACTACCAATTTTCCTTAGAAGCTCTTCCCCTTCGTAGCTTTTTTTATTAATTTGCCATAAAGAACGTTTCATTTAAAATATAGAATTATAATGCTTGGATCAAGTTATTGCTTGGTGTGGAAAGTCAAATTCAGTATTTATTCATCTATCGAATTAGCCTATACTTGATAGAAATCCATTCTAAATTGATAGAAAAAAACATTTTTTGTTAAGATTTTTATTCTGTTATGATTACTCATATAATCATTCCGATCATTTCGACACACTGTGGCTTCTTCAGACAATACTACAAGTACAAAAAATTTAAAACTCAACTTCACTATTACAGATGTATTAAAAACACGATGTTATAAAATGCAAATATAGAAAGCTATAAATTAGCAACAGGCGAAGGTTCAATACAGGTGATTTATTAACGTCTAACCGGTCATTAAGAAGAATGACCTAGTTTTTTCAATATTCTTTCTCGAGAAACTCTAGGTAGCTACTTTTTTTGGCTTTGTGTTCTGAATGAAGAAATTTGAAGTTTGGATCGAAGTAATGATTTTCATATTTAAATGTTTTGAATAATTTTAATCCGTTTTAGCATTATTACAACTTCTAAAATATTTTTGATCATTTATCCGATATTCATTTTGTTACATGATACAATATTTAATTAATATACTCTTGATTTTTGTTTGTTATTTTTAATGTGCGAGGAGATTTTTTTTATAAGTTATATACTTTAAAAATACACATTTCTCTACATAACTACCGTCTACATTAAAGCACCTAGTTAAGTGTTTATTGTTTTTTCCCTCCCAAGGTCTATCTCTCTTCAGATCTGTAAATAAAAAGAAATCGTAGGGCACTAAATCAGGGTGAATGTTGCCTGCTTCAGATTTTAGATCATCCTTCTTTAAACCTTTCCATTAGTTGTGAACCTTTTTTTCATATAATAAATATGCAGAATTCCTGAGTCGTCATTAACTTTTCAGGAGACGACTAATTAAATGATTTCTTTGAAGGTGGAGAAGAACTCTTGCTGTGTGAAAGGATCCCAATAGAACACCCAAGTCTCATCATCTGTAATAATTTGCAAAAAATAGCTCTCAGCGTTCTCTAATGCGGCCAAATATTATTAAGCAGTTTCTTTCCTTCTCAATTTTTGCTCTGGTGTAAGAACTTTGGAGATCCATCATGTAGAAACTCTTTTCATCCTTAACTGTAGTTTCGAATACTCCAGTTCCTTTAGCAGACACTGAGATCTTCAGTCTATAATGTCCGGCACGTTGAGGCGCAATTTTATAAACTCTAGAAGCGGGGCCATTTTTATAGCCTCATTTTGTAACGTCTCGTTGCGGCGTTATTTTGTATAGCTCCAACTTTCTTTATTTTTAATAAATATTTTATTTATTAAATATAAGCTGTTATTTGTCCTTTATGTATATCTTAATTTCTGAGAATGGATTGAGTGGATATTAATACTGACAGAACTAAAAAAATTAGATATAAGCTACCTTGTTTTTTTTTTACTGGTAGAGAACATGGTAAGAGATAATTTTTTGTACGTCTTTTGAAAATAGTATTTATAGTTGTTTAAAATTTTGTTGTACTGTTTGGGCACCATTCATTTTAGAATAAAAAAAAATCTAAATTCAGCTCAAAAAATGAAAAAATACTGAAGAGTTATTTAGTTGTTGGAGTAAAATTAATTTACGTACAACCGTTGCGTCCTGAAAGAAAGAGCAGGAGTTTAGTGAAACGCTACAGATTTAAATAAAGAAGGGAATATATATTAATAAAATAAAAATTCCTAACTTTATTACACTCTTAAAATTACATCTACTAAATATGAACCCCTTAAGCTAGAAGAGTGTACACTATTACATAGAATCTCTAAATCAGGATTACTAAGTTCTTAATAAAAGGCTTGATAAAACACGATATTAAAAGTTTGTGAAATTAACTCCGCGAGTTACACGTGTTGAGTAGTCGTTGGAAACGCACTTGTAGACAAGAAGTGAGATATTTACACTGGTGTGCTTATGACTTACTGGTTGGTTTCTCCTTGTGGGTTTTCCGTAAGTTACTTGGCCTCTCCAGGTGAGATTCTCATAAAAATATTGTCTCAGCTATTACCATCCTAGTTTCATTTGGGTAGCTAAACACTTTTTGACCCGAAATGCCTGAGGATGAGTAGGATATTTCTAGAAAAGAAAAAGGCCTTAAACTTGAGGGCTAGAAACCGTTACTGCACTACTATATCACTGAGAAAAAAAATACTGGAGAAGAAAGCCACTACGGCCTACTGGCGGAGTAAACCCGTTACTGCTTCATGGTGGCAAAAGCGACTACTGCTTCATGGTGGAAAAAGCCCTTAAAAATTCGAATTGGCTGTTTAAATATCTTTGTTCCTTCCTATTCACTTCCGGAACGCCTATTTTTAACAAATCAAAGGTATCCAATGCGAACTAAATAAAATAAATTTATAACATGCTCTTAATATTGTTTAAGTTACACTGCTCAAAAATTTAAAGTCACTGCTTAATCAAATTACACTGCTCAAAAATTTAAACCCACTGCTTAACTTAAATTAGCAAGTATTATATAAATTATTGATAGAAAAACAGTGTCATAACATGATCTTAAAATCTAAGAAAAAATTAATGTTACAAGTCTTCATTCGGATAGCAGGAAATTCTCCAGAAGCCTGATGATCATTCTTATTTGAATCTCCATCCCATCGATGCCATTTAGACCCAAATTTTTGTTGAAAATAAGATGGATTATTATTGCATCCTGTCATGAATAACTTATGGTTCACTTCGTGATGCTATAAATTACTTTCGCTCATTTAGTGGAAAAAAAGTAATCGTAAAAACTGCAAAACACAACGAACTCCTACAAAGTTTCGCCGATGTACTTGGAACATCTGCAGGAATTTGATTACCCATCAATTTTGTTTTGTATGTGGTCATTTTCGTAGTTTTGTAGGTAAATAAACACCCTCGTTTTGTTGTGGATACTATTAACGTATTTAAAACAAAAACTATTAATTGTCTTCCTGTACCTACAAAATATACTAAAATAGCGTCAACCTACCTATACTACCACAGAAAGTTCTTGCTGATTGGATGATCCTTGATTGTCTTCTCGATATGATCCATGAAAATTTCAGCTAGAACGGGTTAAGCATTCATTTGTATTTTTTCAAATTCATAACAATTTTGATAAAAACGTTACGATAATAATTCCAGGAAGTCTTGTTTAAACCCCATGTCACCAGGATTTTTTGTCAGTAAATTATTTACTAATTTTATGACTATTGAAGGGAGTCTCTGAAGCTCCATACACAAAAATATCACATTAGCAATATTCGTCAGATTTAAATATATAAATTTATTTACTAATTTGTAAGAATTTGGAATATTAAATTTGCAAAGGAAATATTGAGTAGATCATTACGATTTTTTAAAAAATTCCTAAATTTTTTATATCTGTGCTATTGAAATTTAGAACAAGAAACGCTACTTCCAAAAGTTCTGACTGCAAATTTTAATTTCCTTTTTTTGTTTTAACAAAACAGTTTACGTACACATTTGGTTTGGTTAATTAAAGCATATTTTAAAATAATTATATAAAGATTGAAGATTTCTTCTTCTTCCTAGTTAGAGCTAGGCATATTGCCTGTTTTCTTTGATCCCGATCTATATATCGTCACTCCATCGGTTTTGCGGACGTCCAATTTGCAGATCATTCTTTCATTCAGCGACTTGTCTCTTGCTATCCGTACTATACTGTAATTTGCTATTCTTCCTATCCATTGATCCCATTTCACTTTTCTTCCTCTTATCCAGTGGTTGATATTTTTTATATTACATGTGAGTCTTAAGTCTTCATTCCTTTCTCTATCCCTTAGTGTCTTGTTTGTAAATCTCCTAAGAATTTTCATTTTAGTTAATTCCATCATCTTCTGTGTTATACTTACATCGGGTCTTGTTTCAGATGTATCAGTCATTATTAGTCGTATTACGCTTTGTATATTCTTATTTTGATCTCAACAAAGAGGAATTTATTTGCAAATATGGTATCATGGAGGCATCCCGCTATCCCATTAGCCGTGTTGACTTGATATTTTACGCCTTCTCGATTTTTCCGATACCAGATATTTTGATATCCAGGTAATCAACCTCCATCACCTGTTCTATTGGTTTAACCTCCATCACCGACTTGCACCTGATCGGCTCTTTTGCTATTACTATTGTCTTAGTTTTTTCAGTTAAGATTGACATATTATATTGTTTTGCTGCTATACAGAAGTCGTATAACAGCTTTTACAGATCGTTCTCGGTCTCAGCCATTATTATTGTGTCATCTGCATAATATATAATTTTAAGTTCTCTGCTACCCATTCCAAATCCCTTCTTTCTTTTAACATCCTTTATAATTTCATCTATGACAATATTAAATAGGAGAGGACGCAAAAAGTCTCCCTGCCTAATTCCAGATTCGTAGTTGATTAGCACTAGATTTGTGTTTTAAAATTATGTTGTCTTGAGTGGTAATAAACACATGCCATCTTTGAACAATTACGATCCCCGGTCATCTCCGAGTAAATACTAATTTCTTAAGTTGTTTATCTGAAGACGACTTAACTATAGTTACTTATCAAAACGTCTTCACTTCTAGACAACCAAATAAAGACAAAGGAATTCTAACAACACAAACTTTGTTGTTTTTGAAATGAATTTAAAAAAAAAGGAAATGTAAATGCCATCAGCAACATCTAAGTTTAGGGGACACCTGGGTACGGCGTCTTATCACTTAGACACGTTTTACCGGGACATACGTCATCCCCTGAAGACAGGAGCACGAGCGATATGTGACATCCCCGTTCTGGCTAACGAACTCAATATAATAAAAACGGCGAGAAAAAAATGCCGACTTCCCATTCTAAAAATAGACATATGAACGAAAAGTTAAATATATCTGGTGTTAAGTGGCAGTGGTGGAGCATCCGGGTATACTAATTTTTTATTTATGTATTATTTAAGCACTAATTATTAGTAAAGTAAAATTATGTAACGTCAAAAATTTATAACTAAATTTTAAGTTATTTTGTAACTCTTGTTTTAAGTATTTATTTTTATTGCTTCTGCTAAAGGACGTATTTTATTCTTAAAAAAATTACCCTCCGAGATTCTTGCATTGCTTTGAAAATATATTTCGTCATACTGCCTGTCGGTTGGTCTATCGATCTATCCATCCGCCAGTCTAGCGGTGTATTAGTCTGTCGATGTCGGTATGTCTGCTTCTCGTTCTATGACACGATAACTCTCGAATAAAATAAGATATTGATTTCGAATTTACGTATTTTTTGTTTTGGTATTTCAGAAACAAACTTCAGCTAGTTATATGATTTGGACGAAAAGCCGCATATTTTCGATAAATATTTTAAATTTAGAAAACTTTTACATTTAAAACAAGATTCTTGACTTCTATGTCATCGATAGTCATATTATTGAATTTTTAGGGCAATAAGTAACCACAATACGTATAATTCAAACAATCAATATTATGTTACAATACGAATTTCGCTGTTCATTTCTGTTATAAACTGATTATAACAAAGACTTCTTAACATGGTATTCAAATGAGATTTTTTAGTGTTCCGAACACTTAAAAGATCATCTCAGTGTCTGTCCGTCTGTCTGCCTGTCTGTCTGTCACACCCGATTTTCTCCAAAACTATTTGACATAGAAAGTTGAAATTTGCCACTTATATTGATTGCCTCATCAGAGAGTGTAGTTTAACTCAAAAGGTTAGTTTTAGGGGGTGAAATCTGAAGTGAAAAAAAAATTTACCATGTCATCGAGGGAAAGATCATCAAATAAAAGCTTGTAAAACACGAGTTCAAAAATATATATAATGTAATATTTGCGCACACTTTTCTTTGTATTATTTTTTAAAATTTGCGCTACTCCCCCTCCCCTTATCTCGAAAAGTACTCATCAAAAAATTTTGAAAAAATTCTGAAATATTCCCAAAGGGTGTAGATTGAACTAAAATTATCACGAGTGCATTACCTTTAATAATTTTTCTGCTATGTATAAAAAAAAATTTCAAGGTCATCAGTTTTCGGTAAAAATCGGAGAAAACTTTGTTAAAACCTCATTTGGGTGTGTTTTGTGAAGTTATTTAAAAGCAGTCAATCTACGGAATACTACTAGTCCGACTTGCACTTGGCAAGTTTGTCAGTTATAGGATCAATTTGGTAAACTTTTTAATATGAACGTTTTCCTTAACATCAAGTGTTAGTTTTAGCATAGCATATACTGATCACAATATACGTAGAGATTTCTTGGACTATTCGACAAAATATGTCAGTTAAACATACCCAAACACTTTCCATGGTTTATTTATCATTGTTTGAATTACTGATACGTATTTTCATATTACAGCTTTGGTTTGACAGATAGAAGATTTAAAATGAGCGAATTTCCTGTATCTGCTAATTTGCTAGTATACCGCTAAGCTTATCGTCACTCTAACAATTTCATTGATTGCACAATAAAAAATATCTGTCCTAAATTCAAAAACCAAAATACATATCTTTTTAGAATCTTGTTAAAATATGTCATCAAAGCTTCCATGGTTTTAGTTAGATGAGAAATCATGATTACTGGAATTAGATCGTGTTAATTTGGTATTACTTTTCGACGTTTCTCCTACGATTGCGTCACTTTTTTAGGGATTTTTACTCTTCGAGATTGGAGCAATGTGGGAGAAGTAAAGATCCGTGTCTATGCCTTGTATAATATCAGTCGAAACGTTAGGAAGTAATTCAAAATTTAAGAACTACGATTTCTCATTGAATCTTATTATCACAGATACGATCTTAAATCACTTTGTCGTTTTAAAATAAAAATTTAAAACTCTTATGTTTCATTCTAGATTATCAAAGTAGTACCTCGCGTACTACATACCGAAATAACAAGTTCAGAACAAAAAATTGTTCAGAAAGTAATAATTTTTCATCGAACGCAAAAAAAAAATAATAAACAAAACGACACCACAATGGGATGCTTTAATAAAGCCGTATTAAATTCCTTTGCTCTCAATAAAAGCGAAAGGTTTAGGGTTTTATAGGGGTTTGTATTCAGAACGTTTATCGTATAACAAAAAAATTCCGACACTCAACCAAAATATGAAATTCCCTAAGTAAAATTCGAGAAGAGAATGCTGTTTAGAATATTAAAACTGTCGTTGGCGTATGTTTATTAGAAGAGAAGTGTCGATTCCAGGATCGGTTAACAAACAGATCAATCGTAAATTGTGAATTTCTAATATAATGTAAGTCTAAAACATATCAGACGTATTTACTAAAAATGTTTTGTCCTTGAACCTGACCTAGTTGCCATGGAATTTAAAACTTCCAATTGTTTAGGTGTGGTCTACTATGTCGTTATTTCATTATGCAGCACAAATGTGACCAAAATAATTAATTATATAAGGAAACTTAAAATAAAAACCCACTTATATTCTACATTCCATTTCATTTTTATCGGTTTAGTCATAAATTGAACAGTTTTCAGATTTTGTATTATAACGTCGATATTTTAGGTAGATTTCTTCACATTTTTAGTGTTCCGTACGGAATACTTATAAGATCACTTCGGTGTCCGTCTGTCTGTCACACCTGATTTTCCCCGAAACTATTTGACATAGAAAATGGAAATTTGGCACTAATATAGGAATTGAGGGCCTCATTAGAGCATTGTAATTTTGGAAGTTAAATTTTGACTCAAGGAATTCATTTTGGAGAGTGAAATCGGAAGTGAAAAAAAAATTACCAGGTCATCGAGTGGAGTGCCAAATGAAAGCATGTGCAAACATGAGTTGAAAAATATATATAATATAATACTTGCGCATACTTTTCGTAGTTCAAACATAAAATTTAAACAGATTCACTAAGGCCTACTAGAATTTTAACTCGATGAAATTAGAAGGAATTTAAAACAGGATTGCCCAATCTTTTTTTTAATGCGTATTATTTTTTAAAAATTGCGAAAAATATCTGTCGTCGAAAAGTACTGATGCGCAAGTCCAACTTGCACTTGGCCGGTACCTTTAATAATTTATCTGGTATATAAACAAAACAAAAATTTCAAGTTTTTAATAAAGGTCGGAAAAAAACTGATTTGGGGCGTATTTTGTGAAGTCATTGATCATTTTATACCTCCGTAACAAAATTTTTTATTTTAAAATCAATCAACACTAATTCTGCAAGTCCAATTTGCACTTGACCGGTTATTTAAATCTTAATAATTACTTTTTCTACAAAATATTGAGAGGTATTGTGTTAATTTTTTTAATATAAAATCTTTTATAAATAATTAAACATACATTTTTTGGTCGAAAAAATTGCATACTAAAGTTTGAAACACCGTAATTTTTTATTTTCAAAAAAACAACCTTCGAAAATTTTTAAGTATTTTTATATTATTTTACAAGATTAATTTTTATTTTTGACGGTTGGATTATTTTTGTGAAGTTATCCTGCAGACTAGGAGGCGCCCTATTTTTCATGATTCATTTAATCTCATAAAAAATAATGTTAACATTTAAAACATATTCAAAAAAAAATTCTATAATTTAAAGTACAATAAAAATATACAGGATGTCCCAGTATTCCGTGTACATAGAGCTACTGTGAATTTCTGAGATGAAAATATGACCATTTAATCCAACTTACCTTAGTCCAAAAATTCGTAATTTTTGAGATATAGAGTGTCAAAGTCATACTTTTATTTTAGTTTTTCTTAAGTAGCTTCCTTAATAATTATACTGTTTGTGCAAGATTCGGTGCTAAGGAGTTTTCTGGGATGAGAAATCGAAATCAGCTTACAGTTTTGTTGGAAATTGTAGGGGCGCCCACTTATTGCACTGTGTATACTTTTAAATTATCATAACTTTTTATACCACTCGGTATGATATTTTTAATTAAATATTCGTATTCTGTGCCTTCTCCTATTTAAAAAAGCTCTCTTGGTAAATGTTGCTCCGAGCAACAGTTTCTGATATAGTGGGATGTTTTTTTTCGAATTTATCAATTTGTGGTTAATCTTTTATGTCAGTCAGTTGGTTTTTAGATTCTTACTGTCGTTGGCCCGTAGGTCTTTAAATTTATTATTGTTGTTAGCCTGTTTACCTTTAAGCGTGCTCTAAATTTTAAAGACTATTCTTTTGGACATGTCCTAGGCCTGGATGATATGTGAAGCGTTTGCGAATTTCAAAATGGAATTAAAAAATGGAAACAAACATCCCATTATCTCAGAAATTGTGCTCGGAGCAACATCTACCAAGAGAGCTTTTTTAGACAGGAGAAGACGGAAATACGAATATTACGAATATCATACAGAGTGGTATATTTAATTAAAAATAAGTCACGCCTTCTACAATTTAAAACAAAACTGTGAGCTAATTTCGATTTCTCATCTCAGAAAATCCCGTAGCACCGAATCTTGTCCCAATAGTACAATTATTAAGAAAGATATTTAAGAAAATCTGAAAAGTATAACTTTGACACCCTGTATCTCAAAAACTACGAATTTTTGGACTAAGATAAGTTTGGTTAAATGGTCATATTTTTACCCCAGAAATCCACAGTAACTCGATGTATAAGGAATAGTGGGACATCCTGTACATTCGCTATTCTTTTGTATTATTCTCTTAATAACCTTTAAATTATTTTTTTTTTTAAAACATACAACTTTTTGCGGCGCTCAGGTATATTTAACCACTTAACACAATTTTTTCTTTCATTTTATTAAAACGATTTGTCTAGTTCAGCTTAATCATTTTTTTGTAAATGAAGCGGTTAGTGACTTTTTGTAGTGTAATTTATTATTTTAATAAATAATATTTGTATACAAAAATTTAGTGTTTAGAATCATTTAAAACTGAGGGGAGACTTTTTTAATTCACATTAAGGTCATATTTGGGGAGGCAACTTCCTAGCCTGTTACTGTCAATGTGATAAAATTATAGTGTTGGTATAATATTATTAATAAACGTCATAGTACTAAGAAACTCTTTGAAAGTAGTTTAATTTTTAAAAATGTGGAAAATGTTGCGGAAATAACAGGATTGTATTAAATATATAAAAAAAACATAACTTTGTATCTTATGAAGGAAGAAGTCGTTTAGAAACAAAATGAAACGCTAATGCGAACTTATATTTTTTGTAGGTAAAAACTACCAGTTCATAAAAAACCTGTTTAAAGGCGAAAACGTAAGTATTACTAGCACCTTTAGAAACCCTGCTTAATGATTTTTTTATTTCCGTTTTTTCTATTTTCTTTCCCTACACAATTTTTTTCGTTAAGCTCTATATTTAAACAAAGCAAAATTAAAATAAAAATATCCAACTGCCAATATTAGAAAAATTTGACACACCTATTTATGGCATTACACCAATCACTTTATTTTTGCACTCGACCGGCCGGCGTTTCCCTTACCATGTTAGTATCATCAGGAGCGATACGCCACCCTAGTACCAGTCAAATAACGAAAACCAACCAATTAGAGAGAATTGTAAGGAATATATTCTCTGTCTTTCGCAGTATGATACAATAATTGGTATCACCGGTTGATGAAAGCCTAAGGTCTAAAAGCGTGCTTGCCCTTCATCAGAGACTTTTAAAGCTACACACCGATAGAGCAATCCTCTATCGGTTTGTAAGCTGGCAACAATTATCGACAGGGAGCGCGATCGTCAAAGTTCCACCCGAAGTATATAAAAATCAATATCAACTATTAAAAATGACGAGAATCTATATTTTAGCAGTGATCCACTGCTTTCTTATTTATCAACCTGTCGGGACGGGTCGCGTTTGCTCATCAGTCGAGCTAGGATCGACAAACAAGAGGACAAAACTTGTAGTTCTAGCGTAACATCGTGAAGGATAGAATAAATTATATTTCTGCAGGCGAAAACCTAAAGTTGAAAAGCATATCTGCCCTCCGTTGGAGACTTCTAAGACTACAGACCGACAGAGGAGTTCAGCTAAGCTGGCAACAATTACCGAAAGCAAGTGCGATCCACCCTACATATATAAAAATGAACTATTAAAAATGAACAAACATCCATCATGTATATTTCGTTAACATGTTTATTAAGTTCTTGTCATAACCATTCATCCTAGCTAGCTAACTTTATTCAAAGGGGAATTGGCTAAAAGATGAACCAAAAAGTTTAATGTGGCCAGTTTATATTGTTTACAAAGAAATGAACTGATAAGAACATCGATCTGTTAGGATACTTCTCCTATAAATACTAAATTATAATTGATTATGATTTATGAGAATTAAAATATACAGAAAGGGTAATTAGGCATTAGTTTCAATTTCATAAGTAAATTTAATGAAGTCGTATCGAAACAAAATCATTGACGATTAATTCTTTTGTAACGATATTTGCTAACATATATTCCACACATACATGTAAGGATTGAGTAAGGCTAGATCACCTTGAAGATTCCTGTGAGGAGGGGCGTCAGACAGGGAGACACGATCTAGCCGAAGTTATTCACCTTGGCTTTGAAGGACGTGTTCAAGTGTCTATCCAAGAAACAGAAGGGCGTCAACATAGACAAAAAACTTCTCAATCCCCTCCGATTCGCGGATAATATTGTACTCTTCAACAGCGACGCAGAAGAACTAACGACAATGCTCCAAGAACATCCAAGCTGTGGGCCTCAAAATAAACCTTCAAAAGATCAAAGTAATGAACTCAGGTAATATAAACGTCACCATCGAGAATTACGCTTTGGAAGTAGTCAACGAGTACCACTATCTATGACATAATATCAAGCTTGGGAAATAAAATCAGACGGCGGAGGTCACGCGGCCAATTGACCTCACGTGGACAGCGTTGGGGAGACTCAATTACATCCTCCATTGCCCAACGATTCATGTGAACGTCAAAAGGAAGGTCTACGACACACCCTACTAGTGGCCACATACGGACTTTAGCCGGTAACACTCTCCGCAGGTTGTATCAATCACCTCTGGTTTATCAGAGGGCAATGGAGCGGGCGATGCTCGTGGTAAGACTGAGAGATACAATCCAGAACGCTGGAATAGAAAGAAGAACGGGAGTCTGCGACGCCATTGAGCGTATGGCCAGATTGGAGTGGAGTTGGGCGGTCATGTGGTTAGGAGTGATTCTAAATCGACCAAAGCTATAATACAATGGAAACTAAGGGAGACAAAGAGAAATGTTGGACGACCTCAGATGAGATAGAGGAACGATAACCAGCGACATGTGAAGAAAAAACTGAATTCAGACCGCCCAGCAAAGAGTGGCATGGAAAACTCTGAAAGAAGCCTATGTCCCTGAGTGGACTTCTACGGGAGAAAGAAGAGGAAGATTTCATACATATATATCCTTGGAAGTACTTCTATTGTTGACCACTCTTCAGTTTCAAATTTCTTCCTGAATAAATACCATACCTGTACCTTTTTCTAATAATAATTGATAGCATAATATAAAAAAATAACCCTTGTTGTGCTATTAATTCCTGTAGCTATAGCCATTCAATTCACAAAAAAAAAAAACAGATAAAGAAGTCATCTAACATTACAGTATAAAATAACTGTAACAATAGTATTTCTTGACGTTAATCACGGCACTGTACGTTACAAATGTTACAGCGCATTATTTATTGATTTTCTATAAGAAAAAATAAGAAAATAGACTATCAAAATAGGTTTGTTATTTCTTTTTTTTTTATGGGTCTAGCACACGTTTTGCAGGGAAGTCTCTAAAGCGCTACAGGAGCAACATGTGTGCGGAAAAAGCGATTCATGTTGTTCTTGAATCGCTGTAAATTGTACTCGGTGGAAAACACAGTCCTGGGTAAACCATTCCAAAGGGATAATGTTCTCCATATAAAAGACTGCTTAAAAAGCGTTGTACGAGGAGTAACAAGCTGAATCTCATACGGATGTGAAGTATCAGCGCGACGTGTACTTCTAACATGCACCGCTCCTTCGAACACTCTCCATGAAAATACTTGTAGAATAGACTCAAGTCGCCAACCGTTCTTCGAAGTTCCAGCGAATCAAGGCCGCCGGTCAGTTCTTGGTCTCCAATCAGACGAACAGCCCTTCTCTGAACAGAATCTAACAAATGTATATTTGGGAGCGGAGCCCCAAACATGGGAGCAGTATTTCATAGTTGGTCGAATTTGAGCTTTGTAAAGAATTAACAGTTGTTGTGGAGTGTAAAGCTTTCTGGTTCGAAATAATATTCCCAACTTTTGAGAAGTTCTCCTTGCTATGCCTGCAACATGTTTATGCCAGGACATATTTGCTCCCAAATTAACGCCCAACAAATTGAGTGACGATGCTAGGGGAATGGAGTGCCCCGACATAACTATGTCGGGTTCAGCAACGTCAACTTTTTTAGAAAAAACTGCCGCCTGGGTTTTTGTAGCGTTAAATTCCACTTGGTTACTGTCACCCCAAGATAGAATTTCTTCCAGGTCTTTGTTAAGTTAAGTGACTTCCTGCTGTCTGCGGGTTCCCGGTCTTTTCCAGCAGATCGTTATTGTAAATGAGAAAGAGACTAGGAGACAGTATAGAGCCTTGGGGCACACCGGCGTTGATAATAAAGGTAGGACTCGTAAAGAACGCTCTCTGAGGAACCATGGGAGCCACAAACAGAACTTTTCAGACATATCATAAGAGCGTAGCTTAGCCAATAGTCCATCGTGCCAAACACGGTCGAATGCTTTGGATATGTCAAGAGCAACCGCTCGAGATTCTCCGAAGTGTTCAATTGCGTTGTTCCAAACATGTGTTACATAAGTCAGAAGATCTCCCGTTGATCTATGTTTACGAAAGCCATATTGGTGATCGCTAATAATGTTGAATCCTTCAAGGTATTTTAGAAGATGCTGATTGACAGCCTTTTCCATGACTTTCGATATTATTGAAAGCAGTGCGACTGGTCGGTAGTTATTTGGCAAGGTCGTCTTGCCTTTTTTAGGTATCGGCTGAACTGTGGCACATTTCCAGCAGGAAGGAAATATTCCGTTTCTGTAGGATAGGTTGAAAAGTCTACAGGTTTGTTATTTGTAATTATCGTTTCTGGCAAATGGTAAATTTTAATCTATTTACTCTCTAAGGGAGCCCTTTATTGTTACAAACTCTCACACATATCATTAATGTCTAGGTGCACGTTCTACTACTTTTGGGGATCTGGTTACTCTAAATTTAGCCGTTGAATACTACAGTTGACATTCATATAA
The DNA here is from genome assembly GCA_019049505.1 of Pachyrhynchus sulphureomaculatus. Lineage (NCBI taxonomy): Eukaryota > Metazoa > Arthropoda > Insecta > Coleoptera > Curculionidae > Pachyrhynchus > Pachyrhynchus sulphureomaculatus. The sequence goes on along the minus strand of CM032454.1, from coordinate 49,802,054 downwards.
AAGAATTACGTTCTACACGTTCTACACTTATTTCTAAACACCTAATTATATCCAAGAGGAGAATTGTCTTTATTTTCTACGCCCCTGCTTTTCAAATAAAGCGACAGTTTAGTGCACGGAAAAGCCAAAACCGGGACGGGGTTGCTACGAGTAGTACCTCCCGCCAACAACACGGCGGCACGCGAACAACCTTTAATTAACGGTTCCGGTGTTTTAACAAAAACCTTTAAATAAACTATTGGCCAAACGAATATCTAAAAACAAGAAGAATCATTAAAATAAAAAACAAATAAAAAAATAATAATAGTTTTGCGGGTCTTGCTGTAGGCTAATATTATTGCGGCTTGAACAGTGATAAATTTGTAGTTACTGGATAACTTATAATTAGTAAGTATAACTTAAAATTTTTGGTAATTTAAAGTTTTATTTGTGTTTATTAAATTATTTTGTAAAATAACCGTGCTACACAAAAAGATATTAACCGATTCTCAAACTAATTTTTTAAATGAAATATCTGCCCTGTCTTGCTTCTTTCAGTGTTTGAAAAAAGAATAGTATGGACCACAGATTAAGAAATATATAGAAGAAAACTTAAGATCCTAATTTTTTTGGTATTTACAATAGCTAAGCGAAGTGTACCACAGTTAGGTGTAATGCGTAAATCATTTTAACTTCTGATAATGCAAAATTACTAATTTTTAGTGTTCCCTACGGAACACTTATAAGATGACTTCGGTGTCTGTCTGTCTGTCCGTCTGTATGTCTGTCTGTCTGTCACACCCGATTTTCTCCAAAACTATTTGTCATAGAATGTTGAAATTTGGTAATAATATAGGAATTGATGGCCTCATCAGAGCCGTGTAGTTTTGAAAGTTAAATCGGAAGTGAAAAACAAATTTTTTACTAGATCATCGAGTGTGGTGCCAAACGAAAGCTTGTGAAAACACGAGTAAAAAATACATATATAATGTAATACTTGCCCACACTTTTCTTATATTATTTTTAAAAAATGGCGAAAAAAATCGCTGTCCCCCCCTTATCTCGAAAAGTATTGATCAAAAAATTTTGAAAAAATTCTGGAATATTCTCCACCACGTGTAGATTGAACGAAAATTATCACGAGTGCATTACCTTTAATAATTTATCTGGTACATAAAAAAACAAAAATTTCAAGGTCATCAGTTTTCAGTAAAGATTGGAAACAAACTTTGTTGAAAACTCATTTGGGGTGTGTTTTGTGAAGTCACTGATCATTTTATACCTCCCTAATAAAAATTTTTATTTTAAAAGCAATCAACGTACGGAACAATAATTGCGTAAATTCAACTTGCGCTTGACCGGTTATTTTTAATTATTCATTTTAACACGTTGTTGTAAACCTTGTTTTTTAGTATTTGTCCGATTTGTTTTTATTTTACTGTTACTTTTAAAATATTAAACTTAGGTTAAGCTATTCATTGTATGAACAAAAATTGTCCGTTTTATTACAAGTTGTGTAACATGTATCCACTTTTTAGTAATACATAACCCTAAGGATTATCCTTGAATTCATTGGAACGTATAGACACAGTAAACACAAGGATAACCGCATAGGAACCGCATAGGAAAATCAAGTTCGTTTTCAGAAGGTCACGTGGCCATCCGCCATGTTAAAAGTGGACCAGCGCGAGATTTAAAATACAAATAAAGTTGTGCAAAGTTTTTTCATTCAAAATCATAGATATAGAAATGTTTGAAAATTTATATTTATGTTATTTAATACAGCATGAGTAATATAAAAGTTAATGCAGCATGAGTAATATAAAAAAAAAAACAAAAAGAATGGAGCACTTTGTTAGAAAATAAATGAATACAGGTGAAAAACTTGATAGGAAGGTATTTGATGGAATTCTTCATATTCAACTTCAGTTTTTCATAATCTTATCCAAAAATTCAAAAGTCTATCGAAGTTAAACGTCACTGTTTGAGGTTAAAGTTTTATTTACATCATTTTTCAAGTAAATTTGTGATTAAAGATGTTTTTTAAGGACCAAATTAATTTAATTTTAACATACGTAATACCTAATGCAATTTTTCTTGTACCGTGAAATAGACATATTGTCATTACTAAGATGTCAACATTTTCTAAAATAAGAGCATTTTTTTCTAAGCAGTGTGGTGTTGTTTGGTGTGATAGATCTCTTGTTAATTAAAAAACACTGTATCTACTTTTTTGCTACTTATTTTTTCTTAAACTACAAAACTATATTGTGTAACTTCGAGAAAGGTTAATATAATATTATTAATGAATTATGAACGTATATGTATAGACCTCTATTTTCTATGTGAATGATTCTTAGAGGTTCTATACCTTTTTGTGTACGGTTATCCGTATTGCTTTTTGATAACGTAATTAACGCTTACTTTTATTTACAATGAATTAATATTTAGATCAAAGAGTCAATACAGTAATTTCCTAATTATATTTACATACAATACGTAGTTATGATCAAGCTGACTTGTCAGTTACAACTATGTTGGGAATGTGGAATCTTTGGCAGAATGACACTACTCAGTATATATCACCACTACACCAAACACTTTACTTTTGCACTCGACGCGCGTTTCGCTAACCATATTAGCTTCATTAGGAGAAATGATTGACTCATATATACTGAGTATTGTCAGTTACAGTTTAAAAGGAAAATAACTATATTTAATTTATAGTATAGGTATACAACAATAGAAATAAGTTCTTTGTAGGAGGAATATTAATAACAGGTAACTAAATCTTCAAAATTTTAATAGTAACCATAATTACCATCAAAATGGACTTTGATTAAGTGCACTGTCCATTTAACGAACTTATTTTCAGAATATTTTACCCTCTGGCACACATTGTCTGACAAAATCATATTAAAAAAATTTGGAATCACATTAAAATTTTTCTTATTTTAATAGCAGATTTGATTCAATAATCGATTTATATCAGTTATTTCAATAATCCCATTCCCCAGTGATTTTGTGATCTCAACACTTAATATTTAAACTTTCAAACCCAGCTTATAAGAAAATAAAATATAGTGTCTAAAATTTGAAAATAATAAATATGTTGTTATAGGTTCGGTATTCCTTACAATATATTCACAGAAACTTTTTAAAGATTGGCATGAAAAAGGTGCAATGTAATTTATAGACAAAAATAGAAAAAAAAGTCACTTTCAGAGTATTAATTGTACTTGCAATTAAACAGTGTTAAATTTATCAGGATTATTATTAGAAAAGGTGTGTCAAACAATTAATACAGATGAAGTTATTGAAAATATGTTTTATTTATAATTTACACAAATATAAATAGTTTTAAATAACTGAATACTAGTTTACACAAAAATAAATCTTTCTAAAAACCAGAATTTGGAGGATTATTTATTAATCATAAAAAAATTACCCAGGCACTCAAAAAAAGCTTTTGACTACCAAACAGACTGCTATACCTATATGCATTTTTGGGCGCTGAAACCGAATCCGAGGTCAAAATTGAGCAATCACGTCAGGATTTTTAAAATAACCAGCCGAACTAAGTTTAGAAATAAATTTCAAGCTTTAATGACCAAATCACTCTACCTACGAACGTTTTATTAAATCAATCAAGGTTCCCTGGAAGGCCGTCTCTTGAGCAAATACGCCTAAAAAAAAAATGTACATTAGTAATGATAATTTCGTTTCATGCATATGTATTTTTTCAAAAATGCATTTAAGATAGTGAAAAGTTGTCTTGTGAAAGCAAGCCATAAAGGTTTATTAAAATAAACAACCCCAATAACTTTAATGGCATACCATGACTTCTATGAAATCATTGTTTCAACTAAAAACAGAGGAACTGCAAAAAAAATCATTAATGCGGCAACTTAAACTTTGACGGATAATACTGTTGATGATTACATGTGATGCAAATAAAGCACAATTAAATTTAGTTATGATTTAGAATAATAGTCTTAGCGTGCCATGATTGAGTTAGAAATTTCTTATTTGCAAATTTTAGAGCCTAAAAAAGTGTGACTCGAGCAAATAATTTGCGAAAATAATTATATGGAATATTGCAATTCTCAACGGCACAACAATAACCTCCTTTCCCCGTGATTATATAAATTGTTTCTCAACCTTTTCGATTCTCTTCACTTACAAATGTTTTTAATTCTCTTTTTCTACAAACTCTCTCTTCCTTCTGTCTTTATATTCATGTAAACTCCAGTCACATCAAGAAACGATGGACAATACATTTCCAAAGACATATTCCGTGTTCGGATGTAAACACTGAGCGGCCATTTTGAAAAAGGACCTGTCGACGCACGCGCCGTCAAAATCCCGTCATCAAATTGGAGCTCAGTTTCGCTACTGTAGTATGTTTACTGTGGTATAGATATTAAATTAAAATAAAATAAAGAAAGTTAACAGGACTGCTCCACATTTTCCGTTTGTCTTCACGATTAAAAATTTTAGTATTATTGAAAGAACTTTTTTCTTTTACTCGTTTTTTTTTTACTTTTTTTGCTAAAGGTAAGTACTGTATTCGTGAAAAAATCACCCTACGGAATTTTGGTTTTCCTTCATATTTTAGGGTTCCTAAGTTACGAAAAACCTAGTTTTTCATTTTCGTCGGCCGGTTGGAACGAAAACTCTCGAACGAAATGAAATATCGATGTCAAATTTAGTACACATACAATACTCAAACTAGGGGTGAAATATAAAGTTTTGAACAATATCGCTTCAGGGGGAATGAGTGGATGTCGGTATGCCGGAAGACTTTAATCGTAATATGAGAACTTTTGCCGGTTTTAGGTTCAAATATTGATTATAGTTTTAGCAAAATTATTTATAGTAAAATATATATAGGGTTAAAGGCATGGGGGAGGCAGTTAAAGGGGAAATGCGTATATATCGTAATATGCGTCCATTAATATTAACTTTTTCGTTATTTTCAAATTTATTCACCTATTATGCAAGATACTGAATTATTATCAGATTATGTCAGATACAGTTTTTATTTTAGAGCTCCGTGTTAGTTATTTTGATTTGCGTTTGGAACTTTACATATTACTTTTTTTACTAAAAAAAGTAATGTAAACGGAAGAAAATTTTCTGAAATAATTAAATATTATAAAAGAAGTTCGTATAAACAATGGGTACAGGAGTGACTTAGTAGATAATATTTTAAAAAGCAATAGGACTGGGGTACCCACATAAACAACTAAAGAAAGATAAGTTTCATACACTCACTTACATCGGTAAATTGACCAATAAAATTCGATATTTTTTCCATAAAAATCAAGTAAACATTGTCTTCTGTACCAATAATACGTTAGCTTGACATAAACAAAGTTATAGAATATTTTTTTTTGTATAGGTCTAGCACACATGCTGCAAGTCCCTAAAGCGCTCCAGGAGCGGCATGTGTCCGGAAAAAGCGATTCACTTTGTTCTTGAATCGCTGTAAATTGTACTCGGTGGGAAACACAGCCCGGGCAAATTATTTCAAAGGGATGCTGCTGCTGATGATCCATATAAAAGACTGCTTGAAAAGCATTCTACGCGGAGTAACAAGCTGAAGCTCATACGGATGTGAAGTATTAGCGCGACGTGTATTTCTAACATGCTCTGGGAGGAATTAAGCGGGCTACATTCTTCAATGAAAAATAACATATCTCACTACGCTAAACATTTAACAGATTAAAATCATACCTTCAACTAAGATTGCACAATGAAAAGAAATGAAAAATACTGAATTGTTTAGAGCAGGTAGAGTTTAACCGGAAAAAACCCTTAATAGTGGTGAGTCTCCTTTATTGAACTTGTTTTAGTTATGAAGGTCAATATTGGTAGTTAATTTAACCTTTATAACTAGGTAACTTATATATTTTATAACATGCTTTGTAGTTATTTTATATCTTGCTCTACGAAACAGTTGTCAGCTCTAATACAATAAACATATGTGGTCATCTTAAATAGTTGTTTAAATTTTCGTTCCTATTATGTCGATACTTGTTTTAGTCCTTCTAGTATCTTTTGGACAACACTGAGATTATTAACGATTCTAACGATGTCACCAGCGAATCGTAGATAGTTTAGATAGTCTTGTTCTATATTTACTCCCCATCTAAGCAGCTTAAACGCGTAGTCTAACACTCTTCTTGCTCTTCCTCTTACAGTAGGACGAGTTCTGTTATTTCTGTTTTCATTTTAGCCTTCTTGAAATGCGAGTGTCCAGCATTCATGCCACCTCTTAGGTGATCTTCCTATTGGACGACGGCTGTTCGGCCTTTCTGATTTTGCCCATTTTACTAGCCGCTCTGGTCCCATTCGGTCTATGTGATCCCTCTAGTTTCTCCGCCGAGCTCTGACCCATCTGACAACGTCTTGTATTTTAAATTCCTCTCTTATTGATTGGTTGGTTACTCTATCTCTTAGGGTGACTCCTTTGATGCTCCTCAGCGTTCTCATTTCCAGTATCGTAATATTCTCTTCGTTGTTGAGGTATCGACTCTCGTTTCTACCGCGTATGTGAGCACCGGTCTAACGTATGTATTGTATAGTATATTCGGAGCTTACTTTCTGGTGTCATAAATTTGTTGCGCCAGATGATATCTCTTAGATAGCCTGGTATTTTTGTTCATGACAAGATTAAATAATGTTGGAAACTGTCACCCTGTCTAATGCCTATGGATATGAGCACTTCCTTAATTAGGCCATTATCAGTTTTTATTTTGGTTTTATTGCTGTTATTAAGTTCTCTAATCAACCTGATGTACTTTTCTTTAACTTTGTTTTTTCTTAGGATATTTGTTACGTCATTTAGGTGTATTCGACCAAACGCTTGCTTTAGATCAACAAAGCATATAAACATAGGCTTGTTGAATTCGATCGATTTTTCAGCCAATTGTCGTATAATATATATGGTATTTATTATCGATCGATTTGTTCGGAATCCCTGCTGTTCTTCTGCTGCAGGTATTTTGTTGGTGATTTTGACCGCGAGGTATTTCGTTAATATTTTTAGAATAGAGCTTAGTAGTGTTATTCCTTTATAGTTCACGGAGTTGTTTTTGGGTCCTCTTTTGTACATTGAAATGGTTTTGCTGGTTTTCCATTCCATTGGTATATTTCCGGAGTTAATAATCTTTTGAAAGGTGGCTGTAATTTCTTGTAAAATTTCAGGTCCTCCATACTTTCTTAATTCATTGCAAATATCGTCTATTCCGGATGCCTTTCGATTCTTGAGTTTGTTAACATATGTTCCCACCTCTTCTGATGTGATGTTGATGTTATCATCATTTACAATGTAGTTATTTTCCTGTTCATTTTGGTTTTGTTTTTGACCTTCCTCCAGTTGGTACTGATATATAGTTTTGAAATGAGTTAACCAAGATTCCTGATCTATTGTGTTCACTTTTACTTAAACATGTTCCATATTATTTTTCGTCCGCCATATAGATCCTGTTCCATCCCTTTAGAGAATTTGTCCCAGTAAATCATCTTTATCTATTGTATTTGGTTATTAGTTCAATTTCTTACCTCTTTATATGTTTCATATTCTGATTGCGACCTATTATTGATATACTTCAAGTAAGCATTCCTCTGCTTTTGTGCAATTTCCTTGACTTCGCTTGTGAAGCATGGTTTATTATTTCGTTCTGCGTTTAAGTTTACTTGTCTTGTTCCTATAGCTTCGGTTGCTGCAGCGGTTATGTTCGTTTTGATTTTTCTCCATGCTCTTTCTATGTCGTCATCGCTTGTAACCGCATTAGTAGCTATTGTATATGTATACTCTAACATAGTTATAAAAAACTTGGAGGAAGTTATAACTCCTTGTCTAATTCCTCCCTCTATATGATACTTATTTATCTATCAAGTTCACAATTGCATTTTTAGTGTTCCATACGGAACACTTATAAGATGACTTCGGTGTCTGTCTGTCTGTCACACCCGATTTTCTCCGAAACTATTTGTAATAGAAAGTTGAAATTTGGTAGATAGGAATTGATGGCCTCATCAGAGCCATGTAGTTTTGAAAGTTAAATTTTGAATTAAGGGGTTAGTTTTGGGGGTGAAATCGGAAGTGAAAAAAATTTTTTTTTACTAGGTCATCGAGTGTGGTGTCAAATGAAAGCTTGTGAAAACACGAGTAAAATATATATATATATATATATATATATATATATACGAGGCATGTTTTTTAAGTAAGTACCGTTTTGCGATTCCGCCGCCGCAGCGATACGGTCGGCGTTCCGCGCATGCGCGCTGGTAACCTACATCTCATGTCTACGCACTGACGCCATTACAGTCTGATTCTTCATTGTATACGTTGTTTACTGAGTGTTTAAGATGCCTCCGACAATCGTGAGACCCGCCGATTGTGAAGTACGGGCTGTTATACGATTTCTTAGTGCTAAAGGCGTAAAACCGATCGATATTCATCGTGAGATCTGTGAAGTTTACGGACATAACATTATGAGAGATGGAATGGTAAAGAAATATGTGAGAGCATTTAAAGATGGCCTCACAAATGTGCATGATGAAGAACGGAGTGGCGTCCTTCGGTCGTTAATGAAGATTTGTTACAGAAAGTGGACGAAAAGGTGAGAGAAAACAGACGCTTTACAATTTCATCATTGTGCGACTGCTTTCCTCAATATTCTCGTAGTGTTTTGTATCGCATTGTGACCGAGAACTTGAATTACCGGAAATTGTGTTCACGTTGGGTTCCAAAAATGTTGACGGATTTGCACAAAACCCAACGTTTAGGCAGTGCATTGACTTTCCTTGAGCGGTACCACAATGAAGGTGAACATTTTTTAGACCAAATTGTTACTGGTGACGAAACATGGGTGGCCTACGTCACACCAGAATCGAAACAACAATCCATGGAATGGCGACATTCATCATCACCCAAAAAAGTGAAGTTTAAGCAAACAATTTCTGCCCGCAAAATCATGTGCACAGTTTTTTGGGATAGAAAAGGAGTATTGCTAGTGGAGTTTCTGCCTCGTAATGAGACAATCAATGCAGCGTCTTATTGTGAGACATTGAACAATCTGCGTCGTGCAATCCAGAACAAAAGACGTGGCAAGTTGAGTAAGGGTATCGTTTTGCTGCATGACAATGCCCGTCCACATGTGGCTAATCGGACCAAAGATCTCATCAAATCTTTTAAATGGGAAACTCTAGATCATCCTCCATACAGCCCTGATCTGGCACACAGCGACTACCATTTGTTCCTGCACTTGAAGAAGCACCTGGGTGGTCAGCGTCTTCAAGACGATAACGAAGTCAAAACATTTGTGATACAGTGGTTAACAAGTCAGGCGGCAGAATTTTATGAGGAGGGTATTCAAAAACTGGTGCCACGTTATGACAAGTGCCTCAATATTCACGGAAATTATGTAGAAAAGTAGATTAAGGTACAGGCTTTCATGTAAAAATAAAATTATAGCGATATCTTTGCACGTCTTTTTTTAATTCCAAAACGGTACTTACTTAAAAAACATGCCATATATATATACGAGGCTGGTTTGAAAAGTCCGTGCAAAAATAAAAACTACTTATGTGTTTGGGGTAAACCTTTTTTATTTTTCGACATAGTCTCCTTTTAGGCTTACACACTTCGTCCAACGATGTTCTAGTTTGTTGATCCCTTCCGAATAATAGGATTTGTCCAAGTCTGCAAAATATCCATTAGTGTCTGCAATCACCTCCTCGTTTGAATAAAATCTTTGTCCCGCCAGCCATTTCTTCAAATTGGGGAACAAATAGTAGTCCGAGGGAGCCAGGTCTGGAGAATAGGGGGGGATGTGAAACGAGTTGGAATCCTATTTCCATTAATTTTGCGCCCACAACTGCTGAGGTGTGTGCTGGTGCGTTGTCGTGATGGAAAAGGACTTTCTTGTGGGCCAATCGCGGGCGTTTTTCTTGCAGCTCGGTTTTCAAACGGTCCAATAACGATGAATAATATTCACCTGTAATAGTTTTACCCTTTTCCAGAAAGTCGATGAGGATTATCCCTTGCGAATCCCAAAAGACAGTCGCCGTAACCTTTCCGGCCAAAGGAACGGTCTTCGCCTTTTTTGGTGCAGATTCCCCCTTGGTAACCCATTGTTTAGATTGTTGTTTGGTCTCAGGAGTATAGTAATGTATCCATGTTTCATCCACAGTGACGAAACGACGCTTAAAGTCCTCCGGATTCTTCTGGAACAGCTGCAAACCATCCTTGCAACACTTCACACGATTCCGTTTTTGGTCAAGCGTGAGCAATCGCGGCACCCATCTTGCGGAGAGCTTTCTCATGTCCAAATGTTTATGCAAAATATTATGTACCCGTTCAGTCGAGATGCCCACAGCACTAGCAATCTCACGCACCTTAACTCTTCTGTCATCCATCACCATATCATGGATTTGATCAATGATTTCTGGAGTCGTAACCTCCACAGGCCGTCCAGAACGTTCAGCGTCACTTGTGCCCATATGGCCAGTCAGAAAATTTTGAAACCACTTATAAACTGTTCTAATCGAAGGTGCAGAGTCACCATAATGTTTATCAAGCTTCTCTTTAGTCTCCTGAGGCGTTTTGCTTTTCATAAAGTAATGTTTAATCACCACACGAAATTCTTTTTCGTCCATTTCTTGAAAATCACTCGACTTCCTTGATTCACACTAATGCCAAACACAAAGAAATAGACCAATATGGCTGAAACTTGGTGTGCGTTCATTCAAGAGATGCTACTAACTAAACATGACCTCGATACGCGCCGGTGGTGCCATCTCTCGGACTTTTCAAACCAGCCTCGTATATATATATATATATATATATATATATATATATATATATATATATATATATATATATATATATATATATATATAATGTAATACTTGCGCACACTTTTCTGTCCCTTCCTTATCTCGAAAAGAACTGATCAAAAAATTTTGAAAAAATTCTGGAATATTCTCCACAGGGTGTAGATTGAATGAAAATTATCACAAAAGTATTACCTTTAATAATTTATCTGATATATAAAAAAAAAAAAAATTCAAGGTCATCAGTTTTCAGTAAAGATTGGAAACAAACTTTGTTGAAAACTCGTTTGGGGTGTGATCATTTTATACCACCATAACAAAATTTTTTGTTTTAAAAGCAATCTATGTACCGAACACTAATTGTGCAAGTTTAACTTGCACTTGACCAGTTATTATATATAGGTTTTATGAGGTTAGTAATTTATCCCGCATTATTTTAACGCTAATGGTTTGTTACATTTAACTGATTTTTCAACTCGAATCTTTATTATTTCTACGTGGTCACTTGGGCTGATAAAAATCAAATTTTAGCTCTAAGGGTTTCGTAACGATCTTCGTAAACTACTGGGGGAGTAGGCTAATTTAACTTACATTTTCTAGGTTAGTTATATGGCCTTTCTTTTAAATGAGAATTGTTATCGCATTATTCCATTTTTTCGATATTGTACTATTTTGGAAACATAGGTGAAAGAGGTATACTATTTCTTCAGAGCTCTTCCTGTTTCTTCAACTGTTACATCTTTTAAATCTTCTGAACCATGACTGATTACTTGAAATTATCTTGTATGTGGGTACTTTTATTTGGGTCCTTTTAACCGCTTCTGTATGATTCTTTAGAAAATTCTTCTGTAATTTATAATTGTCTTTTTCTGATTGTTGTTTTATTTCCGGTTATGTCTCTTAGTTTAAAAATATTTTTTCTTTCGTCATTTAATGTTCTTCTAAATACTTTTATGTTTTTGTTTATTTCAGATGGTTTTCTAGTCTTTTTTTATGCTACATCTCCGTAAATTTCTACCTATTTATTTTTAGATTTTCTTATTCAGGGCTCTTACTTCTGTTTTTTTTTTCATTTAATTCTTCTTTGAACTATCAAATCTATTGTGTGTTTGCTCAGTTCCTCTTCCTTTGATTTTGACTTTTTACTATTATGTTATAGTGCTATGATTATTTCATGTAAAGTGTCCACCTTTGTTAGATAATAAAATAATCCAAGGCTTGTGTTAAGCTTGCTTGGTAATTTGTAATGTCGTTAGATATATCCTATTTTATTGACTTCTTTTTAGAGATAATTTTTGTCTCTTCATTTTTTTGGTTAATTTTCACTGTTGGTGTTACTACTCGATAGGTGCTTTCAAAACATAATTTATTTAGAACTATAACATCTGTTACAGCTTGTAGAAACTCTATGAGATATTAGAGAGTTACACGCACGTACCTAGCTCTAACAAACATTACCCTTCCTGCTTATTTAGTCAAGTAAAAACTTTTATACAGGTATATCATCAATCATAGGCACAATATGCTAATGGTGAATTTTTATTCAGACATGTCCTATTTTATTGGCCGTGATAATTTTTGTCCCTTCATTTTTTTGGTTCATTTTCACCGTGGCTGTTACGCGGGCGCTTTCAATAGATAATTTATTTAGAACTATAACATCTTTCAGCACTCGTGATGCGTCATTTGTCTAGAAATCCCTGACCTGCTTAATATAAAGTTGATTTGTACAATTATAAGCTATTGTGGTGTTATAATCTATAAAATTTTAAATATCTTTAAGATTTAGCGTAATTACTTTCGACAGCGTAAAAAAATTCTCTCTCTTGTCTCTAAATAAATTAACTTGAATAACTTTTTGAGTTAAAACCTCCTTATCTTTTAAGAACACCCTAAAAGATTCTGAGTTATGAAAAGAAGTGACAAAGTTAGAAAGTAGTAACAGAAAGTTTTAAATAAATAGGTATGTTAACCAGACTGAATTAATTTTCACTGGTTCAATTTGTTTCAAAGTGGGAAAGTATAATGACACAAAAGAGTAATTTCACCCTTTACTTCGTTACTATAAAAAGTTAAATTTAATTTTAAAATATTTTTAGGATGAAATTATTAAACAAAAAAAAACGGTTTTCGTTAACTAAGAAATTGTGTTTCTTACGATCGTGAGAGTAACGTCTGAACCTTATTCTAAATTGACGGGTCTAAGAGTCAATTTAAAGTTGCTTTCCTACGTTAAGCTCACGATTGCAAGAACAATCTTTAAAAATTTATATTCTTCGAGATTAGAAGACTGAATTTAGTGCTCTAACCTCGAAGAGTATATATCCCTGAAGTTACCCAATGCAATCATCAGCGAAATATAAACGAAAATTACACCGCGGAATCCCAAGAACCGAAAACTTGATTGCAAATGAAACAGCAGTCCTTAAATAATTAATGATAATAATTGCAATAATAATGATAAGGCCACCATGAGACAGAAATCATAAACAATGAAACACAACACTCAATAACACGCTCAACAAAGAAACATATAAATATATAGGCTTCTATCAAAGCACCAAACTCAACCACACTCGTATCAAAACAGAGCTCAGAACCGAATTTAAAAACAGACTACGAAACTTATACAAACAAAACTCAACTCCAAAAATCTCACTAGAGCCATCAACACGTTTGTTATACCTATACTCACATATTCATTTGGTATCATCAAATGTTCACACATAGATATAGAAAACATTCGCATTCTTTTCCGTTGTCAATTCACCAAATACAGGAAATTACACTCCAATGCATGCAAAGAAAGACTTACCATCGACAGGAAGGCAGGAGGAAGAGGAATCATAAATATAAGATCACTACGCACAAAACAAATACAAGCACTTAGGAAATTCTTTCACACAAAGCAAACCAGGCTCCACACAGCAATAGTGAAAGCAGACAAAACCTACACACCTCTCGACTTATCCCGGGCAGACTACCCAGAAGACACACACAGTCACACTCAATTACAACATGAAAACGTGGCCAGAAAAAAACACTCCACGGGAAACACAGATACCACATAGAACAAGATCACATAAATAAAAAACATTCATACACCTGGTTACAGGATGGGCAGCTATTCCCTTAAACAAGACAAGTCATATTAACTAGAAACTACAAAAAACATATCAACAAAGACCCAACTATTACAGAAGACAGATGCAGGAAATGCCACCACTTTAAAGAAATGATTGAACACATAACAAGCGGATGTAAAATATTAGCCGGAACAGAATACATAGCCAGACATGACTCAGCGGCAAAAGTAGTTGACCAAGCACTAGCCATAACATACAAACTCATAGAAAACACAGATCCCTACAAATACACACCAACAAGATTACAAGCTCTACTGGGACATCAATATCCATACAGATAAAACAGTCACCGCCAATAGACCTGATATTACTTCTCGATAAAAAAAAAAGGGAAAAATCACCTATCCAATTCAAATAGCTGCCCCCAACGACACAAACTTCCACACGAAATACACAGAAAAAAACTCCAAATACACAAACCTTGCAACAAAAATAAAAGGGATATGAAAACAAGAAAAGTCATCATCGCCCCTATCTTCATATGAGACACAAGCATTACACCAAGCTTAGTACGCTTAGGACTCAATACAAATATACATAGAAGCATTCAGAAGTCAGTGATTTTGAAAACATATAAAATTCTCAGGTCATTCCTGAATACACAACGGTAACAGCGTTTGTGCTGACTTGGCTTATGCTCATCAGCCAAAAATGAAAGCTCACTGACCAAATGTGAGAAAGAAAAGTGATCATAATAATAATAATAATAATAAGGCTACAAGGCATTTGCAAGTCAACAAACCTAATACTTCTCGATAAAAACAGCAAAGAAAATTTATGTAATTGAGTTTTCGGCATCTGCAGAAATAAATATAGCAATCAAAGAAGGAGAAGAACATTCTGAGTACAAAGATTCAAACTACGAACTTCGTGCTTTGTTCCCTTGACATTCAGTAACAATGGTGGTCCTTAAGAATATACCGACTTGCTGTGCTTCGGCTGATTTACTTGCAATGATGATGAAGAGGGTAGTTACTCTTGGTTCTCTCGGATTGCTCAGGTAGATGAATTTGGTCGATAGTCACTAACCGAACGGACGTGAGGTGTGATCACTTTTCGGACCACACTGCGCGATAGTCAGTGTAGGTTGGAGCCACAGGATTTGTCGCATTGGATTATTTTATTCTCTTTTAGATTATAACAATAATAATAATTTTATTTGGCCCGGTTTCTCCTACTTGGTGAAATTAGCTACCGTGAACCACTGCGAAGTAAGACGTTACGGCCAGCGAACTTCAAAGAGTCAAGAGTTACATCTGTGACCCATATGAGCTCAAATTGTTCCGATAGCCCATGTAATATCGGAAACGTGGGATAGCGATGGATCAATACACCATCGTTAACTTGGAAAACCCATTTTTACAAGGAACAATGAAGTAAAAGCTCCTGACAACTCGTCTCGATCGGATGGAACAACGCAATTGAATACTTTGGAGAATCTCGAGCGGTTGCTCTTGACATATCCAAGGCATTCGACCGTGTTTGGCACGATGGACTGTTGGCTAAGCTACGCTCTTATGGTATGTCTGAAAAGTTCTGTTTGTGGCTCTCATGTTTCCTCAGAGAGCGTTCTTTACGAGTGGCAGTCGACGGATTTCTTTCTAACACCTTCACTATGAACGCCGGTGTGCCCCAAGGCTCCATACTATCTCCTACTCTCTTTCTCATTTACATTACCGATCTGCTGGAAAGGACCGGAAACCCAATCTACAGCTTTGCAGGTGACAGTACGCTTATCTCTTCATTCACTTTGAATATTCGGACATCGGCTACTCAGATAGCGGGAAGTCGTTTAACTTAACAAAGACCTGGAAGAAATTCTATCTTGGGGTGACAGTAACCAAGTGGAATTTAACGCTACAAAAACCCAGGCGGCAGTTTTTTCTAAAAAAGTTAACGTTGCTGAACCCGATATAGTTATGGCGGGGCACTCCATTCCTCTAACATCGTCATTCAATTTGTTGGGCGTTAATTTGGGAGCTAATAAGTCCTGACATGAACGTGTCGCAGGGATAACAAGGAGAGCTTCTCAAAAGTTGGGAATATTATTTCGAACCAGAAAGCTTTACACTCCACAACAACTGTTAATTCTTTACAAAGCTCAAATTCGACAAACTATGGAATACTGCTCCCATGTTTGGGGCTCCGCCGGCGACCATAAATTCTATAAAATTTAGTTTAAATAATAATTCTGTGTGGATTACCTTCAGATACATGTTATATGGGTCTCTAATGCTATACTGGATTTTTCTCTCTATGTATATCCATTTTCTTTTGGCGAGTATACACCAGCAAAGCAGCCAAAGAAGCAGTTATACTCGCCAAAAGAAAATGGATATACATAGAGAGAAAAATCCAGTATAGCATTAGAGACTCATATAACATGTATCTGAAGGTAATCCACACAGAATTATTATTTAAACTAAATTTTATAGAATTTATGGTCTTAGACTCAAATACACGTGAAAAAGTAAAAACAATAATACATAAAAAATATTTGAAACAATACAATAAACTACAGTATCTCATTCAACAAAAACGTATAACAACACAAAATAAAGAAAAAGAATTTTTTACTGATCATCAATTCTTTAATCGATTTATTAACATTTCTAACACACCTTTTTCGGACAGGGAAAAAAATCTTCTAACAAAAGGTTTCAAACACAATATTCAAACTAACTTCAATACCAAAGAATCGGCGACATTAGGTATTGATACTGAGATTGCCTTGAAAGATAGTCCTAACAACATAATATCAAAATTTCAAACGGCCGAAATTATTAAAAAAGAATTCATATCTAACACTAACAACATCAACCAAGACTTAAGGACAATAAAAACAATTCAGAGTAAAGCAAAACAAAATGATGTAATCTTTACCAAAGCAGACAAAGGTAACACAGTAATAGCAACAGACAAAATCGACTATATTAATAAAACGTTAGATTTTTTCAAAACAGGAAAGTACGAAATTTTAAATAAAGATCCAACAAATATTTTTCAAAAAGAAATAAAACAACGAATTGAACAGGCTAAAAGTATCATTCACGATAAGGATAAAATTAAATTGATAAATATGAATCCCCAAATCCCACAACTTTATTCACTCATAAAACTACACAAACTTGACCACCCAATCAGACCAGTTGTTTCCTACATGTCTGCTCCAGCATATAAGACGTCATCCTTTTTAATTGATTTAATCAAATATCATACCAAATTTGAACCTAAATATAGTATCAAAAACTCATACGAACTCGTGAATAAAGTTAAGAATATAACAATACCAGATAATTCTAAATTAGTCTCTTTCGACGTCAGAAACTTATTTCCAAGTGTTCCTCCAGACGAAACAATAATTTTAATAGAAAATCTATTAACAAAAAACAAAGTAAATGAAGTTATAAAAATGGACATAATTAATTTATTAAGAACTTGCCTAAGACAAAATTATTTTTCATTTAACAATACATTCTACAATAGTAAGGAAGGGTTAATTATGGGGAGTCCATTGAGTCCATTACTTGCCGAAATTTTCATGGACAGTATTGAAACAATGATATTTAACAACCATAAGAACAATAGTAATAATTGTCTATACTGGTATCGATACGTAGACGATATAATTGTATGCTTTACAGGTACGGACAGACAATTAACTCACTTTTTACAGTATATTAATTCTTTACATAGAAATATCAGTTTTACAATGGAAGAAGAAGTCGAAGGGAAAATCAATTTCCTAGACTTAACAATCAGTAAAGCCATGAAAAAACATGAATTTGCAATATATCACAAACCTTGTCATACAGATACCACCATTCACAATAGTTCTCACCACCCTAACCATCATAAACTTGCCGCTTATCATAGTTTTATACATAGACTAACTAATATCCCCTTATCAGAAGAAAATTTTAGTAAAGAATTAAACTACATAAAACAAGTAGCCGTTAACAACGGTTATTCGGTTACTTTAATCAATAGTATCGTTAAGAAGGCAATCTCAGAAATATACCCACGTTTTAAGGACAGAAATACCACTTTTAAATGCTTAACCTATTTCGGCAAACCAACGGAAAAACTGGGGAAATTTTTAAATCAAAAAAACATCAACATAGCTTACAAGACTAACAATACTATAGGGAAATATCTTAAAAACTACAAACCACAAATCAATAAAGACAATAAATCGGGGGTTTATCAATTAACATGTGGGTCATGCTCTAAAACATACATCGGACAAACTGGACGTACATTTAGACAAAGAATTACAGAACACGAAAAAAGTTTCATCCATAGAAAATCTAATTCAACATATGCTAATCATCTTTTAACAGAAAATCACACATTTAACAAGAATTTCAAAATTTTACACACCCAACAAAAAGGTTTAAAACTAGACCTTTTAGAGACAATGCAAATAAATCGATTAAGGACTACAGGTACTTTACTCAACGACCAGGTAGATTTAAGCAATTCACCATTATTGAATTTATTCTCCTAACTCCAAATCTGTGTGGATTTCCCAATACTATCAATGTAATTTAATTAGGTGTAATATTATAATTAAGAAATTATATAAAACTGTGAATATTAAACCTAACTTGACAGTGTAAAATGTAGATCTGAAGAAGCTGCATCGGCAGCGAAACGCGTCATCGCAATTTAAATAAACCGGTGGAAATTGACTAAAAACAGTCTTTTATTATATATTTATAATGAATTTCCATCAAGTAGAAGCTACAACAATCCAAAATTTAAATACATAATAATTGAGATATTACTAACTAGATGAAGAAAAAGGTTTTTTAAGACTAATTTATAGAGATTTTACATAATGTACATGCATTTTAACCAAACAAAATGCGTTTAATTGAACTAAACAATCTAACTGATCCCTAAAAATTATTTATAAGCAAATTCAAAAAGAAAGAGGAATTGTAAGGTCACCCTATAGAATAAAACTGAAAAATTTGTCATTTATTTTAATGTAAAAAACTCTTCCAGAATTGAAGCAAAAAAGTTCATTGATCTAAATGTCATCGAGCCAACGCTTTTTAACGTGCAGCTTTTAACTTTCAAGGGGACGACTATGCATCAAAGGTTTTACTTGCGAGTCTTTTAAGAGCTATTTGAAAACGTGAATGATGTTATGTAAAGACTTTTAGAAAATCTTTTTATAAATTTACTTATTGTATTTTCGTTCTGTAGAACTTTGTCCGTATTCTGTGAAACAAAATGGTAATGACTAATATTGATTCATGCCAAGTTTGAAAAATTCAGTAGTCGATTCTTTTAAAATGCATCAAAAAAATACTATGAGTATTAATAACTAGTTGGCCTAAACCACTTCCCATTGTCAAAAATAGATAGGATTTCTCCGAATAGTTTTTGAGATTTAGTAAATACGTACACAACGTTTGGTGGTCGAGATTTTATTGTGCTATTTATAGACGAAAAGGACGACCCGACATTTTAATCTGTCGTCGCTGTAAAAAACTTTAGATGAATTTTAAAGAATTTACATAAAATTAAGTATTTGCTAGATTTTTGAAGCATTTACTAGGAATTTTAAATAAAATGTTTTTAAATTCTAGTTTAAATTCAAAAAAGTAAAGTAATGCTTGAAACATCGAGTAAATGTTTGAACTTTCTATTAAACGCTTGAAAAATTTAAAAATTACTTAATTTTAAGTAAATACTTTAAAATCCATCTTAAGTTTTTTATAGTGTAATAAAAATAGGAATATTTTCCAGCATAGTTTCTATAATAAATATTCAAAAAAAAATTTAAAAATACTTGCCGTATGAATTTCTTGCAACTATCTGCATAATATTTCATAAAAAATAGAAAATTAACCCTTTTCGAACGTAATTATACTTGGAGAATCCGGAAATTTTCATTTTGATGCCAAAAGCTGGCATTACAAACAAATACCGATTTGGGCCTAACTGAGCCCATAGCAATATACCCAAATGATTTTGTTCATTGGGATTAGTTGTTCCGAATTCCATGAATTCTATTACCTATAAAAATAACTAAGTTGGGAATGTGGAATCTTTGGCACAATGATACTACTCAGTATATATCACCACTACACACCAAACACTTTATTTTTGCACTCGACGCGCGTTTCGCTAACCATGTTAGCTTCATCAGGAGCGATGATTGACTAAAGCTAAACTACAAATCTACCCTATTTATACTTAGCCAAACCCTTGAATTACTCAAGCGGAACTAATGACATAGGCAAGGCCATCAATTCCGGTCAAGTAACCAGTAGAGGGGACTATAAGGAATAGGCTCTCTGTCTTTATTTAAACTACTTTTACATTTTATGATTCCCATACTTTCGTATGCGTTTAACAATCTCCTATCAGATACATTTTTTATCAATCTTAGACTATCTAATGTTACAGTATGATCAGCTTCAAGGGCATGTTCGGCAATGCTAGACTTTTCTGTTCTATTGTATTTTAAGTGTGCTAAATGTTCTTTAAGTTGTGTTTTTAATTGACCTTTTAGTTTGCCCAACATACTTTTTGTCACAATCATTACAACTAATTTCATAAATTCCACTTTTCTCACAATTAGAAATCTTATCTTTGGGATTTCCTAAGATATTCCTAAGATTGTCTGATGACTTATAGACTAAGGTGAGGCCTACCTTATTAAATACCTTATTGAGTCCGTTGCTATATTTTGGATTATATGGTATGGAGACATACTTGGTGTTATTTTCTTCGCGTGTAAAAAAGGTGGAATTCTGAATATTAAACCTAAACTTATGTCTATTTATTAGCTTATTTACTAAGTCGTCGTCATAACCATTAACTCTAGTTATATTTCTAATGCGATTCCTTTCTTTATTAAAGTTTACTCTATTCAGAGGGAAAGTGATTAAACGATGAACTAAAAAATGTAATGAGGCTAATTTATGTTGTTTGCAATGAAATGAATCATTAGGAATATATCTATCTGTTACTGTGTCCTTCCTATAGATATCAAATTCTAATCTATTATTATTTTTAATAATTATTTGTAGTTTAGCTTTAGTCAATCATCGCTCCTGATGAAGCTAACATGGTTAGCGAAACGCGCGTCGAGTGCAAAAATAAAGTGTTTGGTGTAGTGGTGATATATACTGAGTAGTACCTATAAAAATGATCAATTTACCCTCCCAATAAATAAGGTGTCTCAGAAATTGCATTAAAAAAGATGGCGAAAGGTCCGGACACTATGTGGTCTCGAAAATGTTAAATCAAATTCAATTTCTACAGGTCGAAAAACATAAAAAAAAACAATTTTAGTCATCCGGTACGAATTTTATGTACGCGTCTATACTATCAGAATTTCGATTTTTTTTTTAATTTTGAAAATGCTTGTTCGGGTACAAGCAAGGCGTCTACCCTCGTAATATTTTATTAATTAAGGCTTAAATTTTCCAAAAATAACTTGAGCGACGCCTTGGACCCAAAACTTGGGACTTATAGTCTTATTTATTCAAAAATTCCAAAAATGACGTTTTTTGGGCCTTAAAAATGGGTTCACGACTTTTTTAGTGTCAACAAATGTTATGGTACTTGACTCAAGTGGTTAAACGACAGCCCATTTTTGGATGTAGCATTTTTGGCCTTATCTGGCCATTCCAGGACATGGGGGCCTCAAAAAGGTCAAGATTTTCGGTCGCTCTCATGGTCTATTATAGTAAATTTTTGATGATGATATGACTGGAACAAATTATTAATTTAGTAAAATCCAATAACGATACTTGCCTTTTTGAAAGGACTTTTTGCTAAAGGACTTTACTACAAAATACTTAACACATTGAAGAAACAATATCCTACGTCACTATCAAAAATTAGTTTGTGGATTTTAAGTAAGGAAGAACCGACATAAGTGATGAACACTGTGCTGGAAGGTCCATTTGTGTTTCCGAGACAATTTTGAAGCTGTACATGAAGTAATTTTGGAAAATTGATGAATTAAGCTGAAACGTATAGCAGACATTCTAAACATTTTGTATGAACGTATTTTTCATAATTTCAATTCTGATTTCGATATGAGAAAAGTGTCAGATAAATGAATCCTTAAATGTTTAACCGCCGACTAAAAACGATTCACACACAACATTCAAATTGATTTGTAGCCATTTTGAAAAGGAGTCAGCTATTTTTTTGTTCGAATGGTGGGTCCATCATTATAATCTAGGGACAAATAATTCTTACAGATTATTTGGAATACGGCAAAACAGTGACTGGAGAATATTTTTCGTTATTATTAACTAAGGTTCGCTAAAAAATTGTACAAAAATTTAGAGGGAGAGTATATAAAGGGGTCCCGTTTTCGCAAGACTAATTTTATAAAAAATAAACGATTTACGCTTTGAACTGATTGATTATCCTCTATGTCTTCCTAACCTAACATATTATTGTGGATCTAAGATACAATTCAAGGTATATTGAAGAAATAAAATTGCGTTATATGCTGGTTCCTATTTAATTAGTCAGTTTTTGCAGCGATATAAGGCCAGTAAAAGATTTTTTACTGTCTTCGCTAAGGGACGAATTACTATCTGAAAAAAATCAGCCTCCTAACTTTTTAATTTATTCACGTTTCAGGTTCCATAACAAATAGTTTCCAACTTCCGTTGGTCTAAGTATCTGTCGATCTGTCTGTCGATCTAATAACTGGGAAGGAATCAATAGTTTTTGAGCGATTAACACTGTTAGAGGCCAATACATTTAAAACATTTTACATATTGTCATGCGAATTTTATCTGGTCTTTGGTTGAGACAATGAACGATTTTTAAGCTGTTTATAGTTAGACATGACGACAGGTTAGCGCTAAATATATCATATTATATATCTTATTCAAGATTCTCGAAGTCAAAGAGTCTGAAAATATTGTGAATTTTTCATTATTTCCAATTTTAGCTGAAATAGCATATAGACAGAAATGGAGTTTGATTACAGAGGGAGTTTAAAAAAATACTTTAAAGCTTATAATATATTTCTGAAGAAAATTTTTTATATCCAATTTGTACCTAACTGAAATATAGTATATTTAGCAGCATAGCCAAGGGGAGCATATGCTTCTCTCGCTCCTGGATATAAGTAACATTGAGCTCTATTGAAAACAGAATTCTTTATTGGAAAAAGTCTTATTGTATGAAAAAATTCTTTTCTGTGAGGAACCTCCTTTTCCCTGCCTCCCAGTTTTCGATTTTCAAAATGGAGTTTGAGTTTCTGATGTTTCACTGTATAAAACCATTATTTTTACAAAAAATCGTCCTCCTCCAGGAACTGAATAGTATTTAAGCTGTTAGAGGTCTAGTGCGAGAGACTTTTTTTTTTCTCCTCTATAATAATAAAAGTTTTCCTGTAGCTAAAGCAGATTGAAAGTTATTAGCAAGAACCAAAATAATAGCGTATTTTATCGGTAGAGCCAGGCCACGACCGCTAAATTCATGTTTATCTCAAGAAAGTTTTAGTTTTATTATTCCAATTGTATAATTGTCATATTTATGTACTTATTTTAGAAAACTTACATTTGAAGACTGTGCGAACTTGTAGAGTACTTAAATTTGCAGGAATATATTCGCCATGAAAACAAGATTATGCTAAACTTGATTTTAAAATTTTACAAATTTAAAATATTCCGTTTTAAGCCTGCGTCAAGTTGCTTCTTATTTTAAATTAATATTTCAGCTTAAACTGGCCCTATGGATGAGGAAACAGAGAGGAGGAAGTTTTTAAAGTTACTTGGTATGAAAGGGTTTTTATACAAAATCCACCCTGGTCATAGATTTTAAAATTAGGGTTAAGCTCTAAAAGTACCATTCTATGAAATGGGAAACTTTTGGTTAAATTTTTTCGTCCCATTCTTCGGTAAACGAATTTTAAAATTCCATTGTTAAAAAGGGTTCATTAAAAAAAAAGTTTTTTTCTTCAAGGGGTCTGTTCCCGGTTGTCGACTGATACTTCCACGTTGATAAATTGCTCCCCTCTAGAAGCTACACCTCCTTTAGTATTTTTTTTCGTTGAAGAAACTTCCTTTGTATCCACATTTGTTTCCCCTTGAACCTGGTACTGAATACTGATATGTATGTATGTATATATACATATATATATATATATATATATATATATATATATATATATATATATATATATATATATATATATATATATATATATAAACTTGATTGGTTTTTCTTGGGTACTTAGGTTCTTTTGGAAAATACAAACTAGTTTATTTGACGTTTCACCTTATTTCTTTCAGGCAAAATTTTTTTTATTTTTTATTATTCATTCTAAAATAAGAAAATACAAGGTTAAACTCTTTTAGGTCAATTTACAGGTTTAAAAACATATAACCTTTTACGCACACTCGGACATTTAAAATATTTACACTATAACAACAATATAAAATAAATTAAACAAGAGTATATACCTCGAAAGTCAACTATTTGTGTGTTTGTGAATTTCAAATTCTATATTTCTTATCAATATATCGTGTCTCGTATTTTTTATTGATTTTTTAAAATTTTATTATCTATAATGGGCGTCTTAACCAAAAAATTGTTATTGATGTTAAGTATATATACCATTTTGTATTATTAAGAGGATATGCATGCCACCAAGTTTATTTTTTAATTAGATTTGTGTAGATATGACTGATTCCTCTTATGTCAGTCCTATCATTCCCAGTGTTTTCATTTTTTTTATTTCAATCATCTCTTTGATTTGTAGTTTGGCATAATTCCGGTCTTTGCAGAGGACCTTGGTTTCATTAAATTTAAAGTCATGTTTTTCTTCTGCTTCGTGTTTACTAAGGGTAGTGGAAGCATTCCTAGTATATTTGTGTCCATTCAGTCTGTTTTTTAGTAACTGAGAAGTCATTCCAATATATTTCTTCGGACAATCCGCACACGGTATTGCATACATAATGTTAGATTCATTCATTGTGGGGATATGACTTTTTAGGTTTGTAAATAATGAACTGAGTTTTATGGCAAACTATAATGTTATATTTTTTCAAGACACATTTCAGCTTCTCAGAAAGTTCTTTTGTATAAGAAAGTGGTAAAAATTTATCACAGTTTTGTTTACTATTTTTGGTGTTGTTTTTTAAGTTATTATAAAACTTGTATATTCTCTTTTTTATTGTTCGATTGATGTCATTCTCTTTTTTCATTCAACAATCATTCGTAGATGATTGTTTATTAGCAGCCCAAAATAAAAAAATTACCGAAATTCTATACAAATTTAATAGCTTCCACAAAAAATTACAATTTACATCAGAAATTGAAAAGGATGGTAAAATAAATTTTCTGGACCTGACCCTTATCAGAAAGCATGATAAAATTCTTACAGAGTGGTACACAAAACCTACTTGGTCAGGGAGATATTTGAATTTTCACTCTAATCATGCAATGTTCCAGAAAATCAGCGTTATAGTAGGCCTAACAGACCGAGCAATAAAATTTACTTCCCCTGAACTAAGACCAGGCGCGCTAAAAAAAAAAAAACTAAAAACGGTCTTAATACAAAACAATTTTAAAGAGAATGACATCAAGCGAACAATAAAAAAGAGAATATACAAGATTTATAATAACTCAAAAAACGACACGAAAAATAGTAAACAAAACCGTGATAAATTTTTACCACTTCCTTATACAAAAGAACTTTCTGAAAAGCTGAAATGGGTCTTGAAAAAATATAACATTATAGTTTGCCATAAAACTCAGTTCATTATTTACAAACCTAAAAAGCCATATCCCCACAATGAATGAATTTAATGTTGTATATGCAATACCGTGTGCGGATTGTCCGAAGAAATATTTTGAAATGACTTCTCAGTTACTAAAAAACAGACTGAATGGACACAAGTATACTAGGAATGCTTCCACTGCTTTTAGTAAACACGAAACGGAAGAACAACATGAATTTAAATTTACTGAAACCAACGTCCTCTACAAAGGAATTATGCCAAACTACAAATCAAAGAGATGATTGAAATAAAAAAAGATGAAAACACTGGGAATGATAGTACTGATATGAGAGGAATCAGTCATATCTACACAAATCTAATTAAAAAATAAACATCGTGGCATGCATATCCTCTTAATAATACAAAATGGTATATATACTTAACATCAATAACAGTTTTTTGGTTAAGCCACCCATTATAGATAAGAAAATTTAAAAAAATCAATAAAAAATACGAGACACGATATGTTGATAAGAAATAAAGAATTTGAAATTCACAAACACACAAATAGTGGACTTTCAAGGTATATATATATATATATATATATATATATATATATATATATATATATATATATATATATATATATATATATATATATATATATATATATATATATATATATATATATATATATATATATATATATATATATATATATATATATATATATATATATATATATATATATATATATATATATATATATATATATATATATATATATATATATATATATATATATATATATATATATATATATATATATATATATATATATATATATATATATATATATATATATATATATATATATATATATATATATATATATATATATATATATATATATATATATATAGTACTTGCACCTAAACAATGCTGAAAAATATCAAAAAATAATTTTCAAAATGAGTGCTATGCTGCAGAAACTGTGCCAAAATTTAAAAGAAATTTTGGTCGAAATCAAGCTCCTTTAGCTGGTGTAAGGAAATTCGTAAAGAGAGTTCTTGAAACTGGCCTTCTGATTGATGATCTAGCTTATTCTCATACTCATTCAGTCTGCACAGAGGCAAGTATTGCTGTTGTTGCCCAAAAATGTGCATGAAAACCTCAATTCGTCGCAGATCAACTGAACATAAGTCGCACTACTCTGAGAAGAATTTTGCATAAAAAGCTCGGATTATTTGCTTCCAAGGGTCCACTCACCCAAGAAGTCACTTCTCTGTGTGGGCTTTAAATAAGTTAAAAAATGATGTCGATTTTCCTCGCACAATTATTTTTTCAGGCTGAGCTCCTTTTCATCTTGAAGAATATGTAAACAAGCAAAACTGTAGAATTTGGTGTTCTGAAAATCCACACGTAGGCGTAGTGAAGTCAATTTCTTCCTAAAGAGTGGTTTTTTGAACGGTGCCATCCTTAACCCTTTCTTCTTTGAAGATGAAGCTGGTAGCAACGTTTCGGGGTATGGAGTGCGTTACAGAGTCTTGATAACTGATTTTTTGTGGCTGCAATTGGACGAGTTGGAGTTGGAGGAGCATTGGTTCCAGCAGGATGGCGCAACATGCCACACCAGCCGTGAAACGATCGATCTTTTGCGCCATTCGGTACTCGTGTGATCAGCCGTTTGGAGGTTTACTATGACCTACCGCGCAGCTGCGATTTGACGCAGTGAGACTTTTTTATATGTGGAACTGTTAAAAATCGTTTCTAGTCGACCCAATGACAGCCCTTTAAATGAAATTATATTTCATAATTAATCCAAAGTTCTGCTCTTTTCAATAAGGCAAAAAAACTGTTTTCTTGTTATAGCATTTTTAAAAAGAAATATCTCCTCTCTCTCTCTCTCTCTCTCTCTCTATGTATATGTATATATATATATATATATATATATATATATATATATATATATATATATACGCTCTTCTGAGGAAATATAAATGAACAATTAAAGATCTTTAGGCTCTAATTTCTGTTTTGTATTTTTGAATCAAACTTTCGCTGCCTAAATGATAGCTTTTTCTGGATACTGAAATGCAAACAAACGACAGAAGGAAAATTAAGATGTTCATCAGGAAGTGTGATAATTAAGTTACCATTTAGGCAGCTAAAGATTTATTCAAAAATAAGAACAGAAATTAGAGCCTAAAGATCTGTAATTGATCATTTCTATTTCCTCACGAAGGCGTTCCCAGTAGTTAACCTTAAATTGTTTGTTATCAGTGCTCTGTTAGTGTCCTTCCTATATATATATATATATATATATATATATATATATATATATATATATATATATATATATATATATATATATAAATATAATATATATATATATATATATATATATATATATATATAAAGAGAGGAAGAGAGAGAAAGAAATGCTTATTTAGTGGTAATCTTGCTCAGCAGTAGATTTTAACAAGTTTTCTCTAACACTTCGGGAATATTTTAAAACTCGTTCACCCGTGATGATTGTCATCAACTCATTATAGCGGAGTTACTTTACTTTACCGAACTCCAGTTGAAACAAATATTATATTTCCTAATATAAAAAAAAATGTATTTAAAATAATTTTAATATTATAATATACATAAGATATGGAAAAATCCAGAAATCTGTTTCCAAAAAATGAAACGTTTTTAATATACCATCAGGTATTTTACACTAAAATGTCTGTGTTCTCAAGATAAAATCTCTTCCCTATAACAATAAAAATTCCTTGTCTGAGTCCAATATATATGCTAATGCCGAATGAAATCTGTCATGCCTGTTTACCAATTCCAATTGAGATCATCATTTTATATTCAAGCTTTTATGAATTTTTATGGTTTTCCTGCAAAAATGCCTTAGTGTTTGACTGAAGCTATTTATTTTCCTACCATGGATTTAAAATAACTTTTTGATCGAAGAAACCATTAGGAGTTGTCTGTGCACTGTATATGCAAGCAACCTTAAGTGCATACCTGATGTACATGCGGCAATAAAAGCTAATGTAAAAGTTCCTTACATTAAAAGTTAAAAGATTCTAGGTATTTATTTATATGGTGTGACATCGGGTAGACGGTAGACGTTGTCTGATAGCTAATTTTGTTGTCTTGTCATTTTATTAGCACTCTTGAGCTCAATCTAGTTTCTCCTATATTCTGTAGATGACGCTACAATTTTAACTGCTTCGTTCGAATAAGCGTTATCAGGAAACTATCCAGTGTTATTCACTGTCGTACATCTTTATTTCCAAATATTTTCTTTCTAGATATTTTAAGTAATAGTCTAAACACATCTATTTACGTGGAACTTTTCTTTATCTTCCACGTCTCTGGACAATAAATCAGGATAGTCTTAATAAGCTTTTAATAGATTTTGACTTTCCTTGCTAAAGAAAAATAGTGTATTCGTGAAAAAAGCACAATTCGAGATTTTTGTTTTTCTTTACGTTTTAGAGTTCCTAGAACCCGAAAAACGTAGTTACTCACTTCCGTTGGTCTGTCTGTCCATGTGTTGGCACGATAACTCTCGATTGAAATGAAATATCAATATGAAATCTGATACTTGCTAAATATATATATATATATATATATATATATATATATATATATATATATATATATATATATATATATATATATATATATATATATATATATATATATATATATATATATATATATATATATATATATATATATATATATGTAAATATATATATATATATATATATATATATATATATATATATATATATATATATATATATATATATATATATATATCCTGATGAAGGGATGAAGCCTATAGTTTTTTGGCGATATAGTTTAAAGCGAAGAAAATGAAAGGGGTGGGGTTTTAATACTAATATTATAATTTTTCCTCATTTTTGTTAGGACAATAAATAAATATTTTGCATAAATATTCCTAGTAAAACATAAAAAGTGTAAAAGTTGTGCCAGAGGAGATTAGAGGGGTTGTTTGGTATATAAAACGTTATATGGCCTTTTCAAAGTTCTTTGAGTCGAGAAATTCAAAAATTAGATTATTTTTTCATTATTGGGAATTTTAATTCATGGAGGGGGTAAACGAGGTGACGGCTCGTTGAATATTATATAATTTCTACAGTATTTTGGGAATTTTTGCAGGATTATTGCTGGATATAATTGACAAACTTTATGCATATTACTTATAGTAAACCGTAAAAGAGGTTAAGGAGTGGGGTAGGGAGTTAGAGGAGTTGCCTTGTATATATCGTGCTATATACCCTTTTCGGGGTTGTTGAACTGTACGAACACGATAATTAAGTTATTTTTTCAGGTCTATTAGTTTTAATAAGGAAATCAGGTGAAACAGCTAGGAGAATCTTGTGCAGTTTCCACAGATAATTTTTGCAGGTTTTTTGGACGGGAAAATCATTTATAATAAAACATATAAGGTGCCAAATGGTTGGGGAAGGGAGATAAAAGGGTAACTTAGTACTCGTATCTGTCTTGTTATTGGTCTTTTTCCAAATTCTTTTAGTCAAGGGATCGAAAATTACATGTTTATTCATTATTTTCATTGATAACATTGGAAGAGGGTGAATGGAGTGAGAGTTATTGCATCGTTTCAACATTATTACAAGAATTTTTCTTAGTTTTTGATACGGGTATTGAATATTTAATATAAAATAATGTTTCTATAGTAAAATATATACGAGGTAATGGAGATGAGCTAGGGAACTTAAAAGGTTTATTGAGTGTATATCGTAATGTATTTCTATTTCAGTGTTTTCTCCGTTATTTTTAGCAGAATTAGTAATCAGAAGGGATTGAGATCTGATCACAGAGTAACCTAAAAAATGTTGAGTTGTGTATCGAATAAGTTTTAGAAATACAACCGGTTAAAGTGGTGGAAACGTACTCGTATGTATGGCACAACAGGTAAATTATTGTATTTCTTTTCCCTGCTAACGGGAAGTATTATATTCGTGAAAAAATTACCCTCCGAAATTTTTTTTTTTTTTAGATTTTTTTAGAGCATAAAAAGCATATTTTCTTTCCAACTAAATAATAATGTTAAATATTAAAAAAATAATAATCTACCAACATATCACAAAAAAGATTTATTTTTATTTATATGTCGTATTAGCATACCTGATAATTTTTTTTATTTTTATCGTTATTTGAATTTTAATCTGCACATATTTCT
Organism: Pachyrhynchus sulphureomaculatus; assembly: GCA_019049505.1. NCBI lineage: Eukaryota > Metazoa > Arthropoda > Insecta > Coleoptera > Curculionidae > Pachyrhynchus > Pachyrhynchus sulphureomaculatus. The sequence goes on along the minus strand of CM032454.1, from coordinate 49,771,116 downwards.
TTGGCAGAGTGTATATATTTTGTTCGATATGATTTTAAAAGAGAAGACTGTAATTGTTTAATCATTAAATATTTTTTGGATTATTTAAACAGGGACGATTTCTATTTTTTTTTTATTATTTTACTATAAAGTATGTGTTAAGTTATTATTTAGTGCATCATCATCATAGTAAATCATTTTAGAAATTTTTTCTTCTTGTTTTTCAGTTTCGTAGTTCTAAAGAATTAAAGTCATTGATATGGCTGTTTTTTCCTTGTCTATGTTACTGTTTTATTAATTCTGCTGTGATCTATTCTTATTGTACCGATAACAATTTAACCATTGACGAACTGGAAGATTTTTCTGAAGAGTGTAGATGAAAGACAGCATCCTTGTCTTAAGCCCACATTGGTAGACACCCTCATGGGTGTCTACCAATGTGGTGGGTATTTTTATTTTTGGTGTTGTCATATTCTTCTGGTGGGTATTTTTATTTTTGGTGTTGTCATATTTAAATATAAGTTTTTTAGAAGACTTATTAGGGTGTAGCCTAGCTGATTTACCGCATCATCAATATCATTTACCAGAAACAGTGTCAGTAACTTTATATGAGATCTACAAACATAATGTGAATCTACTGGCTTCTGTTTGACATCTTGTCTATTAGTTGTTTTAGACAAAGACGTCATCTTTACATATTCGTTCTTCTCGGAGCCAACATTGTTCTTCTTCTTCTTGCGCTGTATAGTCCAGTATTGCATTCGAACACTTTCCGAGCTTCTTACATTTCCTCAAACTACAAGCTCCGTATACCACGAAAAACAGTGTCCAATTTATATTGACCTCTCTTTCATTTACCGCCATAACTCCAAAACGAAGTATGTTTTCTATTTCATATTTAGTACTCGTATAATATTTGAAGTCAGTAGTTCTTGGGCGATATTGTTTAGGTGAGGAGCTCAAAAAGGTGGGGATCGATTTATCATAGTATTATCATTACCTGTTTGCTAGGGCTAACTAGGGATTTATAAAAGGGTGAGAAGGACAGAGATCAAAAGCTGCTTTTTGATATAAATGCAAAATACCTAGATTACCTGAACTGCTCTATTTAATGAAATTGACTACTAAATGATGAAAATGCACAAAACATGGCACACGAAGAAAGGGAAGGCAATTAGAGGCGATACCATTAAATGTTTCATATTAAATATCATTTTCAGTGTGCTTGAAGCAAAAGAATTAGAAAATCATATTAATTTTACATTATTTCTAATCTAAACTAAAATAATATGTAGAGAATTTATATACGATTATGAGTTTTTTTATGTAAGTGGGAGGATACGAAAATAAAATTTAGATTTAAATGATAATAAATAATAATACGATATTAATTACGAAATCAATTTTCAATTTATAACATTTTAGGAATATAAAAGAATAAATTGGCAGACTAATGATTTTTTAACGTAAAAAAGCAGTTTGCAAAATCTGACGTGGCTGATCTATTACAACTTTCACAAACTTGAAAATTATATTCAAATGACAGGGAAATACGCGAAGTTCATTTATATGCTTTATTTTGACATTTCGAATAATATTCGGTGTCCTTACCTCTGAAGCCTTCGCTCCGTTCTTGGGTGTTAAAAAATAAATAGATAAATACAAAAAAAAATTGCAGAATAACAAATTACAGTCCTTTACAAATTATTTTTGGATATAATGTCATCTAAATATGAACCTTTAACTTCTTGGTACTTTCTAACCTGATATTTTCTATTAATTCTTGCAAGGAGCAAGCGTTATTACCGTAGAGTTTAGTTTTAAGATATATTCCACAAAAAATCCATCGAAGTCAAAGCAGAGCTGCGTGCAGGCCAAGATATGTCTGTTTCATGCAAGAGTTTCACAAAAAAAACAACGCTTCTAATCATTTACACGACGTAAATTGAGCTTCCAATGATTAAAAATTTAAAAAAACCGGTCAAGTGCAAGTTGAACTTGCGCAATTAGTGTTCCGTACGTTGATTGCTTTTGTAATATAAATTTTTGTTACAGAGGGATAAAATGATCAGTGATTTCACAAAACACACCCCAAATGAGTTTTCAACAAAGTTTGTTTCCGATCTTTACTGAACACTGATGACCTTGAAATTTTTGTTTGTTTTTATATACATACATACATATTATTAAAGGTTATGCTTTTATATACATACATACATATTATTAAAGGTTATGCTCTCGTGATAATTTTCGTTCAATTTACTTCCTGTAGAGAATATTCCAGAAATTTTTTAAAATTTTCCGACAGCGTGCCCCTAGTAAGATTGTGAGAAACACTACTACAACAGAGTAATGTAAGCACCGAAATAATTAAAGCCGTAAAATCCTTATACCAAGACTCAAGAATTAGTGTGAAAACCAAAAATGGTATAACAATAGGGCTCCAAGTCACAAAGGGTCTCAAACAGGGCTGCTGTATATCCCCAACGCTATTTAAAATCTATTTGGAGAGTGCACTGAAGAACTGGAAAAGGAAATGCAGCAGTATGGGATTACCACTAGATGACGATACTACATTGTACACGCTATCATTCGCGGACGACCAGGTAGTAGTCGCTCAGGACATCGATTATATGGAATACATGACACGAGAACTTATGGAAGAATATGAAAAATGGGGCCTAGAAGTCAATATTAAAAAGACCGAGTACATGTGCGTCGGAGGACAACAGCAGGACTTGAAACTGACCACAGGACACACCATCAAACTCTGTGCCAGTTATAAGTATTTGGGAACGAGAATATCTAGGGACGGAATACTGGAAGAAGCAATATTCGAGAGGAATATCCAAGGAAGAAAAGCGATTGCAATGCTTAGTAGTATACTATGGGACAAAAACATAACTATTGAAAATAAGAAGAGAATTTACAACTCAATAGTGAAAAGTATAATAACTTACAGCTCCCAGGTGTGGCCATTGAAGGAAAGAACAGAAAAAATACTAAAAGCTACAGAAATGGATTTCTGGAGACGAGCAGCTAGAAAATCCAGAAAAGACCGCATACCAAATGACATGATAAGACGAGCTTTATAAATAAAGCACGATATAGTGGACGAAATCAGAACCCAACAGTTGGTATGGTACGGACATATACAAAGAATGTCACCTAAAAAGATCTTTAATTGGAACCCTCAGGGAAGAAGAAAGCGAGGAAGACCACGCCAAAGCTGGAGAGCAGGAATCAACAAGGAAGTACTAAAGAGAGATCTGGAGGAGAAGGGATGGAGAAACCGGGAGGAGTGGAAATTAGGCATCGGAAGATGTTATGAAACTGATTGATATGTATATATATATATATATATATATATATATATATATATATATATATATATATATATATATATATATATATATATATATATATATATATATATATATATATATATATATATATATATATATATATATATATATATATATATATATATATATATATATATATATATATATATATATAGTTTCGAGATTTTTTAAAAATAATGCAAAGAAAATGTCCGCAAGTATTACATTATATGTATTTTTAAACAAGTGTTTTTACAACTTTCATTTGATACCCCACTCGATGACCTAGTAAAAAAAATGTTTTTTTCACTTCCAATTTCACCCCCCCACCCCTCCCAAAACTAAACCCTTAATTCCAAATTTATCTTTCAAAACTACACTGCTTTGATGAGGCCATCAATTCCCATATTAGTACCAAATTTCAACTTTCTATGTTAAATAGTTTCGGAGAAAATCAGGTGTGACCGACGGACGGACGACACCGAAGTGATCTTATAAGTATTCCGTACGGAACACTAAAAAAATGAGTGATGAAGTTTAAGAAAATTGATTCGACTGTAAGATAAGGAAACCACTATTAGGAAACGGTGCAATCATAGAGGGCGTTCAATTCATAAGAATCCAGACACCGCAATAAGCAAAGATATCAAATAACGTAAATGAGCCCAGAAGTATAAATTCTTCGTGAAAATTTATGTTTACACCACTATAAGATTCAGAGGCTCAACTTTATTAGTGAAATGTTTGAATGAGATAAAATATTTTTCCACCTTAACAATCACGTCAATAAAGAGACTTCCTATTGTTGTAGTCCAACAACTTCAATACTGAAGCATCAGAAGCTTAACAGTCCTCTAAAAATACCGCCAAGTGGAATAATCCTTCCTTCTTACGGATTTCAAAACATTTTCACACTTACTTTACAAAATTTTACTGATTGTTACTAACGAATGTATATACGCAGGATGAAGCGACATCACAAATTGCAAACACAACATTGCCATTGCTTCGAAAAATGTTCCCGAATAGATTAATTTCCACCAGAGTCCTTCAACAGAAAGCCAAATAAAAATAACCGGGCAAGTGGAACTCGGACTTGCGCAATTAGTCTTCCGTACGTTGATTGCTTTTAAGGGGTTACATACACCTGGAATTTTCTAAAATTCGATTTTTTTTACGGATTTTTATTCACTATAGCTTCAAGAATTGTTCAAGAAAAAATAATAATAATAATAAGAAAATTCCATTCCATTACAATGTGTAAACTGGCGTCAGATTGGGACCGCTACCTTTCTCAATGCACTGTCTGCAATATTGCTCATTCAGTTTTTAATATTTTTTAACTTTTTTTTTTAAATTTTAATAATTACTTTTTCTAGAAAATTTTATATAATATATATATAATAGGTTTTAATGTTTATGTTTAACAAAGAACACGCATACAGCACCTTTAACTAAGCTACGTAACAAAATGCTGTTTAAAATAAATATGTGCAACCGCTAAATTAAATTAAAAAATTGCTTTTAATTTTTATTAATATTAAACGAAAATATTATTTCCAGTTGAAGGTCTTAATTCTGACATCAAAAAATAATGTTTTGCATTCAGTTTCAACAAAAAACTTGCTCTTTTAACATGTAAAAGAGTGCTATATGGTTGGTAAAATGTTTTTTTAAGTAAATAAATGCAACAGCTAAACAAGAATCTTTTTCGAACGAAATCATTTCTAGTAGTTTTTTAAGTTTCAAATTCGAATTTAATATCAAAACATGAGGAAAAGAGTATAGTGTTGAAAAAAAATCCGTTTACTATTTAGGAACAAAAGGTTGGACAATACAGTGTAATGTACTATATATTCCTTGACAGTTTTAAAAGTCAATTTTGTGAATAGATTTATTGAGCGAATATAGGGGAATGAGAGTAGGTGAGTGAGGTAGTGAGTGAGTGAGGTAGGTAGTAAGTGAGTGAGTGAGCGAGTGAATAAGTAAGGGAGTGAAGTAGTGAGTGAGCGAGCGAGTGAGTGTAGAAGTGAGTGAGTGAGTAAGTGTGTGAGTGAGTGAGCGACTAAACTAGCTAGTGTTTTGTTCAATATTAATAAAAATTAAAAAACAATCTTTTAATTTAGAGGTTGCACAAATTCATTTTAAACAGCATTTTGCTACATAGCTTAAATATGGTGTATGCGTATTTTTTGTTAAACTTGAACACTAAGTTTTTATGATAAATATAGATTCAGAAAATTTAAAGATATCCGAAATAATAGTTTTATTCCATAATTTTAATGTTTGTACGGTTTTACATTTTATTTATTAAAAGGGATTTTGGCAACTTTAAGTGTGTTTTCTGAAAAAACCTCACGGTGGATGTCTTTTTTATGATTTTTTTGCATCCAGCATAAAAAAATACTTAAGAAAACACGTGTCGTGTCGATTTTTTTTGTATACCTGTGTTATTAAAGGTAATGTACTCATGATAATTTTCATTCAATCTACACCCTGTGAAAAATATTTCAGAATTTTGTCAAAATTTTTTGATCAGTACTTTTCGATATGAAGGGGGGCAAATAATACAAAAAAAATGTGCGCAAGTATGACATTATATATATTTTTGAACTGACACTCCACTCGATGACCTGGTAATTTTTTTTCATTTCCAATTTTACCCCCCAAAACTAACCCCTTAAGATAATTCACTCGTGACAATTGGAGCCAAAAGTATAGTCCGATAGTAAATACAAAAAGTTTAAAATACTCAATGGCAGAGTATTTTATTTTTGTCGGAGACTATACTCGATACATGGCAACTTTCATATGCATTCACACATTTTTAATGAGAATAAATGTGGCAACGCTGCTAATGCGTATACCAAATCTTCTATAGAAGTGACGTTTAGGTGATTTATTATACTTTGTATATACTTAAAATAATAAAAAAATATAATTAAATAAAAAATGTTATTGTTATAATCAATTGCGAGATAAAGGCAAATTTGCAAAGGAAAATCTCATCAGTAAACGCAAAGAAAGTATTTCGGCAATGAATGACGCGAAAAAAGTAAAAATTGAAGAGCCTAACCTGTGTAGTGATCGACAGATTGTTGAGTTATATGAATTAGGAAAAAAATATGAAGTGTTGTCTGGGTAAAAAAGTCCTTTCACTAGAAAAGATAACTCATAAGAAACGTTTAGGTCCTAATTCAGTATTAGATATTCCTTGTGATGAATGTTGTGTTATAAAGAAAGTACCGCTTGGTAAAATGCATATTACAAATAATAAGGTTAAACATTCCGGTGTCAACACCAAAGCTGTTCTAGGTAAATATTTATTTATTTTTATGTTCATTCAAGTTTCGGTTGCACTGCATTATGCAAACTACTGGTTTCAATGAATATGCCTCCAATATCATGGAATTTATATAAAATATATAAAACGTAAAATTGGTTCAGCAATAGAAGAAGCTGCCAAAGACAGTTGTAGGCGTAGTGCACAAGAAGAGCGTCAATTAATTATTAATAAAATTGATGAATTGAAGGAAAAACTGTAAGAATAAAAAATTTTGACATCTAGATTGAAAATGGTATCACTGAGAAATAAATGAAAATTAAATTAAATACTCCTCAAAAATTACAGAATGTTTTCAAAATATGTATATGGTATTTTTTTTTATTTCCACAATTAGGACTTTGCAAAAGTTGATAAATCTATTTTCTAATCAATTGTAAATATATTATACTTATTTAAAATAATTAATTGTATATCCAATTTAATTAAAGATATTAATTAAATAATTAATCTCTATAGAACTGTACAAAAATTAAGTTAATAAATGTTTTTATTTTTTTCTCTCTGTGATCTATTTTTGATTTGACTTTTATGATGCCATATCGATTGAAGAAGATTTGTTAACAATAAAAATCAATTAATGAGGTATAATATGAAAGTAAAACTGGTTTGAATATCATTATATTGTCAAATGTTAAAATTTCCTATTCATTCAGTTTTTTTTTCTTTACTTCCCATTTAAGCCACAATATTTATTCGAAGATCTTTATCCTTGTTACAGGACTCTAAAAACTTCCATTAATTCTAAGAATCCAGATGATAATAAGAATGGTGCCTCCTCTGAAGTTAATGAAGAGTTTGATTTAGCAATAGGAGACATTTTCGGTATTATAGTTTCTTATGATATGGGTTGGAGTAAAAATTAATTTCAGTCCAACAGTTTTTGAGTTTTTCTCCTAAACCTTGCATACTTGTTGCCAATAGGGCACGTTTTGATTTGTCCCATTTAATTCAAGGTATAATTAATTTTGCAGTGATAGAGGATTTTGAAAATATTTCTGGTTTTCCGCACACAGTAAGTCTTTTTAAAAGACGCTTTCCCGACCGAAATAATCCAGAAATGTTTAAGCTCGGAAAGTTAGCGCATGATTTATTGCAAATAGCACCAAACGAAAAATTCCATGAGGCGATATATGACGTTGAAATCCTTAAGAATTCGGCAAATGAGTTTTTGAAGAGAGAAGATTCAATTACAAATTGCGTATCGTATAAAGAGTGTGTCATGAAAAATTAATACTGCCTTTAAAGTGTTATTTCCGATCTTATGATTAAAAGAATTGCATCTGAATGCATAACTTTGGAAGATCTAAAAAGTTCTTCTGATAAATTAGATTCTACAGGAACAGTGCAATTATTATCTAGTCGAAAAGACAATAGCAAACCACGTGTAACCAAAGATACGCAAGTAGTAAAGAGAGTAATTAATTACTTTACAAATAGTTTATAATACTTTATTTATTTACCATTAGTATCAATAATTAGTTATTTATTATTATTATATTATAATTTATTTAAAATCGTTTTTTCTAATATATATTTAATATTGTTATCAATTGATATAGAACAATATTGATAAATAAACATAATATTAACTAAAAATGTTGAAAAATTATTGAACCTACAAACATATTAATAAATATTAGTTTTGTAAAAAATTCGTAAGAAAAGTTCTTAAGATATAAACGCAACTATGCCTTATTATTAGAGACCGGATTATACGCATTTGCATATTTTCATATGCATTTGCACATTTAGACCATTCTCACCGATTATTGCATATTTTACCCAAAATCTAGTAATGATGCATATTTTCCCTATATTTACAATATTTTTCGGTATTACTAGGCAATTAATTTGCTCAGGGTATTGTTAATGTCGCCGTCTGTAACCGATCTTATCGCCGGAACATTACCTGCAATAGTCTAAACATCGATTAGGTTATAGTGCCAAGGGAATACCCAAAATTACGACGGTATTTTATTCCTTTGTTTCTTGGTCGGGATATTAAGTGATAAGTAGTTAGTTTCTAAGAATATTTCTTTGAGCGTGGCTCAAATAAACAATTTTCTCGAAGACGAATTTTTGTTTTCATACAAGATATCAGTTTTAACATTATTGTTAACGCGCTTGTATCAGGGTAGTTTTTTGCAATTTCTAACGTGTGTTAAAGTTTAACGTGTACCATGCCACCCGCAAAAAAAGTGTCTCTTCGTGGGTAGCCGATTATCCTGGAACATTTACATACGACGGAAATGTTTTGTATTGTCGAGTTTGCGAGAAAAATGTTTCGTGCACAAAAAAGTTTCAAATTGACCAGCATGTCAAGGCAAATCTTCATATCGCCGGATTGCAAAAAAAGGCCCACGACAACAACAGCAGCAAGTAGCAGTGATTCCACTTCTATAGGCAAACAAAAAAAAACACTTTAGCATGGATTTATTTGAAGCATTGCTTGCAAATAATATGCCTCTCCACAAACTTACAAAAGATTTTCTGAGAAAATATTGCTTGAATCAAAAAATACCAGACGAATCAACACTGCGTAAAAATTACATACCAACAATTTACCAACATGTTCTGGAAGAATTACGTAATAAACTTAAGGATGACATTATTTGGATTTCAGCTGATGAAACTACCGACAGTTGTGGTCGCTATATTGCGGATTTAATTGTGGGTGCATTAAGATTAGAGCCTTCTTCTTTCTATTTGGTGGCCTGTAAAGAACTTGACAAGACAAATCATTCTTCCATCGCCAGATTTGTGAATGAGGGTATTAAAAAAATATTTCCTGAATCTTCTGCAGATGAAAGAGTATTTATATTTCTCTCAGATGCTGCTCCCTATTAGATCAAAGCAGCCAAAGTCCTCCAAGTATTTTATCCAAATTTAATTCATGTGACGTACTTTGCTCACGGAGTCCATCGACTCACTGAAGAAGTACGATCCACGTTTGGAAACGGAAATAAACTGATTTCATCAGCAAAGAAAGTGTTTCCTAAGGCACCTGCTCGCAATAACGCCTATAAAGAAAAACTGCCAAATGTGCCTTTACCTCCCGTACCAGTGGTAACTCGATGGGGAACATGGATTGAAGCTGTACTATTTTACAATGAACATTTCGAGGCCATCAAAGGTGTAGTAAATGACTTCGATAGTGCAGAGGCTATGGCAGTTCGTCAATCCAAGGAAGCATTTAACAATTCTGATATTATAAAAACATAGCTTTAATTAGCACTCACTTTTCCCACATACCTGCGGGTATTCAAAAACTTGAAACTCGAGGTTTGGCGTTGACCGAATCAATTCAGTTAATGAATAAAATCCGTCAAATAAACTCCACATTGCCAGATGTATTCCCGCGTAGAGTTAAAGAAAAGTTTGAAAACATTTGTGCAAAAACCCAGGCTTTGAACCTTTGTATCAAATTGATAGTTTTATAAATGGGACGGGTGAACTTTTGCCAGAAACAATAAGTGCTAATATAGCACCCAAATTCAAATACTGCCCAGTTACCTCAGTGGATGTGGAACGGTCTTTTTCCACTTATAAAAATATTTTAAGTGATCGAAGACACAATCTTACTACCCAACATTTGGAACAATACCTTATTGTTTACGTGTATAAGAATACAAATGTTAAATAATTTTAAAAAATGTTAAATAATTGTTAATTAAATTTGTCGTCGATAACTTGTTAATTTTATGCTGATTTTGAAATAAAAAACTAAAAATTACTATTTTTATTATTATTATTTAATATTGCATATTTTGACCCTTTTCATGCATATTTTAAGCATTTTTCATGCATATTTGCATGCATATTTCAAGATTTTTATGTTGCTTATAATCCGGTCTCTACTTATTATATACTTTATTAGCCTATTGCATGTTGATTGTTTTTTTTTTTAATTAAATGAAAAACATTTAGATTAACATCATATTTGAATTTCATCAAATTCTTAGGAAAAGTGGATTTACAAGTGAACTACCTTAAGTTAAAATTTAACTTTCAGAACTACACGGCTGTGATGGGGCCATCAATTCCTGAATTTCAACTTTCTTTATCAAATAATTTCGGAGAAAATCGGGTGTGACAGGCGGACAGACAGACACCGAAGTGATCTTATAAGTGTTCCGTACGGAACACTAAAAATGTGTGTGTTATATACGTTAGAGGCTCTGAGTACATTATTTCAAATTAGAATTAAACGAGAAACGAGACAAATCAATAAAACCTTTTTGGTACGTAAGGAAAAATAAAAACTTTAACAAAACTAACGAACGTCTTGTCTCAAATAATCCCGACAAGTATATTTTGAAATACCAATTTTTAAATATTATCACCCCAAATATTGTCTAATCCGTATGTTTTTAAACGTGATTTATCGCACAGAAAAAAATAAACCGTGATGAGGCGTAGCGAGTGCTTTCACCGGATGCAAAGATACGAAACATCTGCGAGGGTAAGGGAACGCGTAGAACGGCCGATGAACCTTATAAGGGAAAATGGAGTAGCTGATGACAGCCTTAATTAATACTTTACTTATTCAATCTCGTTTTTAGCATCTTTTTTGCATAAACAGCTTTAGGGACCAAAAACATCTTCAGATTGCTTTTATTGAATTTTTAGATAAAGGAAAGTTCTCTAACTACTTTTACATTATTGTTATTATGCTATACGCGTTTAGCGTCGGTGAAAATTATATAGAACACAATTATATAGTAGCTTATCGGACTAATGTCGTCAGTAAGTTTCTGCCACAGCACACGTGCAGGGGAGTCTATAAAGCGCTACAGGATCATTGCGTGTGCAGAAAAAGCGATTCGCGTTGGTTTTTACTAGCTGCCAATTGTACTCGGTAGAAAACACGATCCCAAATAATTTATTTCAAGGATAAGGTTCTCCAAATAAAAAAAAAATATTGTAAAGGCTAGTACTACGAGTGACAAGCTCTTATGGATGTAACGTGATGTATTAGCACCACGTGTTTTGTCAGCATGCACCCATCTGAGAGGAATTAGGCCATACAATTATTGCTGGAGACAAAGATGACCTACAGTATATGACACGTAAACTGAAAGAAACGTACGAAGGCTGGGGGCTAGATATAAATACAGAGAAAACGAAATATCTTTGTATCGGAGACAAAATTAGTGACCTAGAGGTTGGCGATACAGAAGATATGAAAGCATGCGAAGAATATAAGTATTTGAGTATAACGTTCGACACAAGTGGTAGAGACGAAAAGGAAATAAGAACAAGAGTAACAGAAGCAAGGAAAATAATAGGATGTTTGAATGGGATTCTATGGAGTAAACGCATAACATAAAAATGAAAATGTAATATCTACAGCACAATGATAAAGAGCAATTTGATATATGGATCTGAGATCTGGAGAATTACTGAAAAAAAACAAGGAAAGAATAGAAGCTACTTAAATGGATGCTTTAAGAAGATCAGCCAGAATATCGAGAATGCAAAGAATAAGAAATGAAGAGATTCGCCGGTAAATGGGATTTGTGGACACAGTTAAGAAGGATATTGAAAGGAAGCAATTAACCTAGTATGGCCATGTTCAAAGAATGGATCAAACACGGCTACCAAAGTTAACAATCGAATGGATACCGAATTTGAGAAGGATAATAGGAAGACCGAAAAAAATTGGATGAAAGGCATTAGAAAAGCTATGAGCGATCGAAATCTAAAAGAAGGACAATGGGAAGACCGAAAACAATGGAATTTAGACATCGGACAACGTCGTCGCACATTTTAAACCGATATATATATATATATATATATATATATATATATATATATATATATATATATATATATATATATATATATATATATAAATATATATATGTATGTATGTATTGAACTCAAGTCGCCAACTGTATGTCGATGTTCTGGGGAATAAATGGTTGCTGGTCGATTTTGGATCTCCAGTTAAACGAATAGCTCTCTTGTGAGTATATTCTGACAAATGAAGCGTATATTTGGAGCCGTAGCCTCAAACATGGGCATTGTTTTTTACTATAAACAAGGCTAGTATGAAATAATATGCCCTTGAATTAAAGTATGGGAGTCCAAAAATAATGGACAATCCAGGCATTCCACCGCCTGTTAATTGACAAGCTATTGATAGCTATATATATATATATATATATATATATATATATATATATATATATTCGGGGTTTCAATCCGTTCGTCTAACAATCAACTTGCCGACGCGACGTTTCGAAAAAATCTCGTTTGGCATTTTCAAGTGTTCTTGCTGCCGAGGAATTTTAATGAATTACATTCCACCATTCGTGAAAAACTTTATGTAACATATATATATATATATATATATATATATATATATATATATATATATATATATATATATATATATATATATATATATATATATATATATATATATATATATATATATATATATATATATATATATATATATATATATATATATATATATATATATATATATATATATATATATATATATATATATAATATATATATATATATATATATATATATATATATATATATATATATATATATATATATATATATATATATATATATATATATATATATATATATATATATATATATATATAATATACCGGGCGGCGCATAAGTAACGCTATGATTTATTTAATGAATAACTTTTTTCTTTCTGATTTTATTTAACGTTGGCGTTTATTAAAATTTAGAATATAGTTTGGAAATATGTTCACATTATGTTTTGAAGATAATATCTTTCAAATGGTGCCCATTGTTTACTTCGACCTGACGTGCTCTCTCCAGAGCATTTCCCAAAACTTTTCTTAGAATTTCAGGTCCCAGCGCCCTCACTTCTTCTCGGCGCTTAAGCTGTTGGATGGTTCTTGGCTTATTGGCATATACCTTACTCTTTAGGTAACCCTAAAAGAAAAAAATCAGGAGCCGTTAAATCGAGCGAACGCGGTGGCCATTTAAAATCAGAAAAACGCTATATTATTCAATCGGCAAAAATTTCGCGCAGGAGAGCCATAGTTGGACGAGCTGTGTGAGCTGTGGCTCCATCTTGTTGGAACCACAATTCTGGATTGTTCTCTACCTCAATCATTGCCCGGTATTGAATGCCATTCACATTAACCGCAACTTGTTCGTCGTTTTCGAAAAAATATGGTCCAATGATCTTTTCTGAAGTTATTCCACACCATACTGTGCATTTAAGTGGGTGTATTTGATGTTCAACAATTATTTGGATTTTGGGTGCCCCATATGCTGCAATTTTTCTTTATTCACATGACCATTGAGGTGGAAATGGGCCTCATCGCTCATTATGAGTTTGTGAATAAACTCGTTGTTTTCTAGGCACAATTCTTGCAAACGGCGACTATATTGAATGCGTCTTTGTGCATCATTTGGTTTTAACTCATGAACCAATTGAATCTTATATGGGAAAAGGTGTAAATTATGTAAAATTCTTTGCAAAGACCGCCTAGATATCACCAACTGCTGAGAACGTCGCTTGGTGGAAGTTTCGGGGTTTTCCTCAATACTTGCTTGCACCCGAGCAATGTTCACATCATTTCGAACTGCCCGAGGTGTTCCAGCATGCGGAAGATCACAGGCAGCCCCTTGTTGCCGAAAACGATGAACCAATCGGTAAATTGTTGGAGCGCTAGGTGCATTTCGATATGATCTTTGTGTCTGAATAATCGAATGCTGACTTTCATAATAAAATTGAACAACTTTAGTTCTTTGTTCTGTGCTGAGTCCTTTCCAACATAAAGTTTCCCGTTAAGATTTTCAAAGTTAATTCTATATAAAAAATATATATAAATATAAAAAAAGAATAAAGAAAAGCAAAAAGTTGCGTTACCAAAATTATTAAAAATACAAAAAAATTTGGGCTTATTCACTTATTCCTGGAATCATAAACGTTACTTATGCGCACACCGCTATATAATAAATACTCGTAATGAAAATAATATCACGCCCAAAATTTGCCGAGCTCCCCAACTAAGATTGTATTTATATAATATATATATATATATATATATATATATATATATATAATTATATATATATATATATATATATATATAAATATGTATTAGGATGCCATTGACTTTAATACCTCGCCGTCAGAGATGATGGAATAATTTTAATATTCTGATATGAGGGTAGGGTCAAGTATACAAAGGGCGTTTCTTTAAAGGAAAAATAGAACACTAGATGCAAATCTACTTATAAAGGGAGAGGGGTAATCAACAATCAGGCATCTAGGCATCTTTAAGAAAAAACCTGTATTGTACTAAAGCTCTAAAAGCTTGTAACCTTCTCAACACAATAAACTCAAAATCGATTAATAGAAGGAGGATTTTTTCATAAAACGGAACCTTATTGAAGAATAGAACTATAAAAGCTTACCACAAATGCTCTGCTTCCAAGAACGCGGTATTTTCTATGTTGTTAGGTATGAGAGGAGCATATTCTCTTGGCTACGCCATTGCTGTTGAGAAATTATTATGTGCTAATCAGCTGTATTTTTATCGGTTATTAATTTGCAAAATATCTCGGTACTCTGGTAGTATTCCTAAGCATTGTTTTAAAAATAATTCAAAGCCCTTTGTACTTCTGTAGCAACAAAACTATCCTTTTTTGCCTTTGTAAATAAAACCACAAACACATACAGTTATACTGAAAGACGGGAACAAAATGAGAAACGAAATTTGAGACTGCTACCGTCTCCTTAGTGTAATTTAATACCTCTGCCGGCACACTGGTAAAGGGAATTCCTTTATACTAAAATGGTATTATTATACACATATGTATAACACGTAAAATGTCTTGTTTTGTTAAATTGTTAGGTAATATTTTCCTTGTTTATTTTATAACATTTTAGAAAGAATCATTTTTACATATAATTTAGATTTTATTTCACTATATATTCTTTTCTTTCCACGAAAATGCATTTTTAAGCAAAAAAAGTTTAGAAACATTTATTTTGATATCGATTGCGAGGGTGGATTGAAAAGTCTTATAAAAAAACAAGGTAAATAACATTTCTTGGCAAGAACAAACATTTATTTCTCAACCTCTCTCTATTGAGCTCAATACATTTGGGAGCGGGATTACAATTTTTGTATTCTTTCAGAAAAAAAAATGTTTCGAACTCGTGTAATATTCGTTTACAACACAGATCCCTTCTTATTTGCCGAAAATTTCTTATTCCTAAGCCAATTTCAAGCCAAAATCAATCTGGGGAATAGAGTGGCGGGTGAACTATTTCGAAGCCCCGCTCGTACACGCTTGCCATTGCAATGGCCGATGTATAAGCAGGCGCGTTTAATGGCAAAGGAGCACTTTTTTGTACGTTAATTTTGGTCGCTTCTGCTTCGGTTCACTAAGCAAACAGTCCAATAACGTTGTGCAGTAAAAGTCAGTCACTGTTTTGCCCTTTTTCAAATAGTCAATCATGATGATACCCTGTGAGTCCCAAAAACGGTTGCCAGCACTTTCCGCAGCGATAAAACTGTCTTCGTTTTTTTTCGGTACACTTTTATCTTTGCCAAGCCACTGTTGCGATTGCTGCTTTGTCTCCGGGGTGTAATAGTGGATCCACGTTTCGTGTACAGCCATAGAACGTTGTCAGAAGTCCTTAGTATTACACTGAAAGTTACAAACTTGATTTTGAAAATTCTTTTCTCCTGCATTTTTGGTCTGGAGGCAACAAACCCGGCACCCATCGCTCACTCAGCTTCTTCATCTTTAGAATTTTATGCAGTACTCACTTATATGAGATACCTTCTATCTTGGTAATCTCACGAAGCTTAATGCAGCTATTCTCCATCTCTCAATCTGGTGTACTAAACATGCAGCATCAGCAGTGCTTGTAAATTTATTTATCCAGTAATAAATGGTTTTGAGTGTTGGCGAAGAGTCTCCATGAACGTCCTTCAGTTCAATTTTTATCTGGGTCGCAGTTCACTTTTTGAAATAAAGTTATTTAATGACTGCTCGTTACTCGGCTTGATCTACTTCTACGAAATCTGTAACACCGACCAGTTACGATAGCTGCTAACAAATAACTGCGTGTTTAACCTGTTCGAAACTTTGAACATACAATTACAAGAATTACGCTTACTAACAGTCATGCCGCTTAACAAAATTCCCCGCCATTTTGTAGAAATTTCTCATACTCCACCCTCGTAGACTATAGTTAAAAGATAGTTAACTATTTTTGATATTTGCTGACGTAAAAATCAATTTAAACTAATTATTAAAACGTATAAGAACCTACAAGATAATTAATTTTTAGTATTATTATTATCTTCTGCACCCAATAAACCATCCAGATTTTACAGTAAAGGCTGTGGCATAGCCTAGTGGGGGCATATGGGTATATACCCTCTTCGCCCCCAAAAGATGTAGAAAATAGCTACTTAAAAACCGTTCTTTTTTAATTGGAGTAAGTTTGTAAAGTTTCGACGTGTGAAAATGTTCTTTCTGGTGATAAATCTGCAACCCTAGATCTTTAGTTTTTACATTAGGTGTAATATTATAAAATTTCATTATGTAAAAAAGTTCTTTTTTGTGAAAAATCCCCTCCTTCCGTCATTGGATTTAAAATTGTGTCGAGGTTTTGAAACTTCCAGTATATGAATAGGTTTTTTACGAAAAATTTCTCTCCCTCCGGGGTTATCGATTTAAAGTTTATTAAATCGAGATTGGTTTTTTTCTATAAGAAATTCTGCTCCACGGTTGTCGATTGACTCCAAACCCGTATATCGATTGACGCCCCTTTTATAAGCAGCTTCACTTTTAGTGTAAAGATACTTGTTTTGTATATATATATATATATATATATATATATATATATATATATATATATATATATATATATATATATATATATATATATATATATATATATATATATATATATGCCCCTGGCTCCATAAACCTGTTTACACCACTGAGAAAAAGTAAAAAAATTGGCTTACTTTTTTGAAGTATCATCGATTCATGTCTGAGGCTTTCCAGCGCTTTATCGATACAAAGAAAGTAAGACGACGTTTCTTAGTCCGTTTAACCCGGACATGTCGGCTCGTCTCTACACCTTCCAAGATTAGTTGCCTTGTTTAACCTTTTTTGTATGACGCGTCTCATCTTAAATAGTCACTTAAGTTGTGCTTTCCTAGGCTTGCACTTTTCCATTACCTTTAAAGCACAGAAGAGAAAATTCCCTAAGATGATGTAATTCCTTGAATGGAAGTTCGTCTTACTGCGAGCTCCTCAATTAGATTTTTTCCTCTTCCCTTGATGGTTTAAAACTAGAAAATTGCCTTGTATTTTTTAAACAAAATAAACAAGGTGCGTGAATATTGTTAAAAATATATATCTCAGTCCTCTGCGTAAATAACACTTAAATTTGTGTTACGTAGCCTACAAACCACTTGTGTTCATAAAGTCCACCATGTCAATCCACCTAAGACACCTTTGATTGGGCGCCACTCGGCTTAGCTCCGCAAACAGATTCAAATATTTCTGGATACACTTCAAGAATTATATGGTACTCCCATCTAGTAGCAATATTCGTCAAAGTGTATGAACATATTGCAATGCTATATCGTCTGTTGTACTGAGGCTGTCAATTATCGACCGAAGATAAACTCACTATCTCAAGCAAATGATTAGATCAACTCTCCTCCTCGCCTGTCAGACCTGGCCATATAGAAGTGGGAAGAATCATAAATGTTACAAAATACAATCTCAAGGAACATCGCAGTTCATTAGGAACATACAAACCACGATCATGAGGGCTACTCGAGGAAATCTTCCGCAAGGTAGACCAACCCAAGTCCAACCGACAGACTAGACCTTAAGACGGACATTTCAAAAAAATTTTATTCTTACTTTTTTTAGAAAGAACCAATAAATTCGCTTCGATATGATTAGCGACGTTACAGTTTATATTTTGCCTACACATTAGAGAGATTTTGCAACGCTTATTTGGTAAGCCACTGTCTTTATCTTTATTTGAAATATACGCACACCATTTGAGGCTAGCGCAGTAGTAAAAGGAAGAAATTAAATATAAGGACTCAGCTGTTATCGTTATTTGAAGCATGCGCCCACCATTCGGAGCTTGCGCAGTATTAAAACAAAATAAAAGAATCCTTTATTAAGGATAACGATTTCCTTTATT
The DNA here is from genome assembly GCA_019049505.1 of Pachyrhynchus sulphureomaculatus. Classification (NCBI taxonomy): domain Eukaryota; kingdom Metazoa; phylum Arthropoda; class Insecta; order Coleoptera; family Curculionidae; genus Pachyrhynchus; species Pachyrhynchus sulphureomaculatus. Next base: position 49,752,230 of record CM032454.1, on the reverse strand, counting down.
TAGGAATTTATAAGCAAGGTTATTTGAAGTTCGTTATTTTTATCGCTATTATGGCAGGTCTGTTTTTTTTTACCTACTTAGGTATACAAGCCCCTACGAAAATACAGTCAAATTGAAATGATTTATTGCAAATAACACTGACAACAGTTAATTAGTGTTCAGATTATGTTGGAATTTTGCAATCTTTGGCAAAAATGACATTACAGTGTGTGTAGTGCAAATTTGAAATGACATTTTATTTATCGCCCATTCGTATTACCTGGAAATATTGAAGGAAGTGATAGAAACCTGCTAGACACAATTTTAATTTAGAAAGTTGTGTTAACCTGTCAAATACTAATAACCGGTGTGCTTAACCATGAAATGAATGAAAAAAAATAAAAGATGAATACTAACCTAACTTTGCAATTTCCTCACGTTAATACTGCGCATGCTTGAGATAACGATAAGGACAAAGGTATGCGAAAAATAAGCGTGGCAAAATCTCTTTATTATTTAATCGTGCAGGACACATCTATACGGAAAGTCAAGGTAATCGGCAAGAAAAAGTATCACACGGATAAGAATTACGGACTTATTTTTAATCTATTTTGTAGCGGTTTTAAAATAGGTATTGTATCGTGATTTAGTTCTTTTCAGGGTCGCATTGTAATTGTTTCTCTCGCTACTACTTAATTTTTGTGTAAATTATATATGGTGATGTGACTTATTTTGAGCACTATAACCCGAAGAAATAATTCTACAACCTAAAAAAATCATTCCCGTGATGCAAATGATATATCTAATTATAGACCGGTATCTTTATTACCAATATTCGCCAAAGTCTTTGAGATGTCAGTATATCAATGTATTTTTTGCACAGGTTAAAAGCCTGATTTCTGTAAATCAACATGTTTTTTTTTAGCAAACGTAGTAAAATAAGTAATTTGGCTTGTTTTGCTCAATTTACAGGCAATGCTTTGGACAAACAAATGCAAGCTGATGCTGTATACAATGATTTCTCAAAGGCCTTTGATAGGGTTGACCATTCCATATTTCTACATAAGCTGGATAGACTGGGTTTTAGCAATAAGCCTAATTACTTTTTTCGAGTTCTATTTGTGTAACAGTTTACAGTACGTCGAAATTCGTGGACACAAATACTTAACGTTTAGTGCCACAAGTGGTGCACCACAGGGTAGCAACCTCGCATCTTTAATTTTTTCACTCTTCATTAACGACATTGGTGATAACCTAACTAGTAATTTTCTTTTGTTTGCTGACGACCTAAAGCTTTTCCGCACCATAAGAGACTCTAGTGATTGCCTTTCATTGCAACACAATATGGAGTCGTTACAGCAATGATATGAGTTGAATAAGCTGCCATTGAATGCCAGTAAGTGCTTCTTTTTGACTTACTCGAATAAATTTAGCACCATTGACTTCCAGTATAGGTTATATAATGAAGATATTACACGTTGTAACACCTTCAAGGACCTTGGAATTATTTTTGATCCTAAACTTTCATTTGCCCATCAGATTAATTGGATCTGCACTACTGCATGATCACGTTGGGTTTCATAATACGTAATTCGAGTCGCTTTCATAATAGTAAAACATTAAAAACTTTACATTCCAGCTATGTGCTTTCACGACTTTGAATATGGTGTAATTGTTTGGAATCTAATACACGTTAAGTATATTAAACAGGTTAAGAAAGTTTAAAGGTTTGCCAAAATTCTTATATTAAAATATGATGGTGTATACCCTGATAGGGGTGTCGATGAGGTCATTATAACCGAACGTTTTCAGCTACCTTTATTGACGAATCGAAGAAATTACCATCTGGTCTGTTTTCTTATAAAATTATGTAAATCTCTTATTGACTCTCCTGACTTACTATTTCAAGTAAACTTTCACGTTCCTAATAGATTGGTCAGAACCTCTCCTGTTTTCTATTTACCTACTGTATCAACTAATTTTCTCATCAAAACACCATTGTTTCAAGCTATGAGCGTTTTCAACAGTACTTGTAATGACATTGACGTGACATTTTCCCAAATGCTTAAAAAATAAATTGTTGCATATATAGGTATTTATTCCAAGTGTATCATTTTAATTTTAATTTTCCAGTTTTATTTAATTACTATGTGATTTTTATGTTATCTGTCTCTTTTATTCTATACTAGTACTTTACTTTTCTTTTTTATCTCTATCTCCTTTGTATTATGTTATTTATGCTTAATTATCTTGTAAATGGTATATCTGTTAGACATTAAAGATTATTATTATTATTATTAAAACAAGTCCTGTATTATATTATTTCTAGGTATTATTATAACGTGGTAAAAAAATCTTACCCTAAAAAATACCCTGTACAAAGAATATTCATATATTTTGAATAAGTGTCCAATTACGAACATCAAATGCTATATTGCTGTACGATCGTTTTAGTGAAATTTAATGCCTCTGCTAACAGACATGCAAAGGAAATTCCTTTATACGAAAACGATATTATTAAATTTATAAAATGTAAACCGCCTTTATTTTATTTAGTTCCTAAAATTTTTAAGGGAATTATTCTCCAGGAATAAACTGGAAGTGATTTTAAATAACTTGTGAGTATACAAATTAATTCGGTACCATTTTTTGGGTATATTTATTTATTTACAGGTGTACAAGTACGAAATGTGGATTTCAGACAACACACTAATGCAGTTTGTGGTATAAAGATTTGACACTGCACCATTTTGTTGTGTCATCAACAAGCGTCAGACGCGCACGAGTGATAAATTGGAAAAGTGTCTGCATAGTGTTGTGTTCAATATGTCGAAATTTATATCGAACAAAGAGCATTTGCGGAGAGCATTAATTTTTTTTTTTCATTTGAATAAAACTGCTGTTGAATCATACCGATTACTTCGATAAGCTTATGGTGAACATGCTCCATCGCAAGGTACGTGTGAACGATGGTTTCGGCGTTTTAAAAGTGGTGACTTCGATGTTGCAGACAAGTAACGTGGAAAACGGCCAAAAAAATACGAAGATGTGGAATTGCAAGCATTGTTGGACAAAGATGATTCGCAAACATAAAAACAACTCACCGAGCAATTGGGCGTTTAATCAACAAGCTGTTTCCAATCTGCTACGAGAGATGGGAAAGATTCAGAAGACCGATAGATGGGTACCACATGAGCTAAACGACAGGCAAATGGAAAAGTGCAAAAACACGTGTGACATTTTGCTCGCTCGGTACAAAAGGAAGTCGTTTTTGCATCGTATGTTACAGGGGATGAAAAGTGGATTTTTTTTGAAAATCCCAAGCGCAAAAAAATCATGAGTAGACCCAGGCGCCCCATCCACATCGACCGCAAAACCGAATCGCTTTGGCAGAAAGACGCTCTGTGCTTGGTGGGACCGAGGGGCGTGGTCTATAATGAGCTGTTAAAACCTGGGGAAACGGTTAATACTAAACGTTACCAACAACAATTGACCGATTTGAACCGTTCGCTGCTTGAAAAAAGGCTAGAATACCGAAAGAGGCAACACATTTTTCTTGATGACAATGCTCCATCACATACGGCAAAACCAGTTCACGTCATGTTGGAAGCACTCAGGTGGGAAGTTCTTCCCCATGCAGCTTACTCACCAGACTTGGCTCCTTCCGATTACCACTTGTTTGCATCGATGGGTCACGCACTTGCTGAGCAACGCTTTGGTTCGTACGAAGATATGAAAAAATGGCTAGATGAATGCTTCGCAGCAAAAAGGGAAGATTTTTACTGGCGTGGTATTCACAAATTGCCCGAAAGATGGGAAAAATGTATAACAAGCGATGGAGCATACTTTGAATAAAGCACTTTTTATCAACCTTCTAATTTAACATGTTTTTTACAAAAAAAATCTGCATTTCATACTTGCACACCGGTAAAACCAAATACAACTCGATCAAAAAGAATTCTCCACACATTACACACCGTTACATTACTTACTTTCCAAGCATATTATTTTATGCATATAGACTTTACGGATGCTGAAGAGAAATCCCTAAAGCGCTACAGAAGCGAAGCGTGTGCGAAAAAAGCGATTCACGTTGGTCTTGAATCACACACAAATTGTACGCGGTGGGAAACACAGTCATTCTACTTGAAAAGTATTGTACGAAGAGTAACAAGCTGAACCTCATACAGATGTGATATATTAACGCTACGTGTTAATAGCATGCATCGCTCTGCGAGGAATTAAGCGGGCTACATCCATCGAATACTTTCAATAAAAATACTTGTAGCATAGACTCCGTAGATCGATGTTCCAAGGTGTCATATAACGGATTGCCTCTGTAAAATTAAGATATGACATCCTCTAATGAAGTGAAGCTAAAATCGGGGATCATTAGTAATTAGATAAGTCCATATCTGGTGACTATGTCCCGTAATGAAAAACTTTCCATTTCAATGAAAAAATAACTGGTCAAGTGCAAGTTGTGACTTGCGCAACTAGTGTTCCGACGTTGATTGCTTCTGAAATAAAAATTTTTGTTGCCGAGATATGATGATCAGTGACTTCACAAAACACACCCCCAAATGAGTTTTCAACAAAGTTTGTTTCCGATCTTTACTGAAAACTGATGACCTTGACATTTTTTTTTTATATACCAGCTAAATTATTATAGGTAATACACTCGTGATAATTTTCGTTCAATCTACACCCCGTGGACGATATTCCAGATTTTTTTAAAATTTTTGGATCAGTACTTTTTGAGATAAAGTGGGGGACAGCGATTTTTCGCGATTTTGCAAAATAATACAATGAAAAGTGTGCGCATGTAAGACATATATATTTTTGAACTCGTATTTTTACGTTTCATTTGACCCCCACTCGATGATCTAGTAAATTTTTTTTTTTCACTTCCGATTTCACCCCCAAAACTAACCCCTTAAGTCAAAATTTAACTTTCAAAACTACACGGCTCTGATTAAGCCATCAATTCCTATATTAGTACAAAAATTTCAACTTTCTACGACAAACAGTTTTTGAGAAAATCGGGTGTGACAGACGGACAGACGGACAGACACACGGACATACAGACGGACAGACACCGAAGTGATCTTATAGTTATTCCGTACGGAACACTAATAACATCTCGCATCTTTTTGACAGTGTATGGCCTGGCGTTGTCCATTTGTTTACGATACCAAAGATCGAAGTCACCGCATGTAAGTCTTTGGTACCATACTTTGCACCTTCTGTGCATTACAGTATCTTTCCTGAAGTTGAACAAATTATTTACACAGCTTTAGACGAATTTTTTTGAAATACAGGGCCTCAAGGGACACGGCCTTATATTTTGACGTTACTTGAATAACAGCATCGCACAAAGTGTTGAATTTGCTTCTCAGGGATTGTTACTTCCACACATAAAAGTAGCGGGAAATAGTTTGAATACAGAATTAATTTGTACACCTAATATATTATTCACTAGTACACTTCATGATATGATCAAATATTATTGTCTGAAGTCACTCATCAGACATAAATAGCGAGGTATATGACCAGTTTACAGAATAGTTTTTAAGGACAAAATAACATTGGGTACCATCCATATTAATATTATACATATAGTACAGATAAAAACACCAAGGCAAAAGTATAACATCTAAAAAAAACGATTATATTTTCATGAAAATTCACCTTAGTATTTTGGTGGGAAGTTGTTGAATGCAGTGCTGCAGACTTTGAAGTGACCCGCGTCGATCAACTGATTTAGTAGTTAAAAATATTTTAGTTGAAGCGGGACACTTAAACAAGAAAGATAATACACTAAACTTATCCTTCACGTGGTTGGTTGGTAGTAGGGTAGGCGATTGTGCCTGTTTGAGTATTGCAGCCTCTTGGCTTACTGTCCTCCCCTCTCTTGGTTATCATCCCTTTAAGAAAGTTTATTAGCTTTCTTCCAAGCCCTTCATGTGGTCATTTATCGCCCCGATATGGATCGCCGAACAGTTTATCTTTGTACCGAATTAAAGCACATTCATTGGGATGTGCATATTTCTTCTTTTTCGTTACGTAGCCTGCATGTCGTGGGACCATTGTGGAAACTCATTTTCTGTAAATATTTCTTTAGATGACAGTGGCCGGTAATCAGTCCTACCACTAGTTTGGTCTAGACCCCTTGACGGCCAAGTACGTCTCTCGCTTGTCTTTGGCTAAGTATTGCGAGATAACCTAAAGGTTGTTGATATGATCATCTGTTGATTGTCGCTTTCACCATCAGCTTTGATGTATCAAACGCTATTTATCACGTGAAAAACGATAATTAAAAAACAATTTGTTAATACACAGAGAGATCACAAATGACAATACCGGAAGCCATTGAAACGACGGTCGAGGGGGTGGAACCAACGACAATCAATCAAAACCATTATGATTTCAGATGTGACTATAGACCAGCAGTAAAGTAAGTTTTCAGTAAGCCACTTGGCTCTCGCAAATGAACATCGAAAATGCAATATATATATATATATATATATATATATATATATATATATATATATATATATATATATATATATATATATATATATATATATATATTATGAGGATGAGATTCACCATTGAGACTGCCTCAAAAGGGTTGCACGAGGAATAAAAAGCTGAACCTCATACCGATGTGAAGCATTAGCGCGACGTGTATGTCTAGCATGCACCGCTCTGGGAGGAATTAAGCTGGCTACATCGATGGAACACTTTCTATGAAAATACTTGTAGAATAGACTCAAGTCGCTAACCGTTCTTCGATGTTCCAATGAATCAAGATTGCTGGCCAGTTCCGAGTCTCAGATCAGGCGAACAACTATCTTCTGAACAGAATCCAACAAATGCAGTGTACGTTTGGAGGCCTTTCTAGTTCAAAATAATATCCCAGCTTTTGAGAAACTCTCTTTTCTATGCTTGGAAACATGTTCAAGGCATATTTGCTTCTAAGCTAACGCCCAGTAAATTGAATGACGATGCCAGAGAAATGGAGCCTCCCGACATAACCATATCGGGTTCCGCAACGTTAACTTCTTTAGAAAAAACTGACTCTTGGGTTTCGAAGTTTTAAATTCTACTTAGGTACTGCACTTTAAGATAGAATTTCTTTCAGGTCTTCTTCTTGCTGCCTGCGTAGCCCATGTTCGAGTGTTTAAAGTGAATGAAGGAATAAGCGTACGTCATTTGCAAAGCTGTAGATTGGATTCCTAGTCCTCTCCGGCAGATCGTTAGTGTAAATGAGAAAGAGCGTAGGAGATAGTATAGAGCCTTGGGGCCCACCGGCGTTGATAGTGAAGATATTAGAAAGAAATCTGTCGACTGCCACTCGTAAAAAAACGCTCTCTAAGGACACGTGAGGGCCATAAATAAAACGATTCAGACATACCATAAGAACGCATCTTGGCCAAAAATATGTCATGACAAACACGGTCGAATGTCTTGGATACATAAAGTGCAACCGCTTGAGATTTTTCAAAATGTTCAATTGCGTTATTCCAAACATGTGTGACATAAATTATACGATTTCTTGTTGATCTTTGTTTACGAAAGAAATATTGATAGTCGCTAGTAATATTCTTCTTCTTCTTCGAGTGCCACTCCTATCGGAGATTAGAAATCATTACTGCTACTCTCACTTTATTTGCTGCTCTTCTAAACAGTTCAATTGAGCTGCAGCCAAACCAATCGCGCAAGTTACGCAACCACGATATTCTTCTTCGTCCAACATTTCTCTTCCCTTTAATTTTGCCCTGCATAATATTCCGCAACAGTGAATACCTTTCTCCCCTCAACACATGTCCCAAATATTCCAGTTTCCTTTTTTTAATGGTGTTCATTAGTTCTGGAGCTTTGTTTAGTCTTTGGAGAATCTCGTTATTGGTTACCCTATCAATCCATGACACTTTCAGAATGCGCCGATAACACCACATCTCAAAAGCTTCAATACTTTTAGTATTGTTCTGCCACAAAGTCCATGCTTCTACTCCATAAAGGAGTGTTGAGAAGACATAACAACGCAACATTCGTAACCGCAGTACCAGGCTTAGATCTCGATTGCAAAAGAGTTTTCTCATTCTATTAAAGCTTGATCTTGATATCTCTATTCGGGTTTTAATCTCCTTTGTCTGATCTGTGTTCTCGTTCAGCCATGTTCCCAAGTATTTTCTAGCAATTGACTTTCTCAACACTTATGTTATTAACCAGAAGACGATCTTGGTTATTTTGAGATTTTGCCATCACCATAAATTTTGTTTTCTTTAGACCAAATTTATTGCAGCTGTTATTTAACCGCTCAACAAGATGTTGTAGGTCTTCTAAACTTTCTGCTAGCAGAACTGTGTCATCGGCGTATCTTACATTACTCAGGGTTTCACCGTTTACCGTTATGCCCTCGTCCGCCTCAGATATACACTCTCGCTATAGATATTAAACAAAAGGGGTGACAGTATACAGCCCTGACGTACTCCCCGGCGGATCTCTATCTCTTCCGTAATCATGTTCTCCACTTTTACTCTCGCTGTCTGGTTCCAATATAGATTGCATATGATGCGGATATCTAGATCATCGATATTTTTGAGGATTCTCTTTAATTGATCATGTCGAACTTTATCGAATGCCTTTTCAAAGTCTATAAAGCAAACGTACAGCTCCTGATTCATGTCTACGCATTTCTGTGACAACACGTTTATCGCAAACATGGCCTCGTGTGTGCCCATTCCTTTTCTGAATCCCATTTGGGTCTCACTAATATCCATTTCAAGCTTTTTGTAGATCCGAATTATCTTTAGAAAAAGCTTTTTCTGGTTAGCAAGAGAGATTGCTTTTGACAAAAAGGCAGATTCCCAAGTTACGCTTAAACCTTGAATAGAGGTCGTACCTAGGATGGGGAAAGTTAAACTCGACACTAAGGTCAATGAACTGACCTTAGTTTCGCAGAGAGCGAGTACATGAGGCTTATTTGATTGCAGATGTTGAAGCACTGAATAATCCTCGTCTATTACAAAAATCTACTTTAAAATTGCAATCTTCGCATATTAATCCTCTCCTCACCCGTAGATCCGAACGTTGGTCATTTTACCTCCGGAAAATTTTGATTCTGACTAAGCTCCATTATACCATTCTTTTCCCACAGTAAAATCCGGAGCCACTGGCACAACCATATAAAGTTAAACAACTTTACGCAGCCCACGCCGATGCTATCATACCGGGCAATGCCTGACAGGATCTGGGATTCTACCATATATGTATGTATGTATATAAATATGGAATGTTTTTAAAGTAATTATTGTTTTGATATTTCTTTTTAACAATTTTACTTTTACATCAACGCTCCGACCGTAATCAACGTTTCAACATAATTTCCACCTATATTAAGGCACTTGTATCGAAAGACCAGCTTCTGTATTCCATCTGCCGCCTGCTTTGCTAATCAGTGCAGCACGGCCGTTCTGGTGTCTTTGTCGGTATCCTACCGCTGACCGCCAAGGTGTTTTTTTAAGTGGGTGATCAAGTTGTTCCCAGCCATATGACGCGATCCGATCTTGGGACATGTGTGGGCGAATACAGTTGTGAAGCAAAACGACCTCTCAACTGCGCATGTCACCCCTTTTGTTTGGGATTGCATGACGCAATTTATTTAAAGTCTGACAATATGTCTCAACATTTACTATGTCTCCCCAAGGAAAAAATCACAAATATGACCCCGTGCCAATCCCAAAACACACTTCGTTTCCCATCGTGTACGTAACCTATTTTCTTACCATTCCATTGCTTATAGGGTTTTCGCCATATACTTCCCTAATCTAATCTGATGAATATAGGTCGTTCACGTCTCTTGCGAATTACAGGACGTATTTCACAATCCGCGGTATGTTCAATGGTCTGAGGCATTTTAAACACGCACAAACAAACGTAAACTTGGGCGAATGCTTCCGTAATGGTATCTGTGGTTGACCACTAGATGCAGGTGCTCAGCGCGCATGCGCGAAACGACTACCGCAACACTGCAGCGGTCTTACTTTAAAATGCTAATTACTTATAAAACGAGCCTTATATATATGTGCATAGGGATTCATGGATAGAGAAATATCGATATCGAAGCTTGATTGCAAACTGTCAGTTTACAGGAAATCACCGACCAGTAAGCATAATGCCAAATGAGACTTTGGCGAATCGTAGGCGATCACCAAATCAAAACCGCACTTATCAAAACTTAAGACAATATGTAAATCTGACTATTGTGCAAAAACTTTTTATTTTTGCAAAAAGGATCTTGTACAGCCTCACCCAGTGGTCGTGACTCACTTATATCTTGTATTTACGATCATAAACTTAAGTTTTTTTCTATTCTGTTACTAAACCCACAATCTGAATTGTAAAAATTATCTGTTCATTGATGCATGCAGAAAATTTGATCTAAGTTAACATAGATGAAATTAAAAAAAAAGATTTATTTTATTGCACAATAGTCTCCATACCTACACGTTTTAAATTTCCGCTTGTAATGGCACCATCTTCTGTAGTCTTTGAATATAAAATTAAAAATAAATCGATTAAGTGCTAAGGCTGAAACGTTCACAAAATCGAATGTCGAACACTAAATCTTGAAATAAAGACATCTCGGTTTTTTAAATTTTTAACGTCGATGAGGATTGCAGTAAAACTTCCCGACTACGATCAAGATCCTCGAAGGTACTCTAATGACCCACAAAATCCAAAAACATTAGTAACATATATTTTCCGAAAATGAAAATAGATCGCAATTTAACATCTTCTACATAATTATACTTACCTTCCCGCATGTTTAATTCGTACAAATTACAAAATCACCGACTAAAATAAAGTGATCGGTTCCCAAATTACTTCCTTAATAAATGGTGTAAACTGTTTAATCTTAAACATAACAGAGTCGGAATATACGTATGTTTTATTAAATCTAATAAATATTAGTAACAACACACAAATGTATGTTGTTACTAATGTTAATGTTATATGTATAAAATGTACTAAAGAGAAAAATCTACAGCCTTGGCCAAAAGTATAGGCATCCCTAATAAACACGTCAAACTCATAAAATATTAAAAAAAAGACTAATTGTTTTAACAATACTATAGGCCGCGCTGTCAAAAGCTAACTTAAACAATAGACAATCTCTGTTACAGGTCCATAAAACACCTGGCCCACAAAATTGCGATAATGAGGTTTTTTGAAAAATATTTTTATCAGTCTCTTTTTACTACTTGTCAAGAAGCTTCCGTGCGTGTTTTATTTGTGAACTGGACATTCTTATATTTGAGAAATGCCTAAGAAAAGTGTGCTTGGTATCGAAAAACGAATTAAAATTCAAACCCTACATGAACAAGGTAAGTCCCAAGTAGAAATAGCCAAGTTAGTGAAATGTTCTCGGTGCGCAGTGCAATATGCTATTAAAAGGTTTGTGGAGACTGGCTCCCATGCCAACAAAATAAGAACGGCAGAAAACGTAGGACTAATGAGCGACAGGACAGAAAATTCATCCGCGAGCCTATTAAAAATTGAAAAAAAAAAAAACATCATCTGAGCTCGCTGCAACTCTGTCAGAAGAGATTGGGATGCCGATTAGTTCTCGAACGGCAAGGAGAAGACTGATAGAAGCTGGATTAAGAGGAATTAAGCTGGCTACATCGATGGAACACTTTCTATGAAAATACTTGTAGAATAGACTCAAGTCGCTAACCGTTCTTCGATGTTCCAATGAATCAAGATTGCTGGCCAGTTCCGAGTCTCAGATCAGGCGAACAACTATCTTCTGAACAGAATCCAACAAATGCAGTGTACGTTTGGAGGCAGAGCCCTAAACACGAGAGTAGTATTCCATCGTTGGTCGAATTTGAGCTTTGTACAGAATTAACAGTTGTTGTGGAGTGTAAAGCTTTCTAGTTAGAAATAATATTCCCAGCTTTTGAGAAGCTCTCTTTGTTATGCTTGCAATATGTTCGTGCCAAGACATATTTGTTCCCAAATCAAAGCCCAGCAAATTGAGTGACGATGCTAGAAGAATGGATTGGAATATCGCCTGGGTTTTTGTAGCGTTAAATTCTACTTGGTTACTGTCACACCAAGATAGAATTTCTTCCAAGTCTTTGTTAAGTTGAACGACCTCCTGCTGTTTGCGGATCTTTGTGTGAGTGGCGGATGCCCGAGCGTTCGAGGTGAATGAAGAGATAAGCGTGCTGTCATCTGCAAGGCTGTAGATTAGATTCCTGGTCTGTTCTAGCAGATCGTTAATGTAAATGAGAAAGAGAGTAGGCGACAGTATGGAGCCCTGGGGCACACCTGCGTTGATAGTGAAGGTGGTAGAAAGAAATCCGTCTACTGCCACTTGTAAAGAACGCTCTTTGAGGAAACATGAGAGCCATAAACAGAAGTATTTAAACATACCAGAAGAGCGTAGCTTAGAAAAAATCCATCGTGCCAGACACGGTCGAATGCCTTGGATATATCAAAAGCAACCGCTCGACATTCTCCAAAGTGTTCAATTACGCTGTTCCAAACATGCGTTACATAAGTTAGAAGATATCCTGTTGATCTATGTTTACGAAAGCCATAATGGTGGTCGCTAATAATATTGAATCCTTCCTGATATTTTAGATGTTCATTGATAGGCGTTTAAATGACTACCGATATCAGTGAAAGTAGTACGACTGGTCCATAGTTGTTTGGCAAGGTCTTCTTGTCTTTTTTGGGTATCGGCTGCACTACGGCGCATTTCCAACAGTAAGGAAATATTCCCTTTCTGTAGGATAGGTTAAATAATCTACAGAAAATTGGTATTAGTTCTTTTGCGCAGTTTTTGAGTACTATTCCGTCAACGCCAGAAGCTTTTTTTGGTGTCTAACTTCATTAAAATACGTTTTATGCTACGCTGTCTGAAGAAAATATCAAGCATGCTTGATTGCACTATGGGAATATGTTTGGTGTTTTTCCTTGAAAATCAAAATTAGAATGTGAAGCAAAGAGATCAGCCAACAAGTTCGGTTTCTCAACAGGTGTTATTGCAATAGAATTATCTCGCCGTGTGAGTGGTGGTATAGTGGATTTGGTGAAATTTTGACTAACTGCCTTAGCGACTGACTAGAAGGACCTGGAATTATTCGGGTAAGCAAGAAGTTTGTTTCTAATTCGTTGTTTGCGTGCCCCCTTAGTTTCATCAAAAATTTCCTTGCATTTGTTCCGGACACGAATAAAGATCTTACGATTTGTGACGTTAGGATTTTCACGTCATTGTCGGTAGCCAAGATGTTTAGAAGCACAACAGTTTCTTTGCATTTTCGGTCAAATCAAATCTTGTAGTTGGAAGGGCGACTCTTCGAAAAAGGGATGTAAGTGACCATACCAGCCAAAATAACATCGGAAACCTCCTTAGCGCAGTTAGATGGGTCGTCGGATCGAAAACAAACGTCTAACTAACGGAAAGTTCGAAAATATTCTATGAGTTCGCCCCATTTAGCAGATTTGTAGTGCCAAATCTTGCGAGATTTAGGCGCCTCTCTGTCACTGACTGGTGGGATGCTCAATATCGAAAGCAGGTTAGGGTCGGAAGAACCTAACGGCGGATTTACGATGACAGTGTAAATCTCTGGATTTGTGGTTAAAAACAGATCAAGAAGACTGGCGAACTCTTCGTCTCGATCAGGGTTCCGTGTTGACTCGTCAATAAGCTGAGTTAAGCCACAATTGATTGAAAATGATTCAGCTTCACGACCTTCTTTACCGGTAGTATTTGAATACTTAAGCCACTTGATGTTGTGGATATTAAAGTAGCCCAGGATCGCAATTTTGACATTTGGATAGTTAATCTGTAAATGATCGATGGTGTCTGCAAGAAAAGCGATAAGTGTTCTGAAGTTAGTGTCACTTGGTGGTCGATAGAGGCAGCAGATAAACCTTGTGGTTTGTTGAGTTGTTATTTTTAACCACATAACATCGAAGTTTCGGGGCTCCAGAGCCTCATCTCATTGGCAAGAACACTGATTTTAAAATTACGCCTAAACCGGGAATAGAATTCGTACCCAGGATAGAGTAAGTTGACTGTGCTGGTCGATTAACTGACGACGAGTTTAAACCTCGTATGTTGTAGAAATCCATTTTAATGTTGCAGTATCTGCATGTCGACGTCCTTGAATCAGCCCCGGAGATCCGAACGGGGGGCTATTTTTCCTCCGGAATTTTTTATATCTAGATGCCTCGTGATGCTATTTGGCAGTTGTTCTTGTAGTCGCCTTTTACGACAGGTAAAACGAACCGGTGGAGATATTTTATCCCGCTCCCCCCTGGGATATATATATATATATATATATATATATATATATATATATATATATATATATATATATATATATATTTATATATATATATATATATATATATATATATATATATATGTATATAAATATATATATATATATATATATATATATATATATATATATATATATATATATATATATACTAATATATATATATATATATATATATATATATATATAAATATATATATATATATATATATATATATATATATATATATATATATATATATATATATATATATATATTTATGTATATATATATATATATATATATATATATATATATATATATATATATATATATATATATATATATATATATATATATATATATTTATATATATTTATATATATATATATATATATATATATATATATATATATATATATATATATATTTATATATATATATATATATATATATATATATATATATATATATATATATTTATATATATATATATATATATATATATATATATATAAATATATATATATATATATATATATAGCATAAAGTTAGTAATGCTTGGATAATTCTGTAATCAGAGAGGTCAAATTCAATATACATATACAAACATATTTTATAATCCGTTTTCGCAAGGTTGGGTAAATAACTTTAGCCATTCTTCGGGTAGGTAACTATGGTTATATATTTATTCACCCTACACTCTCAACGAAAACGTGTACACCTTAGACACAACAAATGCGATTTAATTATGCTTATTAATCTTAAAAGGATTAGTTGGATTGTTTAATAGCGACACGATTTTAAACTTGGAGGTTTGTGGTTTTAATCCCAAAGGGTGTTTTAAAGCCAAAAAGCACTTTGAAGCCAATTGTTCTGGCCGCCCAATGTTAACGTTAATTAACAGAATAAATTATTTAAACCGAGCTTTCTAAGGGATTTTATTCGGTTAAATAGGTTTGTTGTATTTGGTTTCAAAGGTTAATGCGGTAAATAATGGAACACATTAGAAAGATAAATGTCGGCATTAAATCTAGGACACAAATTTTCAAGAACAAGAGTATTACTGCAATTTTTCTAGTAATCCTATTTTATGATGTGGAAAACGCTCATTATAGCTATTACGGTGTTTAAATGAAATTGGTTTTTGTTGAGCGCTGAAAATTGCCACTAATAAATAAAACTGTACATTCAGTAATAAAAACTTATATGCTTTTACACAATACATTTCACAACCATACGATACTTGAGCACGGAAATGACAGTTAACATCTACCAATTACAATCCTTGGCTTTGATTTATTATAGTCGGTCGTTTACGTTCTTGTATGGATTATCTATTACAAGTTTGGAATCATATGCTTGCTTTCATTAAAAAAAAAAAACGAGAGCTCTATTATTAAAAACCTTTTTAGCATCGATGAAAAATACACCGATATATATAGTGGCTTATCAGACGAAGAACGTTAGTAAGTTTTGCCCTTTCATTAAATATATGAGAGACCAAAAATCATGAACAATCTGGAAATTCAGCCTATTAATTACTAAACTAGGACAAGCTATTTTTCACTACATTACAAAGCTCGTTAGCTAGTCTATATTGTAAAATAACCGGTCAAGTGCAACTTGGGCTTGTGCTATTAGTGTTCCGTATGTTGATTGCTTTTAAAATAAAAAAAAAATGTTACAGAGGTATAAAATGATCAATGACTTCACAAAACACAAACCCCAAATGAATTTTTTTCCAAGCTGTACTGAAAACTGATGACCTTGAATTTTTCTTTGTTATATATACCAGATACATTATTAAAGGTAATGCACTCGTGATAATCTACTTGAAATTGTGGAAAATATTCCAGAATTTTTTCAAAATTTTTCGAACAGTACTTTTCGAGATAAGGGGGAAGAAAACGATTTTTCGCGATTTTTTAAAAACAATACAACGAAAAGTATACGTACATTGTACATATTTTTGAACTCGAATCGATGACCTGGTAAAAAATTTTTTTTCACCGATTTCACCGTCTTAATTAAAAATTTAACTTTTAAAACTACACGGCTTTGGTGAGGCCATCCTATATATCCAAATTTCAACTTTCTATGTCAAATAGTTTAACAGAAAATTGGGTGACAGACAGATAGACAGACGGACAGACCAAAATGATCTTATATGTGTTCTGCACGGAAAACTAAAAAAAAATAATGGATAAGTAAAGTCCAATTATAGGCGTCAATTATTCATGTAATTATACGCAGATTCTGTAACCTACCAAACATTTGTATAAATGTTCACAATTTATGTAATCAAGATGACATAGAAATGTGGACTGTGGTTATACTACTCAAAAATATGTAGTGAAATCAACATATTTACGTAAAGCTTCCATTATTCGTACATGTTTTATTATGTGACATAAAGAAAAAAATGAGAAAATTAATATAAATCTGAAATAACGGTGAAGTTTTTTATTAACATAAAACTCTCCACAAAATTAATAGATACACAAATTTATGTAAGACTAACATCAACAATACATGACACAACCACATCTTCTTTTAAATTTTCAAACAGCACGTTTTAAAATAAGAATAAAAAAAAAGCTAGCACAGTTAATCTATAGTCCAGTCGCCAGGGATTTTGACATCCCATTAAATGTTAACGGACACAAAGGTAGTTTTTTGGACATAGAATACGATAAAAGAAAAGTTTGCTAAAGTTTGATGTACGCTAAGCCCACAAAATCCAGAATAATATCAAAAATTCGGTTTTTCGGTAATATTCCGAAAAATAAAAAACCGATCAAGTACAAGTTGAACTTGCATAATTAGTGTTCCGTACGTTAATTGCTTTTAAAATAAAAAATTTTGTTGCGGTAGTATAAAATGATCAGTGACTTCACAAAACACACCCCAAATGAGTTTTCAACAAATCTTTACTGAAAACTGGTGACCTTGAAATTTTTGTTTTTTTTTATATAACAGATAAATTATTAAAGGTAATGCACTCGTGATAATTTTCGTTCAATCTATACCCCGTGGAGAATATTCTAGAACTTTTTCAAAATATTTTGATCAGTATTCTTCGAGATAAGGTAGGGGGACAGCGATTTTTCGCGATTTATTAAAAATAATACGAAGAAAAGTGTGCGCAAGTATTACATTGTATATATTTTTTACTCGTGTTTTCACAAGCTT
Organism: Pachyrhynchus sulphureomaculatus; assembly: GCA_019049505.1. Lineage (NCBI taxonomy): Eukaryota > Metazoa > Arthropoda > Insecta > Coleoptera > Curculionidae > Pachyrhynchus > Pachyrhynchus sulphureomaculatus. The sequence goes on along the minus strand of CM032454.1, from coordinate 49,734,704 downwards.
TCATTTGACACCACACTCGATGACCTAGTAAAAAAATGTTTTCTTCACTTCCGATTTCACCCTTCAAAACTAACCCCTTAAGTCAAAATTTAATTTTCAAAACTACACGACTCTCGTGAGGCCATCAATTCCTAAATTAGTACCAAATTTCAACTTTCTATGTCAAATAGTTTCGGAGAAAATCAGGTGTGACAGACAGACAGACAGACACCGAAGTGATCTTATGAAAAAGCGGGAAATTTTACAAAAAAAAATAGTATATAGATTTTTTTTTCAGAATTTTTTTATTAGCGTGAAAATTTATTAAAAATTTAAGATGTAGGATGAATTTGACTGCGTCTTGTACCCTATTTCATTTCCTAATAATGTGGTACTATATTTATATAAAAAAGTACTTAAAATATACATAAAAGCCCCTTTTGTTTATAATTGTTTCTATAATGGTTTTTATATTCCCTTGTGACAGTAAGACGAAACTACTATATGCATTAAAATATATTTAGTAGTAAATACAGTAAAATGTTTTTTAGTAATTTTGGCTATACTAGAGAATGCAGAAACATACATACCTCCAGATATACTGGTAAAAAATATAAACTCCTGGCATACGCGTTGATAATAAATAAAGGCGTTATAGGCCTTATATTACCAGTGTTAATCACGTCTTTCTACTTTTGATAAATGAAACTTCTGGAACTTCTTAAAGTGTTTCAAATGCGTTTACGTCAGAAACATGCCAAGATCGCCTAGTTAAGGAAATCGCTTTTACTTTTTTTTACGTCACGCCTTTATATTTTTTATCTCCAGCTAGGTTGCCAGAAATGTGAAATGTTCTTAGGAGTGTGATTTATAACAAAAAATGCTAGATAGAAAAATTTAATTCGAATATTGTGACGTAAAGACTAATAGAAGAAAACAGCTGCATTGTTTGGTAGCTGACAGTTAAATGTCTTATTTTTTTACTACTTTTGAATAGAAATCTGGTAAAAAAGATTATCCGATAAATTTATTCACATAAATGAAATTACTGGTTTCACACATTCTTACAAAAATAATTATTTCTCAAATCTATTCCCTAATAATTAACATATTTTACATCTTAAAATGATCACGAAATATTTGTGAAAAATTATGGCTACATTTCATTAAGGTAGTTCACTCGCGACAATCGGAGCCAAAAGTATAGTCCGACAGTAAATACAAAAAGTTTAAAATACTCAATGACAGAGTATTTTATTTTTGTCGGAGTCGGAGACAGACTTTCATATGCAGACACACACTAATACAATCACACTTTTAATGAAAATAAATGTGGCAACGCTGCCACTGCGTATACTCTATAGAAGTAACATTTTTATAGGTTATATTTATTACACTTTGTGTATGTTTACTCTTTAGACCATATTATATAAATATAATGAAATAAAAAATACCTTTTGATTATAATCAATAGCGACATATATGCAAATTTGCAAAGAAAAAGTTCATCAATAAACGCAAAAAAAGTATTTTGGGAATGAACGACGCGAAAAAATTAAAAACTGAAGAGCCTAACCTCTGTAGTGGTCGACGTATCGAGTTAAATGAGTTAGGAAAAAATTTAAAGTGTTATATGTGTAAAAAATCCTTTTAATAGAAAAGATAACTCATGAGGAACGGTTAGGTCCTAATTACTAATTATGTATCGTATGAAGAGTGCGTCATGAAAAAACTAATATTGCCATCTTTAATGCCTTTAAAAAGTGTTATTTCATATATTATGATTAAAAGATTAAACTGCATCTTTTGGAGGATCTAAAAAATTCTTATGATAAATTGGGGTTCTACAGGAATACTGCAGTATTATTTAGTCGAAAAGACAATGGGAAACCACGTGTAACCAAAGATACGCGAGCGTAAAATAAAGTAATTAATTACTTTACAGATAGTTTATAATACTTTATTTATTTATATATATATATATATATATATATATATATATATATATATATATATATATATATATATATATATATATCAATATCATTAATTATTTATTTTTTACCGAGAAAATTTATAAAACCGATTTTTTTTAATATATATTTAATATTTTTATAAACTGATATGTAACAATGTTGATAAATAAACATAATATTAATTTAAAATATTATCGAAAAAAATTATAGAACCTACAATCATATATTTATCTAATTGTAAATTTTTTAAATACTAAAGAAAAAATAAAATATATCAAGATACAAATTATTTTTATATGACAATTAAAGATAAAGCTGATAAAAAAATTAAAGATAAAGCTGATAAAAACAATTAAAGATAAAGCTGATAAATATATTGTGCTTATTCAATAAATTATTTAACCTACAAATGAATTTCTGTTTAAAAGTTAACCACTTTAAATGCTGTTTGAATGTTGGCGCGCGTAAATTATGACGATATACAGCGTTGTCAAATTGGGATAAATGTCGATCGATAATTTATTTTTATTTTTGTTTCGAAATTTTTCTAATGTTTTTTTTTACTAAATACTAGTTTTTAAAAAAAAATCTTAAGACTGATTCTTAAGATATACTTGAAACTATTCCTTTCTTTATATTTCAATGGCCTATTGCATGTTAGTTATGTGCACTTTAATTATGAATACCTCGCTTCACAATCGGTCAATTTTTTTCTTAATTAATCAAAAAACATTTAGATTAACATCATATTTCAATTTCATCAAATTCTTAAAAAAAGTGGATTTACTAGTGAACTACTTTAATTAATGGTTTATTTTACCAAAAAGTTCTAAAGACATATAAATAAATTTTAAAAATATAAATGAAAAGAAAATTAACCAGCTTTAATTAAATTTTCAACTGACTAAACATTTTCAAGATCATATCTTAAAAATAATACATTTTTGACTACATGTTTATTAGGTTTTTTTCCTATATATGTTGATACTTTGTCTTCGAGACGCGAAAGCGAGCACCCCGTATATAAAGAGAACTGATAATTTTTTACACTAAAAATAGCTTAAATAGCTCTTATATTTACACTATGCAGAAAGTTCGCAGGGGGCGGCTAATTTTAACAAAACTGTCTAGAAGCAAGAAAAGGAATTCCCGTTCCTATTTTTAGCTGTCTAGTGGCGTCGCGTCGGGACGTTCGGTGCTTTAAATCTTTGGCTTCAGTTTATTTTTAAAATAAGTTTAGTAGATGTGCCTTAGGACAAATTTGTATTTATGTAGGTACTCTAAGTTATTCAAACTGATATAGCATAGCTAAATAGGAAATAGTTTTGTTAAAGTTGGACTTTAGATAAATTTGGAATGAAATTTTGGTTTACATACTACTTTATTTTTATTTATTATATGGATCGGTAATAATTAACTTATTTAAGCTCAGTTTATGAAATCATTGTTTGTGAACTATTCTCGCTTTTTAACTTATGAGATCTTTCATTTTTAACTGCTCTTCAAAAAAGGAGGTTGTCAATTTATTACGTATGTATTATTTATTTTTCAAATGTCGTAATGTTTATGTATGTTAGTCTCAGTACGCTTCCGACTCTACATACATTTGCATATGTTTGTCTTTAAATATCTACGAAACTACTGGAAAGATTTTATTGAAATTTTTGGAAGTTGATCAGATATTCGCCAGCTTAGGTCAAGGTAAAAAACAACCTTCTAATCGGTTTTGTAGTTTAAAAGTTATCTCTATAAGAGTAATTATCCGACATATACATGCATATAGGTTTATGAGACAAACAGTGTATTTCGAGTTGCATATCAAGTTTCTTTTCTCTCTGCTCCACTTTTAAACACGAGTATCTTTCTTTTTCTTTGGCAGCACTCCATGTCAAAGACCTACTAATTTTCAGCAAAGTTGTATTTGATAAAAATAAAATATATGAAAGTACCTCACCTATGTTTAAAATTCAAAAAATAATATAATATAATAAATAAATAAATTTATTGTAAGAAAATAGTATCTTTAATTAATCTTAAATAGTTACTTACTACAAGCTTATTAAAGAGAATAAAAAAAGAAATCTTCGTTATTGTCACTCTAAACGAGAAACGGATAAAATAAAAGCAACATGTAATTAATACTACACAAAATATAATACGTAAACATACATTTTTTGAAATCTAAATAGTGCGGATATCAGCTTAAACAGCTGTTCGTCTAGCGTTCAATGTAAATAAGGAAATAAGTTTACTGCCATCAGCAAAGCTATAGATGGGTTTATAGTCTTAGTCTCTCTCTCTCAATCCTTTCACCCCAATAGGAGTGTCGGTGATACTGTGTAGTTGTTGCCCCAACAGTCATTCCCAGGCATTCCGACCCTGCGCGACCTCACTTAACTCGTGCATACCCACTCCAAAAAGAGATCTTGCTTGGTCGGACCAACTTCTTGGAGACCGTCTCTTTGATCTGCTACCTTTTACCGTTACTACAGGCTTTTCCATAACATCCACTTTCTTCATAATGCGACCAAAATATTTCAGGTACTGTCTATTAATTCTATTTAAAAGTCGGTCATTTATACTAAGCTCAGTGAGTTTGATCGTTGAGTTTCCAGCTATAACCATAGTCTTCTTACTTCCGCTTCACAGTTACCACTGTTAGTTATGAAAGATACCAAATAGTTGAAATGGTCTACAACAGTGAAATTAGCAATTCATAGCACTTTATTACGACTAACAATCATTACTTTGATTTTCTCTCTATTAATTGTCAACCCATAGTTTTTGCTAGTGATTTCAAGGAGCTCTATAATTGATTCTAGGTCTTGTATTGACGTTACAAGTATAACAGTATCATCCGCATATCTAAGGTTATTTAGCTTTTTTCTACCGATTGTTACACCACCACTCCAGCCATCCAAAACAGACTTCATTATATATTTACTATATATATATTAAAAAGTAAGGGTGACATAATACGGCCTTGTCTGACGTCGGTTTCTACGTTAAAGGACGAATCGGATACGGTCTACAAAATGTATAGGTGTTCCCATACCGATTAGAATCGCCCAGAGTTTGTCCCATTGTACGCAATCGAAAGCTTTAGAGTAATCTATAAAACAGATATAGGTTATATATCTGTTTTATTATTATATTAAGTCATTTTGAATTCTCTGACTTTTTCTATTATATTCTATTCTATAGAAAAAATTTTTTCTTAATGTGTTCTATTCTTTGTCCAGTAAAACACGCTTATATGTTTTACTGCACGATATATTTACTGTTTTCAATATCTTTTTGCATACATATATATACATATATACATATATATATATATATATATATATATATATATATATATATATATATATATATATACTAGCAGTGCCCGCGGCTCCGCTCGCGTGAACTTGATTCACTACTATCGTCACTGCTTATTCCTTATGTTACCTAACGTAATAAAATATCTGCCATTATTTCCCCTTATCTCCCATTATTTCTCCTTATCTCCCATTACTTCTCCTTATCTCCCATTACTTCACCATAACTCCCGTTATCTAGACTTATCTCTGCTTATCTCCCATTATTTCTCCTTATCTCCCATTACTTCACCATAACTTCCGTTATTTAGACTTATCTCTGCTTATCTCCCATTATTTCTCCTTATCTCCCATTATTTATACTTATCTCTCATTATTTCACCTTATCTCCCATTATCTAGGCTTATATCGAATAATATAGAACATATGTATAAATTTATAAAAACATGTAAATCGGATAAATGGTTCTCGAGCGATAAGCGCGCTAACGGACAGACAGACAGAGCGACGTTGCATTTTATATATATTATATTCTTTGCTACATTTCCATATTTAATGCTTTAGGCAGTGTATTGCATGAGAACGCTCTAGCGGCAAACTTTTCTCCAAATTTATTCGCTATTATCGTCACTGCTTATTTCTTATGTCACCTAACGTAATAAAATATATCCTGTAACCCGGCTAAAGAACCTATGTATGGTATATTTAAAAAAAAGCACGTAAATCGGATAAGTGGTTCTCCAGTGATAAGCGCACTAACGGACAGACAGACAGAGAAACGTTGTATTTTATATATATATATATATATATATATATATATATATATATATATATATATGTATATATATATATATATATATATATATATATATATATATATATATATATATATGTATATATATATATATATATATATATATATATATATATTATAGATATGCTTTGCTACATCATATTGTTCCATATTCAGTTGGTTAGGCAGTGTATTGCAAGAGAACGCGCTAGCGGCAAACTTTTTTTTTTTTCCGATTTGATTTACGATTATCGTCAGTGCTTATTCCTCATGTTACCTAACGTTATAAAATATAGCCTATAACCTGGCCAGAGAACATATGTATGTTTTAAAAAACAGCACATAAATCGGATAAGTGGTTCTCCAGTGATAAGCACACTAACGGACAGACAGACAGACTGACAGAGAGATGTTGCATTTTATAGATATTATAGATATAGATTTATATTATTATATAACCTGGCCAAAGAATATATGTATGAATTTAAAAAAGACACGTAATTCGGATAAGTGGTTCTCGCGTGATAAACGCACTAATGTACAGACAGACAGACAGAGAGACATTGCATTTTATATATATTATAGATATTCTCTGCCACATAATATTGTTCCAGATTTAATGGTTTAGGCTGTGTATTGCAAGAGAACGCGCTAGCGACAAACTTTTTTCCGACTTCATTCACTATTATCATCACTGCTCATTCCTTATGCTACCTATCGTAATAAAATATATCCTAGAACATATGTAAGTTTTAAAAAAAAAGTACGTAAATCGGATAAGTGATTCTCCAGTGATCAGCGCACTAACGAACAGACAGAGAAACAGAGATACGTTGCATTTTATATATATTATAGATGTAATAAAATATATATCTATAACCTGGTTAGAGAACATATGTATGAATTTAAAAAAGCACGTAAATCGGATAAGTAGTTCTTGAGGGATAAGCGCACTAACGGACAGACAGACAGACAGAGAGACGTTGCATTTTATATATTATAGATATAGATTATTATTATTATTATTATATAACCTGGCCAAAGAATATATGTATGAATTTAAAAAAAGACATGTCAATCGGATAAGTGATTCTCGCGTGATAAACGCTCTAATGAACAGACAGACAAACAGAGAGACATTGCATTTTACATATATTATAGATTATAGATATTCTCTGCAACATAATATTGTTCCATATTTAATGGTTTAGGCTGTGTATTGCAAGGGCACGCGCTAGCGGCAAACTTTTTTCCGACTTCATTCACTATTATCGTCACTGCTCATTCCTTATGCTATCTATTGTAATAAAATATAGCCTATAACTTAGCAATAGAACGTATGTTCTAAAAAAAAGTACGTAAATCGGATAAGTGGTTCTCCAGTGATAAGCGCACTAACGAACGGACAGACAGAGAGACGTTGCATTTTATATATAATATATATATATATATATATATATATATATATATATATATATATATATATATATATATATATATATATATATTACAAAACTTTATAGCCTGTTTTAAAAATATTTTTTTCAAATTTGCAAGAAGATAAAAAAAAAATACTTTTGTCTAAAAATATTCATATACAATTTTATTATTTTTGGGCTTCCAGTAGCAATACAGTAGTTTATCTCCAAATTAAAACGGAAAATCACAGGAAAATTAAATATCAAATTAAAAAACAACCATACATTTTTAGGACGTCTAGTGAACAACAGTCTACAGTTCAGTTCAGGTAGATTTTCTTTTGTAAAAAATAATCTATGCTCAATATGTCATCAGTCATTTGAGAGATCAAATTAGTTAAGATTATTCTATTGCATGTGTCCGGAGCATAATTTCATACAATATTATGCTATGATACAGTTTCCCAACAGAAGACTCTAGTAAAGTGTTGTGGACTACAGAAAACTAGGTCGGGGCATTTCACATATGAAGTTAAAAAGGCTCGAAGTAGATTATTGAACATTATGATGGTACCTTTCTTCTCCCTATATGTTTGTTGAGATTTATCTTTAGAAATAGAGACATCTATGATAAAATTAGTACGAGGTTGGCAATAACTTAACTGAACCACTTAATTAGATAACCTAAGTTTTTGATTTATAACAGATCGTTAATATAATATAAAGAAGAAACACAGGAGAAGACGGTATAAAAATACACAACAACTAAAGATGTCGAAAATAAATCCAACATATGTCAATGGGACGTCATAAAGGTCTACCTTCCATTAAGTAAACACTATCAAACGCCTTAAATATACCAAGCGCAACCCCACAAAATCCTTTATAATTTTGAATTGTGTTATTTCAAAGATTTAGGTTATAATTTCTCTTGTTGATTTTTGCATACGGAGGCCGTACATGACTGCTAATAACATGGAATCCTTTTACATGGTTTAAAGATGATAATTGTCCATTAAATTAAAAATTATTGTAAGTAATTATTAATAATAAATTATTAATATCATAGGGCTTACTATTATTTTTTTGTCAAGCCCTGAGTTCGTGATTGATTATAAATCTAATATTTTGTTATTCTAACCAACAGCATTACCACTAATATTTATTGGAAAAGTCCCTGACATGTATAGCATTAACAAATTTTGGGGTATGGATAAGGAAATTTTTCTAATCCATATATTTCAATACTGAGACAAACTTGTAAACCATTACAGCTTTCTTGACTATTGGTTGGACAGACAGATATGGTTAGAGTTGTCTATATTAGTGAACATTTTTCAAATATTTTTTAATTCAAGACTCAATTATTAATATAATGGTATTGAAATTTGAGTGAGATACATGGTTTAAAGATGATAATTGTCCATTAAATTAAAAATTATTGTAAGTAATTATTAATAATAAATGATTAATATCATAGGGCTTACTATTATTTTTTTTTGTCAAGCCCTGCGTTCGTGATTGATTATAAATCTAATATTTTGTTATTCGAACCAACAGCATTATCACTAATATTTATTGGAAAAGTCCCTGACATGTATAGCATTAACGAATTTTGGGGTATGGATAAGGAAATTTTTCTAATCAATATATTTCAATACTGAGACAAACTTGTAAACCATTACAGCTTTCTTGACTATTGGTTGGACAGACAGATATGGTTAGAGTTGTCTATATTAGTGAACATTTTTCAAATATTTTTTAATTCAAGACTCAATTATTAATATAATGGTATTGAAATTTAAGTGAGATACAGTGCCAAATTTTTGTGTAACCATGTTGGCAAACGGATGAGTTTATTTTCGAAAATAAATAATATTGTATCTTTCACTGTTTAAAAAGATAAACATATAATACAAAATGTTGCCGAAAAATTGTTTCTCTTGCTATCTAGCGTAAAATATATATGTCGTTACGTCCAACCAGGAAACCAAGGTAATTCGTAACAACCAACGTTAAATAAATCCTTACACCCACGTCGGTTGAAAAGTTTTTGGTCTGTCCTTTTCAAAAAATCCATATGATTTTTAGGAAGTACCAACCTTCAAACGATATGTGTCAAAATTTAATGACATTTCGACGATTAGTTTAAAAGTTACAGTAGTTTTAGTGACGTTACTTTTAATATTTTCAAAACAATGGAAAAATTCGTGTATTGATTCAACACTGTTTTTTGATGGGAAAAAATACCATTCAAGCAAGGCAATGTCTTGATAAGTGTTACGGGGATTCTGCCCCTGGAAAATCACTCCTTATTTATGCCGAATTTAAACGCGTTGGTATAGATACAAATGATGCTGGACGGTCTGGACGCCCAAATGAGGTGGTTACACCGGAAAACATAAAAAAATCCACTAAATTGTTTTGGATGACCGTAAAGTGAAATTGCGTGAGATAGCTGACACCCTAAAGATATCAAAAGAACGTGTTGGTCATATTTTGGGCATGAGAAAACTTTGTTCGAAATGGGTGCCGCAAAAACAACAACGTGTTGATGATTCTAAGCACTGTTTGTACCTGTTTAAGCGCAATAAAAGGGATTTTTTTCATGCGATATGTGAGATGAAACATGAATCCACCACTACACACCGGAATCAAATCAGCAGTCAGCTGAGTGAACAGCAGCCGGTGAAAGCCGCCCGAAGCGACTAAAGACACAGCAGTCGGCTGGGAACGTTTTAGTCTCTATATTTTGGGATGCGCGACTATGCTGAGAAGGGAAAAATCATCAATAGCGAATATTATATAAAGTTATTGGTGCATTTGAACGCAGAAATCGCAAAGAAACGGCCCCAAATTAACACGAAAAAAGTGCTCTTTCATCAAGACAGTGTACCGTGTCACAGGTCAATGGTTACGATGGTAAAATTGCATGAATTGAAGGTCCAATTGCTTCCTCATCCACCGTATTCTCCAGATTTGGACCCCAGCAACTATTATCTATTCGTAGACCTCAAAAATATACTCACGGGAAAGAGATTTGTCTCTAATGAAGAAGCTATTGCCGAAACTGAGGCCTATTTTGAACGCAAAATCAAATTCTTCTACCAGAAAGGTCCAAAAATATTAGAAAAGCGTTGGACTGATTGTATCGCTCTTGAAGGAGACTATATTGATGAATAAAGTCGAATTTTGAAAAAAAATGTGTTTTAAGTAGCTGTACCAAAAACTTTTCAGCCTACGTGTTATGTATGAAACCTAATAAACAAGTATAACTTCGAAGTTCTAAAATTAAAGGAATCCTGCAAAGTTCAATATTTTCAAAATTCTTCTGTTAGCGTATTTATTATTAAATTTATGTAAGGCTTCTTTAATATTTAAAAAGCAATTAGAAGCGGAATAAAAACATAGGAACCTTAAAAGACTTCGATAACAGCAAAAATTATACCAAATATTTTTCGGAAAATGAGTGTTTTAAAATATGTGCCTCTTCTAATTATCATAATATACAAATATGTCTCAGTAATAACGTTGATTTGAGAAAACTTCAAGTAAAAGTGGGTCAGTTTGTTAAAATACAAGTTCATAAAGATAGTAGTGGCACTCAAAATTCCTAGGTCTATTCTTAATCCACAATCGTAGATGATAAAATGGAATAATTTCATTTTATTCCAAGAATATGATAGTTTGTAGCCGAATGATGCATTTATTTTAGGTATATTATATTTCACAATGGGCACTCAAAGATGCCCGATATTGTTTTCGGAACATATATCATAAACGGTATTTTAATGAAGTTAAATTCCCAAGAAGATCTTCGCACTGATGGAACACCTATTATCGTACAAAAAATATTGGAGTACAGTAACACTCATTTTTGTAAACTATCAAACAGAAATTAGAATTTCCTTCTTGTCGGAAATACTCTCGAGTTTAGGGGATACCAAAAAAAGGCTACATCAAACAACTACCGACTAATCGCACTGCTTTCCGTAATATCGAAGACTATATAATTTTTTTTTTTAATTCCTGAGAGAATTTCTTATTTTTAGCGACTAACAATCTGGTCTTTGTAAAAACAAATCAATACGAAACGTAATCATCACCCATCCTTGGAATAACTTAATTAAGCAAAATAGAGAGTCTCTAGAAATTACGTTAATATACCCAAGACATCCATGGTCCATAAGGTCTCCACAGTTCAAGTCATTACGAAAAGTTGTGGATTGATTGAGAGTTACAACATCTACTCTATGGCTCTAATTCAGCGCTCTGAGACTTCTTTTAGTTCAAACATCTGAACAAAGACTCTAGGGGTCGAAGATTGTTGTCAAAGGCTGAATTGAAAGCCGCTGTAGAGTCGTTTTTTGAGACGGCATGTTTTTGGGTGAAATGGAACAAAAACTCAAAAAACTCTGGACTAGTTGGAAGCTAGGTAAATACCTCATTCTACTATGATTTGAGGTCTGAGAAAAAAATAGTTTTATTTTCATTTAGTTGAAATCAGTTTTATGAAATTTATTTAGTTATAGTCATATTTGCTAATAACTTAATTTTTTATTTTTGTTTATCAAGGCAATGTCATCTGCAAAAATAATACCATATTAGTAATCTTACGTTGGGTTCCCAAATCATTTATGTAAATTAAATGGGTCTCAACGCAAAACGATGTAGTTTAAAGTTAAATTGTCAAGTTTATAGTTAAATTTTTTATTAATCTTTGTTGCCTTGCACAGTCGAAAGCTTGTTAGGACTGTAATAAATTATACGCAAAAACTTTAAAAATAGTGCAGTTTAATTATGGATAAAGTCGTATAAGTATAATATTTCTTTTCTACCTTACATGAATGAAAATTAGTTTGCTCCTAAAATTATAAAGAAGAGAATCTTTAAAATTTTAGAGATACTCCCAAACTAGTTTATTAAAATATTTAGACTCTAATTTATAACGATATATGTATATATATATATATATATATATATATATATATATATATATATATATATATATATATATAAAGGGTGATTCATTTAGAGGTACTTTTTGTGATGGGGATTTAATTGCAGATTGCGCATGCGTCGTGTCAACTGAAGTGGCATTCCTGTTCAGTAGTGTTTGACAATTCATAATGGAAAGACTTAGCCTGGCATAGCGTCAACAAATTGTTCAACTTTATTACGAAAATGGGCGTTCTACGAGGAATGTGTATCGGGCGCTTAGAGCAACTTATGGTCCACATAATCGGCCTACCGAACGCACAATTCGCTCTATCATCAATAAGTTTGAGACCCAATTTTCATTATTGGATAATGCTCGACCGAATAGACCACATTCAGCACGTAGTGAAGAAAATATAGGGGCGGTAGCGGAGAGTGTACGCGAAGACCGTGAAGTGTCGATTCGTCGCCGTTCTCAACAGCTTGGCCTGTCATATTCAACAACTTGGCGTATTTTACGTAAGGATCTTTCTTTAAAAGCATACAAAATTCAACTAGTGCAACAACTGAAGCCGACCGACCTTCCGAATCGTTTCCGTTTTAGTCGTTGGGCTCTTGACAAGCTTGCAGAAGATCCACTGTTTTCGAGAAAAATTTTGTTCACCGATGAGGCCCATTTTTGGCTTAATGGGTTCGTGAATAAACAAAATGCCCGTATTTGGGGTGATGAACAACCTGAAGAGGTTCAAGAGCTGCCATTAAATCCAGAAAAAAAAACAAACTGTTTGGTGTGGTTTATGGGCCAGTGGAATAATCGGTCCATATTTCTTCAAAACAGAGGCCGGCCGGAATGTTACTGTGAATGGTGACCGTTATCACGCCATGATAACAGACTATTTGATGCCAGAAATTGAAGCCCGTGGTCTCGACGAAATTTAGTTCCAACAAGATGGCGCCACTTGCCATACAGCCCGTGAAACCATGGCTTTACTGCGAGAGCAATTCGGCGAACAGATCATTTCACGCTTTGGACCAGTGAATTGGCCGGCTAGATCATGTGAGATCACACCTCTTGACTTTTTCTTTTGGGGCTATGTAAAATCCAAAGTCTACATGGATAAGCCAGCTACAATTGAGGCATTGGAGGCCAATATTACTCGAGTCATTGGCCAAATACCACTCGAAATACTCACACGCGTCATTGAAAATTGGAACTTCAGAATGGACGTTGTTAACCGTAGTCGCGGACAACATTTGAAAGAAATTATCTTTAAGAAATAATTGTAAAGAATGGTTCTTTTATATGATAATAAAGATTATAAAATAAAATTGTTTTTATTCATTTTTTTTATTTAAAAAAAAGTACCTCTAAATGAATCACCCTTTATATATATATATATATATATATATATATATATATATATATATATAAATATAACGAGCTATGTTTTTCTGTCTTTCCAATAATTCTCGTGGATATCTCTGTCTCTATTCCGTTGATCCATATTAGTGCTGGTCTTTCTTGTCTTCATCTATTTGAGAGAATATATTCAAATACTCTTTTTGGTCATCTAGTATCGGGCAATGTTTTCAAGTGCCCGTACCTAATTAACTGTCTAGTTTGTATTATTTCTGCTGTTGTATGTATTTTTCCTGCCCGCTTTCTGATTTTTTCATTTTGAACGTGCTCCTGTCTAGATATTCTACTATTCTACCTCTTCTTAAGCAATCCGTTTCCACTGCGTCTATCCTTTTCTTATCTTTTTTGTCATTTGCCAGCATTCTGATCCATATGTTAATATCGGCTCTATAATTACCCTGTAGATTGTCAGTTTAGTTCTCATTTTCGTCCGGTTTGACCAAAGTAAAGAGTTTAGAATCCCTATGCATTTTTTACCCTGTTGAGTCCTGAAGATCCTTTGTTGGAAATTACACTTTCCAAGTACTTAAGCTCCTCGCATACAGTTATTTCCCTCAACTTCAAATTTAGTTCTTTTTCCCTATTCTCACCCACCCTAAGATGCTCTGTCTTCTCATCATGTTTATGATGACAATTATAAACCCGATTTAAGTAAATTCTCTCAATAATTCGACTATATTTGCAAATGTGTTGTATTATACGTTGTATTTTAAATAACATCCATATATAAGAGCTACAGATCGAATCATGCAAGAGTTTTGCACATGTTATAATGTGTTGTATCAATTGCATACTTCTTGTTATTTTACCAACAAACTAAACATTCTAAATTTATCCGACCCCCGCGAATTCTTATGTTTGCATGAAAACAGTGTCAATGGCTTTTAATTTCAACTTAAATTACTATTTGAGTTAGGAGTTTTTGGGAAATCGGCCAACTGTGTGCTTATTTTAAATTCAGTGGAATCAACTGTGATTCCAGGTACAAGATGTCAGATAATTTAAACGCGGATGAATTACGACTTTGGAATAGTTCTTCTGAATAAACGTAAAAATATCAGCATCATTTATAGTCCTGTTATCTTCTGATAACTTGTACTCAGTGATATATATGTATATTATATATATATATATATATATATATATATATATATATATATATATATATATATATATATATAAATTTATATATATATATATATATATATATATATATATAAATTTATATATATATATATATATATATATATATATATATATATATATATATATATATATATATATATAATATATCATACGCATTTGGTATGGGAATTTAGATTGGTTCTCGACTGAGATGGGGAAACAACGAAGTAGATCTACGACCAGCAAGCCAAGGTACAGTGATGCTGGGCCTTATTTGGCAAAGTGCGGAGGCGTATACCATGATATCGTGGGTTCGAATCTCACCGGCACTGAGAAGTCTTTTTAATTCTGTTGTGGTTATGTCTTTACCTTCAAGTATTTTCCTAATTGTTCATGGTTTGGTATCTTTCACAATATCCTTTCCTTTCATTAAAAAACTTATTTGTTTGGTTTACGTATTCCTTAGTGTGTATTATAATGACCCACGACGGCACGAAATAGTAAAAGTGGCTGCTCCTAGAATAAGCTTATTTACTGACGACAACACGCGTGATGACACGGGAGTTAATATTGTTTCTCGCCGGAACTGGGAAAACGATGAAACAGATCTCTAA